>OX637393.1:31546243-32194993 GCA_951799425.1 Ilex aquifolium
AATGGTTGATTGTGATCATGATTCAGTGGACCAGATGATCCATCTGGTTTCGGGTTTGTTTGCAGTTGTTGATACTTGACTCTGCGAGCTACCATAGCAGATGGCTCTGAATGTTCAAGTTCGCCATTCAGTGCAGCTCGGCGAACAGAATCACGACAAACATATGCATAAGTTTCTTCAAGATCCAGTACAGGATCCCTCCTAAGAATCTCACCTCGAATTTGTTCAAATTCTGCATCTAGTCCATTCCGAAAAATATGCACCCGCAGTCTTTCCACTGATTTTTTATAGGCAATAACATCATCGGGATCTTTCATGACAATTTTATCACGATGATCTAACTCTTGAAAAATTTCTATCAGATCACCATAATAGGTGGAAAGAGGACGACCAACCTGTTTGGTAGAGAATGCTCGTTGATTCAGTGCAAAGAGTTGTGATTCATCTGCCCCATCAGAGAATGCTTTGGCAAGAGCAGTCCAGATTTCACGTGCAGTTGGCAATCTAAGATAGCGTTTCATAATCTCCAGTGACATAGAGGTCAGTAACCATCCTTTGACCTTTTGATTCTCAGCATACCACTTCGCATATGAAGTATCAGTAACCTTCGAAGATGTTTTACTCGTAAGATATTCAAGCTTCTCACGCCCTGCAATCTGCATTTCCATGATTTGAGACCAGACATCATAATTGGTTTCGGTAAGGATGACATTAGTTGTGAAACTGGGGTTTTCTGATTGAACATGGATAACTGATATAGAGGATGATTCGGGTTTGTCATTAGTCATGGTGCGAGGGATATATAAGAATTCAGGCTGTGATGATATAGAACAGATAATAAAACCTAGCTCTTATACCAAGTCAAAAATAGAGAGTTTGTGAGGAGAATACTAAAGCATCGGGGATACCCTTTCAAATCCACACAATAATTATTAATGATCAAGTTTTCGAACTCAATTGAGAATCAACTGAGGAGCGATCCCAATCGGAATATTTAGCAGTGATAATATGAAAACATCAAAAGTTATAATTCATGAATTATCTAAATAAATATAAGAATTTACTTGTAGATCACAAGCATTCACTGTGCCCGGAGTCTACGATAAATCAAACTTTCTAACAGGTAAATCTTATTTTATATCAAATAATAAATCAACTATATTATGAGAAATTCTTATTAATTAATTCAAGTATGGAATAACTAGTTATTTGACTCGCAGGGAATCTCAAGCATTCGATGTACGCTGCACAACAAATCAAGAAATTATACAGAGCAAAAACTTTACTAAAAGATAAGAATTAAATTAAAAGAATAAATCATGCATATAAAATAACATTGAATCAATAATAAATACCGTGCTTCATTGAAAGTATCTCCCCTAGCTTTAGTTGGGCTTTTAGCAAGCCATAGAACTTAGAACAAAAATTAGAAAAGAAAATATGAGAAAATAATAATAATAATAATAATCGTAATCCTAATTCTTAATTCTCTCTCTTAATGGATGAGAGCTTTTATTTATACTAAAATAAATCCTAGGTACATGTATAAGATATAAGGTTGGTTTGGGAGAAATTCCTTTCCAAACAGAAGTCTTTTAAAGTTAAATTTCATGCATAAAATCTTGGGGCCCGCGGGTACACAATCTGTCCAGACTTCAATCTTGAATTTCGCATTTTTGGATGTTGAATCACGAAATTTTCATGAAATACACTTCTGTAGCCCTTGAAGTCTTATTTCCAACCCCACAAAAATCAGGTAAATCCGATATCAGAGTCAAAAGTTATGGCCAAAATACTAAAGACATGTCAAATCCTTACTCACTTGGACTCTTATAATGATTAAAATTGCTGATTTATTTTCAAGTCTTCCTATCTCAACCTTGACTCTTCAATCCTTATCAGTTATGATTCTTTCTTTAGTAATTGTTTCACTTGCATTATCCATTATTACTTTAAATCAACCAATTTACCTGCAAAATAAACCAAACAACTTGAAAAATTATCAAACTAGAAAATCAAGGAATTTAACACATTTGATCACAAATAATATGCAATCAACCAATCATTAAATATAATAAAATAACACTTTTGATGGTTAATCACTAGTGACTTGGATAAGTCACCTCATATCAAATATGAGTAAACACAGTGTATGCTAGTCTATCCGGATTACATAGTGCCCACATAGTAATCCTATGACTAAGAATATTTAAAAGTTAAGTACTAAGAAGTATAGGTCTATTCTTCTCAACTCCTTGAGAAACTATCTTCTTAACTTATACTCTATGGACTATATCATGTGTTTTAAAATGAAATAAAGTAAAAATATGATAAATAAACTTTTATTTTTATTTAATTAAGTAATGAATGTTGCTAGTACAACCCCAAAGTATCATCTATATGATTGGTCTTAGAGCATACTACTAACAGTTGGTGCATATAGACTTCTTCCTGCAAGGTACCATGAAGAAAGGTATTTTTCACATCTAGTTGACGAATTTTCCAACCGCAGCCCATTGCAAGACAAAGAATACTACGGATAGTGACCGGCTTTACTACCGGACTAAAAGTCTCAGTGTAGTCAAACCCTTCTTGTTGGTGGAAACCTTTTGCAACAAGGCACACTTTGTAGCGCTCAATAGAGCCATCTGATCGATGTTTTATCCAAAAAATCCATTTGCACCCAACAATATTGGCGGATGGAGGAGGTGAATGTAGTGTCCAAGTTCCATTTTGTATAAGGGTATGAAACCCCTCTACCATGGCTACCCGCAAAAGAGGACTCTTGTTGGCTGAAGTGAATGATGTGGGAAGAATATCAATGGAGGTAATGGCAGAAAAATAGTGAGGCAAAGGATATTTAGTGGACTAATTTAAGACCCTTGGCTTGCAAGTACAATCCTGTGAACAAGTCACCATTGGATGCACATGGTGGACACAGAGATGATGGTCAATAGCTGAAAGAGAAGATGGAATATCATAAAGGGCAGTTGGTGAGAGAGGCACAACTGATGGGTTAGTGGAAGCTAATTGTTGAACTGGCAGTAGGGCTGGTGGTGGAAGAAGCACTGAAGATAAAGGAGAAACTGGATGTTACTAGGTAGTGAGGAGAGAATCTGGAAAAGGGAATGATTTTTCATCAAAAAAACACTGCGAGATATATATATTTGTTGAGACCAAGGATCAAAACACCAGTAACCATGATGATTGAGACTGTAACCAAGAAATATGCACTGTGTTGAGTGAAATTCAAGCTTATGAGAGCGATACGGTCGAAGCCATGGATAGCATGCACATCCAAAAACTTTGAGAAAAACATAATTAGTTTTTCTAAAGGTGACAGATTTTGTAGCACTTTGGATGGCAATCTGTTGATTAAATAGGTTGCTGCTTCGAACGTATAGTCCCAAAATTGAGAAGGAACAGAAACATGGGCTATAAGAGCAAGGCAGGTGTCAACTATATGATGATGTTTACGTTCAGCCGCTCCATTTTGTTGATGCGTATGAGGGCAAGATAAGTGATGCCCAATACCACAAGAAGCAATGTAAGAGGAAACAGAGTGGTATTTACCACCCCAATCACTATGTAAGTGCTTAATTTTCTTGGAAAAAATATTCTCCACCAACTCTTTGAAGCGGATAAAACAGCCCAATACATCGCTCTTCTTAGCAATTGGAAAAATCCAAATAAACTTGCTATAAGCATCCATAAAGTGAACATATATATTATTTTCATTAAATGAAGAAATGGGAGAGACTCATACATCAAAATAAATTAAATCTAAAGGAGCTAAAACTGGTGTGGAAAAGGAAGGAAAGGGGAGAGCATGGCTCTTGCCCTTTTGACATGCATCACACACAAGCTGAATTTTATTCGTTGGAGCACCAAGTTTCTTCAACACTTGATATACAGTTCGATAGGCGGGATGGCCAAGCCTTTCATGTCACTGAACTAAAGATTCATGAAGAAGTGCAACTTTATTGACTAAGTTGAGGCCTTTATTCATCCAAAGCTCATATAAACGATCAATACTTAGTCCTTGAAGTAGAAATTTTCCCGTGCACTGATCCTTGACACAAAAATAAGATGGATAAAATTCGAACCAACATTTGTTATCAGCAACAAACTTGTGAAGTGAGAGGAGGTTTCGTTGCACCAAAGGAACATGCAAATTATCTTTTGAGGTAAAGTTAGATGAAGAGGTGCAAAGAGAAGAGGACCCAATGTGAGTTATAAGCAAACCTGAACCATTACCAATTTTCACTGTATCTGGGCCATGGTAATCTGAGGAAAAATTTAGATTGGCAAGATCAGAGGTGATATGATGTGTTGCCCCTGAATTTGGATAACAATTGGAACCAGAAGATGAATCTACTATTATTTTATAGGCATGCATAGGAGATGGTGATGCCATGTGATATGCTTCGTTAAAGC
Source organism: Ilex aquifolium (assembly GCA_951799425.1). NCBI lineage: Eukaryota > Viridiplantae > Streptophyta > Magnoliopsida > Aquifoliales > Aquifoliaceae > Ilex > Ilex aquifolium. The sequence goes on from OX637393.1 coordinate 31,550,681, forward strand.
GATTGTAGCATTGGAGAGCTACGTGACCAGAGTTGTTGCAAATTTGGCAAACAAGACTAGCAACATAGGGAGTACGAGAAGTATTCGAAGTGGAAAAATCATGCCCACAGCCACGGCCACCGCGAGAACAGTGTTGTTGGGAATGTCCACAGCTTCCAGTAGAGGACTGGTTATGAATGTTGTTGTGAGCAATATTTGTAGCAGGGGCAAGATCGGTGGAACTAATTCATAAGCTATGTGAAATTCTTCGATAAGTGAATAACCGAGTAGATCGGCGAGAGAGACAAATTCAACTTGAGTTGAGATAGAAGTCCTTAATGGGCCATATTCAGCAGGTAGGCCACCAAGAATGTAGAGCATAATATTTTCATCAAAAACAGGTCGTGCAGCTGTTGCAAGCTGGTGAGCGAGCGTCTTAGCATGCTGAAAATATTTTTGCACTGATTCGGTGCCCTTCTTCTTGAGAGCTTGAACCTCCATATGAAGTTGAAGGATACGCGCTCGATAATGCGGGACAAAGGATGCTGCAAGAGCAGTCCAAACTTCATGAGAGGTGGTGAGTCCAACCACCTGAGCATGCACTTCCTTGATCAGGGAAGCGATTAGCCATCCTAAAAGAAGCTGGTCTTGATGATGCCAATCAACATATTCGGGGTTCAATGTTGAAGAAAAACCTGATGAAGAAGGAATGAATTGTGGTTGACGAGGGATTGATCCATCAACATATCCAAGAGCACCATGACCACGTAGTTGTGGAACAATTTAGGAATACCAGAGGTGATAATTATCTGTACTAAGTTTTGTTGTGAGGATATGTGTGTGTGAGGGTTTGTGTGTGCGCAGATGAAGAGGGAAAGAAAGTTCTAGGTGGCGACGAAATTTGGTCTGAAGTTGCTAAAGACGTACTCATTTTTCAAATTCTGATCTTTTGCTCTGATACCATATAGAAGTAGAGGATTTGCTGTGAAATTCTTCGTTCCGTATTGCTATGTAGAGTTGTTAAGAATTAAACTTTATTCTAGAGTATTCTAGATTCATGTAGAGTATTCTAGGTTCATGTATTGGTAATATTCATGTATTGGTAGTATGCATGTATTGGTGATATGCATGTATCCTAGAATCCTATAAATACCTATGTAAGCATTTGATTTTGGCAAGAGTGAGATGAGCCAAAGTGAATAGAGAAATATAATACAAGGCTCTTCATATTTTTTTTTTCTATAAGATTTCTCTCCATATTCTACAACAAAGTGGTATCAGAACTCTTGTTTAGTGATCCTGGAGATGGCCAATTCTAGTTTTCCATTTCAATTCCCTCGTCTTACAAAAGAAAATTATGAGAATTGGTGCATTCGTATGAAGACTTTGCTTGGTTCCCAAGATGTGTGGCAGATTGTGGATAAAGGCTATGACGAGCCTAGTGAGGAAGCTACGTTGACTCTCGTTCAAAAGGATGCTCTGCAAAAGATGCGGAAAAGGGATCAACAAGCTCTTACTCTCATCCATCAATATTTGGATGAAGTCATGTTCGAAAAAGTTGCTAATGCAACCACTGCCAAGCAAGCATGGGAGATCTTACAAAACTCCAACCAAGGGGTTGATAAAGTTAAGAAAGTGCGCCTTCAATTGTTACGAGGAGAATTTGAAGGTTTACGAATGCAAGAATCTGAGTCTATTGCAGATTTCTTTTCTAGGGTTTTGGCCATAATTAATCAAATGAAGCGATATGGATAAAAATTGGAGGAAGTCAGGGTCATTAAGATTCTTCGCTCGTTGCATCCAAAGTTCGATTATGTCGTTGTAGCCATTGAGGAGTCCAAAGATTTGGAGACTATTACGGTTGATCAACTCATGGGGTTCTCTACAAGCCCATGAAGAAAGAATTAACAAGAAGAAGGATGAGCCGATCGAGCAAGTTCTAGCCACCAAGCTCTCGGTGAAAGAGAATGATTATGATCGTGAGAAAAGTCAACGAGGAAGAGGAAACGGACGTGGACGTGGACAAGTCCGAGGAAGAGGAAGAAGCCGACAAGGCAACCAAAACTCCAACAATTAAGAAAGAAGTCAATTCTCAAGGGGACGTGGAAGAGGAAACTATTCAAGGCAAGATAAATCCAAAGTTCGGTGTTACAAATGCCAAGAGCATGGGCACTATGCTCGAGAATGTTGGAATGCGCCTAGTAATATTGAAGAGAAGGTGAACTATGCTGAGAACAAGGAAGAGGAGGTCACTTTGTTGCTAGCTTAAAAAGGAGAAATAAAAAGCAAAAATGATGGATGGTATCTTGACAATGGAGCAAGCAATCATATGTGTGGAGATAAGTGCAAGTTTGTGAATCTTGACGAATCGGTGACTGGGTTTGTCACTTTGGAGACAACTCTAAAGTTCCAATGAGAGGAAAATGTACGATTTTAATTCGTATGAAGAATGGTGGTCATCAACTTATAAGTAATGTCTATTATGTACCAAGTATGAAGAGTAATATTTTGAGTTTGGGACAACTTTTGGAGAAGAACTACGAGGTTCATACGAAGAATCGTAGTCTCTTACTTCAAGATGACCAGAAAAATGTGATTGCTAAGGTGCCTATGACAAAGAATAGAATGTTTTTGCTTGATATCCAAAGTGATGTTGCTAAATGTCTCAAGGCTTGTGTGAAAGATACTTCGTGGCTTTGGCATTTAAGGTTTGGGCATGTGAACTTTGGAGGCTTGAAGTTATTGGCTCAAAAAAGGATGTTGAAGGGATTGCCGTTCATTGACCAACCAGATCAACTTTGTGAATGGTGTCTTATTGGTAAGCAATTCCGAAAGAGTTTTCCAAGAGAAACTACTTCAAGAGCAATTGAGTCACTTCAACTTGTTCATGCCGATGTTTGTGGACCAATCAAGCCATCTTCGTTCGATAAAAATCGGTATTTTCTACTCTTCATTGATGATTTTAATAGAAAAACTTGGGTTTATTTTTTGAAAGAAAAATCTGAAGTGTTTGGCATGTTCAAGAAATTCAAAGTTCTTGTGGAAAAACAAAGTGGTTATTGTATTAAATCCTTGAGAACCGATAGAGGTGGTGAGTTTACGTCTACCGAGTTCAATAAGTTTTGTGAAGAAAATGGCATCAAACGGTTCTTAACAATTCCTAGATCTCCTCAACAAAAATGGTGTGGTGGAAAGAAAGAATAGGAGCATTCTCAATATGGCTCGAAGTATGTTAATGACAAAGAAGATGCCAAAAGAATTTTGGGCAGAAGCGGTTGATTGTGCGGTGTATTTATCCAACCGGTGTCCAACAAGAAGCTTATTGGATAAAACTCCTCAAGAAGCATGGAGTGGAAGAAAGCCAAGTGCATCCCATTTGAGAGTGTTTGGGAGCATTGGTTATGTGCATGTACCCGATCAAGAGAGGTCGAAACTTGAAGACAAAAGTAAGAAGCACATCTTTATTGGGTATGATCAACGTTCCAAAGGCTATAAACTCTCCAATCCAAGTAGTGGCAAGATAGTTATTAGTAGAGATGTGGAATTTGATGAAAAAGATGCATGGGATTGGAGTATTGAAGACAAAGAAAAGTATGATTTCTTTCCATTTCTTGATGAGGAAGAGCAAAGAGAAGAAGTTCAAGAGCTCACAACACCTCCTCAATCACCTACAAATCCAAGAACACCTTCTACATCTTCTTCAAGTGCAAGTGAAAGCTCAAGTGAAAGGCAACCACGAATGAGAAGTCTCCAAGAACTTTATGAAGAAACGAAAAATTTAAGCAATAATCTAACTCTTTATTGCCACCTTGTAAATTGTGAACCTATAGTGTTTGAAGAAGCGGTGAAGGATGAGAAGTGGAGAATTGCCATGGATGAAGAGATTAATTCGATTGAGAAGAATGACACTTGGGAGTTGGCAACTATACCGAAAGGTAAAAAGCCCATTGGTGTGAAGTGGATTTTCAAGGAGAAAAAGAATGCTTTAAGAGAAGTGGAGAAATACAAGGCAAGGTTGGTAGCAAAAGGCTATAGCCAACATCCCGAAATCAACTATGGTGAAGTATTTGCACCCGTTGCTCAGTTAGAGACCATTCGAATGATCATTTCACTTGCTGCTCAAAAAAGGTGGAAGATTTATCAAATGGATGTTAAGTCGGCTTTCTTGAATGACATTCTTGAAGAAGAGGTTTATATTGAACAACCTCTAGGATATGTGATCAAAGGCCATGAAGACAAAGTGTTAAAGTTGAAGAAAGCCTTATATGGCTTGAAGCAAGCACCACAAGCATGGAATATCCGGATTGACAAATATTTCCAAGAGAATGGATTTATCAAGTGCCCACATGAGTATGCTCTCTATGTCAAGGTGTGTGAAAATGGAGATATTTTACTTGTTTGTTTATATGTTGATGATTTAATTTTCACGGGCAATAATTCTAGTATGTTTGAAGAGTTCAAGCAAGCAATGGCAAAGGAGGTTGAAATGACCGACCTTGGTCTAATGTCTTATTATCTTGGCATTGAGATCAAACAAACGGATGATGGGATTTTTATTTCCCAAGAAAGATTTGCTAAGGAGATTCTAAAGAAGTTCAAAATGGAGAATTGTCAATCCGTGAGCACTCCGGTTGAAGGTGGACTTAAATTGTCCAAAAATGAAGAAGGTGAGCGAGCAGACTCCACAACTTTCAAAAGTTTAGTTGGAAGTTTGAGATACTTGACTTGCACACGACCGAATATACTTTTTAGAGTTGGGCTTGTTAGTCGGTTTATGGAGATGCCGACCACGACACATTTCAAAGCGGCAAAACGGATTCTTCGGTACATCAAAGGCACAATTAATTATGGTTTGTTTTATTCATTTTCTAATGAATTCAAGCTTGTGGGGTATAGTGATAGTGATTGGGCCGGAGATATAGATGACCGAAAGAGCACTACTGGTTTTGTTTTCTACATGGGGAATACAGCAGTCACTTGGAGTTCGGAAAAACAACCAATTGTGACACTCTCTACATATGAAGCAGAGTATGTTGCTGCTACATCTTGTGTTTGTCATGCAATTTGGTTGAGAAGATTATTGAGAGAATTGCAAATACCACAAAAGGAGGCTACATAAATTTTTGTGGATAATAAGTCTGCCATTACTTTGGCGAAAAACCCGGTGTTCCATGATAGAAGAAAGCACATTAATACAAGGTATCATTTTCTTCATGATTGTGTTGCAAAGAATGAGGTGGAGGTAAAGTATGTGAAGACCCATGATCAAGTCTTCCCTTTTTCACTAAAGGAAAAAACTAAGACTTGGTTGCATTCACTCAGATCTAGGTCCATAGGCACATGGCCAGAGATGCAAAAAAAATTTCTGAAAAAGTTTTTTCCCACACATCGCACAAACTCTTTAAAAAGGCAAATAATGAATTTTTTTCAAAAAGAGTCTGAAAATTTTTATCAAATTTGGGATAGATTTAAAGACCTTCTTGCATCTTGTCCACATCACGGTTATGAGAGTTGGCGTGTGATAAGTTTCTTTTATGAGAGTTTGAGCCCACAAATGCGTCAGTTTGTAGAAATAATGTATAATGGTGACTTTATGAATAAGAAACCAGACGAGGCCTTTGACTATTTAGATCAATTAGCAAAGAATGCACAATCTTGGATACTTCTTCTCAAGACCCTCCTAGAAATAAGACCACACAATCGTCATCAAGTGGGGGTAAGTACCAGTTGAGGGAAGAAGATAACCTAGAGGCTAGAATTGCCACCTTAGCTAGAAGGGTTGAGGCCATGGAATTCAAAAGGGTTAATGAAATTGACACAGTACCTGTTGAGGACGTTTGTAGTCTTTGTGAGATCCCTGGACACCCCATGAAGGAGTGTCCAACACTGCCTGTTCTAAAAGAAGTCTTGCATGATCAAGCAAATGCTGCAAATACTTTTTCAAAACCTTACAATAACCCTTATTCGAATACATACAATCCGGGGTGGAAAAATCATCTAAATTTTAGTTGGAGGAATGAGAATCATGCATCACAAGTCAACAAAATTCCTCTAATTTCACACCCTATGTTCCACCCCCAAAGAGGGATATTGAGGAAGTTTTGTCACAATTCATGCAAAGTCAGACAAACTTTAACAATCAGCAGGAAAATTACAACAGACAAACTTCACAGGCTATTGATGATATTAGAAATGCAATCACTAAATTGGCCACTGCCCCATGCCATCAGGAAAAAGGTAAGTTCCCAGCCCAACCTTAACCAAATCCTCATGGTCAATTTAATGTCAATGAAACAGGCACTTCAGATACTATTCATGAGCAGGTAAAGTCTATCACCATACTCCGTAGTGGGAAAGAAATTGATAAAACTATTCCTACTAAAATTCAAGAATCTGAGAAAATTTCAAAACCTACGGAGAGTGGTGATAAACTTGATCAATCTGAAATCAATAAGTCTGTGAAGTATGTTATACCTACACCATTCCCACAGAGATTGCTTACTTCTATCAAGCTGAACATGCACAATGATATGTTAGAGATTTTTAAGCAGGTGAAAATCAACATTCCTTTGTTGGATGCCATCAAACAAATACCTTCTTATGCAAAATTTTTGAAAGAGTTATGCACTATTAAAAGGAAATTAAATGTGCAAAAGAAGGCATTTTTGACTGAGCAGGTATCTTTCATCATACAACCTAGGACTCCACCAAAATATAAAGACTCAGGTTGCCCCACCATTTCTTGTGTTATAGGCAACCACAGAATTGAACAAGCTTTATTGGATTTAGGAGCTAGTGTGAACTTGCTCCCTTATTCAATATATGAACAATTAGGGTTAGGGGAGTTAAAACCCACTTCGGTTACACTTCAATTAGCTGAATGATCAGTAAAAATACAGAGGGGTATGGTGGAAGATGTTTTAGTACAGGTTGATAAGTTTTACTTCCTTGTGGATTTTATAATTTTGGATACTCAACCTGTGTTAAGTACTAATGTTCAAATTCCGATTATCTTGGGCAGACCATTCCTAACTACTTCAAATGCTTTAATTAATTGTAGGAATGGTGTGATGAAGATAGCCTTTGGAAATATGACATTAGAGCTTAACATTTTTAATGTGTGCAAACAACCAAGGAATGTTGATGAGGATATGCACGAGATTAATATGATTGAGTCTCTTGTTCCGAGCAGAGTATATGATTTTTCTTTGTATGATCCACTTGAAGCACGCTTGCTAGAACAATCTTCTTTGTTAGAGATAAATGAAGATAATTCTGAAATTTCTGAATTGACCGACTTGTTGAATTTTTCATAGGTTCTTGAAATAAAAGAATTGAGACAGAAATTTGAGAAACTTCCACTAAGGACCAATCCACCAATCTCATCTAGTGATAAAGCTCCCAAACTTGACTTGAAGGAAGATTTGAATGGTCGCATATTCAAATCTAACTCTAAGCTGAATTGAGTGTGTTTTTATTTTTATTTATATATAGTAGCTAGATTTTATTTTATTTATGTTTAATTTTAGTTTCGTTTCTATGTGTTTCAATTTATAGTTTTTTTTGTTGAGTTTTTATTTTTAGGTTTTAGAGTTGTTGCGGTACCAAGTATTCCTATCCCTTTGATCTTTATTCATTATTTTTATTGAGCATTAAGATACTTATTTTTACATTGAGGACAATGTTGAATTTAGGTTGGGGGGTGTGGATGTATTTTGTGTTGTGACAATTTCTAGTTTATTTAAATTTTAGTCTAAAAAATAAAAAATAAAATAATTTTTTTTTTGGTTATTAAATATTTAAATAACATTTTTATGCATAATTTGATACCACAATATAGAAATAATATGTTTAGCTTTAAATCTGCAATTGTTTAAGCATCACATAGAACTTTATTCTATATTTTTGTATCTCATATCATGTTCTTATAAAAACTCAAAATTTGTGCACTTTAGACTTTACCAAGTTGAAAATTTGTTAGGTATTTTCCCTTGAAAACTTGACACATATAGTGGAGATGCATAAAAACCCTAGTGAGTTTTGATCCAATTTTTTTTGGAGGGTTATTTACATTTACTTAATAAAGAATATTTTTATTCAGCTAATCTCCTTCAATAGTCTCATTATTTTTGTTTTGCTCAACACCAATATTATGAATGATTGCTAGACTTTAAATTATTTGCATGAGAAGTGTGTTATCAAAAGCTCTTGAGATATGATTTTAGGCCATCTTTGATATTATTTGAGTCTAAGCCTTATTCTTTGAATATTATTATCCCTAGAAGCCATGATTGAGCCTTTGAAGAAAAAATTTATTTCTTATACCAAACATATAATAACCAAGCCAATGAAAAAAAATAATATCTTTTACCCTTGATTATCCCGAGATTGAGCTTTTATTGCTTATCTAATTTGGGAGATGTTGGTTGAGAAAAGATGAAAAAAAGAAAAAAAAAAAAAAGAGTTTTGCATGCTTGTGAATATTTGCATTTATATGTCTTGCTTAAAAAAAAAAGTTGAAAAGAAAAGAAAGACAATATGTCTAGCTGTGAAAAAAACAGATTGAAAAAAAGAGAGAAAAATAGCAAACATGAGTTTTGAAAAAATATGAGCAAGTGTTGTAAATTGTGTTTCTAAAGGGTGAAGAGTGAAAAGCTATGGAAAGAAGTTTGGTTGTGTAATGTAAATGTTCTCTCGGAATAGTCTTTTGAATTCCTGAAAATCCTTCGTTTCAAAACCCTAATCCCAAGGCCCCATTACAACCTTAAATAAAGACCTATCTGATTTCAAGAGTGTATTGGTGGATGCATAATTTGTGTGAATAAGGAAAATAATTGTGATTATTTGTTTATTGTGTATTGATTTCCTTTCATGAGATTATGTCAAATCCTTTTCTTTTGGATTACAATTATTTTAATAGACATGTGAGCATTATTTTATTTTGGCTTAAATATCTTCTTCTCACATGTGATATTTGAGGGAATAGTCAGTATAATCTGAGAGAATTTTTTTATGAGTGAATTTTCTAGTGAGATTTGGCATTGAGATGAATAGTTGATAGTTGTAGAGGTGATTACCAGATAAATTATTGACTTGGTATAGTTACTTCACACTACACACGATTTTATATGAAAATATGATAAGTGCATACATTTATATAACGTAGAGTTCTATATTTTGTTTTGCATGTGCTTATAAAAAGAATTACAGTTTAGAATTCTTATATTGTGGTAGCAATTTGTGTTATAAAATTATTATTCAAATATTTGATCACATGTTGATGTTTGTGGGTATCATTTCTGGAAATCCTCACGAGACTATACTTGTCCACTAGGGGGAACCTAGGGGTTTAAGACTTTGTTGCATATGCTAAATGCAATCGTGAGTCCTACGAAAGTGGATTTGGGTTTTATTTTATTAGTTTATTTTATTTTTTAGTTTTTAGAGTTTGAGATCCATGTATTTTACTAGGGACTAGTAATATTCAGGTTGGGGGGGGGGGGTGTGATTAACCATCAAAAGTGTTATTTTATTATATTTAATGATTGGTTAATTGTATATTATTTGTGATCAAATGTGTTAAATTCCTTGATTTTCTAGTTTGATACTTTTTCTAGTTTTTGGTTTATTTTGCTGGTAAATTGGTTGATTTAAAGTAATAATGGATAATGCAAGTGAAGCAATCACTAGAGGAAGAATCATAACTGATAAGGATTGAAGAGTCAAGGTTGAGATAGGAAGACTTGAAGATAAATCAGCAATTTTAATCCTTATAAGAGTCCAAGTGAAAAGAAAACTCATTTAAAGTTGGATTAGGAAAGTTTCCTAAAAAATAAGGATTTGACACGTCTTCAGTATTTTGGTCATAACTTTTGATTCTGATATCTTATTTACCTGATTTTTGTGGGGTTGGAAAGAAGACTTCAAGGGCTACAGAAGTGTATTTCACAAAAAATTCGTGATTCAGCATCCAAATATGTGAAATTCAAGATCGAAGTCTGGATATATTGTGTACCCGCGGGCCCCAAGATTTTATGCACGGGATTTAATTTTAAAAGACTTCTGTTTGGAAAGGAATTTCTTCCAAGCCAACCTTATATCTTATACATGTACCTAGGATTTATTTTAGTATAAATAAAAGCTCTCATCTATTGAGAGAGAGAATTAAGAATTATGATTAAGATTATTATTATTATTATTATTTTCTCATCTTTTCTTTTCTAATTTTTGTTCTAAGTTTTATGGCTTGCTAAAAGCCCAACTAAAGCTAGGGGAGATACTTTCAATGAAGCACGGTATTTATTATTGATTCAATGTTATTTTTTATGCATGATTTATTCTTTTAATTTAATTCTTATCTTTTAGTAAAACTTTTGCTCTGTATAATTTCTTGATTTGTTGTGCAGCGTACATCGAATGCTTGAGATTCCCTACGAGTCAAATAACTGGTTATTCCATGCTTGAATTAATTAATAAGAATTTCTCATAAGATAGTTGATTTATTATTTGATATAAAATAAGATTTACCTGTTAGAAAGCTTGATTTATCCTAGACTCCGGGACGGTGAATGATTGTGATCTACAAGTAAATTCTTATATTTATTCAGATAATTCATGAATTATAACTTTTGATGTTTTCATATTATCACTGCTAAATATTCCGATTGGGATCACTCCTCAGTTGATTCTCAATTGAGTTTGAAAACTTGATCATTAATAATTATTGTGTGGATTTGAAAGGGTATCCCCGATGCTTTAGTATTTCAATTATTGTTTTAAAAATCAAATTTATTATTTTCTAATTCCAAAATTCATACTCAAACAAATTGCAAACAATTTCTTTTTATTTGTTTTGTGTCTCTTGTTTTCACGATTCTCTGTGGTTCGACCTCGGATTTCCGAGAAATTTATACTTCGCACAACCTGCACTTGGGTGATCAATTCTAAAGTTGTAGCAACTTGTGTAGGGACACTGAAACAAGTGCATGTGTGCTTGTTAGCGAACAAGTACACTGAACGTGTCGGATTTTTCATATGGAGTTTTACATACCTGTCAATGTTAAATCATGAAGCTATAGTTATGCAGCTGATCCTTAGACTTGAGACACTATGGTTGTCTTGTACATATCTTTCTATCCTTTAACTATACAACATATTCATATATTAACCATGTAACTTGGATATGTACTGTTGGACATAGTTAGACATGCATGAAAACTTATGAGTGTACAACATGAAATCTATCACCCTTAGTAAATAAAGGGAGAATGTCCTATGTGATCTTTTGAGATATGACTCAAGGAGTTCTTGGCCAAGGTAGAATGACAATTAGAAAAGAGTTTTTAATTGATCATTAAGAGTCATAGTCCTAAGATCGAACACATAAGATTGAATTAGGGATTTGAAAGTAATTTTATATCCTAGTAATTCAATTGGGGCATTATGTGATAGAAGGATTGAATTGCATGACAACTGTAGATTGAATGAGTTCTTCACCTACTTCGTGCTATCCGGAGGTTAATCATGATATATTGTTAGGTGTTACTCATAATTAATAGAAGTCCGAAGAATGAAATTAATATAAATATATTTATTGTTCTTCATAAAGGGAGAATTAGAAGAGTTCTAATTCAAGCTAAATTAGAAAGAGTTCTAATTTGAGATTCTACTTGTAGTTAGTATCGAATGCCTACAATCGGATATTCTTGAACCTATAGGGTCACACACAATAGAATTGATTGGAAACTAAAGGATAAATGAGAGAAAACCAATTAAGAGTTAATTGAGGTGACAACCTAATTAAGAGTTAATTAGGGACTGTATTATAATTAATGGTTAATATAGGGGTTATATGTAATTATGAGATAATTACAGCTTAACCCAAACTAGGATTAAAGTTCTATAAATACCTTTATGTAGGAGGTGGATATAAGATATAACAACTCTCTTGATAGCACAAGAAGAACCACCAATCATTCTCTCTCTTTACTAGTTTATCAATGGTTGAGGAAGATCCTTCAAGTTTATCAATTCGTGTGGATACTGATAGAGGCCAAACGTTTGCGTGGCTCGGGTTAAAGATCAAATTCAAATTTGAAGGTTTACAGTTATTTGAGAAATCTTAAAGATCATTAACGACACGCTTCAAGAGGTAATCCTTAATCTTCTCTACAGGTCTAAGATTTTTGGGTTTGTATTAAACATGAATAAATCTTAGTATGAGGAATCAAATTATTATTTTTTCAAAAATTTCGCTGTATTTATTATATGATTCCTTTTACCAACCACCCAGCTTCATTGATCATCATTTCCCAAATCATGTTTGTCACCATTGGAAGTCACTCTATGGCCTCAAGCAAGCTCCATACGCTTGGTTTGCTAGGTTGAGTTCATACCTTCTCTCTCAAGGGTTCAAGGCTTCTCAAACAGATGTATCTTTATTTTTTTACTCCAACAACCCTACCTTCATTTACATCTTGGTATATGTTGATGATCTCATAATCACTGGTACTTTTTTTTTATTACATATATGATCTCATCACTCGTCTTAGTTCTGAATTTGCCACCAAAGATCTTGGCCACCTTTGCTTCTTCTTGGGAATCAAGGTCCTTCGTAGTGCTCATGGTCTCCTTCTCAATCAATGCCAATATATTATAGATTTTCTGAAAAGGTGCTCAATGGATGGAGCAAAACCCATCTCTAATCCACTTACTGCCAACACCAAACTTAGCCAATTTGATGGGGATACCTTTGATGATCCTACTCTCTATCGTAGCATTGTGGGTGCTCTTCAATATGCAAGCATCATGCGCCCATATATTGCCTTCTCGATGAATAAGGTATGTCAATTCATGCATCATCCAACAGTAATTCACTGGTCTGCAGTCAAGCGCATATTACACTATCTTAAAGAAAGCCTTGATGTCTGTCTTCCCATCAAACGTTGCAACATCTTCAACATCTCTACCTACTCCGATGCCGATTGTTGGCCTCTCCGATGATCAATTATCCACAGGCGGCTATGCCATTTTCCTTGGCCCAAATTTGGTGTCTTGGTCCTCACATAAGCAACGTTGTGTCGCTCGTTCAAGCACCGAAGCTGAGTATCGCTCCTTTGCTGATGCTATTGCTGAAGTAACATGGTTGTCTTCTATACTTCATGAACTTCAGATTCCCCAAACACAATGTCCAATCTTGGAGCAACATATCTCACCGCCAATCCAAATTTTCACAATCATATAAAGCATGTAGAAATCGCCTTTCACTTTGTACAGGATAAGGTTACGAAGAAAACTCTTAAAGTTCGGTACATTTCGACGAAGGATCAAGTTGCTGGCATTTTGACGAAGCCATTCTCCACTCCCTGTTTTCTTCTTCTTCGTGACAAGCTCAACCTCATCCTGACGAGGCTTCACTTGCGGGGGCCTGTGAAGGATAATGATCAAGATTCAAAAGTATGAAAATCTGAACCATCAATCTGATCTTATCACCTTTGATTGATAAGGCTCAATCCAATTTACTTTTATCCTTTTGTAACAAATTGTTCTTTAAATATTAACTCTGCACAGCAATAAAGAACAAAGAATTTCACAGCAAATCCTCTGTTTCTATTGATCATCACTTACTCGGTGCTTTGAAAGTTCAAATTCAACTTTCTGGTGCCCAACAAGTCAATACGACTTATTCGACTACTCTCCACTATCAGATGGTTTATTGGGTTCAAAATCACGCCTTTGACATTTTTATTCGTTCTAATTAGGGATGACAGTGGACCAGAAAACAACGAGTATTCACCTAAACTCGTCTCGTTTAAACTGGAGATGTATCATACATACCGTATAAACCCGTGTGAGGATGGAGGCAGGGATGAGTCCATCCCCACCCTGCCTCCGCTCCGCCCCATTAAACCCGTAATATATAGATATATATACATATATAACAAATAAAATAATTAAGTAAAATACACATTTGTTATACATATTATTTTTGGTAGAAAAAACAAAATGAAAAATGCATATCAGAAAGCACAAAGTACTGGCAGAGCAAATAGGATATATATGAAAGAAGGGGAAGAATCCATTTCATAATCACTTATGTATTTTAGTTCATCCAGAAATCGTTAGAGTTGCTTAGGAGAATACAAATTTTTTTTTTCATATCTCATGGGGCTTCTTGTCTAGGTAAACCTTTTCTTGGGCATTCTGCTTATTCTTTTTATTTTATTTTGTTATACATATTATTTTTGTGGGTTTTTATGTGAGTTTTCATCCTTCTTGCAAATCTATTTATGAGTTTTTATTTTATTTTAAATTTTTTTCTTAAAATCATTGAAATTAATTGTTATGGGCGGAGACGCGCAGGGATGGGGATCAAAATTTATCCGCGGGCCAGGGATTAAAATTTTTTCCACTAACAGGGATGGACTGGGGGGTGAATGAATATTTTTGAAGAGGGTACGGGAGTGGAGACTACTCCCCCGGCCCCCGCTCCGATCCACTGCCATCCCTACTTCTAATGCTCAAACCACATATGTTTTGCTTCTTCCTGTTGATTCCATAGCCACCCCAAGTTTAACATATGTCCCTCGTCAACTTTCTGGACAAGATCTTGTTAATATCATTCCTAATTCTTGGGTGACTCAATATGAGAAATTACATGATGATACACAACATTTGCAATCTTTCATCCCCACTTTAGTTGAAAACAAGATGGATCTATTAAGATTCAGTTTCCTCCAGCCCTTCTATCCTTATTTCTACCACATGCCCTATTTTACCCCCAATGAGATTAATCTGGTTGAACCACTTCCTATAGATGGATTTTCTAGCAATGCTACTCTATTTTATCAAGGCGGGGATGTTGAAGGTCATATTTGGTATGATCTTTGTGATTATGATCATTGCCAATTGTTTATTCTAATGATGATAATCCTCCTAGAACTTGTCATCGTCATCGCCCTAAACCCACACAACAAAAGCTCAAAGAGAGTTATGAAGCTGGTGATCCTTCAATATATCTTTTAGGAGAACCTTTTGGAAAATTTGATTATTATGTCTTTTATTCAGAAAAGTGTTCTTCTTCTCAAATGACACAAAAGGGTGGTTCATCTTAGTCATTGAAAGGGCCCCCATTTAAACTTTGTCTTTAGATTGTCTAAGGTTTCCCTCGTATCTCCTTCCTATCAGCATGAGTTTCCTCCACTTGAAGATATTGAGCGACCCCAGGAACAAACTCGTAGTTGGAAAATTATCAATCCCACTACTCGTTATCCTGATAGAACTTCTAAACAAATTTCTGCTTCTGAGGCTGCTTTAAATTGGCAAGCTGAAAATGCCCATGTCCAAAATAAGGTCTTACAACATGTTATAACTCAATAAGACATTTTTTCTTTTATAGTTAGTACTCGATTTACTGCCTTGGAGGCTTTGATTTCGTAAGTTAATGATAAGATCCAAGACCTTCATCAGTAGCTGTTATATATCATGGATTATGTAAAGGATGTTAAAAGGGCATCATAATTGATTGCTAAATAAGAGGCTAAAAAAAGGCATCTTCAAGTCCAACTGTCATTATTGCAACAACAGCTTCAAAAAGAAATCCCAACTCCTCTTGTAAAAATTGCTCCTGATCTTTCTTACCTCATTCTTCTACTTATTTATCCATTGTGATTCTTCCACCTAAACCTATCCAACCATTGACTACTTTCCCTCTAAATCAGACACATTTTGGACCATCTTCTTCAAGATCTTTCCCCAAGAATATAAAACCATATCTTTGACCTCTTTCATCAACCACAACACTACCACCAAACCTTCTTATTGGAGCCTCTTCGACATCTCCTTTAGCTGACATTCTCCCAATTGATAAGCCAAATATTCTTTTCCTTTTTTTTTCCTGAAAACTATGGCCCCTTCCGACTCCTCCGTGCTTCCTGTATTTTCCTGGTCTAATTCCAATGACTCTTATGACTCTGAGGAATCCCTATCTCACATAAAAAAAGATGAAATTGCTCTCATGATGAATCCTGATGAACCTATAGTTGATGACCCTCCAAATTCCCCCACTGAAGTAGATCTTCCACACGTTTTTGTCCTATCTAATATCAAGAAATAATTTACTATTGATGATGTTCCTCCTTCTAAATGGACATAAAATTTCTTTGAAATGTTTTCTTGGTGCACAACTGAACTTCAACATCCAACCATGACATGGTCATGGTAATTGAATGTTTTGTGGCTCGTCTGCAAGGATGTCTTCGGGAATGGTGGATTTCTCTTGATGAATATCCCCAACTCCAATTTTGCCAAGTATCCTCAGTCAAAGAATTCATGAATTTTATATATAATGAGTTTATGGGTACTCTTGATCACTATACTATCCAAGCCCGTGAAGAATACTTACCGATGAAATGTTGTTCTTTCCAGCGAAAAGATCTCGAGAAACATTATAACTGCATGCCCAAGCGATATTATGTTCTCAACAGTATGGATGATGTCAACCTGAAACATGCCTTTCTTAATTCTCTTCTTAATCCCTTGGCAATGAAACTTCTGAGATTCTTGATGTTAAAGAAATCACTTTACAATCTTCCTCTCTTGGTGAACTTTTCTTGAAATTGAAAAAGGTTCCACTAGAATTGAAAGGAAGAATTAAATCAAAAAAACAAAAGAAAAAGAACTGAAAGCAAGAAGGATAGGAAAACATCTTTTAATGGGGAAAGGATCGAGTATGATTGAGCACCTAGACCTCAGGAAAACCCCTTCATCATGATTAAAATAGTAGTAAAAAACTAGGCCTGACAAAATTTAACACGAGCCAATTGTTCAAAACTACAATACGAAATTAACGGGTTTGGATTTGATCTACATGGGTTCGGGTAATAAATTGGTGAACCTAAGGTGGAGCCAGGATTTTTTTTATTAGAGGGGGCACAATATAAGCAAAAAAAATTTACGAGGGGGTAAAATATGTTAAGATTTAAGACCAAATTAGGATATGATAGAGTAACATTAGAATCAGTTAGTTTAAATAAGCATGGACAATCTATTTGCATAAATAAAACAAATATTTTTGGGGTTCGAGAGCTTCACAGAAGTATCCCCTCCCACTTTTCTAATTTTTAAGAATTTTGAATTAATAAATTCCCCATCCTCCAACATATGTTACCAAATGGCTCCATTAACTACCCTAAATAACTGCCAATAAACTCCCCCTAAGTACCATCTATTTAAATTTTTTTAAACATCAAAATTTGTTGATCCAATAATTTTTGCAATGGGTGATAGAGTAAAAGGTGAAGAAGGGGATTGGGAGGAGAAGGAGATAGGGAGAGGACTTGAGAAGCCTTCTCTCACACTTTTATAATTTTTAAAAATTTTAAATTATTAAATTTCCCATCCTAAAGTCATATTTTACCAAATATTTCAGAATAACTACCCCAAATAACTACACATAAATTCCTTCTAACCACCACTTATCTAATTTTTTTTAACATCAAATTTACAGTCCAATAATATCTACAATATTTTTGCTAATTTATAAAATAATAAGTGGGAGAGAGTAAATGGTGAAGAAGGGATGGGGGTTAGACGCTAGTATATCAATTCTATATATATAAAACAAACAATTTCTTGGAGAGAGGTTTTGAGAAGTCTTCCCTCCTAAGTTTCTAAATTTATAGAATTTTTAATTATTTAATTAGATTTTAATTTTTTTTCAAATCATATATTGACATGTGTTACTTATAATTACCCATCTCTTTCCCCACTAATTACTCATCATCTATTTAAACTTATTTAATAAATTATTTTTACAGTCCAATAATTTTTTATCTAACTTTTTAATTATAAGAATGAAAAAGAAATAATGTTTGAGAAAAAAATTTACAAAAAAAAAAGTAATAATTAGTAATGACCACTAGTACATATATAACAAACAATTTAGAGGTGAGAGGACTTACAGTCAGTGATGCAATCATCATTCTTTTTTGTGGCAAAATTTGTTGAGCTCATATTTCATCTCGTTGAGAAATTACTATTTAAAATAGAAAAAAATTACTATTTAAAATAGAAAAAAATTACTTTTGGGTTAACACATTTTTCTTTTTACATTTAATCAGGTTTTGTGGGGTTACAAAATACAAACTATTCTTAAAAAATGACCGAAGACAACTATATAATTGTTTTAAAAATATGGGATAGTGTATTAGATAAAAGACATATTATTTTTGATAAATATTTATACAAGTCAGAACATTGACATTTGTTTTAATTAATTCAAATATAAAAATATTTATTTTTGGAGGTTAGTGGACCTTAAGTTTTTTGAAAATTAAAATGAACAAGAGCAGTAAAATCTCATATTGGTACATATGTAGCGCATACGAAAAGTTGGGGGGGGGGGGGGGGGGGGGGGCAAGTGCCCTCTCTCATCCATGAGTGGCTCCGCACTTGGGTGAACTTGCTAGACCCACGTCAAAAATGATTCAGTTTTGGGTGAAGTATATTAACTCATTTATTAAACGTCGACCTGTTTACGATTTTTGTATTATTGTTTTGGCATTATCTGATATTTGGAAGTTAGAGTAACTACTTGCTGAATGAAACTAACACAATTACAGCTGCTAAACGTATGAAAAAATTTAAGGTTGATGCTTGTTTTGTTTTTGGAAAAAAACAATACTATAAAATTCTCCGTGGATTTGAATAATTAAAGAAATTGTATAGAACCTATAAACGGAGACGTTCTTCACACAAAAAACAAAAAACTTATGCCTAAATTGTTATGACAAATGAGTCGAACGGTTGTAATGGTGGCAGGTGAAAAGATTTTCTGTGTGAACCTGAATAGACCCTAAATGACTCATTTATTTGGCGGGTGACAAGAGTCATGTCGGATAACCCGTTTAATATACGAGTCATGCTTGATTTTGAAATTTACATCTATTTAATAAAAAAATTATAGATACGACATAAACCTGCATAACTTGACACTATTATGAGGGGAATTCTACGGTACCGACTTCGGTACTGTACCGCCGGTTATTATTTTTTTGGTAAAGTTACAACTCAAAAAGAAGAAGTTACAACTGATTAGGGGAAGTCTATGATCGATCAAGGGTCCACAATCGATCACAGACACACATGATCGATCATAAACTTTCCCTGAACAGTTGTAATTCTCCTTTTTGAATTGCAACTTGACCTTTAAAAGCTGTAAGTTACACTTCAAAAAAATTATAACTTAACCTGAAATTGTTGTAATTGACGGTACGATACTTTCTTCCGTACCGTAGACTTTCCCCGATTATCAAGTCTATTAGAAAGTAAAAAGATTAAATAATGAAAAAAAGGACCACAAGTCCATAGCTGACATCTTTTGAGTCACACGGTAAGGTAGGAATTTTTTGGTCCAAAAGGACAATTGTAAGAAGTTTGTCTTAATGAAAGAAGTTAGTTTTCATAATTATTCTAACATCACAGCAATTTAGGGTGTTCTTGTATTTTTTGGATCAATTATCAATAATTTAAAAATATTATTTTTGTGAAAAATTTCGAGCAGGCTTTAATGACATCTTGATCAAACGGTATCCGAATGCTCTGAAATATAAATATGTTATAGTATGTATAAAAATAAACTAATCTGAAAAATTTCGTAACAAACGACCTAACGATGCGAGAGTTTTATTTTTCCAAAATTTTAATATTTATAATTAAAAAACGTCGCACCAGTCGTTGACGCCCTTATTTCTGTCATACGTCGATAAGAATGGAAAGTATAATGGTATGGCAGATTTTCAGTAAGTTGTAATTTTTTGTACTTTCCATGTCTTCCAAGGAATTTGGGTACTTGCAATGGTTAAGTACACCATTCAGGAGGCATAAACAGATAGAATATAAGTAGGAAACATGTGGTGTCAGTAGACCCACGTTTTTCTTTTCACAATCACAATTGCACTTTGAATTTCCTTGCATAAAATACAAAGATGACGTTTGTTAGGCAGAAACTCCAAGTTGGATGTTTGCCATTCATAGGCATGGGTTTGTATTATTTGTCAAAACAAAATGCATAAAGTAATCCTCCTTTATTGAATGATTGGGTTGCTTGAGAAAGAATTGATTATGGACCATTACACTTAATTATGCGATAGAATTGTTTTGTTGTTTAAAATTTTAAAAAAGAAATAAATGCATGATTATTTATGTAGTTTATACATATTCTATATAAAATAATGTTGACATGATGGATACGCTAATTGTATTTATTTTGTTATTTAGTATGATCTAAACTAGAATTTCATATCTAGTATTATTTAAATTGCATGTTTTTTTTTTTTTTGATTTAAAGTGGAAAAATGCATGAGATGAAATTATCCATGATCAACTATGCCTAGAGATACTAGATTTAGTGTGAGTTTTATTTTGTTCGATGTTAGGAACCAAAATTTCGCTCATTAATTAAATTAAGTATTAATAATAATCACTTGTGGCGCGGAAGATGATTGAGAACTTATTGAATTTCGATTCTGCGACTTGTGAAAGTTATTAATACTTGAATTTAGATTTTTGTGGCAAAATTCTAAAATATGTTGTGCTAATATCTCATATACATTGTCTTTGCATGTAGATTAGATTATAATGACTACTAAAAGAATAGTGGTTGAATTAACTAAGGGTGACAAATGGAACGACGATAACTATGACATATGGTGCCGTAAGATTCGATTTGTCCTGTATGAGCAACAAGTCTTGGGTACCCTTGACTCTATTCTGCCAAAGCTTAAGCGACTTCAGACCCGCCAAGATCAAGAGAATTACCAATCTTGGCGGAATAAGGATCTATTTGCGTGCTATACCATGTAAGCGAGCATACAAGTTGACTTTATTCCTAAATTTGAGAATTATTCCACTGCTGACGCCATGTGGAAGACCCTCAAAGATAAGTTTGGTATTACTTCTCTCGTTAGGCTTCGTGGTTTGACCATGAGGTTTGACTCATTTCAAAAGAAGCCAAAGCATTCAATTAAATAACACTTGAGGGCTATGGCCTCTATGATATGGATTTAGGCGCTGCTGGACATGTGTTGAATGATGAAGAGCAAGTTCAAACTGTACTTCTCTCCCTTCCACCATCATGGGAGTATATGAAACAAAACATGATGCATAATGAGAGTGTGAAAACATTCGAGAATGTATTGCGTCACCTTGAGCTTGAGGCTGAGCACTTGGAGGCTACCAAATGTGAGAGTGGCTCTTATGTGTCTAAAGTTGGCTTGCGCAAGACCTTCGGGTCCAAGCGCAAGCGCGGTGGGAATAGGTCTGATACTCAAATTGGGGCTAATCATTCTATGTATAATAAGCACAAGTAGGGAAAAAGAGCTGACAAGAAGAATAAAGCCAAGGTATCTGCTATAACTGCAACAAAAAGGATCATTTCACTCGTGAATGCACTGAGCCGAAAAAGGTACTCTAGTTCTGTCTCTCTTATTGATTATTTAGTTACTAGTCAATTTTTTATTGCTCACTCTCCTAACTCGTGGATTGTAGACTCAGGAGCAACATACCACATAACGAGACACATATTCGGATTTGTGGAGTACTATCGAGTTCTAGCTGGAAACAAATGAATTTACATGGGGAATGAGACCAGTGCAGATGTGCTTGGGATTGGCACATACAAACTATAATTGCGACATGGGCGCACTCTATACCTTCATGATGTATTATATGCTCCAAGAATCCGACGAAATTTGTTGTCAGTTACTAGCTTAATGAGACTAGATTTTGTTTTTCATTTTGAAGGCCATCATGTTGGCATTTATAAGGGAACTATATTTTATGTAACTGGTTATGCCATAGATGGTTTTATTGTATTAGATATTGATCATTCTAGTAATGAAACTTATTCTTATGTTACATCTATGGATCCATTCCTATGCTCTGCTCCCGCTTGCTTTCATGTACACTTTTTACCTCTTCCCTATAACCCATGACATGCCCTACTTTCTATGCCATGCTTCCTCAAGTACTGGAACTAGGCCCTTATGGTCTTAGGTTGACTAGCTTCCGTAGTTGTCCTTCCTTTCCTTCTCCCCTCTTGTCACTTAAAGGGAAAAAGATGATGTTGATTCTATTAGATGACATGCAAGATTATGTCATATTGGGAAAGATAGAATGAACATATTAACTAGAGAGGGACTTTTGGGCCCACTGGCTAAAATCAACTTGCTCGCATGTGAAAATTGTCTCGCAGGTAAGGCAACTAGAAAACCATTTGGTAAGGCCAAAAGATCATCTATTTCATTGCAATTAATAAACTCAGATATATGTGGCCCAATGAATGTGAAGACAAGACATGGTGCATCCTATTTCATCACTTTTATAGATGACTTTACGTGCTTTGGTCATGTCTATCTGATTTCTCACAAGTCTGAAGCATTGGATTGCTTCAAATGTTACATTAAAGAGGTTGAGAATTAGTGAGAAAATAACGTTAAGGTTCTTAGAACTGATCGAGGTCGCGGGTATCTATCTGAACAGTTTAAAGAACTGTGTGAAGAAAAAGGAATAATTAGGCAATTGAAAATTTCTGACACTCCGCAACAAAATGTTGTAGTGGAGAGGCGAAATTGCACTTTACTTCACATGGTTAGGTTAATAATGGCGCAGGCTCATCTTTCGATTTCATACTAGGGAGATGCTTTATCGACTGCTGCCTATATCATTAACCGAGTGCCTTCTAAGTCAATCCCTTCTACCCTATATGAGTTATGAACAAATAGAAAACCTGACTTAAGTAATTTACGACCATGGGGTTCAGCTGCTTATATACACAATAATTCTCATAAGTATGGGAAGTTAGGTCCTAGAGGGAAGAAATGCATCTTCATCCACTATTCTGAGCATTGTAAGGGCTATGTGTTTATTGGTGAATAGCTTGAAGGAAGCATCACTGAATTGAGTCACGAGATGCAGTTTTCCTTGAAGATGATTTCCCTAGCAGAGGAAATGTGTCTAAAGGAATAGAACTCTATGAGTTAGACGATCCCCAAAGCGATATACCCACTAGCTAGGTAAAGACTAAGAAAATAGTTTTGTCACCTCCTAGGGACAGTGGGAGCTATATATTCAATGGGGAATTAGTTTCGTTGGATATAGATCCATACAACACAGAGTTGCATAGAAGCAAGCGTGAAACCATCCCTCGACTTCATTTTTAGATTGAAGGAAAAGTTTTCATGGTTGCGCTGCATGATGATGCAGAACCTAAAAATATTAAAGAGGCTCTATCAACACTTGCTAGTAATGAGTGGATATCAACAATGAATGACGAGATGAAGTCAATGAAGGCTAATCAATTCTGGGACTTGGTTGACCTATCGTTTAGGCGAAAAGCTATTGGGAACAAATGAGTTCTCAAAATTAAGCGCAAGGCAGATGGATCCATAGAAAGGAATAAGGCTCGCCTAGTGGCAAAAGGTTACACCTAGAGAGAAGGTGTAGACTACGAGGAAACTTTTTCTTTAGTTGTAAAGTTTACCTCAATTCTCATGATTCTAGCCATTGTTGCACATTTGGATTTAGAACTATATCAAATGGATATTAAAACTACATTTCTTAATAGAGAACTGGATGAAGAGATCTACATGGATCAACTTGAGGGCTTCATGGTAGTGGGTCAGGAGAACAAATTTTGTAAACTCCAACGATCCATCTATAGCTTGAAGCAATCATCCAGACAATGGTATCTGAAATTTTATCGAGCTATTGCTTCTAATGAGTTTACAATGATCGATGAAGACCATTGTGTATGTTAAATGGTCTACATATAGCTTCTTGATATTGTCATTGTCTGTTGACAACATTCTATTGGCTGGAAACAATAAAGAGATGATTGCCACCACTTAAAGGTGGTTGTCCTCAGCATTTGAGATTAAGGACTTGGGCGAAGCAAGTTATATGCTCAGAGTTAAGATCCTAAGGGATCATTTTAAGAAACTTCTTGATTTGTCTCAAGAGACTTACATTAAGAAGGTTCTTGAACGATTTCAGATGCAAAATTACAAACCCATAGATACTCATGTAGCGAAAGATGAGACCCTAAGCCTAAAGATATTGCCTAAGAATTCTAAGGAAAGGCAAAAGATGGCTCGTGTTCCCTATTCTAATGTTGTAGGTAACTTAATGTACACAATGATGTGTACTCGTCCCAATATTAGCTATGTGATTGGCTTGATTAGTCGTTTTTAGTCAAATCCTAGGTTAGCTCATTGGAAGAAAATGAAAATGATACTACGATATTCAAGGGGACTTCGGATTATATATTAGGCTACCAGTCTCTAGATTTGCAGATGGTTGGTTATAGTGATGTTGATTGGGGTGGTGATATAGATGAACACAAGTCCACATCAGGATATGCTTTCTTACTTAATGGTGGAGCCATTACATGGAGTAGCAAAAATCAATCAAGAATATCCTTACCCATCATGGAAGCAGAATATGTGGCTTGTTTTGCTGTTGTACAATAAGTTGTTTGGTTAAGAAGGTTCTTTTAACATCTTGGAGTTGTCACACATGCCTTGGGCCCAGTGACAATTCATTGTGATAGTATGACTGCATTAGCTTATGCTAAGGATCCTAAGTATCATGGAAGCACCAAACATGTAAATTTAAGATATCATTACATTAGAGACATGATTGCACAAAAGGAAATGATCCTAAAGCACATACCTACAACCTAGATGGTTGCAGACCCCCTAACAAAGCCTATAGCTAGAGATACGTATATGGCTCATGTTAGAACTTTAGGAGTTTGTAGGTATTATTATGTGCTAGAGATTGTATAGATCACATAGTCATTTGTATTGACATTATTTGGTATATTAATACATGGTTTATTTGAAAATATATGTTATATTGCTTGATTACCTTAGTATTTGAGAAAACACACACATTAAGTATGTCAACAGGCGTGATTGACTCATTCACACGAGCAATCGCCTTTGACACTTGAGATGGTGAGCAAAGATGAGATACTCTAGAATATAGTATCACTCTGTTTTGTATACAGAATGAGATTTGACATTTGAGGATCGATAATGGACAAAACTTCATGCCCATTGTACATGTGTTTTGTTGATTAGCTAGATGCAAGATATAGAGAACTCGGGTTAGACACTTATAGAGTAACTAGACTAAGATCTGTAAGGTGTTTGAGTATGACATACTCTCTCATTAGGTTCGAGACACTCCACCGTAGCATGTATTTCATACTACATGTGCTTGGCAACCAATGAATCCCGGCTTCCTCATTGTGTGAGTCCACTTTGTCATTTTTACATGACTAGGTTATTTTATATAACTAAACATTCTATGTACTCTCTAACTTTTGACTATGTCATAAAGTAAAAGAATTAATGCTCAGCTACTTTGGCATGTTAGTTACGGCCATGAGTGATTTGGCCTTCTGGGACATTGTTGGGAAAACACTTAATTCTAAACTAATTGACATGAGGGCGAAATGAAGGTCATTTGGAACATCCCGCTATATATTCACTATTGACAACTTTGGACACTAGTTCAAATAGTGACAAAGTGTAAATGTATAGGTGAAAACTTTGAGGGGTTAAGCATACTCTTATATTATGAGGGGTTAGAGATGCTTGAACTAGTGTATCCGAATGGGTCTAGAGTACTTGAGACACCATTTTTAATTTTATTTTTAGGGTTAATGTCTCTATGCTAGCTCTGTAGGGTTTCTAATGTAGAGCTCCCAAATTGCAAGTGTGCTCAGTAGTCGCACGATCCATTAGCCTGTATGAATTGACGTTGATGTATATAATGGATTGAGAGAGATGACAGTGTCGTGCCTACCATGAACGAGTGGGAGATGTTAGATGTTAGGTTTGGGTCATGGACCTAAACTATGGTGCCCATGATGGGTCGACCCAATTAGAAAATGCCTAAGAGGAATGACCTTTCGAGGTGTCCTTTATCATCCAAAATACATGTCTGTTAAATATTAACAAACATGTATCTGCAGGATATATCTATTTATGACACTCATTGGTTGCCTATATAAATCAAAGACAATCCAATAGAAGCCACACCTTAGATAATTAATATGACGTATAGACTCTCCTATTCTCTTTCTCTCTCTCCCTACATAACGTTGAAAGGTTTTTGTGCTGTGAAAATACGGTGTTGATTCATCTTATTTAACAACACCATACTGCTTGAACAATCAAAGAAAAGACAGTTTTTCAAATTCTAAAGTATGTGGAACATCATTCAAAGATTTTGGGATTAAAGCGAATAAGGTATGTCTTTGATTTTATGCTTCTGCAAGAATATACGATTCCCAACAGGACCTAATAAGTTAAAAGTGTACCATTATTTTTGAAGTTTTTCTTTCCCATCTAAAATGCATTCGCTCTCTCCTCACTCTTCTGCCCCATTCTCTCTCTCTCTCTCCTTTTTCTTCCTAAATTTATATCTCTTCAATCTCTTTCGTCCCAGCTCCAAATCAAACCCTAAAACTCTCTCGGAGTCCTTTCACACTAGCGGGGGTAGAGGTTTGATTTCTCTATTTTGCAGAGTCATTTTCTTCCTTAGGTCATCCTAATGAAAGCTTGTTTAGCTTTATTCTTTTCCTTTCTTCTCGTCTATAGGTGTTGGTTATTAAAGTAGCAATCTCTTCTCCCTTGTTACGTCATCAATCTAGGAAGTTTTCTATAGTGTTCATCCATCTGGTCTTGCAATTATTTGTTTTATTTCTTTCTTGCTTGCAGGTCTTGAAGTGTTTCGTTTGATTCATTGCGGCTAGTTTGCTGGAGCTGTTCTTCCTCAGTGGGTGTGTGGTCTACTAGATGCTAACATGGATGAGGAGATGCAACAACTGTGGAGAAACTTTACACTTTCGGAGGAGGAGAAATCATGCTGTAGTATACTTGACCATGGAGATGGTGCCCTATTGGAGAAA
The DNA here is from genome assembly GCA_951799425.1 of Ilex aquifolium. NCBI lineage: Eukaryota > Viridiplantae > Streptophyta > Magnoliopsida > Aquifoliales > Aquifoliaceae > Ilex > Ilex aquifolium. The sequence continues at coordinate 31,577,640 of OX637393.1, forward strand.
AGCAGACTATGTGCATTTGGTAAAATGATGTCTGTGAAGCTTTACAATAAAGCAACTTTAAAAAATACAATGAGAATAGTTTGGAATAATATCAAAGTGGAGTTTATAGAGGCTGGTGACAATTTATTCCACATCCAATTTAATAATATGCTGGACAAAAATAGAATCCTTGAAGGTGAGACACGGTCTTTTGATAATTAATTAGTATTGTTAAAGGAGTATGATGGAACGATTCAGGTGTACAATGTATCATTTAGTTGGTGTCCTTTCTGGGTCCAAATCTACAATTTGGCTTTGAATAGAATGAATCAAGTAACTGGACAAATTATAGGTAATATGACAGGATGCTATGTGGAATTGGATTTGAAGAAACGAGTGGTATGGGGGGATGATTGAGAGTTCGAGTGAACATTATATTGATAAACGTCTCCTTAGAGGAATAAATCTTATGATAGTAGAGGGTTCAAGCCTTACGGTGTTTTTCAAGTATGAAAGATTGTCGCATATATGTTATTATTGTGGTCGCTTTGGTTATGGAGAAACAGAATGTTCTCTAAGTTTTGACTCGGCAAATTCAGCTACGAAAGGGCCGATGCAGTTTGGGGCTTGGCTAAGGGCCCCCATTGGGCAGAGGTTCGAAGAATATGACTAGTCTTAAGGCCAAAGAAGGCAATTTACAATTGCTTTGGCTAGTGCACCAGCAACGTTGGAGAAGACTCACAATCATGTGCCAATGGTGAATGAGCCAAGTAATTTGGGATTGAATTATCCAAATTCCAGAGTCAAAGGAAAATTCCCCTACAGAGGTCATAGTTTGAAGTTAGAATACGGGGAGAGAGAATGTAGGGAATCTAATTGTGTTTTCAAACAACAAGGCCAATCCTTTATCCAAGAAAAGTGAGATATTTATAGAAGGAAAGAATAAGAATGTTGAAAATCCAATCCCGTGAATGAAGGAAATTTAGCTATAACGAAGGTGGTCGATGGCCTTAAGTCTAGAAGAGAAATTTTTGGGGAATTGATTTTATCAATATCTGGTAAGGTCAATGATAGTTTTAGGACAAAATTCAAAAAGAAGAGGGAAAGAGGTTTCTAGGGATATCGGTGGTAACCGAAGGCTCTTATTCGGTGGGCCTACAAGATGGGGCTTTAGAAGATTGTGGAAGCCAACCTAATATAACACGTGTCATGGAGGCCCAGTGGGCTGCTGAGGATTTAATGTATATTCCCATTACATCCTTAGCCTAGCCCATGAGGTTCTCTAAGTTGGGGGAAAAGGGGGGATGCCATTGAGAGGGTTCTTAGTAAAGATCCGTTAGTTGTGAAGAGATGGAAGAGAAGGCAGAAAGGTTCTTCTGCACCCGCACTGCTAAAGTCCCAAGAGGCTCTCAAAGGCAAATGAAAATAAGGTGCTGGAAAAGAATCGGTGGGTCTAGATTTGGAACCGAGTTCAAAGAAAAGAACTAAGGTCAATCCTTGCTTAAGTTCTTTGAATTCTGTTGATATGGAAGATGTAGCAGTGGGAACTGTTCTCCAGTCCCGCTGATCGCCATGAAAATCCTCAGTTGGAAATGCCGAGGGCTCGAGCATCCTCGGACAGTTCAAGTTCTACACGATTTCATAAAGAAAGAGTGGCCCAACTTTGTATTCCTTTCGAAAACAAAGTGTAATTCGAGAAAAAATAATTTTTTGAAGATGATGTTTGGAATATGTGGGGTGGCTATAGATTCCCAAAGAAATTCAGGTGGTATAGCGATGTTATGGTAGAAAGGAATTGATGTGGTGTTGTAAAGCTATTTCCATGGGCACATTGATGTGGTGATTAACAAGAAGGAAGACAACTAGTCACAAAGCTTATCGGGAATTTATGGGGAACTGGAGACATCAAAGTGCGGTGATACTTGGGAATTGCTGGCTCGATTAGGGAGAATGAATAGCCTGTCGTGGGTGTGTGCTTGGGACTTCAACGAAATAGAGATACAGAGTAAAAAGAAATGAAGAGGAAGACGGGTGGAATGGCAAATGCAAGATTTTTGTCATGCTTTGGATAATTGTGCACTGGTAGACTTGGGGTATATTGGATTTCCTTTTCCATGATGTAACAATTGGAAGGACCCATAAACCACGTGGGAAAAACTTTATAGAGTGTGTGCGAATTTGGTATGGACCACGAGATTTGCAAACTCAAGAGTATGTCACACATTTTCCAAGGAATTAGACTATTACAAAATCTTGTTGGATAGCAACAAGGGGTTCTCGGCTAATATAAGGTGTCCTAACTGAAGGTTGTTTCGGGTTTGAAGCAGCTTGGTTAAGGAGAAAGGATTGTCAAGAGATCATTAATAAGAAATTGACATCTAATGAGAATCTATCAGGTTTTAAAGGGTTCACGAAGAAGTTACAAAATTGTAGAGTGTGGCTACTTAAGTGGAAACAAGAGCATATTGGGCATGTCCCAACAAAAGTAGAAGCTTTGAAAGCTCAATTGGCAAGCCTTAAGGAGAGTGGCATAACAGAAAATTCGAAGCAACAAGCACAAGAAGTGGCAGCGAAGCTGAATACATGCTTGATATGGAGGAGACTCAATGGCGTCAACGTTCGAAAGTCCATTGGTTAAAGGAAGGGGATAGAAATTCAGCATTCTTCCATGCATGAGCATTCCAATGGAGAATGAGGAACACAATAATCAAGCTTAAGAATGATGAAGAGAGTTGTTGTGATAATATATCTTATATGGAGCAAGTAGTTGTTGGGTTCACATCTAGTAGACCACAAAAGCAAGATCTAGAGGCAGTTTTAACCAAGGTGAAACATAAGGTATCAGACGGAATGAATTCAAGGCTTTTGCAGACCTTCCGAATTGATGAAGTAACCACGACAATTTCTCAAATGTATCCTACAACATCCCCTAGACTCAACGGTATGCCCCCCCTTTTTTTTTTCCAAAAGTATTGGCATATTGTTAGGTCTGATGTTTTAGAATGTCTTGACTTTTCTCAATGGTGGTCAGTTTCCATTTAAGATCAATATACTCATTGTTCTTATTCCTAAATGTGAAAATCCGGAGTCTTTACCCTAGTTTCGCCCGATTAGTCTTTGTAATGTTATTTATAAAATTATTTCCAAAATTCTAGCTAATTGTTTAAAGCCTGTCCTCCCCTCGGTGATTTCTGAATTTTAAAGTGCTTTCCTTCTGGGGAGATTGATCACTGACAATGTTTTGGTAGCCTTTGACATTAATCATTTCCTAAAATGTAAGAATTGGGGTAAAATGGGCCATGCCTCTTTGAAGCTTGATATGAGCAAAGCTTATGATAGGTTGGAATGAGTGGTCTTGGAAAAGATGATGTCCACTTTGGGGTTTGATCATAAATGGGTCCCTCTAATAATGCAATGCATTATAACTGTTTCATATTCCATTATGTTGAATAATGAGCAAATAGATTTTTTCCATCCTAAAAGGTGTCTTCGATGAGGAGATCCCTTGTCACCTTATTTTTTTCTTATTTGTGCAGAACGTTTAATTGTTCTTCTACACAATGCAAAGATGAATGGCATGATTACTGTAGTGTCAGTGGGAAGGGGTTGTCCATGGATTTCCCACCTCTTGTTCGCTGATGAAAGCCTTTTATTTTTGAATGTATCACAAGTTGAAATTGGGTCTTTTGAGTCAATTCTTCAAACATAAGAAGTTGCTTCAGGGCAACATATCAATCTGCAGAAGTCGATAGTGGTCTTCAGTAGTAACACATCGAAGGCGCAGGCAAGTGAAGCCAGCATATACTGGGAATTGAACGTGCTCACCAACATGATAAATATTTGGACCTTCCAACAGTGGTGGGCAGATCTAAAAAAGATGTTTTCAGCTATTTAAAGGAAATGGTGTGGAATAAAATGCAAGGTTGGAGCAAACAACTCTTATCCAGAGTGGGAAATGAGGTTTTGATAAAGGCGGTGGTTCAATCTATTCCCACATATGCTACAGGTGTTTCAAACTTCCGGATAATTTTTGCGAGGAATTGGAAAGCCTATCGGCCAGATTTTGGTGGAGACAACGACAGGGCAAAAAAAAATTGATGGGTTAGTTGGAATAGGATGTATCCAAGGAAGGAGAGGGGTGGTATGAGATTCAGAGATCTGAAAGCTTTTAATTTGGCGTTGCTTGCAAAACAGGCTTGGAGAATTAACTCAGAGGATAATTCTCTTCTTCATCAAGTGCTTAAGGCAAGGTATTTCCCTTCGACGAATTTTATGGGGGCAAAGCTTGGTTATAGACCCTCTTACGCATGGAGGAGTATTCTTGGAGCAAGGAAAGTTGTGGAAGTTGGTTCGAGATGGCGAATAAGAGATGGATCTAAAGTCAATATTTGGTCGGATAGGTGGATACCCACCCCTGTCACGTTTAAGCCATTCTCTCCTATATGGGTTTTAGAGGCTTCAACCACTATTAGGGATCTTATTGATGTGCAACCTTGGAGCTAGAAGGAGCAGCTGGTGGATGAATTGTTCCTGCCTTATGAGGCTCTCGTGATTAAGAGTATTCCACTTAACAGGAATTCTATGGCGGATCGATTGATTTGGCATTACAACTCTAATGAGAGGTTTTCGGTACATAGCCCATATCATATCATCATGGATCAACTTTTATTGCACGCAGGTCATCTCCATCTTCTAGTGTGCTGGATTTTCGAACTGGAATTTTATTTGGAATCAAAAAATTCTAAACAAAATTAAGATTTTTGTGTCGCGTGTTTGTTCCAATGATCTACAAACGGCAGATAATCTGTGATGAAAGAAAATTACAGTGCCTAGACATTGTGGGGTGTGTCAAACAGCAGATGTGTAAAACCCAAAAAATTTAATAAATCGATTAAATGGGTAATACGATAATTAAGTTGTTTAAGCATGGTTAAAAATATGAAATTTTATATAACTCAGATGATTAAAAGGACCTCACTGTTGGACTCTCCTCGTGAAAATGAGTTGGGAGTACATATTTCATTAAATTCCAAGACAGTCAGAATTTTCATGTATTACGAGGAAAATATACAATCGGGCGATATGTGATTAAAATTCTAGCAATTGGGCTTTTATCCACGACACCCACAATATAATTAAAATAGTTACTCAACTAACATTATCCAAACATGACACGTGTTAGAATGCAATTGGCTCTTTAGGATTTTCAACCAATTAAAAGATGACATGTGGCAAACTCTACACCTAGTATATAAAGGGCCAAAAAGTGGAAGACTTGTCTTCCACTCCCCCATTTCTCTTACAAATTTTGGTGGGGAGAGAGAGAGAACTCCCAACTCTTCACCCTCTTCTTACTTCTTCTCCAAATATCTCAAAATCCAATTGTTGGATCTTCACCAACCAAGAATTAAAGTTGCTCTACATGATGAGGGCAACATATCAACACCAACATTGACCAGTTTTCACAAACTTTCAGGTCAAGGGTTTGGGTTAGAGCTTGAAGAAGGTTTTAGTGGATTTTCAAGGGATTTTCTTCACCACCACTTGCTTCTAAGAGGTGGGGTTTTCTTCTATCTAGGACTAATTCCAATTTAGTGCATGTATATGTTATGGGTATAATTATATGCATGTTAATTATATAATTAGCATGTGGCTAGTGCAGCTGCTGGGTTCTCTTATGGATTGATGAGCGTGTTATCCTAATATTTGTAGTATTAGGTAAATGAGCATGTTATCCTAACATTTGTAGTATTGGGTAAATGAGCATGTTGTTAGTTGATTATGACATGTATGTTATGTGTATAAATTTTATGCATTTTAAATGTTCGATGAAATACCGTAGTGTGGACAAGTATGCTATGTGGGTTAATTGATGCATGTCACATATTTGATGAAATGCTAGAATGAGAAATATATGATTTCTTGCTATATTTGAGATTGTAGGTATGTATAAATTGCATTTGGTCATACATGGCATATGCACGGGTTTAACACAGCATCCATGATGCATGGGCATGGTAGTGTGTGTTTGTGCATGAGTTGATCACTTACCACATAGACTAGTGGGTGGGGCTTAGGAAAATTGTTCTAATGTCCGATTGAGTCTCACGAAATTTTGCATAATAACGTGTCGGGGTATAGCAAGAAATGCTAGATTCTCTCTCGGGTGCAAAACCCAATTTTTCGGTTACACACTATCTGGTGGTGTAACGAGTCCATAAAAGTGTGATGGCGAATACAGAGCCGGAGGTGCAATGTCCTTGATATCCATTGAAGGTTTGGTAGGCCGTTGGTGAAAGTACATAAATTAAATATCCCATAAAGACAAGATAATAAATGAAAGGTCATTTGGTGAGCATAACACAATGGTGTGGGTGTGGAGTGCCTGGTTCATGAGCATGGCATCACATGTGTCATGGAAACCCGAGGGTAAGTTCGGGGTTGGTTAAGCATGCATGAAGCACCACCTCATTTCATGGCATAGTGATAGCATTTATTCATGCTCATGTACATATATGAATGCTTGAGATGTTTAAATGTGTACCACATCATATGCATCATTGGGTTAGGAGGCATTCTTCATAAAAGATACCCTACTGGGCATTTGGCTCACTCCATTGTGGGAAAACATTTTCAAGCACATTGCACGCTTCCGCGGATGGCCCTCACTGGGGCCTAGCTTGACAAAGGAGCTGGAGTCCGACCTCTTATTTTGATTTATAGATACTCAGTCTCAATTGTAATTAAATAGATAACCTTGTACTTTTGGTTTATACAACATATGTAAATTCTTTTGTAAATGCATGTAAACTTGGGAAACATTGTATCTATTTTTTTGATAAATGGACATTTGTACCTTTGGAGTTGCTTAAGTGTTTACATTAGACCTTGGAAGGTCATCGTAAATGAACTTGAGACAGGTTGTGTTTTGGGTGGAGCTCTCTGTACAAAGGAAACTCTGCCAGAATTTCGTTGGAATTGGTTCACCGTGAACAAGGACTTAAGTAAATTAATAAGGCTTAACGAGTAATACAGACCCCTGGGAATTGGGGCAGCACAAGATGTATCTCTGATCCATTGTCTTAAGCAGTGTCCTTGGGTGACATCAGCGTGGCATCACAGCTCATTAGTGACAGAGGCACAACTTTCTTTTCTATTCCTAGGCAATGGTTGCGTGCATTCATCAGCTCCTCAAACAAAAGGAATTTTCTTTGTTCCTTATTCAGTACTGATTTGTGTGGAGAAATAGGAATCTCAGAATTTTTGAGAATTTGGTTCAATCTGATGTGCACAGAAATGGCATTAACTATTGTAGGCAGTATTAAGAGGCAACATCTCACTCCAGCTTAACACCAACGCCATAATCCATTGATATTTGGTGCCCTCCGAGGTCCGTTTTTGAAGCCTAAAATATCCTTGGTGTGGGAGTTGTCATAAGAGATGATCGGGGATACTTTGTAGGGGCATTGTCCACAAGAATGGCCATCAGGCGCGATGTTCGTATGACTAAAACTACAGAAGCAAGAATCTCGATTCAATTCACTAGGCAACAAGAGCTGTTAGAAATTTATTTTGGAAGGTGATTCAGTTGGAGTATAGAAGTCTATCATGAGTTGTGAGGAGAATTTCGATCCTCTTGGCGCCATTCTACATGATATCCACAATACAACGAAAAGCTTTCATTTTTTTTTGAAGTATCTATAGTTCGCCGCAATGGGAATAAAGTAGCTCATGAGTTAGCTCGTTATGTTTTTTCAAAAAAAGAATAGTGTTGTATGGTTGGAGTAGGCTCCAGAATTTATTATGCCTCTTCTTTTTTCTAGTATTCCTTCTTAATAAAATTTTATCGTTTCCCTAAAAAAAATCTGTTTTGTTTTTTCTATATCTCTCCTCTTTTTCTTCTTTAAATTCCTTTCTTTTTCTCAAATTTCTCTTTCTCTCTCCTATCTCTTTCGTTCCACTGTATATCACTGTCCGAACTATGACAGTGAAATAGAAATTTCATTGAAATTAAACAAGAAAATTGGCCTATGAGTAGGAAAATTCATTGTCTAATTTACTATCCAAACAATGACAATGAAATTGGCTTGTGAGTGTAAAAATTCACTGTCTAATTTTAGTAATTGCGCGGTAAAACTGGGTGTGTTTCATTATCTCAACTCTTAAATAGGTCTATTTAGATATGTTAGGACAATGAAATATATCCATTTTCACTGTCTGGCATGGTGAAATGACTCATTTTACTGTTAGACTGCACTATTTATATAGAGAATTAGAGCTAATTCATGTAGAGTAGTTGTCTAGCACTTTAAAAAGAGAGAGAGAGAGTGAGTGAGAAGAAGCCAATTGAAAGTTAAATTCATCCTAAGACAATAAAATTTTTGTATAGTGAAATACACAAAATTTTGTTATCTTTTATAGTGAATCAACTCATTTCACTGCCACACCAACGCATCATAAAAATCAAACCAGTAAAGCTTGCTTCAAACACAAAATCAAAGTCGTATCAAAGTAACACTGGACTATCCCTTACTTTCTTATTCTTTGAACATAACAAAATCCATAACAGAAGATTATATCGTACATAGAGAGATAAACAAAAGTTTGTGGGAGTGGAACCGATATCTATCACAATGAGTCTGTCATTGTAACAACTGATGTTTGGTGATTGAGAATAGGGACAAAGTTCCAAATCTAGATCTAGAATCGGTAGCTCTGGAGTGTGTGCGTAGGTGTTCTGGTGATGGTTAGGTAGTAGGAACGTGACTGGTGAAGAGGAAACGAATTGGGAAGCACAATTGGACAAATCAGAGTTAGCGCGTACTGGAGAGTCAAGGGTGCGGGATAATGTCCGCGTATCAAATCAAAGGCCGATTTGAGTCACAAAAATTTAATTGAAAATTTCTTAGTGATTTATTTAATATGTTTGTAATTTTTTGAAAAAAATACTTAAATTAATTTTGGAAATTTAGCAATATTAGGAATTTACAAAACTTCCCTTGAAGCTTCAAGCACCTCTCATGGTGGCTAGGTGTCAGATGTAGCCCCTCCAAGCTTGCAAGCTCTCCACCGATATGGTTGGAGGGTGTGACTCAGTTGGTTGATGGATAAAAATAGACAGAAAATGGTTTGGGAGAGAGGATAAGCTAGAGAGAGGCCTTTACTTTGAATTTTTGGGTTTTTATAGAGGCTACTTCGAACCTCAAGAGGTATACTCCTAAACTAATATGGATGCCAGGAATCTCGTGGTATCATTAGAATTTTGGTTTATGTACTATGAATGCTCTAATTTGTGTTTGAAAGATTTTGGGTTTAAGGGTTTCATGAAATGGGTATGTGTATTTAAAGGGTTTTGGTTTTATTGGGTTATGGGGTTGTGTCCTAGGGTTGCTACAATAAAGTTTGGTGGTGGCTATGAAGCTTGTCATGTCCAAAGATGGTGTGGAGGTGTTGGTGAAGTTTCGGCCATGGTGGAAATTGTTCTTCATGGTTTATGCGTTTGAGCTTCGAATGAGGGTCCTATCTAGCTAAGTTGGACCCTAGGAGTTCGAATATGGTCTCATAATTGGATTTAGGTGACATTTTAGAGGGTGAAAGGGGAGTTGCAGGTCTGGCATATTTTGGAAAAGCTTATTTTTCATCAACTTTGACTGGATTTTTTAATAGGATTAAGTTTAATCTAAAGTCTATAATCTATGCGGTTTGATAGAAGGGTGTGAGAGGAGTGTGCAGGTTCAGAAAATAGAGGAAAAATGTTACTGTATAGTGAGAAATAGGAGGGTAAAGTTGAGGGTTTGAGCTGCTTGGGTAGGAACCTAGGGTTTTGGTCAAAGTGATCAGGGAAGAATGAAGTGGAGAGGAGGACACCAATGGGTCCTGACGGTGCGTGAGGGCATGTCCGACGTCCGATCGACCTCGGTTGGTCCAAAAGTTTAGTAACATCCATTCGGAGGTCCCGATAACATTTCTGGTCAATCCAATACCCGATTTGACGTAGTTTTGGCTGAGTTTTGTCAAAAAAAATTATATTCACTTTTAAATAGTTAAATTGAGTGTGTGTAAGAAATTTCATTCAAAATTAACAACATTTTATTTTTGGCAATTTCGGATCGATTTACCGTAACTGGTACGGTTTCTCAATTCTAGAATAGGCAAAGATTTTCAAACTTGTTTCTAAATTATTCCATATATTATTTGTGATTGTTTAACATGTTGTGAAATATATGATTGGGTCTTTGAATATTGACTTGGGATCCGGACCTGTATTAGGGTTTTGAGTGCGGTTTTGCATAACTGCTCAAAATGATCATATTACTTGTATTGTTCGTATGCATTTGAACACCAGGATCCTTTTGCATTAAATTTAAGTGTACACAAGTTCGAGTGACAGAGGATTTACATTCTAGGTTAAGCCATAGTGGGTTTTTTATTGAGTTCGTAAATGTTTGCGTGACCCTATGGTCTTTGGACTTGGGTACTGAATTAATTCAGGGAGTGTATCGTACTTGGGGTGTAATTCCCCTAAAAAGTTGGATCGTATATTCGTATGAACCCTGAGTGGTCTATTAGGATGATTGCTTGCTGGTGTGGCACTGTACAAGATGTTTATGAACTTGTTTACAATACTATTTTTTCTTAAATGTCACTGTTTTATAGGAAATGACGAAGTTTCCCTTGTATATGTATCAAATGATCGTTTTGCTTTTGTCCAATCATATTAATAAGCCCACATTTATTTTATGATTATGATTTTAAATTTTTTAAATTTTGATTGTTAGAATTCTTTAGGGAGAGTTATATGTAATAAGTACATATATATTATACCACTTCATTACCTATTAACACACACACACACACACACACACACACACACACATATATATATATGACTGTTTCATTTTAAAGCCTTTTACTACCATTTAATGCACATTGAGCTATGGGGGCACTAGCCGTTGAAGACCAAAAGGATATCCCCTATATCCTATGTAGCTTTAAAAGCATAATGGTCATCTATATATACTAGTAGTTGCATGTGAATTCTAAGTATGAAAAATTATAGATTGAAGTTGTGAACTACTCTCTTCAAAATCCACGACCTGAGTAAACATTGTTGATCCAACAATCAACATCAAGAATCATCTTTTATACAAAAACTACTAAAAAGACACTAACTAAACTCATATATAACATAGAATACTTGTAATTACATTGGTCTCTATTTCATCCTTGTAACTAATGTTATTACAAATTTTTCTTTTATTCTTGTTGGTAGCATAAACAAAGAACTTCTACCATACTCGGAACAATATATTGTATAAATTAATAAGGCAAAAAAAAAAGGAGAAATGTAACTAACATCCATCAAATAATAGATTTATGAACACCAATTTTTGTCTTGTAAGAACCTATAATTGTAATAGGTTGTGCCAATTAGAAGAATTTGTAGAACCATTTAGCTGCACCAAAATAACCTTCTTTAGTGGCATCTATGCTATAAGAGAGATTACCTTCCAAATTAAATTAAATAAATAAATGAGTGAGAAAGGCCAGTAATGCACATTGGCTAGAGAGATTTGTGATGCCGTATAAGAATTCATGCCTCACAAGTAACTATGGTAATACATTCTCAGCCTTAGGAATTGCCATTTTGGTCATCTCAAGCAAAAGGCTAGAGAACTTCTATTGATAATGACATATTTGAACGGAAAGCTTATTTGGCATATGACTTTGTGCCCCAAAATTGAATACATCTATAAGCAGCAAATCAATGACTTTTAATACTAAATTCAACCTTCACAGAAATATTTTTAATGTTTTATGTCAACCCGCTAGCAATGAATAAAAATAATTAAAAAGCGGAAACAAGAGACTAGACCATGGTCTTTTTACTAATTCCACCCTCTCAACTTGGAATACGCTATTAATATGTATGTCCCATGACTTCACCCCTAATATCAAGAGATTTCTATAGTATTTATTTGGGACAAAACTTCCTCAAACATATGTAAAAGAGAAACTCACTTAAGGTAAGTGATTAAGTTAACAAATTAAAGTGAAATAAAATAATAACAAAAATTTTATGCTAGATACTCAAGAAACCCAAAATGCCAATGAAATTTGGTATGCATCTCCGATGTCACATATTCTCATCAAAGTCGTATCACTCTTTTTCTATTGTTGTTTGTTCCATTTATCTTAGCAGCCAAATTCCATTTGATTTTACATACTACTTCACAAAAAAAAACCCAGAGATATATTACACAAATAGCTCTTACAATGGTAATAGTAGCGAGACTGGGAGACAAAAAATTAACTAAAAGCCATCTTAGCATCTGATTCCAATGGCAGAATAAAGGATAGAGTGCTTGTCTACATTATTATTCAAAACATTTTGTCAATCATTGAACCGGATAGAAAGATAAATGTACATATAATAACCTTCCAATAAATTAACCAGTTAGTTACATATGGTTTAAGACTTTAGTTTGATAGTTTAATGCATAATTGATCGATCAATTAACTCTAAAGAAATGACACCACCAGACCACATTTATTCTTTATAGAATAGACTCCCAGGGATGCCATAGCATATCGTCCCATTGCTCTTGGGAATCCTCTTGCTTTTATTCCTCGATGTTTCCTATCTTCTCAATAGGGTTAATATCATATACAAATTACAATAGAACGTGGATCCCATGTTGACCTTTTTATTTATCTTGTCAGTCGTTTACCACTTGGTGAATCTGTACACTATAAATTTAATTTTTGGCAAATTTTTCGGAATGTCAAAAGACTTGACCAAACATACACATGTCAGGGGATTAGAATAATGAGTATATATTATTGAGAATCCAACCTGTTAAAAGCATTGAACCCTTAATTCAAATCAGAGATCAAATAAACTTCATATTGCATGTATATTATGTTGGTGGGCTAATAGCATTCATTAGAGAACATCATGAAAGTGATGGAGAATCATTGTTGTGTATTTCATTAGAGAACATGAAGAAAGTATTAGAGAATTAGTACTAAGAATGAAAAAAAATTAGGAAAAAGATTAACCAACTAACCCCAAACAATTGAATCAAAACTGGACCCGGTTTTGACGTCAACAAAATCTGCGCCTCCACGGTCTATGGCTCCTCCATTTCTACAAACTTTTCAATACCATTTGATCTCAAACTTGCAACAACTTCATTACCTATATTTCAAAAGAAAAAAAAAAACAAAAAATTGCAATCTCAATTAGCTATATTTTATGACATATATATATTGGTATCATCAAAATCATGTCTAATTCAACAACTTAACGAAATTTGTAGACTTCAAAGCGGGGAAGATAATAGAAAGAAAAAATGAAAGATTAGAGAAAGAAACATAGAAGTTATGAGGGGAAGATATAAACTTTTATGGAACGGTTATATAAAAAAGAATTCAAAAGTTTTTCAAGATATATATTGACATTTAAAAGTAACTAGATCGTGCACACGTGCCTTGGACGTGGACTTTTGGAGTTATGATTTTGTTTTTGAAATAATTAAATAAATATAATAGCAAATACCTACTTATAAATATAACCTTTTGAATATTCTTATTATATAATATGTGTAATTTGTAATAGACATAACACTACATATTTGTAGAACGAATATTAAATTTTTTTTTTGTTTTATTTTCTTTTAAATTTTAATGAATTACCTTCTTGTAAACGTGTACCCTTAAAGTTTAGAACTTTTCACATGAATTTAATTATTTAGATTAATTTTATTTACAACATCATAGTAATGGTACAAATATATTTTATAGTATGTAGGTATATATAACTAAAAAGTATCGCAAACACTTATTAAATTATGAAAAATATAGAAGCGAAATATTTTAAGTTATGGTGGTCATTTAATTATAAACAATTGGTTAAATAAGTTTAAAAAGTTAAGTTGTGATAAGTAATATAATGTGAGACTAAACATATTCGTAGCATTGTTAATCGATACAAATAAAATGGTTTCTAGTATTGTCAATGAACATAACTAAAGAAGATTTATTAAAACTAAAACATAAAAGAGAAAAAAAAAATGAAAAGTTAGGGTTTGATAATATTATCTAAATTATATTAAAATAAATATTATACTAAATAAGACTCTAGTGCATTTATGCAATTTCATTTGAAAATTCAAGAACTTGTCATCAACTAATGAAAATAGATAGACATAAATAAAAGTAAATTTAATTATTTTAACAATTAATTTTTGTCTTTTAAAAGAAAGAATATGAAAGGCTTGGATATGTGTAATATTAATGAAGTTTTATTGATATGAATTCCATATTAAAAATTTTAGTATTGTGAGAGTAAAGTTGTCCAATTAAAAGTTTAACATCAATCAAGTCATATTAATATGAGTTCTAAATTAAATAAGGCTAGTATTGTCTTTATATATTATTTTAGGGTTAAAGTAGTCAATCAAAAGTTTTTCTTGATAGTGTACTTTTATTAGTAGTATAGATATTGATATAGATAAAAATATAGAATAGTAGCTTAAGAGTCACAATCACAAATAATATAGCATTAATATTTTATTCTAACTATCAAACAAAATTTTTTCACTTTTGTTGGCATTTTATAGTAGTACAGATAAGGATATGATAGTTAGTGAATCAAAAAAATTTCATGTTTAGGTACTTCCAAAAGAGATTTTAAAGGTAATTTGGAGATTTAAATACATAAGGATATGATAGTTTGATATTTAATTATGAAAGGATAGAGTGGTCTTTACAATTTTTTATAAGGGTAAAATAGTGAATCAAAATTTTTTCATGTTAAGGTACTTCTAAAAGAGATTTTAGAGGTAATTTAGGGATTTAAATATATAAGGATATGATGATTAGTTTGATATTTAATTATAGAAGGATATAGTGGTCTATGCAATTTTTATAAGGGTAAAATAATGAATCAAAAGTTTTTTATGTTAAAGTATTTGTATTAGTAGTATAGATATGTGTGTGTGTGTGTGTTCTATCTTTCCTTTGATATAGAACTTCGGCCAGATATCTTTCCTATCATACTTTAGTATTTTTATGGGTTTTGTGGGCAACTTGAGTGGTGATCATTTCGTAATAGAGAGGTTTACGCCTATACCATAGATTCTCTCAAATTGTTGTATCTTGGGAAAAGAACGTCGAAAAACTCTGTGTGGAGGGGGCATATCTATGACACCTTAAAAATCGAGGGTCATTTGTCAACTCGTTGATCACTCATCAACCCGCGGAATACCCGTGGATACCGTGTAACTCGATATCACGTCATTATGCCCCATTTACCGGGATCCATAATTTAACAAAATTCGGGCAGAGTCTCATTTGTACGGGGAACTCTACCCAAAACACAACATGTGCAATCATACAATCACATGACCTATCCAAGATCCAATGTACAACATTGACCACACCGGATCCATTAATCCATACTCATATAACAATATTTAATCACATGACCCATCCGAGGTCCAATATACATCAAACATAGTTAATACAAGTTCAAATTACAAATTTTTTACATACATTACATGCCTAAAAATTAACTTTGCAAATGTTTTACAAAAATGGATTAAAAGCCACAAATCAGTTTTTCTTCATCATTGAGACCCCAAATACGAGCCGTCCACCAGTGTATAACTCGTACGTGAAATGTATTATCATAAAAGGGTGAACCACGCTCAATAGAATATATCCTAAAGAGGCCACTCCCCAACCTAAGTGCATATGAAATGTTCACATGCAACATTCAACAAGCCACAAAGCATTCCAATCAAGAATATGCAATTCAATGTTGGAAATCACCATGCTATGCCATGAAATGAGGTGAGACTCATTTATGCACTTCAACCCGAGCCCTCCCCGGCTCCCATAACACAATGCAATGTCAATGTGTATAAATCCGTTATTTATGTTGCACATCAAATTACCATTATAAATCTCGGGTCTTTCTTGGGGTGGGTATTCATGGACTTACACCAAGGGTCACCCAACCCACACGAAATTCATGGGCTTCCACCAAGGGTTCCGCGTACATCCACACACTTTATGGGCTGAACCAAGGGAGTGCGTATCCCAATCACCAGGTTTTGCACCCGAGGGAATTTTCTAGCCTTCTTACTAACCCCGACCCTATTTTCAATGCAAACCATGTGACTCAGTCGAACCTCGCCCAAACTATCCCGAGCCCATGAATCATTCACCAATAATGGTGCTTGATCAACTATGCACACACACCCACACTCATGCCTCATGCCCATGAATGCGTTGCCTCCGTGCAAATGCAATGTAATGTGTAATTGCAACACCAATTTCATGTCCAATATGTACGAGTGTCATATAAATCATTTAACCACTTATCTACATATTCCATGACAATTTATAACAAAAGCATATAATTACCATGATTCATCACAATGTCAATATATCAACAAATATATATCAGCATATCAACAATTATGCCCAAACATGTTATCACATAATTTCATGAAATTAACACACTTTATTTCATATAGACATTTTATCAAACACCTTGAAGGCACCAAATCATGTTATCACATAAAATGCCCATAATTATCACATAAATTAAAAAATTACATTTAGTGATTTTCACATACCCAATTATTAAAATTTCAAGAAATCACAATTTAGCAATTCCTATGTATTCAAGTCAAGATAGAATTTATTCTACCCATTTCCACTCATTTCACATTTCAAATACAATAGGCATTTGTTAAATCAAATCTAACAACCTACCCATTGTAACACCCCAAAACACACCCTGGACGGCATTACATTCTAAAACCATTCATATCATGAGAGCACTAATATAATCCCTTAAGAAACAAGACTTCATTTGTCATCCATGAATATTTACAACATTATCCAAAAGAATAAGCCCAAGTCATGGCTATTACATCTCAAAAATTAATTAAAGAGGCGCAGCGGAATAAACAAAAGAAGCTAGACTACACAATGTTCCAAAAGAATGTCCTAGTCTAGTACAAAAGGAAAGGAGGTCGCTCTATGCGTCCACCTCGGGATCCACACTCCCGTCAAGTGGAGTCTCCCAAGTAGCGGGCTCCTCGACCCTTACGTCCTCCTCAAGCGGGTAATCTGAAAAATGTTAGCGATAGGGGGTGAGCACGAAGCTCTGTAGAAAAATTCTCCCAAACCCATACAAGGTTTAGAAAAGCATTTAAAACGGTCGGTCTCATTTTTGAAATAACATAGATACATAATTTGAAATAAAGCAGTGACATTAAAAAAAAGGATCTCAAGTTTATTTAAAAAAAACATTACTTAAATGAATAAACGAACACCACATACAATTAATAATCATTAATGGCCATAAACAATTTCCAACAATTCTTTCGGTAGGTGGCATACTTTGTGGTAACCTCCACCCCCTTTTAGGTCACCTTTGATTCTCAAGCATCCTTACCGGGAACCTCTTGAGAATGGATGAGCATCCTTACATGGAACCTCTCACCAATCACTACATTGTTTCCCAAGCATCCTTACCGGAAACCTCTTGGGAAGGGGGTGAGCATCCTTACAAGGAATCTATCACTATAACGGACTTATTTCTCAAGCATCCTTACATGGAACCTCTCACTCATGTGCATCACAAACAACCCAACCAAGCATACAATTCCAACATTTATCTCAATTTACAAGTATCTATCCAAAATCCCCAAAATATATCATGTAACAATTCCACAACCAACTAAGAAAAATACATGAGATCATAATAACATCATTTTTCTACCCAACACAAAGCACTACGGTTTTGAAATTCATAATAAAGAAAGCATTTAAGAAGGAAATACATCACTCTCAAAAAATTAGGGTTTTAAAACTAGAAAAGAGATTGCATGGGTATTAAACCCTAACTTTGTTCAAAACATGTAATTTTTGGAAAAAACCTAAGAGATGATGATTTCATAGCATATATATACCATTGATAGCCAAAACACAAATATATATATATACCCTAGCCTCAATGTAAATGAATGAGAGAAAAACTCCTACATTGAATCCTTAGCTTTGGTGTGAAGAACAAGAATATTTGATCTTGAATCACCCTTGAATCTCTTGTTTTTTCCCTTCCTTTCTTCCTCTCTAATGCTCTCTAGGGTTCCAAGAGGTGTGGGGGTGTGAGGGGAGTGAAAGAAATGAGGGAAAATGAGATGAAAATGAGTTTAAACCTAGCATCCCCGAAAAATACTGTTCACATGTTGTTTTGGGTTTCTCCAAATTTACGGTTTTGCCACTAAGAATCTCCAATTTGATCCATATGACTACCCTAAGGTTTTTCGACGTTCCGGATTCATTTTTAATGTTATTTTAACCTAAAAACATTTATTTCTATGATTTATCTCAAAACCAAAAGTCAACGTACACCCGAAACACTAAAGTTTCTATTTTTACCCATCCGAACCTCCTATTAATGAAATTTTGCGATGTTTGTAAATAAAAGGTGATGAAGGGTGCTTCTTAAAGCCTTTTATATTTATTTGAAGCCTAAAAGTACTCATTATTCTTATATTTTGATTTAGGATGCAAATGGAGACATTAAATGCAAAATGAAGCTAATTGGACTCTTTCGACATCGTTTCGTTATCTGAGCATAACTCTCTCATCCGAGCTCCGATTGAGATGATTGAAGATGCTATGGAATTCTAAGAAAGAGATCTACAAATTTCATGTTTTGAGTTTTGAGAGATATTGACTGCATCAAGGTCTAAATCGAGCTTAAAGTTGCAGCCAGTGCACTGTTCACGTGCACTGTTCAAGCTAAATGGCCTGTTTTGACGTCGCTTCGTTATCTAGGCATAACTCTCTCATCCGAGCTCCAATTGAGATGATTCAAGATTCTATGGAATGATAAGAAAGGGCTCTACAACTTTCATGATTTGAGTTTTGAAATATATTGACTTCATCAAGGTCGAAATCGAGCTTGAAATTGCAGCCAGTGCACTGTTCACGTGCACTGTTCACAACTGTTTCATCCCTTTTTTCCATTTCCAATCCATTCTTAAGCCAACCAAATCCATCACAAATCTCTTCAACACATATTTCTACACCAAACCTATTTAATACAAGTTCTAGGACCTAAAATTTCATATTTTCACTTATTAAAACTAAATTTCAACTATTATTTCCACTAACATTTTAAATCTTTACTTTTCCAATCTACCAAATTCAAACACACACCACTACACATGTCCACATTTTTACAACAAATATTTACTATATATCTATATACATATATAAAAGAAAATGCGGGGTGTTACACCCATTTCATACGATCATCCTAAGTTGGAAATAAACCTAAGTAGGATGAAAACCCTACATCTGGAAGCGTAAAATCAACGTAGGAAGTTTCAAAGATTCAACTCAAGCTCAAACCCAAACTTCCCCCAAAATCTCGTTTTTGAATCTTCGGTGAAATTCTTCGTTTTTTGGTATGGTTGCGTAGCCCTCGTCGAGGAGATCGACTTTAATACTTGTCCCGAAAAATTTTGACCGGTGGAACTCCGTAGATCTGAGAGAGAATATTGAAATTCTTTTTTTTTTTTTTTCTCTCTTCTTCTTCCAAGGTTAAACCCAGCAGAAAACCAGCAGAGAGTTTTCTAAAAAATCAGATTTTCGTCCTTATTTATACACTTTAACGCTTGGTCCACGTCGTGCCATACTCCCCCCTTTCCCGGGTCCGTTTTCGCCCCAAAATGATTAAATTCTACTCCGGTTCAAGTTCAAATATTTTTATTTCAACTTGTTTTAAATTATTTTTCAAATTTTAAAATTTTATTAAAAAATTCGTTTTTGGGTCACCTGAGACCCGACTGCCTCGTAAAACGCGAAAAATCCGACTATCTCGAAATTCGACGAAATTTGTCTAGATAACTAGATTTCGCGAGACGAATCCAACGGTGAAATCCGTTTCATCATCCGAGCTCTAGAAAAATAAGGGTTCTCAACCCGCACCGTAGTGACAATTTACCGTTTTGCCATTTCTCATAAAAATTCAAATTTATCCGGGTTTTACAATATCTCTTCTTAGGACAACGTTCATCTCGTGCCTCAATCCAAGATATTATAATTCCATTGATTTTATTCGATATATTTGTATGTTTATTTAATTTATGAATCTGCAACATTTATGTTTTTTCTAACACGTTTGTGTGGCAATGAGTTACTATACTGAGTTGTTGATGCTCATCTTATATTATTTTTCTTTTTTCAAATTTGTCGGTGGCAGAAAAGTTCGTGAACATTTGGACTGGCAGTTTTCATTCTAAGTGTTGAATAGTGTTTATAAGACAAATTATAATAAGTTTGATGTACATATATGAATTGTAACAAGTCTATGACTGAGTTGTATCATAACTGTGTATAGTATGTCTATTTGTTGAGCTTAATAATGAACGCTGGTTATGTTTATGGTTTTACAATTAGTATTAGAACTTACTCATTATTCGAAGATTGTATCATTTATTGTTTGTGAAGGCTATTAACGCTCTAATTTGTATGAGTTGGGTCAAGATAATATACGTTGCGCAAATTGGGGTGTGACAGTCTTAGAGTTCATCCTCATGAATTCGTCAACCACAACAACATGGGTATTATATCAAGGAAGTTATACAGTGACTTTCCTCACCGAGTTTTGTCAGCAACTAATCTGTATAGTAACTTCGACTTTGTCTTTTGCTTCTACTTCGATTCTTGCTCCTACTTGGACTATGCTTTTTGGGCTTTTGCTCACATATTTCTGACACAAAGGTAATGGAGATTTGCATCTTGATGGAAATATTGACAGAATGCAGTTTTGATCCACATCGAGAATAAGGAAGTGGAAAAGAATAGAGAAAGAGTGAGTGAGAGAGAGAGAGAGAGAGAGCATGTGTAGAAGAGATAAGAAGATGGACTAGAAGACAAAAATACTGAGAAGAGAGAACGATAGCAAAAAAGAGAGAGAGGAGAAATAGTGTAGAGAAGATATAGAAGATTTCTGGGGAAAAAAAAAAAAAGGAAACCAACGTGATTCACTCAAGGGTACTAAGGAAATTAAGAAAAAAATCTAATTAGATTGGACTAAAAGACAAAAAAAAAAGCACTTGATATTAGGGGTGACAACAATTTTTGATACAGCACGTAAACACAACTCGAAACTGACATGAAATTAGTAGGTTAGGGTAAACAATTTCTTTACACGAACTCGTACATGACACTATTCTCATCACTAATAATAAATGAGATAAATTATTGTAAAACACGAATAACACAAAATTTTGAGGATTAATACATTTAACTAGTATCGTTCGAATAAAATGCTAGTATTTTTGTTATTTTTTTTTAATCACGTATTGGCATAATCCTTGTATAAAAAATGGATTTCTTTTACTTATATTTATTAAGTTAATTTTAATTTATAGAAAAATTATGAGTGTGAGTTCACTTAAGACATAATGAAATCTTAGATTTAAATGTTAGTGTTAAAATTTTGATTCAGGTGTATATGGATCAACACAAACATGACAAAAAAATAAATAAATTAGTTTGACTCGATACGATTAATTAAATGAGTTGGGTTAAAATTGACTTATGATCAACATGAACTTCGACATGACATCATTGCTACCCCTACACTTGGGGTCAGTCGTTAAAGAGTTAATGAACAAGAAAAACATAGTGCTCCGTTTTTAGTAAGAGTAGTAATTTTTGACATAACACATAAATACAATTTGAAATTGACTCAAAATTAATGGATTAGATTGACTATTTTTCGAAATAAACCCAAAAATGATACTACCTGTTAACAAGAATAATAAATAAGTTGGATTAGTGTGAAACATGAATAATATGAAAATTGATATATTAACACGGTTAATTAATATTGTAAGAATAAAATGCCAATTTTTTGTATTTTTTTATGAAGTATTGATATAATCCTTGCATAAAAAAAGGATATTTTTAATTATTTTAATTATTTATTTAATTTTTAGTTCATAGAAAAACTATGAACATTAGTTCGATTAAGAGATAATAGAATCTTAAACTTAAATCTTGGTATTAAATTTTTTATTCACTAGTTATATAGATCAACATAAACACGGAATGAAAATAAACAAGTGATGTAGTCATGAGACACACAGTTAAGGAAGTTAGGTTAGGATAACAAGGATAGCCTAGTGCTAAACACAAATTCGTAAATGACCTGATACAGACACGATTGACACGATTTGATTCTCACACTTACCAGATATATCTTTAATACCTTAAAAATACGTTCCTTAGATTTAATGACTTAAAAAAACATATGGTTGTACTTTTAACTAATTTTCACTAAATAAATCATCCAAACAAGAAGAGATAGAAAAACCCATTTTTTGTGTAGCATCTTGAACTTATAGCTTGGTTGAAGTCAAACTGTGAGGGGTGAATAAAATTGCAATCACACATGATGATGCACAAATTGAGTTTGTATACCACCTGTCAATTGAACAGTAAAAAATGCAGTAATTGATAGGTGAGAGATAGAGACAAAAACAAGACAAGGTTTATAGTGGTTCGGTCAACGTGACTTGCATCCACTTTGAATGGCTAGGGTCGCCGGGTATTTTATTAACACAAGTGTGGAGGGAGAGCAGAGAGTTACAAGTTATGAGAGGGAGAGGGGATATCTGCTCCGTTGAGTGTCATGCCCCCCAAGTGTTGGCGGGACTTGCAATTTATAGTCGCTTCATAACAGATTGTGGCGATTTAATAGTAATTAAATAGCTAGTCTGGCGGAGCTAGCGACCTCTTCTCAACAGGCGAGGCAGTTATGGGGCTCTCCGTAGGACTCGGTCAAAGGATGAGGTGGTGGTTGACTTCTTCCAAGGCGGCATGGATGAGGCTCTTGGGATGGCCCTTACTCCAGGGTGGCTTGGATGAGGCTCTTGGGATGACCCTTACTCCAAGGTGGCTAGGAGAAGGCTCTTGGATGACTCTTACTCCAAGGTGGTTAGGAGGAGGCTATTGGATGACCTTCAAGGTAGCTAGGAGAAGGCTCTTGGATGACCCTTGCATGCTCCCCTGCTGATGTAGCTCATCGAACCTGATCGGGCGTGGACTACTTTGGGCACTGGATCTCTTGGAGTTGGGCTCTTAATTTAAACTGGGCTTACATCGTGGGCTAAGCCCTTGGGCTTGACCCATCATTTGCCCCCCAATGCTCTGTGTCCAATGGAACTTGGAGATGGGGGCATTCGGTTGAATTTGGATTTCGGTTGCACAATTGAAAAAACTTTGGGAGGCCAAAACATCTGTTTATAGGCCTTTTGTGGACTTTTTAAAGCATTAGTCACAGCCAAAGGTTGTGAGTCTTATGGGGCTCGCCGAGAGTTTGGTTTGATATATTATGGGCCCCATTTGGAGTAACAGAGCAAAAGTTACAGTCAAAATAGCGAGCAGGTAGCTGGGCGCGCGGTTCTAGGTGAGCAGGCAGCTGGAGCGCTGTCCTGGGCGCCAATCTGGGCGTGCAGGCAGCTGGGTGCGCAGTCCTAGGCGTGGTTCTGGATGGGCACGCCTCAGGCCGAGGGTAAGGCGCCTTGTGCGCTACTCGACATGGTGATGATGTGTCACTTTGGGGCTCATGGACAAGTCGAGCGCAGAGTGGGCGCTGAGAGGGAAGGCGCTGATGGCGCTGGCATTGCTGGAGGGACGTTCATGGCACTAAAAGGGTGCCCATGGTGCTGGTCGCTATTGGAGAGGCGCCTAAAGTGTTGGGCTCACTTGGAGAGGCGACGGGTGCTACTTGTGAAGCAGGACTGGGACTTCAGGCGCTCGTCAAGGATTGGTGAGTGCTGATATGGCCCCGGGAGACACTCGGCTTGGCCAAGCAGATGTGCAGCCAGTGCCAGATGGATGAGGCCGATTGTTGACATTCAATCTAATGTAGTCCCGCGGGTTACAGACGGCCTGAGTTTCAAAAACGTGCCTAGATATGGCAAAAATAATGTTATTCTAATATTAAAATATCTAACATGATTACCTAGAGAGAGAGAGAGAGAGGCAGACTGCTTGCGTGAGAGCAGAGATAAAGTTTGAGGATTGCTCGTGAGAGAGTTGCACTTTTTGAGGCCGAGCTTTTGGCGACCCATGAGAGAGCCGCTAAGGTAGAGATAGGCTGCTTGTTTGAGAGCAGAGCAGAGGCCAAGCTTTTGGCGACCCGCGAAAGAGCTACTTAGCTGAAGATGTAGGCTGTCTGCTTGATAGCAATGTAGAGGCCAAGCTTTTGGCTACCTGCGAGAGAGCCGCTCAGCTGGAGATATAGGCTGCCTGCTTCAAAGCAGTGCAAAGGCCATGCTTTTGGCGACCCGGGAGAAAGCCGCTTAGCAGGAGATATAGGCTGCCTACTTGAGAGCAATGCAGAGGCCAAGCTTTTGGCGACCCGCGAGAGAGCCGCTTAGCTGGAGATATAGGCTGCCTGCCTAAGAGTAGTGCAAAGACAGGTCAAGTTTTTGGTGATCTGCGCGATGATTCACCTCACCTGGACCTATTGATTTCCTCAGCATTCATATATTTTTTAGCTTTTGCCAATAGTTCTAGCATGCTCTTTGGTGATCGCTTCATTACTGAAAAGAGGAAACTCGATGAGCGGAGGCCTCCCAGAAAGGCGGTCATGGTGACTTTGTCATTGGGCTCCTCGATTTGGAGGACCTCCTCGTTAAAACGAGTGAGGTAACTCCTTAGACTCTTGTCTCGATCCTATTTTACGCTGAGCAGATGGGTGGCAGGCTTCTACTAGCGGCGTCCACCAATGAACTGTGCCACAAAGGATCTGCTCAGTTCGGCAAAGGAGCCTATGGAGGCCGGGGTGAGTTTGGTGAACCATTGTCGCGCTGATCCTTTTAAGGTAGTTGGGAATGCCCTACACATAATTTCGTCGAGGGTGTTGTGCAGCTACATTAAGGTCTTGTAGGTTTCGAGGTGATCAAGTGAGTCCTTTGTACTGTCGAAAGTTTCTACATATGACATTTTGAACTTTTGGGGAAGAGGGTCGTTTGTCACATATGGAACAAAAGGTGTGTCAGTTCGCCTTGCAAGGTACTCCAGAGTTTATGGTCCTTGTGCCTTCATGGCATTGAAGACGTCACCCAGTTGATTATGTACTTCTTTGATTTTTTTGTGCCAGTAATTTGGGGCTCCTTTGGAATTGTCATGGAAATGACTCTCATGCTCCACACTTTGATTTTTGCCCTCATCCTCTTGGAAACGCGGGTGTCCACCATGTGAAGAGGGAGCTAGAGGAGGAGGTGGAGGTCCCTCATGGTGGGCTCCCCTGTGTGGAGCGCCTAAGAGGGTGCCCAAGTGTAGAGCTCCTCTAGCTTGAGGTCCTCCAGGCTGTGCTCCTCCTTGTTGTCCAGCGAGCAACAGTTGCAGGATTTGCTGATTCTAGGCTACGAGTTGTTGCATTGTTTCTAGCATCTACTGTGCATTCAGAACAGGATCAGTTGGTGGAGGGGCAACCTCCTCCTCTCGTGGTGGATTTTCTTCGGGCTGATTCATGGATCTGGTGGTGATCGTCATTGGTTCAACAAAGGAAGTGTTTATATGAGAATTTTGTCATTCTCACAGACGACGCCAAACTGATGATGCACAAATTGGGTTTGTACACCACCTGTCAATTGAACAGTAAAAAATGCAGTAATTGATAGGTGAGAGATAGAAACAAAAGCAAGACAAGGTTTATAGTGGTTCGGTCAACGTGACCTACATCCATTTTGAATGGCTAGGGTCACTGGGTATTTTATTAACTCAAGTGTGGAGGGAGAGCAGAGAGTTACAAGCTATGAGAGGGGAGAGGGGAGATCTGCTCCGTTGAGTGTCATGCCACCCCAAGTGTTGGCGGGGTTTGCAATTTATAGTCGCTTCATAACGGATTGGGGCAATTTAATAGTAATTAAATAGCTAGTCTGGCGGAGCTGGCGACCTCTTCTCAACGGACGAGGCAGTTATGGTGCTCTCCTTAGGACTCGGTCAAAGGATGAGGTGGTGGTTGACTTCTTCCAAGGTGGCATGGATGAGGCTCTTGGGATGACCCTTACTCCAGGGTGGCTTGGATGAGGCTCTTAGGATGACCCTTACTCCAAGGTGGCGAGGAGGAGGCTCTGGGATGATCCTTACTCCAAGGTTCTAGGAGGAGACTTTTGGATGACCCTTACTCCAAGGTGGCTAAGAGAAGACTCTTGGATGACTCTTACTCCAAGGTGACTAGGAGGAGGCTCTTGGATGACTCTCAAGGTAGCTAGGAGGAGGCTCTTGGATGACCCTTGCATGCTCCCCTGTTGATGTAGCTCCTCGAACCTGATGAGCTTGACCGGGCGTGGACCACTTTGGGCACTGAATCTCTTGGAGTTGGGCTCTTAATTTAAATTGGGCTTACATCATGGGCTAGGCCCTTGGGCTTGACCCATCAACACATAACCTTCTAAACCCATCAATACTTCTATTCCTAACCCAGTAACTTATGAGAACTAGGAATTTGTAGGGGGAAAAGTCAAATTGGAGAAACAATAGACCATTAAATGACCACTGTATAAAATGACAAGGGTGAGCATTGAATTTTGTTCTTTTAATAGAGACAAAAATGTTAACACTAC
Organism: Ilex aquifolium; assembly: GCA_951799425.1. NCBI lineage: Eukaryota > Viridiplantae > Streptophyta > Magnoliopsida > Aquifoliales > Aquifoliaceae > Ilex > Ilex aquifolium. The sequence goes on from OX637393.1 coordinate 31,604,303, forward strand.
TATACTAATAGAATATTTTATCAAATTTTATTTACCAAACACATGTTAATTGTTAGATCGAAATGGGTGTAGGAGCAATGCTATTGTGACAAAATCTGGAACCTAATGCATTCTGAACAAAATTTTATTAACAATAGTCTTTCAACTAACTAAATACGAAATATTCATAAAATTGTCTAATAACTGAACTTCAGAAATTTAAACTAAAAAGACTCTCTAAGACTCAATGTTTAGATCCACATCTTGATCTACTGCCATCTCAAAATCAACCTGCTCATCTAAGGTTATATCTTCCTCAAGTCCAAAACCCAAAAAATATTATGGTATGGTGAGCAAAAAGCTCAGTAGAAAAATCTTTTCAAACCCAAACAAAGATTAGATAATCATAAAAAAAAGTCCCAATTATAAAATAACATATATGGTTTTGAGATAAAACAATGACATTTACTAACGATCTCATGTTTATGGTACAACCAATAACTTTCATAGTAAAATAGTAACAAAAACCACAATTCACAACCTAATATCTCATGTACGTAGGTAGACTAACATGAATTTACACATCGAGAATATTCTGGCCCATAGTCGCACACACCCAATTTTCACAAGGATACAATACTTTAGGAAGAGCGTATACTGCCACGCCCCAATTTTCATTAAAGTGTAATTTAATAAAAAGTAATATTTATATCAAAATCTCTTGCCGGTTTACAATAATAATTGAATGAAATGAAACATTCAGTTTTATCAAAACATATTTTTTTCAAAAATTTTGGTAAAGTTTCATTTGAAAATCGGGTTTCCAACCAGCTAGTAAGAACATCTCTGTGAGAGCATAACATAATTCAAACTAACTAAAAATCCACAACATGCCTCCTCCATCAAACTATAATCGAACTAAAGTCGGGGTGACAAATAGAGGCCCATAAAATCCTCGCAAACCCGGATACATTCAATACAAATATATACTAAAACTTAAACGTAAAGTCATAACTTTACATTACAATACCCAAAATAATAATCCCTCTATGGGATGATCAAATGTACACCACGTATCTCAAGACAACCTTTCCAAATACAACATTTCTGTAATAACATTTCTACATAAGTTCTAAATACAAAAGTATTCTAAAAGATATTCTTCTTAGTCCAAGCTCCCAAAAGCATTCCATCACCTACGCCCCAAGATGCATGCTAGTCTCTAAAAGTATTATTAAGGGATGAACAACCACAACCCAGTAGGATAATTCTTTTTTCAAGCATGTACAAAGTTTTAAAGCCAATATTTCACAAACAATAAGAATAAGTAATGAAAGCTTTCTATAATGCAGTATAGGTACAATTTAATAAGTAGAACATTTGTGAAAATCTCCCAACATATCATCATTTGAAATATAAAAGTTATAATTAAAGGTTATTACATCTAAAACCAAACTATCATAATAAATATCATGCATGCCTCGCATACGGAGAATATAATCAATCACATCGATTTACGCATGAACCATCCTTGGAAAACCTTTTGGGTCTTGCATCCTAGGCTCTCATTGCTCTTTTTCTTTTCAAGGGAGACGTGTAGAGCACAACTTGTGACGTCACACAGGTCATCACTGACAACCACTACCATAATCAATCCTCCTTAGGACTAGTAACCGCATTGGCAACCCACTCAATAGGCCACAACCATCTATTAACCCTCTGTCTATCAGTATTAAGTATATCTTTCCAAAAATCATTATTTCTTATATCCATAAACCCTTTCGAAAACCCCTCTCATAACCTTGACATTCTATTGAACATGTAGTAGGCTCAAAATCTCAAAATTTACATTTTCAAAGCAACACAATAATTTTCAAGAGAATAAGTTATATACACTATGAACAAGATCATACCATACTACAAAACCCTCAAATCATAGGTTTAATCAAATACTCATAACTAAAATCAAACTACGGTTTCAAACCCACAACACTAAAATCATTTTTATGCATGTAGGTTCATAATTCATGATATACTCAACACTAAATCAAGATTTATAACAAGTATTGTGCCATCAAACACATTAAATTTTAGATAAAGAAAATACATGAGATGCACAAAGTAAATGCAAGAGAGGAAAATCCTACCTAGGTATCAAGAATTCTAAGCCAAGTTCCTAGGATTCCCAAATAAAGCCAAAGTTTAAGAGAACTTCTTCTTTCCTCTTCTCTTTCCCTTTATATTGTTATCAGGTTCTAAGAGGTATTGGATGAGAATAGAATGAAATAATGGGAGAAATGGGGTTGAAAATAGGGTTTTAAATCCTGCAATTCCCAACTTTTATTGTTCATAGGACCAAAAAATGTATTTTTTTTTTCAAAATTACGGTTTTTCCACTAAACATCTCCAATTTGATCCCTATAACTACACAAATGATTATGACACATGAAACAAGTTTAATTTTTTTAATTATTTAATTTATTTGTACTTCTCTATAAAAACTGATCCTTCCAACTTGTGGAATCTCCTAACCCCATGCAACTTGTTTACTAAGGTAGTAACCGAGTGATGTTATAGTACCCATGAAATAATTGGTTTGTGTTGAGAGATTTGGACATAATCGACTGGCTTAATTTTATATTCGGATTGACTCAATTTTAACACAATTAACTGTAATACGACGTCAAGTGATCTAACCCAGTCGGATCTAGGAGCCAAAAGCAAAATCCACACAAAAATATGAGATTTCTTTGAATGGGCTTCAAGATATGCAGAAGATAATATGTAGAATTAGCCTAATAGAAACTGTATACTATCTGTGGAGGGAAATGGAACAATAGAAGGTTGCAGAATTAATTCAAATACACTAACTCTTTGTCACAATCAATCCAGCAGCTTATAAGGAGGAAATTAACATCTAGGAGATTCAAGAACACTCCTACGAATGCCAGTTGTCTCAACAGTGGTAGTTGTTAGCTACGAGCTAGAGCTAAACTGAAGACTTGCTCTGGATATCCCACCATCACTTTGATTTGCTCTGAGGAGTGTTCTGGGTGAAATAGAATTTTGTTGGAAATACTAGCTCAAGGCCTATACTTTCAATGGAATTCAGCTTCTCTAGACAAACCTTGGAATTTATTTTGTGCAGCTTGTGCATTTTGTTATTGCAATGGGTGTTGTCCATTATAAATGTAAGGACACACTCCTCACATATGTACATCAAGATTTTGAATTAGTACAAAACCTTTACTTTCTGAAGAAAAAAAATAGGTAAAAGATTGGAACACTTCTAGCTGTTTTTTCCTTGAACCCAAAAGCCTTATAAAAATGGGGGAAATTTTACTTTGGCCTGTATTATGACTCTAGTCAACTGTCATTTTTTTCACATTTCATTTTTAACTATGGTTGTTGATTTTTCTTTATCTTAACTATAGATGATTGAAATAATTGTATGGGACTCTGTATCACTTTACTCACAAAATCTGTTATTTTGCTTCACTTCTGCCTAAAATTTAATGAAACATGGACATTTTTCATCTGAACATAATAGATGTTTGATTGAGAGTTGGAGCTTGAAAACTTGGACTGGTGGACATTTTTATTATCTTAGTTAGAAGTTTGTTATCGAAAAAATTCAATAATAGGGAAGATACTTAGCTCCTTAACAAGTTGAAATAGCTAAGGCATGTGGGCGACTTAGCCAATGGTGTCTCATGCTGAAGCAAAATGTAATCTACCTTGAAAACAAGGAATATCAATAACCAATGTTGCATTTATGTCGGAGAATACTACCGTTTGAACTCCCACAAAAGAATATTCATAGCACAACGACTCGAAACAAGTAAGTTCCACCCAAAATAATATTGGATGATTTATACAATTATTTTTACTCTATCAGTCGATCAATTGCAATCATTTCACAGCCTTGTAGTGCCTTTCCAAATCAAAACATAGCCATCATCATACTCCTATTTCACTCCCCTAACAAACTTTGATCGATCATTTGGTCATTTGTAAGAACTTATGAGACTTCTAATTCATCTCCAAAACAACCATCACCCTCATCCTCTTGATCTGCTACTCCCTTAACCAACTTTTGATCAATCAGTTGGTCATTTGCAACACTTTTTGAGCCTTCTAACTCATCTTCAAAACAATCATCACTCTCATCTTCTTGTTCTTCTTCCCCTTTACCCAAATTTTGAGCAATACGTTCCATTTCTATCATGTCCACCATCTCAGCTGCGGTCAATACAACGACCACAACACCAACTAAAATTACTGTGGTGGTCACTCCCATGGTTAATGTTATAAAACCCGAGAAAATTTAAACCTTTGTGAAAAAAGGGCAAAACGGTAAATTGCCACTACGGTACAGGTTGTAAACCTGAATTTTTCTAGAACTCGGATGACGAAACGGACCGCACAATTGGATTCGTCTCGCGAAATCTAGTTACCACGTCAAATTTCGTTGAATTCCGAGATAGTCGGATTTTTCGCGTTTTACGAGACGAACGGGCCCCGGGTGACCCTGTACACGAAATTTTTATAAAGTTTTCAAGTTTGGGGAAATATTAGACACAAGTTAAAATAAAAATAATTCGAACTTGAACCGGAGCGAAATTTAATCGTTTCGGAATTAAAACGGACCCGAAATTAAATATGACGTGTGGCGAATTGTGGGCCAAGTATTCTAAAATATAAATAGGGGGAAAAATTAGATTTTTCCCCATTGTTCAGCCGGTTTCAGCCGATAGAGAGAAAGAGGGAGAAAAGAGAGAAAACTCACCTTCTCTCTACGATCTACGGTGCTACGGACCTCGAATCCACGCAAGCCAAGAATTAAAGTCGCTCTACTCATCGAGGGCTACGCGGCTATACCAAAAAGCGCAAGTTTTACCGAAGATCAAGGTACAGGATTTTCGAGAAGTGAGGATTTTTGCTTGAATCGGGTCTTGAAATTTCCCTTGGTCGTTCCTCACGCTTCAAGAGGTAGGGTTTCTTCCTACTAAGGTTTATTCCAAGCCTATAATGTTTTTATGGAATGGGTAGGATGATAACCTATGTATCTCTTGCCTATTGTTGTGAAATTGGGTGAATTGGGTATTGAAATGGGTAAAAGAAATCCTAGCTTGGATGGATATTTGGAAGTTACTAAATGTGATTTCTATGATTGGATATGTGAAATGAACCCAATGTGAATTCATGTGTTATATGAAATTGTGGGCGTGTTATGTGTCTATATATATGCCTTGAAATTTTAGTATGTTGATAACATGCTTGAAATTTGTATTATGGGAATTATATGCTTTTGATATGATTTTGCCATGGAATATGAGAAATGTGTTGAGAATGTTCATATGTCACTCATATCATATCGAACATTGTATTGGTGTTGCAATGGAGCACCACATTGCATATGCACGGGAACATCGCAATTTAGGAGGTGTGTGTGCATGGTTGTTTGTCTTCACCACGCATGGTGGATGACGAGTGAGCTCGGGTAATATGGGTCGATGACCTAGTCGAGTCGAATGGTTTATATGTTGATAGGGTTGGGGTAGCAAGAAGGGCTAGAAAATCCCTCGGGTGAGAGACCCGGTGATTGGATACGCACTCCGTTGGTATAAGAGCCCATAAAGTGTGTCGGTGTACGCGGAACCGTTGGTGGAAGTTCATGAATTCCGTGTAGGTTGGGTGACCTTTGGTGTGAGTCCATGAACATCCACCCCTACAAAGACCCTAGAATGAAATGTCATTTGATGTGGAACATAGATGACGGATTGGTACACATTGGCACTTGCATGTGTAGAGGAGCCGGGAAGGGCTCGGTTGATGTGCATGAGTGAGTCTCACCTCATTTCATAGCATGGCATTACATGTTTCAACATGGAATATATTCTTGTTGTGGATTGTTGATTGATAGCATGTGACATTTCATATGCATTTAGGTTGGGGAGTAGCCTCTTTAGGAGATACCCTATTGAGCGTGGCTCACCCTTTATGGGAAAAACATTTCAGGTGTGGGTTTTGCTCCGGCGGATGGCTCATTTGGAGAGCATCAAGCATGAAGGGGGCCGGCTTGTGGCCTTAGTTTTGTAAAACCTTTAACAAAATTCCATTTTGATGTATATATATTATGGAATGAATTGTAATAGAGATTGTATGAGTTGGGCATTATATGGAAAATCTCATTAAACATGTATTGAATGAGTTTGGAGTGTATGGGGTAGCTTTAAGGATGGTTTGGAGGGGAAAGAAATCCATTTTTATGCTCACAGTCTGAAAACCTACCGGAAGGTGTGTGTCGGCCTTCCGGAAGGTTTTGCTAAAAACCCCAGCTTGCCTTGTTCACAGCTAATACCTTCCGGAAGGTTTTGCCCACTGGAATGAACCTTCCGGAAGATTTTAGCTACTGGAGTAAAACCTACCCGAAGGACTTGTCTACTGGAATGGACCTTCCGGAAGGTTTTGCCTTGGGTTTCTTTTTGACTGCCAAATTCTTCCGGAAGGTTTTGTTTTCTGGAATGAACCTTCCGGAAGGTTTTGGCTACTGGAATGGACCTTCCGGAAGGTTTTTGCTACTGATGTAGACCTTCCGGAAGTTCTTGCAATTGATTCTTTTCATTTAACTGTTCTTTCAGCGACCTTCCGGTAGGTGTATGTCGACCTTCCGGAAGGTTTTTCCAAAAATTTGAAATTTTCAAAATGCTTAGCCATGTTTTTGGGCTTTGTTTTCTTTGGTTCCTATGACATAAATGGACATAAATAGAGGTATAATTGACCTTGTGGATGGTAAATCCGATTAAAAGCATGTGAATGACGTGGTGTCGGGTTATACGACTATCACAAGTATTTCCGCGGGTTGACGGATGGTCAACGGTTAATAAAGGACCCCCGAAAATTTGGGGCGTCACAGCTTGGTATCAGAGTATAGGTATGCGATTTACCTAGGGCTTGATGGGGCATGGGTCTAGACCATTGCATTCATTGTACATTACATGTTATGTGCTTAAATTGCTACATGTTATGTGATATGTGATATGTGTATTGTATGCATGGTAAAATGTGTATGGAAATGGACACACTAGGGTTAGAGAACGTAACCTTGGGAGTGGGAAAGCAAATGAACGGGAAAGTTCAAAGTGTAAGGGTCCACTATTGGAGGCATACGCTCTACTAGTGAGACAATGAGAAAGATTTAAATGTTTTAACTTTGGTCCCTACTTCGGGATACTAAGTTAGTGTGCCATTGCCATTTGACGTGTGTGTAGATGGCAAGTGGAAGGAGAGGACGTCGGGGCGGTGGACGGAACAATAACCAACCACCACCGGTCTTCGATCAACAAGCATTTACGGAAACCATGGGTATGATGGCGGCTACTGTTGCACAAGCTAGTGCAAGTGTCGGGCATGGAGGTGCGAGTAACCTCCAACAGTTTAAAGCACACAAACCTCCAGTCTTCATGGGAGGGGCGGACCCGATGGTGGCCAACCATTGGTTCCGGCAAGTCAACAAGATCTTAGGGGCGATGGAGGTCACCTCAGACGCTACTAAGATAAGGCTAGTTGCATTCCAGCTAGAAGGAGAAGCCCAATTGTGGTGGGATTGGGTGACGGCCTCGAAGAACCTAGAGGCCATGACATGGGGAGAGTTCAAGGAGCTCTTCATGGGTAAATATTTTCCAACGGCCGTTCGACATGCAAAGGCCCGAGAGTTTCTAGATTTGAAGCAAGGGTCAATGACAGTGATGGAGTATGTGGCTAAGTTCACCGAATTAGCCCGATTTGCTGATGATTACGTGGCCACGGATGTGGCCAAGGTAAGAAGGTTTGAGGATGGGTTGAAGCTATCCATCCGGGGAAAGATTGTGGGCCTCCGCTTGCAAGACTTGGACTCTATGGTCGAGACAGCTATGGCCATTGAGAGGGAGGTTGACGATGCACGAAGCATCCGTGAGGCGGGTGCTAAGGATAAGAAGAAGGAGGGCCAATCCTCTTCTTCTAGTTCGGGGAAGAAACAGAGGACCTCTTCTCCTCAAGGACAGGGCCGCGGCTATCAAGGCCAAGGCCAAGGTCAGCTTTCCCAAGGCGGGAGAAACTTCAGGACTACCTACCAGGCGGGCCAGAAGACATGTTTCCATTGCCACCAACCGGGGCATATGAGGCGGGATTGTCCGCAAAGGCAAGGATCCCAGAGCTATGGGACACCTCAGTCCCAGTCATCAGTGGGACAGTCGCAGACACGCCTTGTTCCTCCCTACCCCACCATGGGCCAGGGAAGCCAGTATCAGTTCCAGGGCGCTACTCAGGCCCCTACCACCTTTCGAGCGGGGACTCCGCAGTCGGGCCAGATGGGCCAAGGCATGGGTCGAGGCCGAGGACAGGGCATGCAGGCCGGGACTTCGGGGACCCAGGGGCGTGTCTACGCCATTACACCTCAGGCTGAGCCAGTGGACCAGTCAGTCATTCAGGGTACATTTCTACTTTCTCGCCTATGGGCTAAAGTGTTATTTGACTCTGGTGTATCACATTCATTCATTTCTGCATCATGTGTGAGGGATTTGGGCTTAGAGGTTGATACCTTGGAGGAGCCGTTATATGTGAATTCACCCCTAGGAGCTAGGGTGTGTGTGAATCAGATATGTCAGGGTTGTGAGCTAGAGATCTCGGGGATTCTACTCACCGTGGACCTTAGGGTTATGGACATGTCGGAATTCGATGTCATCCTTGGGATGGACTGGTTGGCGGCGTATCGGGTCGTTATTGATTGTGACAGGAAGAGGGTCACCGCCTATACACCGGACGGTGTTTGTTTCAAGTTTCAGGGGGAAAAGCATGATGCTCTACCTCAAGTCGTGTATGATTCACGATGGCATGGGCAGTTGATGGGTTGGCTTGCGAGCCTTACTCTGGAGGACGAGGCGAGACAAGAATTGGGTCTACCTCGGGTGGTGTGTGAGTATGAGGACGTTTTTTCGGACGAGTTACCGGGATTACCTCCCCATAGGGATGTGGACTTTAGCGTTGAGTTACATCCGGGTACTTCGCCCATTTCTATGACTCCACATAGGATGGCGCCAGCTGAGTTGCAAGAACTCAAGGTCCAATTACAAGAATTATTGGACAAGGGCTTTATTAGACCGAGTACCTCACCTTGGGGCGCTCCGGTGCTGTTTGCCAAGAAGAAGGATAAGACCCTTCGATTGTGTATAGACTATCGGCAGTTGAACCGGGTCACCATCAAGAATAGGTACCCTTTGCCGAGGATCGATGATCTGTTTGATCAGCTGAGGGGAGCGCGGGTCTATTCAAAGATAGATCTCCACACGGGCTACCATCAATTAAGGATTAGGGAGTCAGATATCCCTAAGACGGCGTTCAGAACGCGGTACGGGCATTTCGAGTTCACGGTGATGCCATTTGGGTTGACGAATGCCCCGGCGGCATTTATGGATCTCATGCATAGGGTGTTCCAGCCCTATTTAGATCAGTTCGTCGTAGTGTTTGTTGATGACATCCTGATCTACTCCAAGACAGAGGAGGAGCATGAGGGTCACTTAAGGATTGTTCTCCAGACCTTGAGGGACCACCAGTTGTACGCCAAGTTCAGCAAGTGTGAATTTTGGCTTACGGAGGTGAAATTTTTGGGACACGTGGTGTCGGCTTGGGGGGTATCAGTTGATCCGGAGAAAGTCGAGGCAGTTATGAGCTGGGAGAGGCCAAAGTCAGTTTTCGAGATACGTAGTTTCTTGGGACTGGCAGGGTATTACCGGAGGTTCATCGAGGACTTCTCCCGACTAGCCGCACCTATGACTAGATTGACCCGGAAGGAGGTCAAGTTCGAGTGGAATGATTCGTGTGAGAAGGCATTCCAAGAACTAAAAAGGAGACTCACTTCAGCTCCTATCTTGATTGTTCCAGAAAGGGGACAAAACTACACGTTATATTGCGATGCCTCCAAAGATGGACTGGGTTATGTCTTGATGCAGTCCGGGAGAGTGGTGGCTTATGGTTCTCGACAGTTGAAGAATCACGAGCAAAATTACCCCACGCATGACATGGAATTGGCGGCCATAGTCTTTGCCTTGAAGGCTTGGCGCCACTATTTGTATGGTGAACGATTTGAAGTGTTTTCGGACCACAAAAGTCTGAAGTACATCTTCACTCAACGAGACCTCAACATGAGGCAGCGTAGGTGGATGGAGTACCTAGAAGACTATGACTTCACTTTGCATTACCACCCTGGTAAGGCAAATGTGGTGGCTGACGCTCTTAGTCGGAAGTCACGGGGTGTCTTAGCCAGTGTGGCTTCCCGGAAGTGGCGGATGCTTGAGGCCGTGGGCCAATTTGGGCTGCATTATCGGGGTCGGACTCAGGGTGTTTTAGGGAGTTTGGTGGCTACGTCTTCCCTACTGAGCAGAGTGATCGAGTCACAGAGACAGGACTCAGAGTTATCATCCATCAGGGACCGAGTGCAGGCGGGTACTGGTGACGAGGGCTGGGCCATTCACTCGGATGACAGTCTTCGGTTTAGGGGAAAGGTAGTGGTTCCCCAGTCGGCGGAGCTGAGAGAGGAGATCCTCAGGGAGTTCCATTGCTCTCATTTTGCGGTGCACCCAGGCGGCACGAAGATGTATCATGATCTTCGTCGCCAGTATTATTGGAGCGGAATGAAGAGGCAAATTGGCGACTTTGTCAGTAGATGCCTCACATGTCAACAGATTAAAGCCGAGCACCAGAGGCCAGCAGGGTTGCTCCAGCCCTTGGAAGTGGCTGAGTGGAAGTGGGAGCACGTCACAATGGACTTTGTGACCCACTTGCCACGGACATCGCGGGGACATGATGCGGTGTGGGTGATAGTGGACCGGCTTACGAAGTCGGCACACTTTTTGGCGGTGCGGATGACCTTCACTCTGGAGGAATTCTGCAGGTTGTACATAAGGGAGATAGTCCGGTTGCATGGGGTACCCGTATCTATAGTATTGGATCGGGATCCCAGGTTTACGGCTCACTTTTGGGAGAGTTTCCAGCGAGCCATGGGGACTCAGTTGAGGATGAGCACAGCCTTTCATCCCCAGACAGATGGTCAGTCGGAGAGGACCATTCAGACGTTAGAAGACATGCTACGAGCATGTGTCCTAGACCTCAAGGGTAGTTGGGAAGAGCATTTACCCTTAGTGGAATTCGCCTATAATAACAGCTATCAGGCGAGCATACTGATGGCACCCTATGAGGCGCTTTATGGGAGGCCTTGTCGCTCTCCAGTTTGTTGGACTGAAGTTGGAGAAAGACCCTCTACGGGTCCAGACTTGATTAGAGACACCTCGGAGAAGGTGAACCTGATAAGGAAGTGTCTTCTCACGGCTCAGAGCCGGCAGAAGAGTTACGCCGATAGGTGGCGGCGGCCTCTGGAATTTGAGGTGGGAGATCACGTCTTCTTGAAGGTGATGCCTAAGAGAGGGGTGATCAGATTCGGCAAGCGGGGAAAGTTGTCACCGAGGTATATTGGGCCCTTTGAGGTGCTTGAGAGAGTTGGCACTGTGGCTTACAGATTGGCGTTACCGCCAACTTTATTGGGTGTTTACGTTGTATTCCATGTCTCCATGCTCCGGAAGTATACTCCAGATCTGACGCATGTTGTGGATTGGGGCGAGCTCATAGTTGATGCGGATGAGACCTTCGAGGAGGGACCAGTGCATGTCATGGATAGCCGAGAGCAGGTTTTGCGAGTCAAGACCGTGAGGCTAGTGAAGGTGTTGTGGCAGCACCGAGGGGTGGAGGAGGCAACATGGGAGCGTGAGGACACCATACGTGCCAATTATCCTTTCTTATTTGAGGATGGAGGTACATTCTTATAGTCATTTAGTATTATATGACTGTTGAATATGCGTGTGATTGTGTGTGCATGAGTGTGTGAATTTCGGGGACGAAATTCTTTTAAGGGGGGAAGAATGTAAAACCCGAGAAAATTTAAACCTTTGTGAAAAAGGGCAAAACGGTAAATTGCCACTACGGTACAGGTTGTAAACCTGAATTTTTCTAGAACTCGGATGACGAAACGGACCTCACCGTTGGATTCGTCTCGCGAAATCTAGTTACCACGTCAAATTTCGTTGAATTCCGAGATAGTCGGATTTTTCGCGTTTTACGAGACGAACGGGCCCCGGGTGACCCTGTACACGAAATTTTTATAAAGTTTTCAAGTTTGGGGAAATATTAGACACAAGTTAAAATAAAAATAATTCGAACTTGAACCGGAGCGAAATTTAATCGTTTCGGAATTAAAACGGACCCGAAATTAAATATGACGTGTGGCGAATTGTGGGCCAAGTATTCTAAAATATAAATAGGGGGAAAAATTAGATTTTTCCCCATTGTTCAGCCGGTTTCAGCCGATAGAGAGAAAGAGGGAGAAAAGAGAGAAAACTCACCTTCTCTCTACGATCTACGGTGCTACGGACCTCGAATCCACGCAAGCCAAGAATTAAAGTCGCTCTACTCATCGAGGGCTACGCGGCTATACCAAAAAGCGCAAGTTTTACCGAAGATCAAGGTACAGGATTTTCGAGAAGTGAGGATTTTTGCTTGAATCGGGTCTTGAAATTTCCCTTGGTCGTTCCTCACGCTTCAAGAGGTAGGGTTTCTTCCTACTAAGGTTTATTCCAAGCCTATAATGTTTTTATGGAATGGGTAGGATGATAACCTATGTATCTCTTGCCTATTGTTGTGAAATTGGGTGAATTGGGTATTGAAATGGGTAAAAGAAATCCTAGCTTGGATGGATATTTGGAAGTTACTAAATGTGATTTCTTTGATTGGATATGTGAAATGAACCCAATGTGAATTCATGTGTTATATGAAATTGTGGGCGTGTTATGTGTCTATATATATGCCTTGAAATTTTAGTATGTTGATAACATGCTTGAAATTTGTATTATGGGAATTATATGCTTTTGATATGATTTTGCCATGGAATATGAGAAATGTGTTGAGAATGTTCATATGTCACTCATATCATATCGAACATTGTATTGGTGTTGCAATGGAGCACCACATTGCATATGCACGGGAACATCGCAATTTAGGAGGTGTGTGTGCATGGTTGTTTGTCTTCACCACGCATGGTGGATGACGAGTGAGCTCGGGTAATATGGGTCGATGACCTAGTCGAGTCGAATGGTTTATATGTTGATAGGGTTGGGGTAGCAAGAAGGGCTAGAAAATCCCTCGGGTGAGAGACCCGGTGATTGGATACGCACTCCGTTGGTATAAGAGCCCATAAAGTGTGTCGGTGTACGCGGAACCGTTGGTGGAAGTTCATGAATTCCGTGTAGGTTGGGTGACCTTTGGTGTGAGTCCATGAACATCCACCCCTACAAAGACCCTAGAATGAAATGTCATTTGATGTGGAACATAGATGACGGATTGGTACACATTGGCACTTGCATGTGTAGAGGAGCCGGGAAGGGCTCGGTTGATGTGCATGAGTGAGTCTCACCTCATTTCATAGCATGGCATTACATGTTTCAACATGGAATATATTCTTGTTGTGGATTGTTGATTGATAGCATGTGACATTTCATATGCATTTAGGTTGGGGAGTAGCCTCTTTAGGAGATACCCTATTGAGCGTGGCTCACCCTTTATGGGAAAAACATTTCAGGTGTGGGTTTTGCTCCGGCGGATGGCTCATTTGGAGAGCATCAAGCATGAAGGGGGCCGGCTTGTGGCCTTAGTTTTGTAAAACCTTTAACAAAATTCCATTTTGATGTATATATATTATGGAATGAATTGTAATAGAGATTGTATGAGTTGGGCATTATATGGAAAATCTCATTAAACATGTATTGAATGAGTTTGGAGTGTATGGGGTAGCTTTAAGGATGGTTTGGAGGGGAAAGAAATCCATTTTTATGCTCACAGTCTGAAAACCTACCGGAAGGTGTGTGTCGGCCTTCCGGAAGGTTTTGCTAAAAACCCCAGCTTGCCTTGTTCACAGCTAATACCTTCCGGAAGGTTTTGCCCACTGGAATGAACCTTCCGGAAGATTTTAGCTACTGGAGTAAAACCTACCCGAAGGACTTGTCTACTGGAATGGACCTTCCGGAAGGTTTTGCCTTGGGTTTCTTTTTGACTGCCAAATTCTTCCGGAAGGTTTTGTTTTCTGGAATGAACCTTCCGGAAGGTTTTGGCTACTGGAATGGACCTTCCGGAAGGTTTTTGCTACTGATGTAGACCTTCCGGAAGTTCTTGCAATTGATTCTTTTCATTTAACTGTTCTTTCAGCGACCTTCCGGTAGGTGTATGTCGACCTTCCGGAAGGTTTTTCCAAAAATTTGAAATTTTCAAAATGCTTAGCCATGTTTTTGGGCTTTGTTTTCTTTGGTTCCTATGACATAAATGGACATAAATAGAGGTATAATTGACCTTGTGGATGGTAAATCCGATTAAAAGCATGTGAATGACGTGGTGTCGGGTTATACGACTATCACAAGTATTTCCGCGGGTTGACGGATGGTCAACGGTTAATAAAGGACCCCCGAAAATTTGGGGCGTCACAGCTTGGTATCAGAGTATAGGTATGCGATTTACCTAGGGCTTGATGGGGCATGGGTCTAGACCATTGCATTCATTGTACATTACATGTTATGTGCTTAAATTGCTACATGTTATGTGATATGTGATATGTGTATTGTATGCATGGTAAAATGTGTATGGAAATGGACACACTAGGGTTAGAGAACGTAACCTTGGGAGTGGGAAAGCAAATGAACGGGAAAGTTCAAAGTGTAAGGGTCCACTATTGGAGGCATACGCTCTACTAGTGAGACAATGAGAAAGATTTAAATGTTTTAACTTTGGTCCCTACTTCGGGATACTAAGTTAGTGTGCCATTGCCATTTGACGTGTGTGTAGATGGCAAGTGGAAGGAGAGGACGTCGGGGCGGTGGACGGAACAATAACCAACCACCACCGGTCTTCGATCAACAAGCATTTACGGAAACCATGGGTATGATGGCGGCTACTGTTGCACAAGCTAGTGCAAGTGTCGGGCATGGAGGTGCGAGTAACCTCCAACAGTTTAAAGCACACAAACCTCCAGTCTTCATGGGAGGGGCGGACCCGATGGTGGCCAACCATTGGTTCCGGCAAGTCAACAAGATCTTAGGGGCGATGGAGGTCACCTCAGACGCTACTAAGATAAGGCTAGTTGCATTCCAGCTAGAAGGAGAAGCCCAATTGTGGTGGGATTGGGTGACGGCCTCGAAGAACCTAGAGGCCATGACATGGGGAGAGTTCAAGGAGCTCTTCATGGGTAAATATTTTCCAACGGCCGTTCGACATGCAAAGGCCCGAGAGTTTCTAGATTTGAAGCAAGGGTCAATGACAGTGATGGAGTATGTGGCTAAGTTCACCGAATTAGCCCGATTTGCTGATGATTACGTGGCCACGGATGTGGCCAAGGTAAGAAGGTTTGAGGATGGGTTGAAGCTATCCATCCGGGGAAAGATTGTGGGCCTCCGCTTGCAAGACTTGGACTCTATGGTCGAGACAGCTATGGCCATTGAGAGGGAGGTTGACGATGCACGAAGCATCCGTGAGGCGGGTGCTAAGGATAAGAAGAAGGAGGGCCAATCCTCTTCTTCTAGTTCGGGGAAGAAACAGAGGACCTCTTCTCCTCAAGGACAGGGCCGCGGCTATCAAGGCCAAGGCCAAGGTCAGCTTTCCCAAGGCGGGAGAAACTTCAGGACTACCTACCAGGCGGGCCAGAAGACATGTTTCCATTGCCACCAACCGGGGCATATGAGGCGGGATTGTCCGCAAAGGCAAGGATCCCAGAGCTATGGGACACCTCAGTCCCAGTCATCAGTGGGACAGTCGCAGACACGCCTTGTTCCTCCCTACCCCACCATGGGCCAGGGAAGCCAGTATCAGTTCCAGGGCGCTACTCAGGCCCCTACCACCTTTCGAGCGGGGACTCCGCAGTCGGGCCAGATGGGCCAAGGCATGGGTCGAGGCCGAGGACAGGGCATGCAGGCCGGGACTTCGGGGACCCAGGGGCGTGTCTACGCCATTACACCTCAGGCTGAGCCAGTGGACCAGTCAGTCATTCAGGGTACATTTCTACTTTCTCGCCTATGGGCTAAAGTGTTATTTGACTCTGGTGTATCACATTCATTCATTTCTGCATCATGTGTGAGGGATTTGGGCTTAGAGGTTGATACCTTGGAGGAGCCGTTATATGTGAATTCACCCCTAGGAGCTAGGGTGTGTGTGAATCAGATATGTCAGGGTTGTGAGCTAGAGATCTCGGGGATTCTACTCACCGTGGACCTTAGGGTTATGGACATGTCGGAATTCGATGTCATCCTTGGGATGGACTGGTTGGCGGTGTATCGGGTCGTTATTGATTGTGACAGGAAGAGGGTCACCGCCTATACACCGGACGGTGTTTGTTTCAAGTTTCAGGGGGAAAAGCATGATGCTCTACCTCAAGTCGTGTATGATTCACGATGGCATGGGCAGTTGATGGGTTGGCTTGCGAGCCTTACTCTGGAGGACGAGGCGAGACAAGAATTGGGTCTACCTCGGGTGGTGTGTGAGTATGAGGACGTTTTTTCGGACGAGTTACCGGGATTACCTCCCCATAGGGATGTGGACTTTAGCGTTGAGTTACATCCGGGTACTTCGCCCATTTCTATGACTCCACATAGGATGGCGCCAGCTGAGTTGCAAGAACTCAAGGTCCAATTACAAGAATTATTGGACAAGGGCTTTATTAGACCGAGTACCTCACCTTGGGGCGCTCCGGTGCTGTTTGCCAAGAAGAAGGATAAGACCCTTCGATTGTGTATAGACTATCGGCAGTTGAACCGGGTCACCATCAAGAATAGGTACCCTTTGCCGAGGATCGATGATCTGTTTGATCAGCTGAGGGGAGCGCGGGTCTATTCAAAGATAGATCTCCACACGGGCTACCATCAATTAAGGATTAGGGAGTCAGATATCCCTAAGACGGCGTTCAGAACGCGGTACGGGCATTTCGAGTTCACGGTGATGCCATTTGGGTTGACGAATGCCCCGGCGGCATTTATGGATCTCATGCATAGGGTGTTCCAGCCCTATTTAGATCAGTTCGTCGTAGTGTTTGTTGATGACATCCTGATCTACTCCAAGACAGAGGAGGAGCATGAGGGTCACTTAAGGATTGTTCTCCAGACCTTGAGGGACCACCAGTTGTACGCCAAGTTCAGCAAGTGTGAATTTTGGCTTACGGAGGTGAAATTTTTGGGACACGTGGTGTCGGCTTGGGGGGTATCAGTTGATCCGGAGAAAGTCGAGGCAGTTATGAGCTGGGAGAGGCCAAAGTCAGTTTTCGAGATACGTAGTTTCTTGGGACTGGCAGGGTATTACCGGAGGTTCATCGAGGACTTCTCCCGACTAGCCGCACCTATGACTAGATTGACCCGGAAGGAGGTCAAGTTCGAGTGGAATGATTCGTGTGAGAAGGCATTCCAAGAACTAAAAAGGAGACTCACTTCAGCTCCTATCTTGATTGTTCCAGAAAGGGGACAAAACTACACGTTATATTGCGATGCCTCCAAAGATGGACTGGGTTATGTCTTGATGCAGTCCGGGAGAGTGGTGGCTTATGGTTCTCGACAGTTGAAGAATCACGAGCAAAATTACCCCACGCATGACATGGAATTGGCGGCCATAGTCTTTGCCTTGAAGGCTTGGCGCCACTATTTGTATGGTGAACGATTTGAAGTGTTTTCGGACCACAAAAGTCTGAAGTACATCTTCACTCAACGAGACCTCAACATGAGGCAGCGTAGGTGGATGGAGTACCTAGAAGACTATGACTTCACTTTGCATTACCACCCTGGTAAGGCAAATGTGGTGGCTGACGCTCTTAGTCGGAAGTCACGGGGTGTCTTAGCCAGTGTGGCTTCCCGGAAGTGGCGGATGCTTGAGGCCGTGGGCCAATTTGGGCTGCATTATCGGGGTCGGACTCAGGGTGTTTTAGGGAGTTTGGTGGCTACGTCTTCCCTACTGAGCAGAGTGATCGAGTCACAGAGACAGGACTCAGAGTTATCATCCATCAGGGACCGAGTGCAGGCGGGTACTGGTGACGAGGGCTGGGCCATTCACTCGGATGACAGTCTTCGGTTTAGGGGAAAGGTAGTGGTTCCCCAGTCGGCGGAGCTGAGAGAGGAGATCCTCAGGGAGTTCCATTGCTCTCGTTTTGCGGTGCACCCAGGCGGCACGAAGATGTATCATGATCTTCGTCGCCAGTATTATTGGAGCGGAATGAAGAGGCAAATTGGCGACTTTGTCAGTAGATGCCTCACATGTCAACAGATTAAAGCCGAGCACCAGAGGCCAGCAGGGTTGCTCCAGCCCTTGGAAGTGGCTGAGTGGAAGTGGGAGCACGTCACAATGGACTTTGTGACCCACTTGCCACGGACATCGCGGGGACATGATGCGGTGTGGGTGATAGTGGACCGGCTTACGAAGTCGGCACACTTTTTGGCGGTGCGGATGACCTTCACTCTGGAGGAATTCTGCAGGTTGTACATAAGGGAGATAGTCCGGTTGCATGGGGTACCCGTATCTATAGTATTGGATCGGGATCCCAGGTTTACGGCTCACTTTTGGGAGAGTTTCCAGCGAGCCATGGGGACTCAGTTGAGGATGAGCACAGCCTTTCATCCCCAGACAGATGGTCAGTCGGAGAGGACCATTCAGACGTTAGAAGACATGCTACGAGCATGTGTCCTAGACCTCAAGGGTAGTTGGGAAGAGCATTTACCCTTAGTGGAATTCGCCTATAATAACAGCTATCAGGCGAGCATACTGATGGCACCCTATGAGGCGCTTTATGGGAGGCCTTGTCGCTCTCCAGTTTGTTGGACTGAAGTTGGAGAAAGACCCTCTACGGGTCCAGACTTGATTAGAGACACCTCGGAGAAGGTGAACCTGATAAGGAAGTGTCTTCTCACGGCTCAGAGCCGGCAGAAGAGTTACGCCGATAGGTGGCGGCGGCCTCTGGAATTTGAGGTGGGAGATCACGTCTTCTTGAAGGTGATGCCTAAGAGAGGGGTGATCAGATTCGGCAAGCGGGGAAAGTTGTCACCGAGGTATATTGGGCCCTTTGAGGTGCTTGAGAGAGTTGGCACTGTGGCTTACAGATTGGCGTTACCGCCAACTTTATTGGGTGTTTACGTTGTATTCCATGTCTCCATGCTCCGGAAGTATACTCCAGATCTGACGCATGTTGTGGATTGGGGCGAGCTCATAGTTGATGCGGATGAGACCTTCGAGGAGGGACCAGTGCATGTCATGGATAGCCGAGAGCAGGTTTTGCGAGTCAAGACCGTGAGGCTAGTGAAGGTGTTGTGGCAGCACCGAGGGGTGGAGGAGGCAACATGGGAGCGTGAGGACACCATACGTGCCAATTATCCTTTCTTATTTGAGGATGGAGGTACATTCTTATAGTCATTTAGTATTATATGACTGTTGAATATGCGTGTGATTGTGTGTGCATGAGTGTGTGAATTTCGGGGACGAAATTCTTTTAAGGGGGGAAGAATGTAAAACCCGAGAAAATTTAAACCTTTGTGAAAAAGGGCAAAACGGTAAATTGCCACTACGGTACAGGTTGTAAACCTGAATTTTTCTAGAACTCGGATGACGAAACGGACCTCACCGTTGGATTCGTCTCGCGAAATCTAGTTACCACGTCAAATTTCGTTGAATTCCGAGATAGTCGGATTTTTCGCGTTTTACGAGACGAACGGGCCCCGGGTGACCCTGTACACGAAATTTTTATAAAGTTTTCAAGTTTGGGGAAATATTAGACACAAGTTAAAATAAAAATAATTCGAACTTGAACCGGAGCGAAATTTAATCGTTTCGGAATTAAAACGGACCCGAAATTAAATATGACGTGTGGCGAATTGTGGGCCAAGTATTCTAAAATATAAATAGGGGGAAAAATTAGATTTTTCCCCATTGTTCAGCCGGTTTCAGCCGATAGAGAGAAAGAGGGAGAAAAGAGAGAAAACTCACCTTCTCTCTACGATCTACGGTGCTACGGACCTCGAATCCACGCAAGCCAAGAATTAAAGTCGCTCTACTCATCGAGGGCTACGCGGCTATACCAAAAAGCGCAAGTTTTACCGAAGATCAAGGTACAGGATTTTCGAGAAGTGAGGATTTTTGCTTGAATCGGGTCTTGAAATTTCCCTTGGTCGTTCCTCACGCTTCAAGAGGTAGGGTTTCTTCCTACTAAGGTTTATTCCAAGCCTATAATGTTTTTATGGAATGGGTAGGATGATAACCTATGTATCTCTTGCCTATTGTTGTGAAATTGGGTGAATTGGGTATTGAAATGGGTAAAAGAAATCCTAGCTTGGATGGATATTTGGAAGTTACTAAATGTGATTTCTTTGATTGGATATGTGAAATGAACCCAATGTGAATTCATGTGTTATATGAAATTGTGGGCGTGTTATGTGTCTATATATATGCCTTGAAATTTTAGTATGTTGATAACATGCTTGAAATTTGTATTATGGGAATTATATGCTTTTGATATGATTTTGCCATGGAATATGAGAAATGTGTTGAGAATGTTCATATGTCACTCATATCATATCGAACATTGTATTGGTGTTGCAATGGAGCACCACATTGCATATGCACGGGAACATCGCAATTTAGGAGGTGTGTGTGCATGGTTGTTTGTCTTCACCACGCATGGTGGATGACGAGTGAGCTCGGGTAATATGGGTCGATGACCTAGTCGAGTCGAATGGTTTATATGTTGATAGGGTTGGGGTAGCAAGAAGGGCTAGAAAATCCCTCGGGTGAGAGACCCGGTGATTGGATACGCACTCCGTTGGTATAAGAGCCCATAAAGTGTGTCGGTGTACGCGGAACCGTTGGTGGAAGTTCATGAATTCCGTGTAGGTTGGGTGACCTTTGGTGTGAGTCCATGAACATCCACCCCTACAAAGACCCTAGAATGAAATGTCATTTGATGTGGAACATAAATGACGGATTGGTACACATTGGCACTTGCATGTGTAGAGGAGCCGGGAAGGGCTCGGTTGATGTGCATGAGTGAGTCTCACCTCATTTCATAGCATGGCATTACATGTTTCAACATGGAATATATTCTTGTTGTGGATTGTTGATTGATAGCATGTGACATTTCATATGCATTTAGGTTGGGGAGTAGCCTCTTTAGGAGATACCCTATTGAGCGTGGCTCACCCTTTATGGGAAAAACATTTCAGGTGTGGGTTTTGCTCCGGCGGATGGCTCATTTGGAGAGCATCAAGCATGAAGGGGGCCGGCTTGTGGCCTTAGTTTAAGTTTTGTAAAACCTTTAACAAAATTCCATTTTGATGTATATATATTATGGAATGAATTGTAATAGAGATTGTATGAGTTGGGCATTATATGGAAAATCTCATTAAACATGTATTGAATGAGTTTGGAGTGTATGGGGTAGCTTTAAGGATGGTTTGGAGGGGAAAGAAATCCATTTTTATGCTCACAGTCTGAAAACCTACCGGAAGGTGTGTGTCGGCCTTCCGGAAGGTTTTGCTAAAAACCCCAGCTTGCCTTGTTCACAGCTAATACCTTCCGGAAGGTTTTGCCCACTGGAATGAACCTTCCGGAAGATTTTAGCTACTGGAGTAAAACCTACCGGAAGGACTTGTCTACTGGAATGGACCTTCCGGAAGGTTTTGCCTTGGGTTTCTTTTTGACTGCCAAATTCTTCCGGAAGGTTTTGTTTTCTGGAATGAACCTTCCGGAAGGTTTTGGCTACTGGAATGGACCTTCCGGAAGGTTTTTGCTACTGATGTAGACCTTCCGGAAGTTCTTGCAATTGATTCTTTTCATTTAACTGTTCTTTCAGCGACCTTCCGGTAGGTGTATGTCGACCTTCCGGAAGGTTTTTCCAAAAATTTGAAATTTTCAAAATGCTTAGTCATGTTTTTGGGCTTTGTTTTCTTTGGTTCCTATGACATAAATGGACATAAATAGAGGTATAATTGACCTTGTGGATGGTAAATCCGATTAAAAGCATGTGAATGACGTGGTGTCGGGTTATACGACTATCACAAGTATTTCCGCGGGTTGACGGATGGTCAACGGTTAATAAAGGACCCCCGGAAATTTGGGGCGTCACAAATGTAAGACCCGGATTTATATTTATCAGGAAATTGGGAATTAAAAGGAAGTATAGTATAAAGAATGGGGCTACAATTTATTTCATTGGAATACAGGGGGAATGAAGTGTAGTTTAACTTAATAATAAGAAGGAGATAAGGGAGTATGTCAGATGGTGAAGGAACAAACAAAAAAGCAGACAAACATAAAGGAATATTAGAGAAGGAAGGAGGAAAGGGAAAAAGGAAACCGTGAATTTGAGTGAAGATCCAACGGTGAGATTAACTTCGATTCTTACCAAATTTGAGTATGTTGTTCATCGTAGTTTGAATTTCATATCTATTGGTTCAATTTCTACAAATGAAGTTGTTTTGGTTTGTTTATTTTATATTTTCTTTTAGTTTATAATCTTTTGGGTTGAATTTTCATCAAGGAAAGAAGTAGAATTTTTCATGCTTAGTTGATAGAATTGTTTAAAGTTACAAGCTGGAATTATAGTTTAGTTGTTGAAAGAGTTTAATTAAATTTTTTTTTCATTGAAGCCCAAACATATTTTGGATGATTGAAATATTATTGGAGATTGTTAGAAGGGTTTTAAATGATTTTGGAGTAGATTGCAGTGGGTTTTGGTTCATGGGTAGAAGAATAGAGATGGGGATAATAATCCCAGTTTTGACAGACAGCTTGGATAGTAGGTGGAAAAACGGCGATAACTCTATCTAGAAAATTCGGATTTGTGCACCGTTTTTTTTGTTAGAACACAGACTCATAAATCTTTCCAACCATAAATGATATAGAACCTAATTCTATTTGTGTGAAAACTAACATCTGTTTGAAACTGATTGAAATACTGCAACTGATAGAAAAAAATCAGATTAGTATTTTTATAAACAAGTGAACATAACTTTTCACATAAAACCTCAATTTTAGCTCATGATCTATATCTAGAATGCTTAGGAAGTCTACTTTATGATTAATTTGGATTCTTGCTATCTTAGTAAAGATAGAAGCTTGTTTTAATTAAACACGCCCGATGGGTCCTCGTATTATTTTAATGCATGTAAAGTGTTCGAAGAAATATTTGAGTGAAACGAATGAGCAAAAATGGGGGTTAAGTGACCCGACCTTATTTGAGTTGAATGTGGTATGAAATAAATTGGATTGGGTTGGATCAAAAAAATAAAATATTGAAAAATTTGAATATGAGGGATATTGGATAACTTTGACACCCTTTGGTAAAATGAGCATTAATTTTTATAGAAAACTCAAATTGACGCACCGTCAATTTTTTTGGAAACTAGATTTAGAGACCTTTCTAATGGTATATGGTCGAACATCATATTGTTTATGTATAAATTCAGTTTTTTTAGTTTAAAAATAGCTAAAAATAGTCCACTTATAAAATTTGAAAACTTGTTGGAAAATAATCAGAACATGGTCTATGGGAGGTTATTTTGAGCTTATGACCTATTGTTAGAAACCTTAAGAAGCTTACTTTTTAACTCATTTGGTTTCATGTTGAGTGATTATGAAAATAAACCATGGGATTGGAGTTGTCTTGATCTAAGTCGAGTTGAATCGGAATGAACAAAACTTAAAATGAAATATGTTCATATGCATACGTTTGCATCCGTTGAATTATTTGGAGTTGAAACTCATTGTGTATGGTTATATGATTTGTGTTAGGTCCAGAAGATATTATACCGATTCCACTTAGGGATTGAGCATAAAACTGAGTGGTGTGTTGGTTGGCGGTGACAGGTGAAGTGTACTGCTTCATAATAATTGAAAATAAAAGTATATTATATATCAAGTTTACTCTCTTGTATGTGAGAAATCAATTTTTCCGGATTGATTTGAGTTGAGTCGCTTAAACTATAGATCAAATGTGTTTTTATGAAAAGCTTATGATTTGAGTATTATCCACTATGCCGAGTTGTTGATAGCTTGACATGGCTTACATGTTGATTTGGACACTGCGCAGTTGTCGTGCAACAGTTTGACATTGCTTAAATGTTGTAGATAGCTTGACATTACTTAAATGTTGTTGATATCCTGACATTGCTTAAATATTGTTGTTGACTCATAGCACATGTGGAATATTTATTATGTTATTATTTTGGCAATAATTATGAGATTTCAAAATGAGTTGAAAACACTTTGATTTTGTCGTTCTCCTCAGATTATGAACATATTTTTGTGAAATGATATTTAATCTATATTTTTAATATTTTCATTTATTATGATGCGTAGTACACTCCAGAAAATATTTATTTTCAGGAAGCTGAAGTTTAGAGTTGGGTCCACTATAGCACTAGGGGAGTCGAGATGGAAGGTTAAAGAAACTGGTTGTATACATTTTGTACAAGAGTGTTCGTTTCCTTATTGATGTAAGGGATAAATTCCCTAATGTATTGTTTTGATTTAAGTTGCACAGTTGTGCAATCTACCAAAGTTGTACAGTTTATCTCTTTCATGAGATTATTAGTTGATGTTATTGGTTTAAATGCAGTCCCGAACTACAGGCACAGGTATTGTCATGTGTTCAGTTATACTTCCATGCTTGGGATACTAAATAGGTCTCTCTGGATGGGGTGTAACATCTACCATATACCATGGGAAAGGTCTCCAAATCTAGTTTTCTATAAAAAGTTATGCTCATTTTACCAAAGGGTGTCAAAATTGTCCACTATCTCTAATATTCGATTTTTTCTTTATTTTGTTTCTTTGATCCAACTCAATCCAATTTATTTTATACCACATTCAAATCAAATAAGGTCGGATCACTTAAGCCCCATTTTCGCTCATTCGCTTCACTCAAACATTTCATCAAACACTTTACATGCATTAAAATAACACGGGGCGAGTTTAATTAAAACAAGCTTCTATCTTTTTTAAAATAACAAGAACCCAAATTAATCATAAATTAGGCTTCCTAAGCATTCTAAATATAGGTCATGAGCTAAAATTAAGGTTCTATGTGAAAAGTTATGTTCACTTGTGTAAAAAAATATTAATCTTATTTTTTTTTATCAGACGCAGTATTTCAATCAATTTCAAACAGATGTCAGTTTTCACATAAATATAATTAGATTCTATATGATATATGTTTAGAAATATCTATAAGTCTGTGTTCTAACAAAAAAAATGGTGCACAAATCCGAATTTTCTAGAGAGAGTTATCGCCATTTTCCCACCGACTATCCAAGCTACCTGTCAAAACCAGAATTATTATCACCAACTCTATTCTTCTACCCATGAACCAAAACTCACTTCAATCTACTCCAAAGTCATTTAAAACCCTTTTAACAATCTTCCATAATTTTTCAATCATCCAAAATAGGTTTGGGCATCAATATAAAAAACAAAATTAACTAAACTCTTTCAATAACTAAACTATAATTCCAGCTTGTAGTTTTAAACAATTCTATCAACTAAGCATGAAATTCTACTTCTTTCCTTGATGAAAACTCCACCCAAAAGACTATAAACTGAAACAAGATATAAAATAAACAAAACAACTTCATTTGTAGAAACCGAACCGATAGATATGAAATTCAAACTACGATGAACAATATACTCAAATTTGGTAAGAATCGGAGTTAATCTCACCGTTGGATCTTCACTTGAAGTCACGGTTTCTTTTTTCCCTTTCTTCCTTCCTTGTCCGATCTTCCTCTTTGTTTTTTTTTTTCGTTTGTCTGACACACTCCCTTATCTCCTTCTTATTATTAAGTAAAACTACACTTCATTCCCAATTTATTCCAAAGAATTAATTTGAAGCCCCATTCTTTATATTATACTTCCTTTTAATTCCCAATTTCCTAATAAATATAAATTCGGGTCTTACAACTCTTTCCCCCACAGAATTTTGTCCTCGAAATAAATCAACACTCTCCAATGATGCTATGGTAACTTCCATGTAAACTTTTAAATGCCAAGACCACGAGTTATCCCAACACCAATCAAATCCTCTGTCTACCAATTCTACCTTTTCAACACCCAAACATTATATAATCCAGAATAAAAATTAACCTAGCTGCTACACTTCCATTATATGAGTCTAATTCACAACATAGTCTATAATCATAAATTACCCAGCTAGCATAGATCACCAACTAAAACAAAGGTCATCTATAGAGCTGACGTAATCTATAAACTAAAGGTATTACATAGCAAATGTATTCAAATTTCAAGTTTATGATAGGAAATTCATACTCAGAGCATCCAATCATAAATTCAAATCTTAATTACTAGTTCTTCCGATGCCAATCATTAATCTTTTTTTTTTTTTCCTTTCTTTCTCAAGTAACTTACTCAACTGAGTAACTTTTCCACAACAACTGGCCAACATAATGGTCCTACTGCACCAAAACTTATTTGCTCCTCAACATAAATATGACTTTTCATTTAACTCAATAAGCTGCTCAACCAATATATGAGAAGAATCAAATGTATATATATACTTCCTGAGCATAACAGCATAAAATATGTCGTGAAAAAAGAAACAATTCTGCTAATAGAACCAACATTGAGGTTGTAGCCTCAATTTCCTCAATAATCTCATATGACTAAATATATCTTAGACTAAGGTTTTCTTCCTCGTTATATATTAACATGTATTTTTCATGCCATATTCTCATAAATTCTTGATCCCTCATTGTAAATCTTAAAATGTCTCATTTGCTTATCAATACAAGTATCACCCATCACAAGTTTTGAATGTTTTATTTGCTTATCGATAACATACATTTTCTATCTATTTTATACAACATTTAGTCTTACTTGAATCACTTCATTTTTTCCTATAGTTATACATCTCAACTTAGGATCACATGTTTATGTTTCCCTCATATTACTCCAACACACCGGTGTCCTTCACTTCTTACCACAAAGTGCCTTATACGGTATAATCCCAATACTACTACGATAATTTTGATTAGAAGTAAACTCTACTGAAGACAAATAATTATCCCATTTACTTTTGAATTTCTACCACACTAGCGCGAAGTATAATGTCAAAGTATGAATAATATGCTCAGACTTCCCGTCAAATTGGAATGATAAATCATACTTCGTTTCAAAGTGTTACACCCAACATGTTGTAAACTAGGCCAAATCTAAATGTAACTCTTGGATCTCCATCTGCTATATTATATAAAGGTGTTCCACACAATCATACATTCACATCAAATAACTTTAAGCATACCTCCATATAAATATATAGGTTTAATTTTCAAAATTGACTAGTCTCCATCAATCAATCCATAGTAATCCAAATTGAATGAAGTTGTAATAAAATTATAGGATACTGATATTCAGTCTTTGTCTATCAATGCACTATACAGTGGTTACAAATTCGACAATCTTTCTTTTTATTCCAGTCAACCAATAATAGTTTCTCAAATATTAAAATAATTTTGTACTCCCCGGATGCATAATATATATAGAATGATAAATCTTTCTCTTCAATGTATTCTCGTTCGATATGCATAACAAAATGCCAAGATATAACATAACATCAACCCACATTGCAAAATCTATCATGCAACAATGTTGTACCTCTTTCATGATCCTTTGTAGATGTGAGTCTTTTTATTATAACTCCCTGATTCGATCTACCAATAAGAGTTTAACTTGCAATTGAGCTAATAATACATCTATATCAGTCAATATTATATGTACCCCAATCAATGTCAAGTCGGTAAAATGAGTCACTCAAGTAAAAATAATACAGTCTTCCTGACAATTTTCTGCTCAATGCATCAACAATAATATTAACTTTTCCTGCATAATGATGTTTAGAATAATCACAATCCTTGATCAGTTTCATCCATCTCATTTGCCTCAAATTCAGCTCCATTTGAGTTAAAAAAATATTCCTAACTTGATGATCTGTACGCTATATATATATAAATGAATAATTTTCTCCATTACTTTTAAGCAACCACAATAACAACGAACTCCAAATCATGATTAATGTAATTCGTTTCAGGGGTTTTTAATAGTCTAAAGGCATAAACAATCATCCTACTATGTTATATCAAATCATAGCCCAACATCTAATGAGAAGAATCATCGTATCACATATCCACCACTAGCAAGTGTATAGTCAACACTGGGCTAAAAATTAATTCATGCTTTCACATTTGAAAACTATTTTCCACAAATGTCATCCCATTCAAACTTTGTATAGGTATTATTAATATTGAAAATTTTTGTGCAAACCAATGATAATAGCCAACTAAACCCAAGAGATTGTAAATCTCCATCATTGTAGTTGATCTTTCCCACTTTACCATTGTATAAACTTTCTTACGATCAACAAAAACACTATCACCAAAAACTAAATGTCCCAACAAAACAACTCAATTAAGCCAAAATTCACATTTACTCACCTTAGCATGCAAATTTCTTTTTCTCATAAAGTCTTTGCGCAATCCTTAAATGATATTTATGTTCTTCCTTACTATAGGGATACACAAGTATAACATCAATGAATAAAGTAACATGTGAATCTAGGAAAAGTTGAGACAACGATTTACTCGATCCATAGAAACAAATGTAATGTTTGTTAACCTCAACGACATCACCAAAAATAAAAAATGACCATCCCAACTTGACCAACTATTTTCATAATATACCACTTCTTTCTTTTAAATAAGGATAACCCAACATGAGCACCCCATGACAAATTACAAGATTGAATAAATCCTTAGTCTGATATATCTCAATTGAATTCCCAATTCCTCTTGCCCGACAAGAACCACACTATATGAAATCATAAATATAAATGAAATACCCCAAAACTACTAACACAAACTCTATCTCTCTTTAATGATAATTTAGGCAACTCTTTTTAGAATACATCTGAAAGTACTCGAACCACAAAAATATATTTCAATTGTATCTTTCTTTCTTTAATGTCTACTATATAAGCTAAGTACCCCAACTTACCTTTGCCAGAGTACACTAAGCATTTGAAATTTCCTTTTTTGATCACCAAAAATTCCATACTTTTTCATTTGGTAGATGAAATATCGTATCATTTCTAAGCAATTCATAATAGCGTGATATCTCAGAAATCAATCATCTCAAGAATTATATCAACGTCTGATATATCCAGAGACATAAAATCAACAAATAAAGCTCTAACTCCCACATTCAATATACAACCTCTATATATAGTCTTTGCTAACATTATCTCTCCTACTAGAGTAGCAACAAATAAATAAGTATACAACAATATCAACGATCAGTCCAATTGTATGTTATACAACAACTATGTGAATCTTGGGTATATCAAAACCCATGCAATCCCGACCAAAATTAAAGAGTGTACTTGTAACAACCTCATTATTAGCTTGACTATCCTATCAAGTCATAGCAAATACGCTACATAAAATAGTATTGGAAAGCTAAAGTTACCAAAAATTATGCCGACACTAGTCTTTGCACTATCCACTAAACATGCAAATAAATCAAGATACTCATCAATCACTGATACACATGATGTCAAACTTCGATCTTCTTCAAATCCTCTACTTTCATGACTGAATTTTTTTTTGTTATGCGTCACTCAAAACATTTAATTTATTGCTCAGTCAGTCTAGTGAAACTTTTAACTACTTTTTTCATCACCCTTAACTACTCTTGCACAACATCAAATCCACAACATATTTTACAGTCAACTTAACTCTGTCTCACAACAAGACTAGATATCGATGCATCAAATTATGCCCCTTCAACAACATAGGGTGGCTTTCATTGCACTAAATCAATAAGAAAATGTCAATATATAACATAATATAGTGATGTATGAATGCCCTATACAATCGCTAGATATTTTGAAACTTGACTAACGACTCATACACCATTTCCACAAACTTAACAACATACTTCTTACATTCCACTATAAACACTAGACCACAACATGTCTACAAAATCTATGAACACTAGCTCTAATAGTTACCGAACCTAAATCAGGCATTTCTGTAACTATGTATCCCGAAAAGTGAGTCACATTGGTACAAACACACCACTGTGCCATGAATTATATTTCTTGCCTCTTCCAGTATCCATGAGAATATATCTATCACACTCTTATAAATTAAGAGATGTGTTTCTGATCAACAATGTTATATAGAGGGTGACAAGCCATTAATCACCCATTAATTACCTCTAATATTAGAGTCCCCTAAATATAGCTTCATTTCTTGTGCATGAATGAACATGTGACTTGATGCAACTCATGATACAGAGTCCCATGCAGGAAAACTATATATGCCTGACCTTCCATTTTTTTTATTATTATATTATTTTGCAGTAAGTGGATTCGGATGCGATAATTCAAGCTATAACTGAAATAGTACTAACGAAAATTCATGTTTAGTATCATGTCAACAGGTTAGCACAAAAAAAAAAAAACTTTAATGAAATTAGTTGATTTGTATTAAAGTGTTTTGACACGATTAGTTAATCGCATCATATTAGGGTTGAGACATCTATCAATTATATCATGCTTGAATTTCCAACCTAAAGACATATGTCATGCTTACAATAACGAACGATAATGACCCATGAAATTAGTCTGATTTTATTTGAATTATACTTTAATTTTTCTTTTTTTTGTAATTTCCGATATCAAAATGATTCGTCCAATATGAAGGATCTCCTAACACAATACAATTTATTTATTAAGCTAGTATAATCAAGTGGTGATATATTACCCAAGTAATAATTGGGTTTATGTTAAGGTTAGATATAACACGATTAACTTTGATTTGGCACGAAAGTGACCAAATCTTGCCATGTCCGATTACCTCCTGTCTATTCCTTTAGTGTGCATATAAAAAGGCATATGCACCTTTGATAGTCATAGCTATCTTGAAGGATATTGTATTTTCATTTTTCAAAGCTAGATTTAACTCCACCCATAGTTATCCTTGGGAAGAACATAGGACCAAAAACAAAATCCTTACAAAATACATGTAACAAAAATATTCTCTTCTTCTTCTTTTTTTTTTTTGGATCTCCTTAAACACAATCATGGTTTGGGATTTTATATTTTTGATGGAAAAAAAACTAGAAATTTTAATTCGACTCTTGAAATTATAATAACACGAATTTAATTTGTTCGTTTGGTTTTACAATGTTTTCGAATCCAATAAACTTTAAGGTAAATTACTCTTCATATGGATTTTTAATTTAAATTATGGTTTCATGTGTAAAAATTTTCTTCAATAACAGATATCTTAGGAAATAGCAAATCGGAAAAGTGCCGCTTTAATACCATTCTTGCCTTACTTTTGGTGGGGTCCACACATGTACAATCTATATAATAAAGTAACTTACAATTCAAATTTCAAAAGATAAACAAAATGATTTTTACTTTTCGCGGTTCAGATCACTTTAAATTTTAATTTAAAGTTAATCTAACGGCTAATATTAACACCCTAAATTTAATAGGAAAAATAGGCCCCTAAAGGTGTGTTTGGAGTTATTTTTTAAAAGTAATTTTAAAAATTATTTCTCATAAGTATTTTAAAAAAAAAAATAGTGTTTGAAACCACCCCACCACTACCACCCCCACCACCACTACCTCTACCACTACCATCACCACCACCACCGTTGTCGCCACCACCGTCGCCTCCACCACCACCGCCGCCACCGCCGCCGCCACTACGGTCATTGCCACCCACCACAACCATCACCGTCTCCTACCACCACCACCTCTCACCCCCACTACAACCGATACTTAAATTCATTTATCTCTCTTGTATGTTTGTGATTTGATCTTGGATATGAATACAAATATGTTTATTGTTTACCATTTTTTATTACTCTGTGCCTGAAGACAATAACTAGTACTTCAATAACAAATATGGTGTAGGATTGTACAATTTTATTGAAGGGGATGGCTCCCATTGTTACACGTGTAATGACATTAAATGAACCCACGTGAGGATGACAAGACATGGCACGTGACGAAGACATCAGCTGCTCAATCAAATGGACCTAGCCGAATTGACCAATGTGTTCGGCAAAGTACTAAAAGAGCTCGGCTTGTACCAAACCGAGTTGATCAATCAGTTCGACAAACATTGAAAGTGTTCGGCCCTCATTATGTCCGAGCTGTTTGAAAGGATATATAGAAAGATAAAGATTCACCTATAACTTAGGCATTCAGATAAGCAAATCAACGAAATTGTAGATACCAGGAGGAATTGCTGGAGAAATATCAGCAACTTCCCAAACTGAATCACTGAATTGAAGGAAGGTGTGCCACCTTGAACCCAAAATCCCGGAAACCCTAATGGGGTAATGGTCTATAAGAAGCAAAAGAGACCAAGGTGAAAGCTACGCTGAACCCTCCTTGCCTTCTTGCAATTCACCCAGTTCTATTACTGACTTAAACATCGGAGTGTCTTCGATCGAAGCACTTCGGTCTTGGGCAGTTTGTTGGTTCTACAGGGAGGAAAGACTGGGAGATCAAGTTCAGAGCACACTCTGTTAGAAATATCCATTCACTATTCCTGAAGGTGGTATCCTCAATTTTTGCCTCTTACATTTATGATACAAAGTCATCCTTACCGATGGTGCAGGCATGTAGTGAAAAGGAATCTCTACTGTCATCCAGCCTGTAACTGAAAACAGACAAGCCCCCTTGTGTATTTGTGCTTGTTTACGTATGAGTAAGGCTCTACATAAGGCTCACAAGTCACAACCTTTAAACCCGATTAAAAGATGGCCCATTGGGTCATGGGCAACCAAATTAGTCTCACGGATGGAACATGACAATGACATGAATGAATCCCAACCCAATGTCCTAGCTGATTATAGACTCGCTAACGGCCCATGAAATGAAAAACATTATATTTTTAAAAGTCTCCTTATTTACAAAAATGTTATTAATAAAATTATAAATAGAATCTTAGATCTTTCACTTTTCTTAACCATAAATTTATGTGAAAATTGGAACCAAGGATAATATAACAATCCATTTTACCAATAAAGACAGATGCGAATTTATTGGGTCATTAAAGACATATGATGTGTAATATTTGGTGAGTAGGTCCAATGGTCTGTTTTATATTTTTTTAAAGGGAAATTTGGAGGCCGGTCCCCTTATATGGACTTGTTTGGACTTAAGTCCGTCAAGGAAACTTATTTGTTATAAAGTCCGTTTTTTGTCAATTTTACCATACTATCCCTTCCATTTAGAAGTGAAATAAAACTAAAAATTAAAAACTTCTAAATCTTAAGAGTTTGACTAACATTAAAATCTTTTTTCTCTCATATCTATCTATATCCATATATATGTTAAGAGTTTGACTAACATTAAAATTTTCCCTCTCTCTTATCTATCTATATACATATATAGGTTAGATGTATATATATATATATAGTAACATTAAAAATAAAAATAGTAACATTTAAATACAACAAAAAAGTTATCATTTGGACACAAAAAATAATACATTTAAACACAAAAAAATAGTAACATTTAAACATAAAAAAAAATTGAAACATTCAATATTAATATTTTTAAAAAATAACAACAGTAAAATGTTGAACAAAAATATTAGCATGTTCAACAAAAATAGTAACATGCTTAACAAAAAACTGTAACATACTTCACAATAATTATTTCTCTCAAATTCAAATGCAAAAAATAGTATCATTCAAACATAAAAAATAATAATATTAAAAAAAAAAAATTGTAACATTGAATATTAATATTTAGTAAAATAATAGTAGTAACATACTCAACAAAAACAGTAACATGCTCAACATAATAGTAATATGAACAGTAACATACTCAACAAAAGCAGTAACATGAACAGTAACATAATAAAAAAAATAGTAACATGAATTTGAATATATATATATATATATAAAGAGAGAGAGCTTTGAATTTGAATTTTAAATTTATGATAGAGACTATATATATATACTAGTTATTGCCTGTGCCTGAAGGCACAGAGTAATAAAAAATAATAAACAATAAATATATTTGTATTCATATCCAAAATCAAATCACAAACATAAAAGAGAGATAAATGAATTTAAGTATCGATTATAGTTGAGTGAAAGGTGGTGGTGGTAGGAGACGATGATGGTTGTGGTGGGTGGCAATGACCGTGGTGGTGGTGATGGCGGCGACGGCGGCGGTGGTGGTGGCGGTGGTGGTGGTGGCGGTGGTGGTGGCGGTGATGGTGGTGGCGGCGGCGATGGTGGTAGAGGTAATGGTGAGGCGGTTTCAAATACTATTATTTTTTTTAAAGTACTTATGATAAATAATTTCTAGAAATACTTTTAAAAAATCACTCCAAACACATCCTTAGGAGCCTATTTTTTCTATTAAATTTAGGGTGTTAATATTAGCCGTTAGATTTACTTTAAAGTAAAATTTAAAACGATCTCAACCGCGAATAGCAAAAGTCATCTTGTTTATCTTTTGAGATTTGAATTGTAAGCTACTTTATTATATAGATATATATATATATATAGAGAGAGAGAGAGAGAGAGAAAGCGCTTTGAATTTGATATATACTGACATATTTTAATTGATCTTGAATTAAGGGATAACAATTTCTAAAATAGGAAATTAATTTAACTTCCTTTCAAGGAAGGGTATTTTTGAGAAAAAAAAAAAGTGGACTTAAGTCATTACATATAATTTTAAACATGGACTTAGCCCCTTATAAGTTTCCTTGCAGGACTTATCTCCAAACAAGTACATCTAGTGGGACTCACTTCCAATTTTCACTTTTTTAAATTCCTATTATGCTATTCCAATGGTGTCTCTCTCACCTCTCTCTCTCTCTCTCTCTCTCTCTCTCTCTCTTCTCCTCTAGCGTGAAACCACTGGTGCTCCACTCTTGACGATAGCTAGTTACACCACCTTAACTGTCATGGTTTACCTAATCTCTGTGGTGTCGACTTGATGATCAACGAATAGTTCTTGGATCAAGATTTGATGCTTACACTAAGAGAACTAGGGTTTTTTCGTGATTCTCCTTTTTCTTTTCTTTTCTTTTTCTTTATGTTCTTGAGGAATTCACCTGATGAACTGTTGTTTTTATATGGAAAGAGAAAGCGGCGGCGATGGAGGCAAGAGATGTGCAATGTTCGTGACCGGAAGGAAGGATTTTATTGATTAAGCTGTATTTCTCATCTACATGTTTAGTTGATAGTGATTTTATTTGTTGTTGTCAATTTTTTTTAAAAAAAATTCTCTGTTTCAATTTATTTTTTGTTTTGGTTACATTCTTTAGTTTTTATGTTATGCCTAAATGGTGTTTGATGACATTCATAAATGAAAATTCAATCATCGTCACGTAGAATTTGGATTATGATAATAGATAGTAACAAAGAAAATTCATTGTTACGATCACTATCACTGTTTAGTTCCATAGAATTTAGACAGCGACACTGTCACTGTATCATTGTTATTGTCATTATGTTATTGTCACTGTGTTACTGTTACCATGTTAGTGACTGACTAACTAGGATGTAATTTGAAGAGGTAGCAAATGTTTGTTGTTAACTTGTTATTTTTTTTTTTTTTTAATCAGAATTAACTTGTTATTTTGAGAGTACATGTTTATGCATATATGCTTCCCATCTTTCTGTTTAATTTCTCTGTCACTGTGTTATTGTTACTATATTTCACTGTCACTGTCACTATGGTTATGTTACTGTCATTGTCATTGTCCATTTCGTAATATCGCTAATCATGTCATTAAGGGTAAAATAGTAATTATAACTGCAATTGTCCTTGATTGTCACATCCCATCCCGAATAAGAGATAGGGTGTGGGTAACCCTGTTCATTAACTTTAACACCATAACTCAACTAACATAATTAACCTGTGCAGTAATAAAAACCAACTCATTCCCCTTAACATTAAAAACTGACATTTACAAAGCACAATGTTACATCATAGTTAGGGCACCAGACCCTTAAAACATCTTTACAACATGTGTACAAGACGAAACATAACATAGCATATAAATTGATATCAATACATCCACGCCACACTAAACTGTTCAGTGGACAATCACCTAAAATCGAGCACCTGAAATTCAAAAACTGTTGGGCTGAGCAAACCACATGCTTAGTGAGTATATTTAAGACATATAGAAAGAAAACATATAGTTACAACACAAATACCAACATATCCCACATATTCAATACAAATGGAATTCAACTTTTCAATATCTAGTATTCGACTATCCAATAACACCTGGAAGTCTCGGTAAGAATTAACGACTACCCATTTTCTCCCGAGAGTCTCGACAATCACATCACTACCCGTTTACGCTCGAGAGTCTCAGCAACCATTCTCACTTAAAAAAACACAACACAAACATTTTCAAGTACTTTAAACCATAACCAACAACAATCCACCAATCACAATCACAAGTTACAATCTAGCCATTTTCCCTCAAATATAGCTAGTAATTATAGCTAGTAGCCAATTAAACATATTTTCAAACAATATAAATCAATACACTCACTTCGGTTCAACTCCAAATCCAAACTCAATCCCCCTGTGTAAACTTAGGTGGACCCAACGTAGACGTCATTCGTCTCCGCTCCTAACACACATCGTCACAAGATATGACTACTATTCATATATGCTTATTCTATGTGTAACCATGTTTGACTTAACATTAATCGAATCCCCTTCCCAAGTGATATTTTGTAAATCAAAACCTTAATTTAGATTATACAAACTAACCCATTAATATTCACGTTCACATTTAATGGTTAGATTGGCTGACCTGTAATCTCCTAGTTAAAACTCTCCATGAACTTTGAATTACGTGGTGAAACCAATGTCATCTTAGAGTAGACATTCTAAGCTTTGCAAGTAAAGATTATTAGCTAAAATTGGATTTCTCTGTGAAAAGTGATCTCATTTTTTCTAAAAAAATATTAAGCTGACCGTCTGTTCAATAGTTGCAGAATTTCAGTCCACTTTAAACGGTCACCAGTTTTCACACAAATAGAATTAGGTGTTGTACTGTTTATATGATTATAAAGATTTACAAGTTTAGGTTCCAACAAAAAAAAAAGGTGCATCAATCGAAATTTTTTAGAGAGAGTAATCGCAATTCCCCCACAGACACTCAAGTTGAAACTGCTTATACCAGTATAAGTTGTGCCGGTTCATTAGTGATAAAATGTTTTTGTACCGATACAACTTTGCTTGTACCAGTTCGTCGCAAACTAGAACTCGTTGTACTGGTTCATCCCTTTACAGAATCCACTTGTACCTGTACAACATCACTTGTATAAGTTCATTCCGGAGTTTTCTTCCCCGTGAACCCTTCAAACACCAATTTCTCCCAATTCTTTTCATACACAACACCTCTCTAACATTTAACCACACAAAATCACTCATCAATTATAATCACTAAAACGCATGATATTAAATAACTAATAATAAACCCAATAATCAAAACCCACAAACCGAAATCGAAGTCACCCTCCCACATATCCGAGATTCACCAACACCCTACCCAACCCTTTTCAATGACATAACACCCAAGATCAAAAACAATATTTTAGAAGGAAAAAAAAAACCATTACTTTAGTTTTGGAAAAGTTTTGATCTAAAACCTACGGTAAAGGAAACCAAAAGAAGTCTTTTCTTCTTCCTCTCGTAAACACATCATGTATTACTCACACACACACACACAGATATATATATATGTACCAGTACAACTTAAACAAAAACAAGAAGGCTGGAGAAGACGGGTGTCCAAGTGACTTACCCAATTTTCTCCTAATTACACCTAGGTCCCATTTTTATTCCCTTAATAACATACACACCACTTAAAGTTTCTAAGACATATTAATTTTCACGCAAAACATTCTACCATCTAATAAATCAACCCCTAGGATTATTATTTAAAATATTACCCAACTCCAATAATTTCAATTACTATAATTTAACCCCATATTAATATCACAAATTATGTATTAAACCCTAACATTAATAAAATGTCATGCAATGCATGTACAGATCTCACATTGATAACCCAAAAGAATAGCTCTCGACAGTAACAATAAAATTCACTATTGTTATAACTATTATTGTCTCAATATTATTGTTCTATGTTATTGTTAATGTCTATTTTATAATATAGTTATTTATGTCATTAAGAATAAATTAGTCTTTATGTCTTTAATTGTCTTTTAAGTCCTAAAAAGAGCGTGCCTGAACTTATTGACCCAAAAATCAACAATTGTGGACCGGCCTCCAATTACCCCTAAATTTATCTATATAAGTCAAACAATTGCTTTTGGTTTTGATGAGCCTCTAATCGACCACCCATCTGAGATTAGGGTTGGAACACGAAAATATAATTATTAAGACAACGCTAGATAAATTCGATAGATATTGGAATGAAATTGAATAGGAAATGACGAGCCAGGCCCAAACCAGGCTTAGATCACAAATGCAGACCAACAAAGGCTCAGTCACAACTCCAGTTGGGTCAAGCCTACTTTCCTGAGAGACCCAGCCCATCATCAGCGCACGTGGGAATCTTCATCCAAGGAGAGGGAATCCGTGGGGACACAGTCATTGGGGACACATCACCAGTCTCGCGAGATTACCTCACCCTCTACGAGATAAAGTGAGCTTCAAGGAATCACTCCGCTATCACCTCGCCCATTACAAGGATAAGGCGAACTTCACAGAATCAATTATGAGGATGGCGCATCAATCAGAGCCCCTCGAAGCCAACGTCATTTGCTTATATATTGTAAGTGCCGCTTACACATGTGGGCATCACTCACATCTGAGCACACTATACTCCTTGAGCAATAAAACACTCAAGCCACCATAGCCCTTCATAGTTGAGTAGGTCACCATGACTGAACCACTTAATTTGTGTTTGCTTGTGTTGAGTCTTCTTCTTAATTACTACTTTAAATACTTGACAGGTAGTGCATAAATACATTTTGTGCATCATCAGCTTAGTGACGTCTGTGGAAACGACTTCGTTTTTACCCAACTGTTTTTATGTGTTTATGGCCACTACGACTAGATCCATGAATCAAAAAACAAATGATGATTAACAACGCCAAGAGGAGGTCCTGCCCCCACCAGAAAATCCCATCTCTAAACCAAAGCAAAAGTTGCTGGAGACTATGTGGCTGTTGGCGAATAAAAACAGATCCTCTAGTTGATGCTCGTCGAGCACCCTCAAGGAGTCATGTCCCAGCACCCAGGAGGGGAAGCACTCTAGGCACCTTGCCTACGGTGCCAAGGCACCCCCCAACGCCAAAGCGCCCCTCCTCCGCACTAGAGTGCATAGGCTCCACCTCCTCGCATGCCGGCTCTGTCCTCAATGCTGGTGACCCTCTTTTCTAAGAAGACGAGAGGAGAAAACAAGTATGTGGACCATGAGAGCCACTACAACGACCATTCAGAAGGCGTCCTTAACCAATAGGACGAAAAAATTAAAAAAGTACAGAACCAACTCGACGACGTCTTTAACGCCATAAAGGCACAAGGGTCAAAAACGGTCGAGTACCTTGTAAGGCATACTAACATGCCCTTTTGTAGCTAATATGGCCAACTACCCACTCCCACCAAGGTTCAAGATGCCAATCGTGAAAGTTTTGTATGGCTCCAAAGATCCACTAGACTACCTTGACACCTACAAATCCCTGATACAGTTGTACAATATGCTAGACGAGATCATGTGCAGGGCTTTCCCTACCACCCTCAAGGATCTGCTTGTCAGTGGTTCTCCAAGGTTTCTTTGGCTTCCATTAACTCTTTTGTTAAACTAAGCAAGTCCTTTTTCTCACACATCATTGGGGGGCACTAACACCAGATGCCTACCACCCAGCTACTCAGCATCAAGCAAGATCAGGATAAAAGCCTAAGGAGTCACCTCACTCGTTTTAACAAGGAAGTCATTCAGATTGAAGAACCAGATCACAAAGTTGCCATGTTAGCCTTCACAGAAGTTCTACGCTCAGTTTTGAAGCGCCGCTAAAGAACGTGCTAGAATTACTACCAAAAGCCTAGAAATACACTAACGCTAAGGATTCAATCCAAGCAAGCCAAGTCCTCACGTGAAAGGGAATACAAAAAGGAGAGACAATCCTAGAAATTTCAGCATCAGTATTGATGGTCAACAGCTATTGCGTGTCACTATGAACGCTAAGTAACATGGTTTCTTCCATCGCCCTCTGCGCCTTGGCTATCATGCTTCCCACTTGCTTGACTTTTTAATATAAACCTCCAAAATCCCCCATATTATTCAACAAATCTTCCAAGTAGCCACTCATTGTTCCCCACCTTTTTCTCCACCCTGTCAAAAAATATTCCAATAATATGATTGTGTTTTATTGCCATAAAGTCTTAAAAATAATGGGTCCTCCATTTTTGTCGAATTCTCCACCTAAACCAAGACCACTCTCACGCGCCCTCAACATTGCACTTGTGCACTCTGCTCCCAGCGCTCGTGCACCTCTTGCTGGTTCCCTCTAATCCTGGTGCTTGCACACCTTCTGTCGATGCCCCCAAAGAAATCGCGCCTCGTCCCAAGTGCTCGACGGAGAGTCCTAGCCTTAGGGCCATCTTTTGTCACCTGCCTCCTCGCCTCTGATGCCCTCAGGCAACCTCATCTCTGGTAACCTCACCCTTAGCACCAGTGCATTTTTCTCCTCCTATCCATCTCTTGGGAGTGAGCCTCCTGAGTCGTCAAAAGCTCAGCCAAACTCTGCATATGTTCTCACGCAAGCAGTTGTCTTAGTCTCCAACTTAACAGCTCTCTCGCGAGTCGTCAAAAATTCGGCCTAACTCTGTCTCTGCTTTTATGCAAGCAGCCTTAGTCTCCAGCTTAGCGGCTCTCTCACGAGTCTCCAAAAGCTCAGCTTACTCAGATTCTGCTCTCACGCAAATAGCCTCATTCTCCAACTTAGCGACTCTCTCGCGAGTCATCAAAAGCTCGGTCTACTCTGCCTCTACTCTCGTGCAAGCAATCTCAGTCTCAACATCCACCTTAGCAGCTCTCTTGCGAGTCGTCAAAAGTTCAGCCTCAAGAGGTGCAGTTCTCTCGCCCACCATCCTCGGCTCCTCCTCTATAGCCCTCTTTTGCTGCCTCTCCCTCATCAGAGTTCTCAATACCTACTTATGTTGGTTGGCCCTCACAAATATGTCTACTTCTCCCTCATCAGAGTACCTAGAGAACTATGATTTCATCCATTCAGAATAAAGGTTGTCCTTTCCCAAGAATGGAACATGGCACATGAAAATTATACTTCTACTAATTTGTGATTTAAATTCAAATTCAGTGGAAAACAAGCATTTTTTAGGGAAATTTGGTGCCCAAACAACTTTAGATCTCAAAAAAATATCCGGATTCAAAAAAAAATTGCCTTAAATGGACAACCAAGTGTAAAGTTATGGTCGTTCAAAGTTTTGTCACTTCTTTATGCTTTTCTCATATTCCACCAGAGACAACTAGCAGCCAAGCACCCAGCGCTAGCAGCCACAACCAGGCGCCCATGCCTCAAGCACCTCGCCCTCGCCCTCGCCCTCGCCCACGCACCCTCGTGTCAGTGCCTATGCCTCGCCCGCGCACCAGCGCATGTGCTCAGTGTCGCACCTCCCTCCGCCTGCTCACCTTGCCTCCTTACGTCTACACCCTCGACTCCCTGCCATTAGAGCCTCGGCACCCCAGTGCCCTCTGCACCTCACCTTCTACACCCTCTGTTCCATTCTCGGCCATACTCGGCCTGCTAAAAAAAATACCTATGAATTTTTACTAATGCCCTCTCCCCCAAGTTCCATTGGACTCTGGCCATGGGGGAAAATGACAAGCCCGATATAAACCAAGCATAGATCAAAGATGTAGGCTAACAAAGACTCAGTCACAATTTCAGTTGCTCCAAGCCCACCTTCCTGAGAGACACAACCCATCATCAGCGCACGTGAGAATCTTCATCTGAGGAAAAAGAATTTGTAGGAATGCAGTTATTGGAGGCACATCACCAGTCTTGCGAGATCATCTTCCCCATTACGAGATAAAGTGAGCTTCAAGGAATCACCCCGTTATCACCTCACCCGTTACGAGGATAAGGAAAACTTCATGATATTAGTTAAAAGGATGGCGCCTAAATCAGAGTCCATTGGAGTCAACTTCACTTGCCTATAAATTGTAAGTCTTGCCGACACATGGGGGGCATCACTCACATCTGAGCACTCTACAGTTCTTGAGCAATAAAATACTCAAGCCACCGTAGCCCTTCATAGTAGAGTAAGTCACCCTGACCAAACCACTTAATTTGTGTTTTCTTGTGTTGTGTCTCCTTCTTAATTACTGCATTAAATACTTGACAGGTAGTGCATAAACAAATTTTGTGCATCATCAGGAAATAATACACCCATTGATATAAAACTTCTATAACAATTGGTTTAGAAAGTAATGGAGTGAGCTGCATCACAATTACAATGACTATAGTTGAACAGCAATCTTTTGAGAATTTTACATATATGAATAAGGAAAATAAATAATCATAAGGGTAGCTCAAGTGGTAATAGAGACGATTTGGGAATTCAAAATTCCTAAGTTCGAATCTTGGCAACTCCTTGGGGCCAGACCTTATGAATACTTTAGTCCCGACATGGATGACCTATCTTTAATTGAATCGGGGAGGGCATTAGTAAGGTATGCGTAATCTAGTCCGGATACGCTTAATAGTTGAACCAAAAAAAAATAATAATAAACGAAAAAAAAAAGTCATAAATTACAACATAACATTTCTCCAATTGTTGGTCTATTTCCTCTTCCATTCTCATTGCTAGCAAATTCACAACAAGTAATTTGGTTTCTTTTAAATGTTAAGTCCCTGACTCTACAAAGAAATTAATCATGACATGGAGTAATAAAAAAAAATTTAATCATAAACATATTTGTATTCACACCCAAAATAATATCACAAATATAGAGGAGAGATAAAGAAATTTAAGCACTAGTTGTAGTGGGGTGAGTGGGGGTAGTGGGGGTGGAGGGAAACGATAATGATTGTGGTGGGTGGCGACAACCGTGGTGGTGGTCACAGCTGTTGGTGGCAACGGTGATGGTTATGGTGGGTTTTGGGTGACAATAGTTGTAGTGGCAGTCATGGGTAATGGCAATGGTGGTGGTGGGTGTGGGTGTGGGTGGTGGTGGACGATTGTAATGGTGGACGAAAATGGATGCTTGTAGGCCACGACAATGGTGGGTAGTGGCAAATGGCAGTGGTGTTGGTAGGTGTGGTGGGGGTGGGTGACAGTGGGTGGTGGCGGTGATGGGTGATGATGGGTTGTGATGGTTAGTAGTGGTAGGTGTGGTGGGCGTGAGTGACAGTGGGTGACGATGGTGGGTGGTGGGCAACGATGGTGGTGGTGGGTGCTGATGGTGGCAGTAGGCGATGGTGGTGGTGGGATGATGATGGTAGTGGTAATAAACATAACAATGAGATGATGAGGGTAGTGGGTGATAGCGGTGGGCGCAATCAGTGGTAGGGGATAGCCATGGCTGTGGCGATGGTGATGGTGGTGGTGGTTTTGAGAAAAATGGTGGTGAGCTGGTAACAGTGGCAGTGGTAATGGTTATGGTGGTAGGGGTGGGGGAAGGGGTGGGGCGGTGGTGGTGGGAGCAATCGAGGGTGGGTGGTGGCGATGGCGGTGGCGATGGTGATGGTGATGGTGATGGTGATGGTGATGGTGGTTGTGGTTGTGACAGAGATGGTGGTGAGGTGACGATAGTGGCAATGGTAGTGGTGATGGTGGTAGGGGTGGGACGGTAGCGGTAGGCACAATCGATAGTGAGTGGTAGCGATAGCGGTGACGATGGTAATGGTGGTGGTGGTTGTGACAGAGATGATGGTGAGGTGGCGATAATGGCACTGATAGTGGTGATGGTGGTAGGGGTGAGGCAATGGTGGTGGTGGTGGTGGTGGTGGTGGTGGTGGTGGTGGGGGGGGGGGGGGGGGGGTGGCGGCGACAGTTGTGGTGTGAAGTGTTTTATAGTGAAGTGATTTTAATGAAGTAGAAATTAATTTTTTTTACTTTTACTTATTTATTTAAGTGGTAAAACTACTTTTGCTTTATTTGGGAGTAATTAAAATAAATTGTTCAAAACACTACTTTTTTTAAAGTGCTTATGAGAAGTCATAAATTTTAGAAGTACTTTTAAAAAATCACCTCAAACACACCCTTAAGGGCCTTATTTTACCTATTAAGTTTAGAGAGTTAATATT
Source organism: Ilex aquifolium (assembly GCA_951799425.1). NCBI lineage: Eukaryota > Viridiplantae > Streptophyta > Magnoliopsida > Aquifoliales > Aquifoliaceae > Ilex > Ilex aquifolium. The sequence continues at coordinate 31,648,760 of OX637393.1, forward strand.
TGCCGTCGAATTAACTTTAAAATAAAATTTAAAATGATCTCAACCACGAAAAGTAAAAGTTTTGATGTTGTACTTTATTATATACATATATAGATATTTATTTAAAAATTATTTTATTTATTTTTTGAGATGAAAAAATATTAATTAAATTTTTTAATTTAAAAATTATACGTGAAAATAATCGCAATCAAATCCGAAGACCAAATGCAATTCAGGTTGTTGTTGTTGAAGCTAAAGATAAAAAAATTGAAATTTAGTTTGACTAAGAAATTGAAATTTTTTTGGAACAAATATAAAAATAGTAATTTGTGTAAGTTGGATGGTCATAAACAAATGAGGCATAATTAAAAATCGAAGAAAATCATAACCATGTTTGAATAAGAAAATTTAGTAAGTTAATCATGTTTACAATTCGATTTGGAAAGTGAGCTACTCTTATTCTCTTTGTTTTTATGGTCATTTTGTACGCTTTATGAAACAATTTAGCCAAAATCTAACCTAAATAAAAGATGACATCAAATTTAACCCAAAAAAAAAATTTGAGAGAGATTCTAAATTTTTTTCAATAATCTAACTTTTACTTATTTTGGGAATCTAATTTGAAAATCTAATGCACTTTAGTCATTCGATTGATAGTTAATTTTATTCTATGTTAACACCCACCATTCATCTAATAGTTAAAACGCATTAAATTCTGAAATTAGATCCCAAAATTAAGTGTAATAACATTATTTAAAATTATTTTTGGGGTCTTAAATTTTTTTTCCCATTTGGGAGTCCTAAGTAATGGCATTAATGGCCTATGCCTTGGGCCGGCACTAAGTATCATTATACTCTACAGTCACTTACGACTTCATATTAAAAGTTTTCTTAGGTAAATTTTACTGACACTCTCTAGATTTAGGTCATATTTTATTGACATTTCCTCTGATTTCTACAATATCACAGCATCCCCTCTAGGGGTATTCACTCTATCCTATTGGTAGGAATTATGGTCTTCCATCTTCCTATTCAATATTTTGTGAAAGAATTTTTTTTTGGCCTACCCTACCTGAATTCCGTCTAAAATAATCGGGCCAGGAAGTTGGATAAGAAATCGGGTGAACACATTTTGTAGTTATTAATTTTTGGATCATTTTAACAATTCCCGTCACTAATGTTCTTAGATTGCAACATCAGCTTTCAAAACACGAAGATTTCAGCAATCAAGGACATAGTTGGACGGGTGTCACAACTCAAACAACCATTCACTCGACAATTTCTACACAAAATAATCTTGAAGCAAGATATGTAGAACATAAAACTTCGATTAGAACATAGGTGTAGTAAACACAGATGATTTGAAACATCATAAAGCAATAAAAACATAATTTCAATTAACTACAATCTAAACAAAAGCTTTCATATATTCAGATTCAGACCAATGGGACAATTGGCTAGAGAGAGATAGAACCTGGGACCCAAATAGGAGCAGCGAGAAAGGCGAGTGTCTCCGAGACTCAAAGAGGAGGAGGTGCTAGGGATCGCAGGAGAGTTGTGGCTTTACTCAAAGAAACATAGCAGAGAGAGGTGAGAGAGGGATTTTAATTTTAGGGTTATATATATTTATGTATGCGGGAATGATAGGATATGAATACGGAAATTTGGTGAGTATTCCGTATTCCTATCTGATTTTTTTAGAAGACCAAAAATTCTGCCATTAGCCTACCCAATTTTTTCGAGTAGTTGATCAATAAGGTCGTGTAAGGTCAAAATTTGTGGGTAATCGAAAATTTGAACACTTCTAATACCCTCTATAGTTTGTATCTGCATTTCACTAATTACTCTTACCGTCAATCTCGTTATTGACAATAAAACAAATATATATGATGTGATTGTATACTCCCTTATGAATTACCAAACTTACCATTAGCTCTCTATCTAGACCAAGATGGGACCACTACAATTTCATCATCTATTCTTATATAATAAAGTAGTTTACAATTCAAATCTCAAAAGATAAACAAAATGACTTTTGCTATTCGCGGTTGAAATCGTTTTAAATTTTACTTTAAAATTAATCTAACGGCTAATATTAACATCCTAAATTTAATAGGGAAAATATGGTCCTAAGAGTGTGTTTGGAGTGATTTTTTAAAAATACTTCTAAAAATTATTTCTCATAAAAACTTTAAAAAAATAATAATGTTTAAAACCGCCCCACCACTATCTCTACCCCCACCACCACCGCCGTCGCCGCCACCATCGCTGTCGCCACCATCGTCGTCGCCACCACCTCAGCCGCCATCGCCGTCACCACAGTCATTGCCACCCACCACAACCATCACCATCTCTTACCACCACCACTGCCACCCACCACCTCTCACCCCCACTACAAACCGATGCTTAAATTTCTTTATCTTTTCTCTATGTTTGTGATTTGATTTTGAATATGAATACAAATATATTTATTGTTTATCATTTTTTATTACACTGTGCCTTCAGGCACAGACAATAACTAGTTCTTATATAGAGTTGGTCTCGAAGACAACACAAATAGTTCAATTTGATAATAATGAATATTAATTAGGTGTTAGTTTGATAAAATTAAATATTAATTAAATGTCAATTCGATGAAGTTGAATGTTAAATTCAATATTAATTTGATAAAATTGAAGGTATATTTGGCCTTAATTTTTTAAAATTGAATATTAATTTGGTATCAATTTGATGTCGAATGATTAAATTGAGAAAATTTGATGCTAATTGAATGAAATTGAATGTTAATTCGATAAAATTAAAGGTTAATTTAATAAAATTAAATTTTAAACTGATAAATAAAAAATTAATTTAGTGATAATTTTACAAAATTGAATATTAATTTGAGATAATTTAAGGTCAATTTAGTGTTGATTTGTTGAAATTGAATATTAATTTTGTGTCAAATTAGTAAAATCATGTTAATTTGATGACATTAAATGTCAAGTTGATGAAATTGAATGTTAGTTTGATAAAATTAAAGGTTAATTTGGGTTTAATTTGATAAATTGAATGTTAATTAGATAAAATTCGTTGTTGATTTGAGGAGATTGAATATTGATTTGAGGAAATAAAATGTTAGTTTGATAAAATTTAAGGGAGATTTTCTTTTTTATTTAATGAAATAAAATATTAATTTGGTGAAATGGAGTGTTGATTAGATAAAATTGAATATTTATCTAATAGCATTATAGGTCAATTTGTTGTGAATTTTATAATTTGACTATTTTTTTATAAAATTGAATTTTAATTGGATATTAATTTGATGAAAGTGGATATTAATTTAACAAAATTATATGTTAATTTGATGTAATTAATTGTCAATTTTTTTTAGTGTAATAAAATTGAATATTAATTTGGTGTTGATTTCATAAAATGGTATGTTAATTGAATAAAATTTAATGTTGATTTGCTAAAATTAAATATTTATATGATAAAATTTAAGATCATATTGATATTAATTGGATAAAATTAAATATTATTTTGGTATTAATTTGATGCAATTACAATAATGGTTATATCTAAAATAAACACATAAACTCATCAAAAAAAAAAAAAGGTTTTGTGATCATGGTTAGGTCATACTAGAAATGAAGAAGAAAATAATTAAATGATATGTGGGAGTTCTGTTAAGGGTAATTATGTAAAAATATATTTTTTATTAATGTCATTAATCGACAAAAGTTGATAGGGTCATGCAGTGATATTTCAGAAACTAGAGAGGATGTCAATGAAATATAACCTAAATTCAAGGGGTGTCAATAAAATTTACCCAAGTTTTTTTTTTTTGACAAAATGACAAAAACAAAAACATATAAAACCACCGAACATGCAGACATTCCGACCAACAGCTCCATTTGTACCTTACAAATTACAATAGAAAATGTCCTTTTATTTATCAATGAGTATGTTGGGTTTTCTTTCTGGAGTCTAGTTTATGTTGATCTGAATGATGATCCGATCCGAAATAATTTTACATGGTTCTTAATGGGAAATTTAATGAGGCTTAGTCCATGGAGCGGAGGCTTAGACCTCTTTTGAGCTTGTTTTGTAGCCCAGTGCGCAAGACATATAAATATTGTTCTTTGGTGATTAGGTTATATCTGCACTGTACAGCCGCCGCCCTCTGTATTTCCTTCTTTCGTGGATGTAGGCAAATTGTCGAACCACGTAAATACTGTCTTGTATGTGTGATTGTTTTTCTTTTAACGTGTGTTTTCTCTATTTTTGTTCCTCACATGTTGGAGATTTTCGTATAAATTTCATAACAGTGTAGATTCTCCCGTCAATTAAGACTGTACGAGTAGATGAAGTCTAAAATAAAAGTTGGATCCTCTAATATGTTTTAGCAGTTCTTATCTCTTCTTCTTTGTAAATAAATACAAAATAGAACACTCTAACATGGTAAGTACTATTAATTTCTGACAGTCTGATTTGTTATTACTAATACTACTCTCCAACAATGAAACAAATAACAATCATCGCCGAGGTGTCAATAGCCACGCTTTTCATTTGAGAAAGAGGAGTTTACTCATATGAAGAATCTCTCTCTCTCTTCTCTCTCTCTCTCTCTCTCTCTCTCTCTCTCTCTCTCTCTCACACACACACACATACGCTGCACTGTCCCCCCTAGCTCTCCCCAACCCCTAGCTCTCTCTCCCCAACATGGGAAAACCCTACTTTGTAGCTCTTCTCATTCCTATCTTACTCTCTCCCTTTACAACTACATGTAGGTATTGAGCGAGTCTCGGCGTCTCCATCCTTTAAATAATTTCTTTTTCATTTTTTTGAATGAGTTAAATTTACATAAGACCGGATCTCAATAGATTGTGACAAAGATACTACTCTACCACTTATAACATCTCATGGCATATTTAAATTATCTGAAAAAAGATTCTACTCGGACCTTCAAATATTTTCTTGATTTGTTGCAGAGACTGGAAAAGCTTTCATGACTTTCTCTCTCATCCACTTATTCTCGGCATTGCAGGTTCGGATGACACTGGAGGTAGTGGAAGAGCTTGTTGTCCAAGCGATATGCAGATATATCAATGGCCATCGGGGTACACAGGCCTTCACGAACCTGAATTCACCGTCGTAATCGTCAACGAGGCATGGTTGGTTGATGGGGTGTTTGATGTTCAAATTTCTTGTGGTGAGTTTGCATCCACCAGGCTAATCAATCCGATGATTTTTCGGCGTATTGGGTTCGGAAAGTGCCTTCTTAAGGATGGCAAGAAGATAAGTCCTGGTGAAGTAATTTCCTTCCAGTATTCCAATGTGCTTCCTTATACTTTTAGTGTGGTGGAGGTAAAGTGTTAGCAATGCCCCATCTTTGTGGTTAGAGCATGTTTAGGCATGGCCGCATTTTTTCTGTTCGATGTAAAATTTCCGTTTTTCATGTTCAATGTCGATAAAAAGTTTTCGTCATGGAATTTGTTATTATTTTTTCTTCTTTTTTACTAATAGAAAATGCTATTTAGATCTAATAGAAAATGTCATCTGCCATTGAAACTCACAATTAATTTAATGACGGTATTAAATTAGTTATTTGATTAGGTTCTCAAATAAAATTCTTATACCATTTATCGTTTACGAATTTGCTCGAGACCTAATCTCTCTCCTGTCTAAGTTAAATTGTCATAAGATTCATTAGGTCATAATAGCGGGCTCCTCGTGGTGATCAAATGAATTAATTGACGAATAATTTAACCTGAACAAAAATGACGATTTGAAATTGATAGAATCCAAAGTGTAATTGTTATTCAAAATCATTGAATTACATAGGATTTTCCATAATATGAATGGCGAAAAGACTATGGATATGTAACTTATGCGATCAAAAAAATTTCTATTAATACTTCTGTTTGTGACATAAAATTTGTTTGGATTGTGACCCAAAAAGGTGTCATGTGCTGTTCGATTTGTCCATTTTTTTCCAAAAACTCTGAACAAAATAGTAATGAGGTTGCTTGTATATTTAGAATAACTTTGATTATAAAAATTTTTTACCGAACATATGCGCCATAACTAAGATTTTTCTTATTTTACCCAAAAAAAACAGAGCAAGTGTATCAGTTTCTCTAAACATTTGTTTATTGCCATTATGATAAACAATAAAATTGGTGCGAGACTTTACAGCTTGTTTAATTAGTTGGTTGATTAAGCCGATATATCAATTATTTTCTGACATGGAAAATGCAATTGGCCGCCAAGGAAAAAATCCAATCTAGCAGTGAATCTTTTTAAACATGTTGCATCAATTTATATAAGACAACACTGTAATACATAATTGAGGGTGAACTTTTGTGCATGAGATAAGGTTGGTGAGCTGGGTATTAAGTGCTTGAGTCACAAAAATAGTTTCTTTGCATGTGGAGATAAAAACTCTCTAGATTTTACAGTTGTGGGAGTTTTATGCACTGGTCTGTGAGCACTATTATAAATAAATTCATATTATTTGAGAAATTTTGTACACATAAATTATAAGGAAAAAAAATAAAACACCCATTCCGCCAAACCCAACCTCACAAACAACAGACCAATCACATAGCAAAGCAATAAAATACCAAACTCGCAACATAAAAGCACTGCCAACACTACATTGATTTGAGGCCATATTTTATGAGACAATACTTGTTAATCATAATGTCTTCCACAGCAGCTGCTAGTGGTGCCATTCGGGGAGTATTTTGGCATGTGATGAACCATATTGTTTATTCAATTTTTTGACCAATAAAAACAATTTCTACTAATAAAAAAAAAGGAATAAAGTCATTGGTAGTGACATACACGTGGTGTATAATTCCATACCATCATATATAACTAGAGCAATGCTTTATATTTCAAATTTGTATCTCAAATGTGCATATAACTATTAGTTGATCAAAGGTGTTAGTCTGCCTACAAACAGACGACAATTGAGGAAAGAAACCCATCACCACCCTTCATCTATAATAGAGAGAGAGAGAGAGAGAGAGAGAGAGAGAGAGAGAGAGAGAGGCCCTAGATAAAACCAAGCAAACACAAAAGGAAAAGGTACAAAAAGAAGAAGAAAAGCTACTTGTAGTTGATACGCTTGTAACTAGCCTTTTGACTACCCTTATTAGCATAGGTCATGACCTTCTTGAATTTGACTTCTGTCTGGTACTCGGTATTACAACCCTGTTTCTTATCATCAAACTTCACACTGGATTTGAGCTTTACCTCTTCTTTGTGCCATTTGAAACCAGTGTTTTTGTCCACAAACTCCTCTGCCTTATGCTTCTTGGTGAACTGACTTGAACATGCCCCTTTTTTGTCTTTGTAGATAGTCTTGGAAGTCCTTTCCACTTCGTTGGATTCACTATGCTTCCTCTTACTTGAAGTCACCAAACCACCAACTGGGACAACCTCTAACAATCCATACACAAACATCTTAGAGTTTTCTTGCATTTTTTTTTTTGGTGGGTTTGGGGGTGGGCAGGTGTTTGGGGTTTGGGGATTTTGTAGGCATTTTATAGGCCAGGTGGTGTATGAAACGTCCAAGAGTTACAAAGAGTCCAATGACCTTACAAGTTCCTACAATGAATATAAGAACTCACAACCTTTCAATTTCAATCGTTCACACCAACCATTTAAGTTGCCAGTAAGTGAGTAAATCTGTCCAGATGCTTGGGCATTCCCTGTTGGCTATCTTTCCTATAAATGATTAAACAATAGAGTGATAATAATGTGTATACCACGTGTTTTATCAAATTTTATTTACCAAATGAATGAAGATGGTTGAATCACCAAGACCATCAAAAAAATTAGTGGGACCCACTAATCTAACTATTCACATTAATTTGATAAACAAAATTTGACAACAGATTTGGTAAGTCTAGAATTAAAAAATAAGATAGTGTTAATACCATATCGTATGTTGTATATTACCATGTAATAATGAGATGTCTATGTGCACGAAGAATTTACCACGCATGCATTCAATCTATTGAGAAGATTATAGTGTGACCCCCTCAGCTATGTCCCTTACCTCAATTGCTCTCTCAATTGTCACGTTTTTTCCATTATACCTCCAATAATGGCTATTGGCCTCACATTTTTCTCTAGACTACCATATTTTTATAATTCACTGCCAACTATTATTATTGGTTTCGTATTGCCTCATTTTTAGACATTGAAAATGTGTATTTCACAACGCATGTGAACATTTTTCGTTCAAATCATGACGAACATTTATTTTTTGGGGGCATCATGAAATCAATTCAAGTAGTTAAAGGGGCTATTGCGAGAAATTCAATAAATAAGTCTAAGATCATAATTAGGGGATCAAACTATAATTTATTTAATTTGTTCATCAACTAATTTCCTATACATTATGAAATCCAGCGGTTCTAGATATGTCAATGGTAATGTAATATTGGTGTACCTCTAAATATTTACTCCAAGATATATATACATGATTTATATCAGAATATTCTCTTTGATTATGATGCCTAGAGGTGATAATCTTAACTTATTACCCATTAACCCGCCTAATTCGCCCATAAATAAATGGATTAGATATCTACATTAATTAGTGTGGATTCTAAATGAATTATATAATAAAACTCATTTTAATTAAACAGATTGAGATGGATTACAAATGAGTACCCACTGAGTTGAGTATTTATCATTCTATTGAATAACAAAAGTAATAAAATCAAATACACACTAATATATACGAAATACACATACACTCTAATACACGAAAAAATGAACACTCATATCTATATTTATATCTATAGTACTTTAAAATACCAGCATACATGAAAAACATTATTTTTCCACCTTTGTCTTCTAAAACTACAACTATGTTATCCTTATCTTTCAGAGTTAATGTCACACTAAACCTAATTATCACCTCTAATTGCTTCATTTTTCTTCTTATTTTTACCTTTGAGTAATGGCAGTAATCCCTCATCAGTAATATATAACTGATTCAGTTTTGGACCGTGTAGATCTTGGACTAAATATACATTTAAATATGGACATTAGTTATTAATTGAACTTGGACCACTTCATATTCTCCATTGTTTGTAGACTCTCCATATTCTATGAATTAATGTTACAACCTATGGAAATAGTGGAAACTAAGAATTAATTGTTTCATACTTTGAGGTGACTGTTATCGGAATGAGGGAAAGTGAAGAGTTTTTATTTTCCTTCATGGAGGCTAATTTGGTGTATATGGTCTGAGTTTTTGGAGGAGTTTTCATAAATTTGGAACTTAATTGGTGAACTGGGTTGAGAAAGGGGGGACAACAATGAGTAGAGTGTCATTTGGTATGTTATTCACAAAGCTATGGCTCATTGCTACTGTAGCAATTTCTCAACGTTGTGTTGCCAATCTAGATCATGCGCCCCGTTGTTAACCATATGATTTCTTACACGTTCAAGGAGAAGGAGAGGTGCTTTCACTGGATCTCTAAGTTTGCTCATACCAAGAAAATTGGCGCGCTACTCTTATACGTTTTTTTTTCCGGTAAGTATTACCTATGCCCTTATATGTTGTTTGTGCTATGTTTCTCATAATCTTGTTGATAGTCAAGGCAAAAAAACTCATGGGTTGGGTCTCTCTCTTGAAAATCCCGTGTTTACAAAATTGACTCTACTGTTTGAATAGATATTGATTAAAGAAAACCTTTTTCTGTTTGATTGATCTGGTTCAATGAAATTTAAGCACATTCAAAACTGAATTTAGCCAAGCCATAACCATTGATCTAAAAATTCATCCTACATCTATTCCTGTAAGCATTATTTAATTACTGCTTGATTTCTATAAGATCGAATTTCACAAAATCAAAATTACTTGTTGGGAATATTCTACTTTTTCGCCTTAGAACTTTAGATCCTACTACAATTCAATTCGTTATCTTTCAAATACCTAGAAAAATAAGCTTAGAAGTTTTTTTTAGGCCTGGTAGTGATAGAGTTCTAAATTTTGGATAAAATTGTGCAACAAATGACATATTTTTTTGGTTCCAAGCCTTAGTCCGCTAGAGTAAAGTTGAATTGATTTATCTTTGAGCTTGCTACATTTCTTCAATGTCGCCACTTGAGTATGTTTTTGTTTCAGGTTTATGTATTGGGTTATTAGTTGTAACTAGTTGTTGCTTACTGAAAAAAAAGATTATGGGTGGTCCTAATATTCCTTTTTAAATTGGTATGATCAAGTAGATATACTATTAAATTCCTATAATGCAAGTATGATGATTGCGTAAACTCTATTTTGTTAACACGTTCTTTTATCTATTAAATTCCTATAATGCAAGTATGATGATTGGTCCTAATATTCTGCAACTGCAGGGAAGGTGCTATTTTGAGTGTCAATTCTCTAGAAGTTCATCTGGCTAAACTTAAGGTCGATGGCATTTACCTCTCATATTTTAATAGAATGTGCCCATAATTTGAATTTATTTTCAAGTGGTCACGCCTCTACTTCAATTTTTTTGATACTTCACAATATTGGCAATTGGATTTTCATCAGAGTGATGGGATTTTTTTCTACTTGGTTTTTGAATGTTGTTTCTTAGTTGCCTTTTAATTTATTTTTATTTGAGTAAATAACTTAAAATTATAGTTTGGTTGCACACTTGGCTAAGTTTTGATAACTTGCATTTGAATGGGGATTTTGCTATCGTCATTCTTGTGATAATGTCTTGTGCAAGTGTAACCAATCATAATCGGTTTATTAACAGATCATCTCACTGGTTGATGTGAAAAGTGGTTCACTGGACTCCTACTCTAATTGGGAGTGTACTTATAACTAAGAAAACCCGTCATTTGGATGTATAAACTTTGTAACATAAGCTTGAGGGTCAAGAGACAAATTGCTTTCCAACTATACTGGAAAACAATCAATTCCTTGAAACATTATAGCAATGGTTTTAGGTATCCCTAACTTAGTCTTATTTTCACATTTCATAATTGTAACTAAAAATAATTCATGTGTAACGCATGTGTACAACAACTAGTACATCAAAATACACACACACAAACACTAGTACACCAAAACACACACACACAGGGGTGGCACAAGACAATTTGGGGCCTAAAGTGGTATCTTTAAATGAAGCATTTTATGTTTAGTATTAATATTTTTTATGTAAAATTAATTTTTCTTACTTTTTGAGTTGCAAAAGTACTAATTAAGTTTATATATTCAAGTTTTGCTACAGTATCTTTTTCAATTGATAGTATCGCTAATCCAGTTAATCTTTCTTGTGACATAGACGATCTTAAGTAAGATTTTATCAATTTTAATTTTGAAAAACTTTTTTCCACAGAAGCAACTGTTACAGGAATTGTTAATAATATTCTATAAGCAATGCATGCATTTGGAAAAGAATCTAACATTTTCATATAATTTAATATCTCAATTGGAGTGTTTTCTTTCGTTTGTAAAATTTCTTTTAAAACATTTAGTTCTAAAAATAAATCTAAGCCATCAATGTCTGAAAAAAATTTGTGTTTTAAGAAACATTCAAGATCCAAACAATATTGTTTTAAACTATCATCGGTCAATGATTTTAATTTTTCTAAGTTAAATAAAAAACCAAAAATATTTTCATACTTTTGTAATTGTTCAAATCTACTCTTTAATGAATAAATGGCTTGATCAATTATATATGTAAAATAGTCAATTCTAAAATATTCTTCAATAGATTGTGTTACGTCATCATCAATATTTTCATTAAATTGTTTCTTTCTACGAACTCTACGTTTTTCACATAATATAGGTTATATACTCATTTCACATGCAATCTCTTTTTTTATCAAAAAAAAAAACATGAAATCTCTTTAGATGAAATCATAGCATTTGTAAATCCACTTTCCCTATATTTTTCCAAAAAAAAAAAAATGAGACATTTTAATTGATCTATAGCAATATCAATATGCATGTCTTTTGATTGCAAATATTTACTAAGTTGACAGAAAATAAATATCATACCAAATTGTCATGCCCAATAAGAACTCAAAATTTTCATTATCATATGTTGTTAAACAATTAGCTTCACTTCTTGTTTTAGGATCTTCACTAGTTTCCGCTAATTGCAATAATGCATCTCTTATTCTTGAAGCTTGAAATCTTATTGTCTTAACACTTTCAACACGACTTTCCCAACGTGTTTGTGACAATGACTTAAAAGTTAAACCTTGAACATTATCTTGTAAAATTTTTCATCGTTTTGTGGAAGAAGAAAATAATAAATATATATGTTGTACTATTCCAAAAAATGATATAGCTTTGGGACAAGAATTAGTCATATCACAAAGTACTTGATTTAAATTATGACAACCACATGGTGTGTAAAATACTCTAGAAATTATATTGAGAAATCTTTTTTGTACACCTTGATGTTTTCCTTTCATATTAGATCCATTATCATATTCTTGTCCTCGTATATCATTAATATCTAGTTCAAAATTACTTATTACATCTATAAGTTTATCAAATAAATATTTTCTACTCGTATCATCTACTTTAATAAACTCCAAAAAATATTCTTCTATTTTTATTGGACTTGCTGTAATATCTACGTATCATAATATGAGAGACATTTGTTCTTGATGACTTACATCGGGAGTAAAATCAAGTATGATTGAATAATATTTTACTTCTTTAACTTTTTTAATAATATTGTTTCTTACTTCATTTCCTAACAAACTTATCAATTCATTTTGTATGTTATATCCAAGTTAATGGTTATGAATTCTATCTTGTTGAATACGACGAACGTGTTCTTGCATTATCAGATTAAATTCTGCAATTATTTCAATTAAACTTAAAAAATTGTCATTATTTTCTTGATATATCTTTTCATTTTTTCCCACAAAAGCTAAATTATTTTTACCAAGATTCTTTACAACGACAATAATTCTTACCAATACATTTTGCCAATATTCTTTCTCTATATTAATTTGTTCTTGGATACTTTTATCAATTGCTTTATTTAGTTGCAATCTTGTTTCTAATTCAATCCAAGTGTTCATATTAGTTATATACCCATTAGTTATTTCATGATTTTTAAGCTTAACACCAATATTTCTCCAATCTTTTGTTCCTTCATTAGCTAGTTTACTTGTACGATGATTCATATTGAACAACTTGCAACAAAAACAAAATATTTTATCCAAATCTTTTGAATATACTAGCCATCTTCTATAAAGTGTTTTCCCATTCGTTAATTTGCGAATATAATGTGTAGTGGAAAAATGTCTAGAGAGTTCATCTCGAGGAAAATCTAAATTATTATATCTAATTGGACCATTTTCTTCTAATAAATCTCTTAATTTTGTATCAATATTTTTCCATTGACTTGGATCATAAATATTTATATGACTATAATCACTTGTTTCATTAAGATTTTGATTGTCTTCTATTTCATTATCTTTTATTTCACTATTTTCTTTTTCAACATTTTCTATTTCATTTTCTTCTATTTCATTATCTTCTATTTCATTATCTTTTATTTCAATATTTTCTATTTTATTATCTTCTATTTTATTATCTTTTATTTCAATATTTTCTATTTCAATATTTTTTATTTCATTATCTTCAATTTCATTATCTACTTGTTCATTTTCAAAATTTTCATCTAAATTTTTTGTTACATTATTTTTGTTAATAGTAACAAATTTATCAAGAGATCTTTTTTGAGATTCTATTAGTTGGTCCATTTTTTTTTTTTTTTTTAATTTTTCGTATCCACTTGGTTGTCTTCTAGGTGCCATATTATTAATATATTATAGTTATATAACAACCAAACAAACACATATAAACGCAAACAAACACAATATATAGTATAGTTAAACTATATAACACAACTAAAATTATGAAAGCAAAGACAAAGAACACAAAAAAAAAAAAAAAAATATTATGAAACAATAGAACCTTAGATGGTCTCAATGTTGGCTTTTGGTTTTGCACCATGTCCCTTATGTTGCAATGGAGTCGACGATCGGTGGATCATAGATCATCTCAGGCTCTCAGATGTTAAAATGAAGACTTGGCTTTGGCTTTACACAATTACATTGTGAGAGAATTATTGTGAGAGCACTAAGAGAGAACGAGAGAGAGAAGAAGATGGCAGGCTTGGTTTACGGTTTACCCAGAGAGAAGAGTTGGGCGGCTTGAGCTAGTTGGCTTTTGGTTATACTGTGAGAGAGAGAGAGAGAGAGAGAGAGAGAGAAATGGATGCCATTGTAATGATTTGACCTTTTAACTTTTTTAATTTGATGTGATTTTTTATTTAAGGTTTTTTTTTACTGTTATTTTTTTTTGGATATTTAATATTTGGATTGAAATATGGGCCTAAATAATTGATAGGGCTTATATTTTTGTAAGACTTTTTTTACATGGGCTATTATGGTATTTAAAAAAATTGGGGCCTTCCTTCACAATGGGGCCTAAAACCCAAGATTTTTCATATATGTTGTTGGACCACATTTTTCAGATTGTAAGTCATGTTGATTAGGATTCACAAGAGGCCCCATTTTGAAGGAAGGCCCCAATTTTTTAAAGGAAAATTTGGAGGCCGGTCCCCCTATATGGACTTGTTTGGACTTAAGTCCGTCAAGGAAACTTATTTGTTATGAAGTCCGTTTTTTGTCAATTTTATCATACTATCCCTTCCCTTTAGAAGTGAAATAAAACTAAAAATTAAAAACTCATAAATCTTAGGAGTTTGATTAACATTAAAATCTTTTCTCTCTCATATCTATCTATATCCATATATAGGTTAAGAGTTTGACAAAAAAAAATTATCATTTGGACACAAAAAATAATACATTTAAACACAAAAAAATAGTAACATTTAAACATAAAAAAAATTGAAACATTCAATATTAATATTTTTAAAAAATAACAACAGTAACATGTTCAACAAAAATAGTAACATGCTTAACAAAAACGGTAACATATTTAACAATAATTATTTCTCTCAAATTCAAACGCAAAAAATAGTACCATTCAAACACAAAAAATAGTAATATTCAAAAACAAAAAAATAGTAACATTGAATATTAATATTTAGTAAAATAATAGTAGTAACATGCTCAACAAAAACAGTAACATGCTCAAAATAATAGTAACATGAACAGTAACATATTCAACAAAAGCAGTAACATGAACAGTAACATCGTACCATCCTCACCATAGCACTGCCACCATCGCACCATCGTCACCTCCCGAGCAACGCCAACCATCACGTTGTCATCACCTCCACAACAATACTCACCACCATCACCACCACACAAAAGCTCATTCAAGTTCCACTTCGATAGCTCTTTTTTACTCCACACCACCGTCACCATTATACTTGCATCATCTCCATAACAACCTAGCGTATATATATATATATATATATATAGAGAGAGAGAGAGAGAGAGAGCTTTGAATTTGAATTTTAAGTTTATGATGGAGATTTTATTGGCATATTTTAATTGACATTGAATTAAGGGATAACAATTTCCAAAATAGAAAATTAATTTAACTTCCTTTCAAGGAAGGGTATTTTTGAGATAAAAAAAAAAAATGGACTTAAGTCATTACATATAATTTTAAACATGGACTTAGCCCCTTATAAATTTCCTTATAGGACTTATCTCCAAACAATTACATCTAGGGAGACTCACTTCCAATTTTCACTTTTTTAAATATCATAATAGCCCATGTAAAAAAAGTCTTACAATAATATAAGCCCTATCAATTATTTAGGCCCATATTCCAATCCAAATATTAAATATCCAAAAAAAATTAACAGTAAAAAAAAAAAAAAAAAACTTAAATCAAAAATCACATCAAATTAAAAAAGTTAAAAGGTCAAATCATTACAATGGTAGTCATTTTTCTCTCTCTTTCTCTCGGTATAACCAAAAGTCAACTGGCCCAAACCATCCAACTCTTCTCTCTCTCGGTAAACCGTAAACCAAGCCTGCCATCCTCCTCTCTCTTTCTCTCTCTCTCGTTCTCTCTCAGTGCTCTCACAGTGTAATTGTGTAAAGCCAAAACCAAGTCTTCATTTTAACATCTGAGAGCCTAAGATGATCTATGATCCATCGATCGTTGACTCCATTGCAACATAAGGGACATGGTGCAAAACCAAAAGCCAACATTGAGACCATCTAAGGTTCTATTGTTTCATAATTTTTTTTTTTTTTGTTTTTTGTGTTCTTTGTCTTTGCTTTCATAATTTTAGTTGTGTTATATAGTTTAACTATACTATCTATTGTGTTTTTTTTGCGTTTATAGGTGTTTGTTTGGTTATTATATAACTATAATATATTAATAATATGGCACCTAGAAGACAACCAAGTGGATACGAAAAATTAAAAAAAGAAAAAAGAAAAATGGACCAACTAATAGAATCTCAAAAATGATCTCTTGATAAATTTGTTACTAGTAACAAAAATAATATAACAAAAAATTTAGATGAAAATTTTGAAAATGTACAAGTAGATAATGAAATAAAAATATTGAAATAGAAAATATTGAAATAAAAGATAATAAAATAGAAGATAATGAAATAGAAAATATTGAAATAAAAGATAATGAAATAAAAGATAATGAAATAGAAGATAATGAAATAAAAAATATTGAAAAAGAAAATAGTGAAATAAAAGATAATGAAATAGAAGACAATCAAAATCTTAATGAAACAAGTGATTTTAGTCATATAAATATTTATGATCCAAGTCAATGGAAAAATATTGATACAAAATTAAGAGATTTATTAGTAGAAAATGGTCCAATTAGATATAATATTTAAATTTTCCTTGGGATGAACTCTCTAGACATTTTCCACTACACATTATATTCGCAAATTAACGAATGGGAAAACACTTTATAGAAGATGGCTAGTATATTCAAAAGATTTGGATAAAGTATTTTGTTTTTGTTGCAAGTTGTTCAATATGAATCATTGTACAAGTAAACTAGCTAATGAAGGAACAAAAGATTAGAGAAATATTGGTGTTAAGCTTAAAAATCATGAAATAACTAATGAGCATATAACTACTATGAACACTTGAATTGAATTAGAAACAAGATTGCAACTAAATAAAACAATTGATAAAAGTATCCAAGAACGAATTAATAGAGAGAAAGAATATTGGCAAAATGTACTGGTAAGAATTATTGTCGTTGTAAAGAATCTTGGTAAAAATAATTTAGCTTTTCAGGGAAAAAATGAAAAGATATATCAAGAAAATAATGGCAATTTTTTAAGTTTAATTGAAATGATTACGGAATTTGATATGATAATGCAAGAACACGTTCGTCGTATTCAACAAGATAGAATTCATAACCATTAACTTGGACATAACATACAAAATGAATTGATAAGTTTGTTAGGAAATGAAATAAGAAGCAATATTATTAAAAAAGTTAAAGAAGTAAAATATTATTCAATCATACTTGATTGTACTCCCGATGTAAGTCATCAAGAACAAATGTCTCTCATATTACGATGCATATATATTATAACAAGTCCAATAAAAATAGAAGAATATTTTTTAGAGTTTATTAAAGTAGATGATACGAGTAGAAAATGTTTATTTGATAAACTTATAGATGTAATAAGTAATCTTGAACTAGATATTAATGATATACGAGTACAAGGATATGATAATGGATCTAATATGAAAGGAAAACATCAAGGTGTACAAAAAAGATTTCTCAATATAATTCCTAGAGCATTTTACACACCATGTGGTTGTCATAATTTAAACCTAGTCATTTGTGATATGGCTAACTCTTGTCCCAATGCTATATCATTTTTTGGAATAGTACAACGTATATATTCATTATTTTCTTCTTCCACAAAATGATGAAAAATTTTACAAGATAATGTTCAAGGTTTAACTCTTAAGTCATTGTCACAGACACGTTGGAAAAGTCGTGTTGAAAGTGTTAAGGCAAGAAGATTTCAAACTCCAAGAATAAGAGATGCATTATTGCAATTAGCGGAAACTAGTGAAGATCATAAAACAAGAAGTGAAGCTAATTGTTTAGCAACATATGAGATTGAGAATTTTGAGTTCTTATTGGGCATGACTATTTGGTATGATATTTTATTTTCTGTCAACTTAGTTAGTAAATGTTTGCAATCAAAAGACATGCATATAGATATTGTTATAGATCAATTAAAAGGTCTCATTTCTTTTTTTGAAAAATATAGGGAAAGTGGATTTACAAATGCTATGATTTCATCTAAAGAGATTGCATGTGAAATGGGTATAGAACCTATATTTCGTGAAAAACGTAGAGTTCGTAAAAAGAAACAATTTGATGAAAATGTTGATAATGAAGTAACACAATCTATTGAAGAATTTTTTAGAATTGACTATTTTACATATATAATTTATCAAGTTATTTCTTCACTAAAGAGTAGATTTGAACAATTACAAAAGTACGAAAATATTTTTGATTTTTTATTTAACTTAGAAAAATTAAAATCATTGACCGATGATAGTTTAAAACAATATTGTTTGGATCTTGAATGTTTCTTAAAATACAAAATTTTTTCAAACATTGATGGCTTAGATTTATTTTTAGAACTAAATGTTTTAAAAGAAATTTTACAAACGAATGAAAACACTCCATTTGAGATATTAAATTATATAAAAAGCTTAGATTCTTCTCCAAATGCATGCATTGCTTATAGAATATTATTAACAAGTCCTATAACAGTTGCTTTCTGCGGAAAGAAGCTTTTCAAAATTAAAATCGATAAAATCTTACTTAAGATCGACTATGTCACAAGAAGATTAACTGGATTAGCGATACTATCAATTAAAAAATATATGGTAGCAAAACTTGAATATAAAAACTTAATTAGTACTTTTGCAACTCAAAAAGCAAGAAAAATTAATTTTAAATAAAAAATATTAATACTAAACATAAAAGGTCTCATTTAAAGATACCGTTTTAGGCCCCAAATTGTCTTGAGCCACCCCTGATTCACAATTAATATTTTAGTTAGAACGGAGTTCCATGGTTTTAACAAAACCTTCTTAGTTCAATGTACTTGAATCATAATTATGTTTTCCTTTTATTTTGGTCGACTTTTCTGGCACCACTGTTATCAATGTCACGGGGGTCAAATTTTTACTTGAATTTTGCCTCGTGATGGCATTGAGATTCAACACTTACTCTCCGTCAATGCACACACACGCTCATAGAAGCACACTATTAAATAGAATAGGGGCAAGAAGCAAAATCACAATACACACACACAAGATTATAGGCCAATTGGCCAAATTTTTTACTTCTCAGCAAGCGTAAAGGATATCGGTTAGGGATCTGCTTACAAAACGTATTTAAACTCTCTTGGTTACATAGTAGACCATAACATGCATATAAATAAGCATACAATGGCAGTTATAACCCCAACTACATAGGTAATGCAAGGCCCTAATTAGATTCGCCCCCAAGACTTCCCACAACCTGCTGATCATGGTTGAGTTCCTCTGTCACTCTTACAATGTGATGAGCATGGCAGGGGGTAGTTGCAACCGTTAGCTGACCCAGTCAGCAACTGCCCATAACCGTTCTGTATGTTGTGTGCACATGCCAACAACTTCCTCTCACGTTGTGCACATGCCAGCAATTACACAGAGCCGCCCTACATGTCGTGCACATGCCAGCAACCGTTCAGAACTATCACTATTTGCAGTGCACATGCCTCAACTGTTCGGAACCACCTCACATGATATGCACATACATTCCTTGCGAGCCCGCGACACTTGATTTGCTTTGCCTCCGTGCCAAGCCATGTCTAACTCATAACTTGGTCTTCCAAGCTAGCAATGCCCCACAATTCGAGCGCTCCAGCTAGCCTTGTTTGTTTGTGCTCAATGTGCCCATGCATGAGTTGTCTTCCTCAGCCATGCATGGGGCTTCCAACAACCCATTGGTCGTGCTCAATGTACCATGCATGTATTGCCTCACTCAGCCATGCATAGGGCTTCCACCATGATGGGTTCCACCGATCATCAACCTCACATTTTGGGTCTCGAAATTTGGAATGCATTGCCCACACCCATAACAAGCATTTGTTGGGGTCGTGCCTTATTTTAGTGTGCCAAGGCTTAGGGGCATAGAGGTCTTGGGGTAGTTGGTCTGGCACCCCCTATAATAGTGTTAGTGAGCAAAATCTTATTGGCAACAAATAACATACTTTGAGCGGAGTAGTCATAACGTCGAGAGCCTGGGGCATATTCGTTACATGTTACTTGAGCCTTTGTCGAATCACTTTGATACCAAACCAAGCATGCATCCAAGTTTTTATTAAACCAACTTTGCACTAAAGGGTTGTTTCATCAAGCACACCCCAATTTGGCTAAGGCATGGGCGCCTTTGGGTAAAGTAGCCACATGCTATAGCCGTGCCTACCAACTTAAGGGGTAACACACAGCATCTAGCGTAAAAGTGTGGTTAAAAAAGAATGAAACCAAAACCTTTGCAGCAGTGCTTCAAATATTGGCATGCAATGGTTTAATTGAAGTAGGAGTTGAGTTTTGATCGCTAAATAATTAGAAACAAAAAAAAAATGTGTACACATCTTGTACAAGAAACATCTTTTAACTAAGGGTTCGCAATGGGCAGGGTCTACCCAGCCCACCATCCAACCACTTAGTCCGATTCATAGGCCAAGAAGTTGGGCCATGAACTGGTTAATGGGCTGCCCCTCCAACACATAGGATCCATTGCTTATCTATCCGAGTTAGTCTAAATTAAACTTTTAACATATATTTCCCATCATACCAGCCCTAAGAACCTTGTTATCTATTTGTAATTGAACTACAACCACCTTTGACATTGAAGAATTAAGATTTTCTGTTTCTTTTTTCATGCATTCATCTAAATATAAGTCTTACAATACAACTACCATGCCTTCTGTAGTTGGATCTCTTCACTACCTCTTTTCTCAATTATAATAATGCTTGATCATTCGGCATGAAATAAAGTTGAATCCCCTAAAATAAGTGGATTCCATTTCAAAACAGAGTGGGCTAAAAACCATCGAACAAATTGAAAGAAAGGGCATGAAAGAGGATCTGGATTCTGGTGATCTGATCGTACCCTTAAAGGTTGCTAGTTGTGATCACCTCTACCAAAGTTTTGAAATTCTTAGATGAGCTCCCATTTGGCCCAACAGCCTTTAGAGCAAGCTCTCTGAACACTCCAATTTGCTCCCTCAATTTCTTCCCTTTTTCCTGACCCAAAACCAAGTCAAGGGCCTTCACTATACCATCTTTTGTGAACACCCCACCCTCAACCCTCAAACCAATTTTCCACACCTTTTCAACCATCCATGCGTTTAGCTGCTGCTCCCCGAAAAAAGGCCTGCAAATAATAGGCACACCAGCAGCAATAGCCTCCAACACAGAGTTCATTCCACAATGACTAATAAAACCCCCAACTGAACTATGTGCTAATAGTTGCACTTGGGGTGCCCATCGCACTATTTTCCCATTCTCTTTCATCCTTTCCACGAACCCTTCTGGTAAATGAATTTTTAAATTGTCTTTAAGTGACCAAATAAATGGAGTGCCACTTGCTTCAAGTGCCTCAGCTAACGCCTTCAGCTCCGGTGGCGGCAGTGTAGCCACGGTTCCGAAGCCGATATACACTACGGACGTTGGTTTCTGCTTGTCCAACCACAGGTACAAGTCTTGATCATCGGAATTTGAGGAGGGTGGTGGTGAATTAACGTTGAAGGGGCCAATATTGAGGAAATTTTGGAACTTTGATTTGAGGTCTTTCGTTAAGGGGGGGTCTAGTTCTTCAAAGGAGTTTATGAGCAATGCCTTTGCTTTGGGGAGGATTTGACCCATTTTGTGTAGCATGATTGAGAAGGGTGATTCTAAGTTTCCAAAGAGGACCCCACTAGGCAAATCTCCAAGGCGTAGTTCAGAAAATCCAGGAATGAATGTAAGGATTTCATCTTCACGTCCTGCAGTGCCTGGATTTATATCATCAAAAACTAAAGTGGTCAGATTGAATAATAATAAAAATAAATAAATAAATAAAAAGCATTGTTCTTAAACAGAGTTTTGAAGAACCAACTGTGATCTACGAAAACGAGTTCCGATTGTACTTGATCCAATATGATTTCTAGTTTTTGAGGTTTACAAGTGGTGGGTTCGGCCAATTTTAGTATAATTGTGGACTCTTCTTTGAGATAGAATGGGTTAAACACGTATTTTATAAATTAGTCAGGCCAGTATCATAATATTCAAAATAATTAATACCCATATATGCCTCAATAAGATCATTTCCCGAGTTTCGCTTACACAGTATACATATGGTAAAATTAGTTTTAAATTTCACAATTCTCTTTACTTTTATTGATATTTTATTTTATTATTATTATTTTTTTTGCATTCTTGAATGATTTTCACGAAAACTTCGATCAGAGATTTTCGTATTATTACTTAACTATCAAGAGGCCAGCTTATGATATTACCAAAACTCAAGGGCTGACAGTATAATTAATCTTTGTGAAGTACTTACCGGTCACTCCAAAGGTGTCCCTGATGAAATCAGTGTAAAAATGAATGGACAGCGAAGAAGCACCAGAAGTCCAAAGCGGCACCCATAGAATACCCATCTCCTCCGCCAACTCGCCGGAAAACCACAGAAACGCATCGGCCATCAAGCAGCCGACTCTCCTCCCTATCTCCTCCTCAGCATCCGCCACACCTTTCCTGAACTCCTCCGGCGCCACCTTGAGGAACAATTCAATGTCCTCCTGTGGTCTCCCGGCAAACACATACCCCTCTGGGACACCATCAGACACGTCGTAGGGCTTGATGTTTTCTGGGGTTGGTGCCGAGAACAATGAACGGTTGGATTTTGCTGTGCTGAAGAATGAAAATGTCACCGCCGGGGCCGCAGTGGCCAGGCGGCGGAGAAGGCCTAGGAGGAGGCTTGCGTGGGAGGCGAATGGGAATGCAAGCACCGCAACGTGGCGGTTTGGGGTGGTTTTAGCCATTGACATGGTGGGTATACTTGAGTGTATGTATTTTCTCGACGGCCTGAGCTAAAACTTTCTCTGAGTATGACACATTTCCATGATGCTGTGGTGCATTAAATAATGTATTTGGGCTGGGACAAGTGGAGGAGAAATGTCGTTGGGATGGGATATAATTTTGTTCACACAATTCACATCGCGTAATTTTATTGAACTGAATTTCAATTGCTAAACTTGGATGCAACTTGACTTGGTCCTAACACTAGCTGTAAAAATACTAATTCTATCTAATTTTAAAACTTAATTATTAGGGTTGATTAATAGTGAACCTCATTTACGTTCCTTATTAAGTTCGTAAGTTAAGTCTCTATAACATTTGAATAGTCTGATCAAATATTATTGGGACCTAAAAATCGGATCTAATTTACTGACATAATGACGCGGTTTCATTGTAACATTAGATTAACACCATGTTATAATGTTTGATAGGTCTTACAGTCAATCCAAAAATTTTAGTGAATTACGTCAATAAAATATATCACGGGAGCATTGCTCTTTAAATTTTATTAATTTCGATTGGATTTCACTATGCACCTCGCCATTCATTGGGGTTTGTGAATGATTCTCTTTGAGTTCCTTTTGAGAATCTGTGAAGCCTAATAACTTTGAGTAAATGATTTATAATTAATAAAAATTAATTGACAAATTAAGAAATGGAGAAGACCATAGTATTAGGTCACCTAAATAAAGGTGAGAGAAAATGCATAAGAAAGGGAGAATAGGAGTTGGCTGGTGCAATGTAGAATGGTTGGCATGGAAAGTTGGATCAATTTTATTGAAAGGTTGGTTGATGGGTGTTGTGTGGGGAGAAAGGGAGTGAGATCCTACAATATATTTTTTGTTTAATGTTATTATTATCAGATCATCTATTATGTATATAACTGAAGCGATGACCATAGGAGTTGGAGATCATACATATATTACACGTAGTGAAGGCATACACCACACGAAGTTCAAACGCTCAATAATGGTGATGTTTTCTTGGATAAAATATAGTTTGCACCCCTTTAGATTGACATAATTAAGAGAATCATGACCTCTATATTTTCTGAAATAATACTGTCATCCTTATTGTTGATATCTCAATTCCAGTTAGTACTACCATAACTGTCCATTGCTGAGAGGCAAAAAATATTGATGGTTATAACCCTTTAAATAGTAATAATTAAGAGAATATCCTTTATATTTTCTTGAAATGATACTACTATCATTTTAGTTGATATTTCCTATATCCTTTAGGGATAAAAATATTAATAATGTTATGTGTATCAAATTTATGCATTAAATTGACTCTAATTGCATATCCAATGAAGGGTAATACTATGAAAATTTGGTAAGTATAACATTTTCTTCCAATGAATATGGTATTGTCATATCATTTTTTCTGAAATACTAATATTACTTTTCTTAGTTATACGTGCAATGCAGATACTTTCTCCATAATACACCAATCCCCCAAATATGTATACCAAATTGGAAAAAAAAAAAAATCTATTTTTTCACTTAAACACCACCACCATCACTCTCCCAAATTCACCAAATTTCATTCATCCATTCCTACTTTCAACATCCGCCTAAACAAGTGTGCGTGCACATTTAGATTAAAAAATATAAGAATTTTTAGTAATGAATTCAAGGTTCCTGTTTTCCTACAACAGATCATTCTCAGCACTCTGAGAAATAGACTTGCCCCTCTTAAATTTAAGTAAATTAACCACCAGCAACATGCAAATAGTTCATGATTGGCAACTACACGTTACTTGTACATGAGATATGAGAAGTTTGTCGAGATTACATTCATGTATAAAAATCTGTGTGGATTACTGACTTGTAAATTAGCAACCCCCAGGTTTCTTTTTTTACCTGTTATTTTTGCAAGCAGAAATACCACTGCTATGCACCTGGCTGTACTTAGAAGCATTTTACTATGTTATGCAAACCATTTATTTATCCAAAAAATGTTATTTTAAAGAAAAAATAGATGTAATTATTCTTTGATTCAATGAAACTCTAAAGTTTATTATCAAACAAACAAAAAAAAAAGAATTGAGACAATTGCTCTTTTTTTTTAATATCTATCTATATATATAAAACAATCAAATTAGGGAGGAGAGGTCCTGAGAAGACTTCCTGTCTTTTATAACCACTCTTACCACTTTTTTAAACTACTTTAAATTTAAATTTTCAATCATATTTCTTAACTATTTCAAATACAAAAAAAATATTATTCTAACACAGTAATAATAATTATTCAATAATATTAGAGTTGGGGAGGATTTGATGATAGAATAATTGGTATGACGGGATTATAAATTGGGGAAATTTTAATGACACCCCTGAAAAATAGTCTAATTACAGGGACATCCCTCATAATTTCTGAAATATCACGCCTATAGTTTATACGTCCATTTCATATACCACCCCTACCGTCAGAGACTTTACTGCCATATCAAAAAAGTGATGATGTCAACCACTATTCTTTCATAAATGACAGTTTTAGCCTTCAACTATATATAACTCTTGTATACAAACACCCTTATTCTTTTTCCAAACAAAGTTAATCCTAAAACCAAACAACCCTCATGTCTTTTAATTTCATCTTTTACATATTACACACACTAATTATGGTGGTGTTTGATAAAACTGAAAGCTGAATACTGAAAACTGAATGTTGAATTTTAAGTGCTGAATGCTGAATTTTTTAATTCACAAACTGTTTGGTATCAACTGAAATTTAAGTATTGAATTTAATCAAACTGTTTGACAAATATAAAGAGCTGAAGTCTAAAAATTATTATTATTCTAATTTTACCCTTCTCTTTAACCATCTCTCCGCAACTGCCTTATTCCTATCACCACCATCACAATAGTGGTGGTAGTGGTGGCAACGACGGTGATGGTGGTGGTGGAGATGACGGTGGCACAATGGTAGTGGTGGTGACAACAATGGTGGTGGCGGCGGGGACACAATGGTATTGGCGGTGGTGGCGATGGTGGTGGTGGCAATGACAGTGGTAGTGGTGGTGGCAGTGGCACAATAGTAGTGGCGGTGGCGGTGGCGGTGGCATAATAGTAGTGGTGGTGACGACGACACAATGGTAGTGACGGTGGTGGAGGTGGCGGCGGCAATGGTGGTGGTGGTGGTGACGATGGCACAATGGTAGTAGTGGCGGCAACGATGGTAGTGGTGAAGGTGGCACAATAGTGGTGGTGGTAATGGTGGCGATGGTATAATGGTAGTGGTGGTGGTGGTGGCGATGACACAATGGTGGTGAGAGTATATTTGTTCATTACGAGAAATTGATAAAATCCTTACTAACTGACATTTTCAACATTAAGTGATAAGTAGGTGACTTGTTACTTAAAATTTTAGCTTATTTTTAAGAAGTGCTTAAAATATTAAGTAGTATGAGTTTTAGGTTATCAAATGAATTTAATTTATTAAGTGCTTAAAGTATTCAGTTTTAAATCTTAAGTGGTGTTATTAAACAACCTCTATCTCTCTCTCTCTCTATCTCTCTCTCTCACACACACACACACACACATATACACATATACACACACACAAGTACATATACGCACAAACACGTTCATCCAATTGTAAGTTAAAAAAAAAAAAAATTAGCCTTCACCACTGCTTGCCCATAACCCAAATTTCACCCCCGAAGTGTTAATTATGTATTGAATTGATAAAATTAAAATATTAAATTAGTATTAAGTTGTAAAATTTATTTTAAATCTTATGAAAATTGAATGTAAAATTGAAGTTCAATTCGATGTTAATTGGATGAAACTAAGTATTAAGTTAAAGAAATTGAATGCTATTTTGGTGTTAATTTGACGGAAGTAAATTTTTAAATGTTAATTTGATGAAATTGAATATTAATTTAATAAAATTAAATATTATTTTAGTGTTAAATTGATGAAGCTAGTGTTAGTGTAATAAAATTAATATCCGAATTGATGAAATTAAATGTTAATTTGTTGAAATTGAATGTTAGACTGTTGAATTGATGGTCAACTGGGAGTGTAATGACGAGTAGAAATAAGGAGGGGTATTCTTTAAATTTTAAAATATATAATTTTTATTTTATTGTTGATATTATATAATAAATTTTTAAATATATATATATATATTTATTTATTTATTTATTTATATGTATGTATGTGTATAAAAAAAAAAGAGTTATTTTAATTATGATTAAATTATTTTAATATTGGTCAAATAAGTATTTAATTTAAGGTCAAATTAAGTGAAAAGTCTATGGAACAAAGAAAAGAATATTCTGTCAGGGTAAAAATGTCATTTAACATTTTTGTTATACTTATTAAAGACATCTGTGGGTGACAATGATATTTCAAAAACTATAAAAAGTGTCCTTGTAATTAGACTATTTTTTAGGGGGTGTCAATAAATTATAAATTTCGTACATAGCATAGAGTTTGGTATATATAGTAATAAATATATCATAAATGGTGGGAGCGTTGGCCAGCCTTTTTAGATATATCAAATTTCTACAAACAAACTATTACAAAAGTGAACAGACTCGGCATCAGGTCATGTCTAAAATATTCCTTAATTACTTTTAGAAAAATGTAGCCATTTTGCTCCATTTCTTTTTCTTTTGGAAGTTTCTAAGAGCATGCCATGCACATACCACCAAAGTTCAATACGAACTAGGAAAATAGTATTTCCATTGCGGTTTTGAAACGTGGATCATTTGTGGCAGTTACAAGTTTTTTTGTTACTAAATGCAATTTAAAATACAAAAACCATTTTCTCTCCAATAGCTGCCCGTGAAATCTTAGAAAATGAAAAAATAGAAAATAAATTGCATTTTGACTATTTAACAATGGACACGATTTCACTTGCCCCTTGAACTATTGATTTCTTCACATTGTTCCCTCAATTACTTGAATCAAATTCACATTACTATGAATACAAATGTTCGTAGTCTTTTGGATAACGTGCAAGGACAAAGAGAAACAAATCCACAAAGTTTGGAGGACAAAATGAAATAATTTTGGTCAAATTTATCGCAGACATTAGTCATTGGGTTAATGTGAGACTAATAATATGGTTGAAGGTATGATGTGAAAAATATGATAATTGTGAGAACAATATGAGAAAATTTTCATAATTGGGGTAATTAAATTGTAATTCACCCTAATGTATATTTTGTTCCTCCTCAATTATGACATTGGACGAGTTGGAAAAAAACTTATAACATTGATCTAACTTTGTCCTATCAATTAATAAGTTTTTTATATCGTCCTCTTATCCACTAGAATGTTATAGAATCCACGTCTTTAATATGGGCAATGTAAAACTAATAATTATAATTTGAGTCAAAATTTGAGAAATGGGGCGGCAATGTGAGACCAACAATCAGCGGAGAAAGTACAATGTTAGAAACGTAATAGTTGAAGAGAAAATATAAGATAAAAAATAATAATTAAGAAAGTCAAAGCTTCAAAATTTTGAATTTGGAGTATTGACCGTAAAAAACAGGGGCCTTATCTTTCATTCATTTCTATGGGCCCACTTCTTTTGTGCTGTGATAGCTGCCTCCAGTTCATAACCACATACAAAGTTGCTGGAATTGGCGTTGTTGGGATGCAGATTATGTTTATTTTTGCCCTATTGACTTGGTGATGCTTTTGATGGTATTAAGTTTTCTGTTAATGATGATGCTTTTTTTGAGGAGTTGTAATAGCTACTGTTACTATAAAGAGAAAATTAATATGCTCTTTATTTATCATGTCTTATTGATTTAAATTTAGGTACAACAACATTTAATCCGATAATTATAAGGTTTCATATAGTTTTTCATTCTTTATGTAACTATACGAATCAAATGTGTGACAATTAGATGAAATTAAGTTAAAATTCAAATACAAAGAATTGAACATACTTGATTTTTTTGGATCTGATCAAATTGGATTTTGAAATTAAATTTTGGGTTAATTGTTTTTTACCTCCTTGTGGTTTTGTCTAAAAGTATCTTACCTACTTAATGTTTGAAATTATGCACATTACCCCCTTATAGTTATGTACCAAAGTGAAACCGTTACTTTTATCATCCAAGTTAACGGAGAGTGTATTACACACGCCCAAAACATGTTGTGGACTTTATTTCTATTGTTTCCCTCCAAAAAAATATTGTCTAAGTGCCTAAAATACCCTTTCTACCAAAAATTCTTGAAGAGTCAACAATTCTTTGATTTCTTCTCATTCTTTGGCAAATGTGAATATGACTTCGCAATTTTTGGAAGGTAAGCATGTCTGTTTTTTCTCCTTGTAAATAATTTTTGAGGAATGAAATAAAATGTTGTGTTTTTTTTTAAAAAATAATAATAATTAGATTCAAGAACATTAATATTTTTTTTGGGGGGCTAATTAAAATTCTATTTTTTTTTTACAAGAAGCAAAGAAGTATAATACCTTTCCAAACATAAAAATCCAAAACTAAAAAACCAAGGCCAAAATGCTCAACAAAAAGCTGCAACCATCAAGCAGCAGATCCCAGCATAAGCCAAGCCCTTCAGAAAACAACAGCTATCCACTCCCAGTTTATTCTGCCGAATATAATATGGGTAGTATGGTAATTTTATTATTCTGTTAACGGTGTCAATTATTGTATTTTGGTACATAACTACAAGGGGGTAATGTGCATAATTTTAAACGTCAAGTAGGTAAAGTGCTTCTATTCAAAATCACAAGGAGGTAAAAAGTAATTGTCCCTTAAATTTTTAATGGATTCGCAAATGGGTTTTGAAACTAATAGTTGGATTGGATTCATATTGGAGTTTTTAGACCGGATACAAAACCGTCGAAATATGAATTTAATCCATTAAAATGTCTAGATAAATTACCTTCTATTTAGCCAAACAGTATCTTGAAACATGCATTGCAACCGATCAGTGCAGTGGTAGTCAACTATGGAAGGTTAGCTGCAAGATAGAGGAGGAAGGGTAGCTACATAAGTGCATTCACATAGAGAGATTCATGGCGATTTGTGATCCACATTTTTAAGTTAGCTTCAATTTGGTCCATGAGACCCTGGTATTTTACAACATTAGTTTTGATCACGGAATTTGTGAAGAAAGAAGACTTTCTAGTCTATTGTTTTATTGATTAATGAATATATTGACACGTACAGTATATATAATATACCAATATCATTCTTGGACCTTTGTTACACAGAAAGAATAAAAAATACAAGATTATAGGAAAATTGATCCTTGGCTGGTAGAGGCAATTTTCAAGTGTAAAATCAATTCGTAATCAAATCCCTTGATTTTGGGACTTAATCCAATCATTTGCTTAACCGTCCCCCGCAAACCGATGAAAAGGGGATGCAACATTAGTTTTGCTCAAAGATCAAGAAACCAAGAAGTGGGGAGACCCTATGTGAGGATATCAGCAGTTTGGTGATCCGTACGGATGAATTCCACTCGAAGGGAGCCACTGGCGATTAACTCTTGAAGAAAATGATAGTCGATCTTAATATATTTTGTACAAGCATGAAACATCGGATTGGTTGCCATGTAAGTGGCACTTGCATTATCACAATAGAGAGAACTAGGTGCAGAAGTGGAAACATGGAGTTCACGAAGAAGATAGTGAAGCCAAATTATTTCAACAATTGCATAGGCTAGGGCACGGTATTCTGCTTAGATCAAACAACAATGGGTTATTTCTTGCAAGACCAAGAAACAAGATGAAAAACAAAAAATATACAGAACCCTGTAGTCGAGCAACAAAAATTAGGACATCTAGCCCAATCAATATCAGAGAATGCAGTGATTGTAAGAGAGGAAGAAGACTAGAGATGAAGGCCAAACTCAATTGCGCCTTTAATGTAGGGAAGAATGCGCTTCACAACAGCAAGATGGATTGTGGTTGGAGAATGCATAAATTGACAGGCTTGATTGACATAATAGGTAATATTCGGACGAGTCATGGTAAGATACTGAAGACCACCCATAATTTGTTAGTAAAAAGATGGATCGACCAATTAATGGATCACGGTAATGCAATGAGAGTTTCGAAGCAGATATAACATGTGTGGGACTAGGTTTGGCCTCAAGCATGGTGGCACATGATAATAAAGTAAGAGAATACTTCGTTCGGGAGAGATAAAGGCCGGTAGAAGTTCTTTTAGCTTCCATACCCAAGAAACGAGTATATGAGTATGTTAAAACCCGTTTCTAGCTTGATTTGAGTCTAATTTTGAAAATGTGAACCTACCGGTAGGAGAGGCACAACCTATTGATAGTAAGCTGTTTTTGTTTGATGAAATGACTTATTTGGATATGTTATGTGTTTACATTTTAAACCCATTAAGTGTTTTGATAAAATGCTTAGGATTCAAGTGTGTTATTTGAATTGAAATCATTAATGACATACTTGAGAATATTTTTGTAAAAAAGGACATGTTTATTATATATTTTATGATATGATGAACATGATAATATGAATTATAATTGTGCATTACATTTGCATATGCATGTGTAGCATCGCATTCGTAGGCATCCGACATGAGTGTTAGTGTGTGTGCATGTTTTTAATCTAACACAATTCTTGGTGAGTTAATACGCGGGCTCAAAAAAGCTGGATCTAGGTCTGGCTGAGTCGCATGAGTTTGCATTGAAAGAGTGTCAGGATTAGCAAGAAGATCTAGATTCTCGCTCGGGTGCAAGACCCGATAATTTTGGATACGCACTCCCATTAGTATTGAGCCCATAAAGTATGTCGGTGGAAGTTCATAAATTTTGTATCGGTTGGGTGACTATTGGTGGAAGTCTATAAATAACTACCACTGAAAGACATAGATTTTTATAAAATAATCATTGTTGGATATCTAATATCAATGGCGGGGGCTCGAAATACCCGAATTCATACGCATGACATAGCATGCGTTATGGGAGCTAGTGGGACTCGGTGTTGCATTGCACGCATGAGTTCTCATCTCATCGTATGACATGGATTTGTAGCATTCATTTATGAAATGTATAATTTTGAATAGATGTGTGACATATTGTTGCATGTGACATTTCATATGCATGTGAGTTGGGAGGTGATCTCCATAGGAGATACCCTATTGAGTGTAACTCACTCTTTATGGGAATATATTTCAGGTATTGGACAAACTTCCGCTAGAAGTCCTCACTCTTGCCCGCATTGATGACAGTGCCAAATTGTGACTCTTAGTTTTGATGTTGTAATTTTTGTTTCCATTTACATTGGCTTTGTATAAATTCTTAAACAAAACTTGTATTTGAATTAAAACATGTATATGAGACACCCCAACTCTCCACCTACAACTGATCCCACACCCAGTAACACCAACAGCGGCACCATACCCATGGGTTCTAAAAGTTTACCATCTACGGATTCCAATGGAATGTGAAACCATTAGAACCTTAATTTATGGAGAATAACTGAGATGAGCATGGGAAGACTTGATGGAGAAGAACTAGTAGTTTATCATGGAAACGAGGGAGTTGACCCCAAGGGGAAGGCCTGCAGCACAAGGGTCATCTTAGAGGATAGTACAAGTAGTGGAGAAGTTTGTGGCGAGATATCCGACAACTATGGAAGAAGATGGTTGTGGATTGCTTGGAGATAGAGAAACTAGGGTTAACACTAGAATGAGCAGAACTGGGGGGGGGGTCTTCTAATCGAATTCTGAATATGAGTGACACATCGTTGCTATTGAATTTCACTCTTTTAGTTCCAAGTTTAAAACTTGATGCAAGAACATCTCCAATGGAAACCCAAACCCTGACCCAAATTTGAGTAAAAAAAGATAAAAAACTTGATTTGGTATATTCCTCTTCCCCTTCTCCCTCCCAAAAAAAAAAAATGGTATTCTCTTGAAAGCACTTGGGTGATGCTGCGTTACTTTAATTTCTTTGAAAAGCTTCAGCAGTGATCCCATGTTTGATCTATATTGTGACACGTAATTTTTTTTCCCATTGGATTTAATGCAGGTTGCATTTTTTCTTCTGATTCGGGCTTTTGAAATTTTCTCTCTGACTGATGTTGTTGTTCCTTCAATTTTCTTTTTGCATTTTCTTTTCTTATCTCTTACAAATTTGTTTGGCAAACTTGTTTCTTCAACATTTTACTATTTTAACTAGTTGTGTAAAAATAGAGCATTATGATATAGTAAAACACAATCAATTGTGTGAGTTGCACAAACTATCATGATTTTATTAAACATACGAACATGACCAAAATATGTTGACTAACAATACAGTCTATAAATTCACATTTGTAATTGGCTAGTTTCATGGAGTTCATTGTAAATCTCAATCTTTTCCATGGTCATGATGCTATCAAGTTGGAAGATCCAAAATCATCATTGAAGGGAGGAGATCAAGCGTCAAAGGAATATCATTCAACTTTTGTATGCACCTTCATGCTTAGGATAAGGTAAAGACTTACACACCTAAGATGGACTCTTCGTTATTTTTAATTTAGGTTGATTAGGATGAAAATGGAATTGGAAGCAATCCCACTATGACTCATAGGTAATTTCAAAAGAATTTTTTTTTTAAACCATTTATGAGTTTTGAAAACATAGATTGAGTCATTATTGGACCCCTCTTTGAGCAATACCCTTTAGTGCTCAAGAGGACTAGTTTTTGCTTAGTTTTGTTCTTAAAAATCCAGTAAGGACCGAGCTATGCTCACCAGCAATGGATAAAGCAATCTCTTCATGACTTAGGGAATTAGACAGAAAAAGGCCACGAGGGAACGACACAGAGCTCACTCAAGCGGTCCTTCATGGTCGCTCGAGTGGTGCTAGTCCTTGACAGGTTTAAAACGTGATTTTCATTCTAGTGTCAACCGTCCTATGACCACCCTCCCACCGATCGAGCGATCGTTCGTAAATCTTAGTTTTCTTATTTACTAAAACTACCCTTATGCCAGGCTTATAAATAGGGAGAGACTTTTCCATAGCTAGGTGAAGCCTCTTATAAGATTTCTAAGAGAGAAAAACTATTTTCTACCTTGAGAGCTTCCACCACTAACCTAGATCCCTAAACCTAAAGGCTAACACTAGAGATTCTATCCAACCTCACAACTTGGAGAAGAATATCTTGATGGTTTTATAAACCCATTGGTGTGTGTTAATCTTGCATATTTCATAAACACTTGTGATTGTTAGCACACGCATGCACTATGTATTTGTTTATTTGATTGATTGATATATATTCAAATATAGTATGCAAATTAGGATTTGTGATTACCATGAGATTGATTATGAGTGAATTAATTAAAGATTAATTTAATCAATCGTCATGTGCCAAATGGGTTGTGGTGACTAAAAGGTTTCTCACATTCATTGTTATATCTGTGTGAGAATAGGTAATTGTGGTGGTTTAGTTTTTATTGGTAATCAATTGGGCTAAAATTGAAAAACCTCTTCACCCCCCTTTAGTTAAAGTATCTATTGCTCCACGTGTATAATCGTAAGGATGATCCACATCGAGTTCCCTCTCCGGAACAACACAGTCAACTACAACTATAAGTAAATGAAAAATCTGATAATGATTAATTGGGCACAAGCTTACCACATGAGCTTAGCTGCTTGATAGACGAGTGCCAAGGCTCAGAAAGGACCTCAGCTCCTAGCTCGGCCTTATCCTAGCTCCGTTCCTCTTGACTAATTCAAACCAGTTGAAAAATTTATGTCAAGAAGAGTCTCCGTATGTTTCACTTCTGGTGCCACCAAATTCAAATGGTAGCTGAAGGTCTTCAATGGTCCAATCTTTGGACCTATAAAAAGGCTAAACTGAGCATCATCTAGGTAAGTGAAAGACTCCCTACTAAATACAGTTTATTTCCATCATTCATTTTCTGAATTTATCATCAGAGGGTCGACCACTAGAGCCCATCCATTTCTCTACTTCCCTTGCAGGAATATTCCCACCGATTGCCAGATCATCATTCTAGTCAACTAGCATGGTAAATAGTTTTGGGGATCAACAGTTGGCGCCATCTATGGGAAATGACTACGTTTCCAGTTTCCATACACTAAACTCAGATCTCATGGCTATAACCAGATCAAAGGAACCAGTGAGGGACCAGACTCGTGTTCATGAGCATCCCTAGTCTCATCAGGTGGAGCATAGAACTAAATTTCCCCCGAAAAAAGATTCGACGAAATTTAGGAAGCTTGAAAAAATGGTGGTGGAGTTGAAACGCCAAAACCAACAGATCCTCCAACTCCTGGAAAGAGATCAATCTCAAACTAGGGAACATAGAGGAGATAATCAAGATGTTGAGCGAAGCCAGAATGAGGTTTTTCATCCCTAGGTCAATGACCAATGGGAACGAAAGTTTCAGGAGGTGAAGAAGAAGTTGGGAAAATGTCATATATACAGTCAAAGCCTAGGTCCCAGAGTCGTAGAGGTTTTAGTGCAACATACTGAGTCTCCATTTACTCAGGACATATCCAACTACTGTAACGCCCCAAATACCACCCTGGACGACATTACCCTATGAAACCATTCATGTCATGAGAGCAACTAAATATATATCCATCAACTAAGAAACATTCTTAATTTTAACAAAATTTGGGCAGAGTCTCCTTTGTACAGGAAGCTCCACCCAAAAATCACAACCTGTACGTTTATAATGCATTGACCACACCGGGTCTATCTAACCATCAAATCCAAAATATTTTATTCACCATATATACTATCCTTAACATTATCCCAAAAGAATAAGTCAAACCATGGCCATTTACATCCCAAAAGAATTATATGTAACTTTGCAGCGGAATAACAAAAGCATAAACCATACATAGTCTCACAATACATTCTCTAGTCTAAAACGTAAGGAAATATAATCCTACACAACCGTCTCGGGATCTATGTTCCCATCCATCGAAGCCTCCCAATGCTCTGGCTCGTCAGCTCTGGACTCCTCTCCTAGCACATAATCTGAAAAATATTGTTTGTAGGGGGGGTGAGCACTAGGCTCCGTAGCAACATTCCTCCCAAACTCAAACAAGGTTTAGAAAAGTGTATAAAACGGCCGGTCTTGTTTCGCAATTAACATATATAACATTTGAAGTAAAACAGTGACATTTAACCATGATCTCAAGTTTAAATAGCAAGAATAAATTGAAGGGATGAATAACCACAATACACCATTTCAAATCCATTCTACCATTAATCATTTCAACAAGTTCTCCAAGGAATCCCATACTTCCCGAGAATCTTATCGAAATCATTTCTGGTATAATGCACGATAACCCACACTGTATGTCCGATACAACCCACGTTACTAATCCGTTACCATTAGTGATAGGAAAAGTTCGTATCCACACGGCGTACAAAGGCGTCTACCCACTCTAAGTGGTAGGAAAAGTTCATACCCGTGTGGCATCCGAAGACGTCCACCAGCTACATGATACCCGGCCAATAGTAAACCATGTTTGTATCGTACAATCACACAAGAGGTAAAATACCAACCAATAATCCCCATAATCAAAAATAGCATAAAACCCCCAATTTCCTTTCAAGCAATTTCCATAAAATCCACAATTTCATCATGAGGCAATTTCAAAGAAATCATGAAGAAAAATCCAAGAGATCATGTATAATAGCCTTTCAATACTCAACACAAGCACTATAGTTTCTAAATTGAGAATAAAAGAAGAGTTCAAGAGGAAAACCCAACACTCTTGAAAACTAGGGTTTTTCAAGCAAAAGAGGGATTTCATGGTATACAACCCTAAACTTGTGTACAACATGTGAATAATTGCAAGAGAATCAAGAAACAACATACCCATAGCAAATACACATCATTAAGAGTCAAAAACATACATATATCATAACACTAATCTCAATGTAAGTGAATGGAAGGAAAACCCCTACCTCTCCCTTAGTTTGGTGTGAAGACCTTGAGGATTTGATCTACTTTGAGGTGAGAATCCCCTTCCTTCTAAGCCAAGCTATAAATCCAAGACCCAACCTTCAAAACCTTTTTGTTCTCCTTCCTTTTCCTCTTAATTTCCTCCTCCTAGGGTTTCAAGAGATTTGGGTGAGATTGGGTGAAGAAGGGAAGAAAAGGAAATGGGTATAGAAGTGGAATCTTGAGAAATCTAGGGTTTTGATCTTCAAGAATGGTGTAAATCTCCCTCTATATTTGTGTTTTTCTCTCCCTTTCTCTCTTTCTAAGGCTACCTAGGGTTTGGAGTGGTGAAATGGAGCTTAGAGAGAAGACATTATGTATTTATAGTGGAGGAAGAGCCGGCATTCGCGAAACAGAAATTTTTGGATTTTTACACTAACCTTCCGGAAGGTTTGTGTATTTCTTCCGGAAGGTTTTGCTCACTGGAAGGTTTTTTTCATCGACCTTCCGGAAGGTTTTATCGTCCTTCCGGAAGGTTTTGCTCACTGGAACTTCTAGCGCATTTTTTACCTATTTAGAGGTCGAATTGGAAAATTTTCATGAGATACACTTTTGTAGCCCTAGATGTCTACTATCTACTGTAAAAATTTCAGATCAATTGGACTTAACAATAAAAAGTTATGGCCAAAGTACTAAGAAGTGTCCAAAATCCTAAATTCCCAAATTTTCTCAAAAATGTGTTTTAACTCCAAAATACTTCCTAACTTCTAATACACCTCATATTACCTCTCCCAAGGTTTTTCGACCTTCCGGACTCAATGGAAACCTTATTTTGACCTAAAAAAATTTAGAAACTTATCTAATCACTCTTCTTAAACTTTAACATCTCCAAAAACTCAATTCACCCCGAAAGTCAATATGCTTGGAACTCAACTTCAAAAAAATCAATATTCTAACAATGATTCTAAGTTTCTATGATCACTTTATCTATCTTAGGAGAACTCTTAAGATAGTGTTAGTCTTTATTTAATTTTAATACGAGGTGTTACAACTACCCACTCCCTAAAAGGTTTAAGATGCTAACGATTGAAAGCTTCGATGGAACGAAGGATCCAATCGACCACTTGGAGACCTATAGGCCTCTGATGATGCTTCATAATGTCCCAGACCAAATCATGTGCCGAGCTTTGTAATGACCC
This sequence comes from Ilex aquifolium, assembly GCA_951799425.1. Taxonomy (NCBI): domain Eukaryota; kingdom Viridiplantae; phylum Streptophyta; class Magnoliopsida; order Aquifoliales; family Aquifoliaceae; genus Ilex; species Ilex aquifolium. The sequence continues at coordinate 31,686,919 of OX637393.1, forward strand.
TCAAGGGGACCACAAGGCACTAGTTTAACAAGTTGAAACACAGCTCCATCAGCACGTTTACAGAACGCATCACATCTTTCATCTCACATTTCATTCGAGGTAGAACTCATCGGACCCCCCCCCCACCTGCCTACTAAATATCAAACAAACCAAAAGCGAGACGCTTAGAGGTTTTGTCAACCACTTCATCATAGAGTCGCTCTAAATCAACAATGGGACAACAAGGTAGGCCTTACTACCTTTATGGGAGGTATGCAACCATCCCAGTTCCTCTTCTCCCTTTCTAAAGATCCACCTCAATCTATGACCGAGCTCTTATCAAGAGCACAGAGTTATATGAATGTTGAAGACACCCTCCTCGCTCGGAGGAGCCAAGAGGACAAGCATGAAGACCGGCTTGAGGAAAAGAAGAGATGAGACCCGTCAAATAGAGGATAAAGGCCGAGTAGCCCCAAGAAAAATCATTCTGCATGGGTACTACAAGGGACCATTTAGGTCCTCCCCGAATGGACCAGCTAGGAAGTATACGCCGTTAAATACCTCACTGGAGCAGATCCTCTTCCAAATCCAAGACGATAGAGTCCTCAAGTGTCCTGGTAAAGATGAAAACTCATCCCAGCAAAAGGTTAAGAAACAAATACTATCGATTCCACAGAGAACATGGCCTTAATATTGATGATTTTCAAGTGTTAAAGGATTAAATAGAAGACCTTATTCAAAAAGGACAGCTCATGAGGTATATTAAGCATAGACGACAAGAGAGGGAGGCACAACCCAATCGAGAGGAGGCTCCACACTAGTAGCCTATCAAGGAGGTCACCGTGATCTTTGGAAGGTTTGTTGGAGGTAGAGAAAACAACTTCGTGAGGCGAGCCCATATCCACAAAGTGAAATCTGAGCTGGGTGTTAGCTTGATCGATAGCAGGAGCTTAGCGGATATCATATTTTCCCCTACCTTCGATATTAAACATCGAAAGGAAAAAATTGATACCTATCACTGCTCCGTTTATTAGATTCTCTCTAGAAAAAAAAGGCTTATCCTTTGGGAGCCATGGTCATACCTATCACTATCGGACAGGCCCCACGCCAAACCACAATCATGACCAATTTCCTAGTACTAGACTACCCTTTGAGAAGTGCGTGGAGACAAAGTTACGACTCATAAGTGTTATGTAGCGTTCATGCGAGGAAAGCAACATCAAGAGACTCTATAGTGGATATGGAGGAATGCTTGTGAGTTGTAGAAGACATTGAGCCTATCTAGATCGAGGATTACCCTGAGCAAGTTACCTTCATTAGAAAAATGCTCTGGGAAAACTTGAAGTTACTACTCATGGAGTTCTTATGCGCTAATAGAGATGTTTTTGCCTAGAAACAATTTGATATGGGGGTATAAACCCTACAATAGTCATACATAAGCTGAATGTCAATCCAAATTTTAGACCAATGCAGCAAAAACTGCAAAGTTTTGCCCTTGAGCGAAACCGTGCAGTTAAGGAGGAAGTAATGAAGCTCCTTGATACAAAATCCAAAAGAGAGGTACAATACACATTATGGTTGGCTAATGTGATGATAGCAAAGAAGGCAAGTGGGAAATAGCAATTGTGTGTCGATTTCACCGATTTGAACAGGGCATGTCCGAAGGATTGTTTCCCACGGCCAAGAATTGATGTCATGGTTGATGCTACAGTCGGGTATGAGTTGCTCATTTCATGGATGCGTTCTCTAGCTATAATCAAATAATGATGCGAGCTGAACCAAGAGAAAACTTCCTTTATAATAGAAGAGGGAATGTACTGTTACAAGGCCATGCCTTTCATCTTGAAGAATGTCGGAGCAACTTACTAGAGGTTGGTCAACCATATGTTCAAAAAAATCATAGGAAACTCTATGGAGGTGTATGTAGACAACATGCCTATCAAAAGCCTCTGAGCATATTGATCATCTGAAATGAGCCTTTGAGATACTCAGAAGGTACAATATAAAGCTCAATCCTGCGAAGTGTGCCTTTCGAGTTTCTTCAGGAAAATTTTTAAGCGTCATAGTTACTCAGAGAGGCACAGAAACTAACTTTGGAAAAAATCAAGGCACTTCTTGATATGAGGTCCCTGCAAAGCACAAAGGAGGTTCAAGTACTCACGAGAAAGGTGGCAGCCTTGAATAGGTTCATTTCTAGAGCTGGTGACAAATGCCTCCCCTTCTTCAAAGTACTTAGGAAGGCATTTGAGTGGAGCCCAGAATGTGAAGACTTATTTCAAGCTTTGAAGCACTACATTAGCAAACCCCCACTCCTAGTGAGAACAAAGGAAAGAGAATAGTTGTACGTATACCTCGCAGTATCTCAATAAGTAACTAGTGCAATCCTCGTTTGCCAACTAGGTAAAGCCCAACACCCAGTTTACTATGTGAGTCGGACACTAAGGGGGCTGAGATCAGGTACCCTACAATGGAAGAGGTGGCATTTACATTAGTCACGGCGTCCAGGAAATTGAGGCCTTATTTTCAGGCACATTCGATTGTGTTGTTAACCAACGTCCCTTGTGACAAGTCCTTCATAAGCCTGATGTGTCTAGATGATTAGCAAAATGGTCTATTGAGCTTGGGGAATTCAACATTCAGTACATGCCAGGAACCTCTATCAAGGGGCAAGTGGTAGCAGACCTAATAATAGAATTTGCTGATAAGACAGCAAAGCTAGTAGACATTGCTCCCTAGTCAAGAAAATGGCAGATGTATGTTGATGGATCCTCCAGCTCAACTATAGGAGGGGCTGGATTAATCCTTATCTCTTCAACTAAAGAAAATATTGAGTATGACTTTCGTTTCAGATTCAAAGATTCGAACAATGAGGCAGAATGCAAGGCCCTCATCACAGGATTACAATTTTCCAAGACCCTTGGGGTAAGAAACTTGAAGGCATACAATGACTCACAACTAGTGGTGAAGTAGCTGCAAGGAGATTATGAGACCAGAGAACCACAGATGATCTCGTACTTGGATATAGCAGCAAAAATGCTTGCTAACTTTAACCACTTTGAAATCACACAAGTACCATGGTCGCATAATTCTCATGAGACTTGCTAGCATGAGTGGCCTCAGCACTTTCTAATAGCCTGACCAGGACAATATCGGTGGAATTTCTGCCAAAAGCCAACACTCACAATGCTGATGTCCAACCAATTGTGCAAGAACCTAGTTGGATGGATGAAATAGAAGCATGTCTATGACATGAAACTCTCCCACAAGAAATCCAGGGAGCTCAAAAGCTTTGCAGAAGGGTATCAAGGTATATGATCCTAGACCAAGTGCTCTACAAAAGGGGCTACTCACTTCCATACCTGAGGTGCCTGAACCCCGCTGAAGCAGCTTATGTGCTTAAAGAAGTTCATGAAGGAGTGTGTGGAAATTACCTAAGGGGCATTCTCTAGCTTAGAAAAGTCCTTAAACAGGGTTATTTTTGGCCCACCATGAAAAAGGATGCCTAGAGCCACGTGCAAAAATGTGAGAAGTGCCAAAAATTTGCTACAGCCCCAAGGCTCCCTCTAGTAGAGCTTACCCCAATGGGGCATTAATATTGTGGGACCTCTTCTAATGGGAAATGTGAAAAACAAGTTTGCAGTCATTGTCATAGACTACTTTACCAAATGGGCAGAGACAGAACCATTGTCAACAATCACCGAACAGAAGATTCAGGGTTTCATGTGGAAGTCAATTGTTTGTAGATTTAGCATCTCGACAGTCATCATTAGCGATAATGACAAACAATTTGATAATGAAAAATTTAGAGGATCTTGCTCCAAGCTCGGAATCCATAATCACTATTCCTCTCTTGGTCAACCACAAGCAAATGGACAAGTAGAGGCAACCATTCGGACTCTGCTAAAAAGAATAAAAACTAGGTTGGAGCAATCTAAGGAACTTTGGGTGGAGCAACTTCCAAGTATCTTATGGGCATATAGGACCACGGTTAGGACATCAACTGGGGAAAACACAATTTTCCTTAGCTTTTGGTGCAGAGGCAGTTATCCTAGTGGAAATTGGGATGGCTACTCACCAAACTAAGGAATTTGACCCTGGGTCAAACGACCGACTACTTGTTAATAACCTTAATTGGCTGGAAGAAAGAAGGGAGGAATCTCAAATAAAAGTGGCAGCATATCAAAACAAAGTGTCAAACAATTACAACACCCAGGCCAAGCCAAGACAGTTCATGTTGAATGACCTCGTCCTGAAGAAGGTTACCCATGCCACTAAAGATCCAAGAGAAGGAAAGTTAGGGGCAACATGGAAAAAACCTTACTTCAAGATCTTATCACTTGGAAGCTTTGGGAGGAGTCAAACTGCCACACCTGTGGAATGCAGAACATCCGAAGAAGTTCTACCAACAACCTGTTTCCAGTGCTCTAGTTAGTATGTATTTTAATTTTCTATGTACTAGCTCCAAATAAAACTATGTACACCATAACCTTTTAATAAAGAATGTTATTCACGATCACCACCGTTGTTAGAAACATTATCTGGATTTAGCTCAAACATATGAGACACCCAACTTAGCTCGGATTGAGTCTAATTGACTCAATATAAGCATATCAGAGCTTTCTAACTCCCAAATTAGTTCGGATTGACTTTAATTGAAAAGACTCAAGAGAAATGATTTAAATACAATGATGGTTCTTTCCTATAAATGATAGTTAATGAGGAAGATAGACATCAAAGGCGCTTAATGTCCCAGGTTCATGGCATCGTGAGCATGAAGCGATACTAGTCATACCTCTTGACAATGTGATTGCTCTGATAAATTGTAACTGTGACTTGCACACCTCTTCAAACATCATTAAGAAGGTAACTCAGTGGATTTAAACTCCTTTATGATGATGGACATTTCAGCTTCCTATAAGACCAACCCGGATTTAAGTCCAAGAGGCTTAATAGAAGAGCAAGACCTTAAGCCTAGCTCGGATTAAGTCCAAGAGGTTCAACAGAAGAGGAAGACCTCAAGCCCAAGTCATGTTAAGTCCAAGAGGCACAACAAAAAGGGAAGGCCTTAAAACTAACTTATAATGAGTCCCTTGCCTCAATAGATTCGTGAGATTCATACATAAATCTTAGAGGTTTGTGAGTGTACATATGTGGAGTTTTCTCCTCCATTCAATTTCTCTCTTGTTCACTTTAGCTTCCTCTACTCCCTAAATAGGACCCTAATCCTCGACAGTGTACAACGATTCAATATTTTTGTACCGTTTTAGCAGCAACCTGATCAATACCCCCTTTCTTGCTATTCAGTATCCATCTAGGTGTCAAACCTTGCAATTTTGGAGGCAGAGAAGAACATATGATAAATTGATTGCCATCAGTCTTTGGATTCTTTCACAAATTTCACACACACACGTAATCTCAACCCCTTCCTCTCTAGCTCTAGTTTAGTCTTAGGTTTTACAATTAAACATGGCTCGTGAGCACATAACCTACTCAAGGCCTGAGGATGAAGAAAAAGTTGGTCGGTGGGAACACAAAGAGAAGGGTAAGAGAGATAAAGATAGAGATAGAGATGGAGATGGAGATGCAGATGGAGACAGAGACAGAGAGGGAAATAAATGGTATGAGAATGGAGATCAGAGGCGAGCGAATGAGAGGTGAGAAGAGAAGGAGAGACGGGAAGAGAATCAACCAAATGCAAGGGTGGCCAACACAAATCGGGGCTTAAAGTGAGAATTTCACATGAGACCTCATTTATTATTTTAAGAAGATAATAATTTTTTTTAATAATTATTAAACATTTTACAGAAAGTTACTATATGATTTATTTTCAATGTTTTAGGGGTTTTGGAATCGAGCAAAATCAGACAATAAATTGAGTGTAATTGTGAAGTCAGGATCTTACAGATTACCATTAATAAATTAAATGAAGTCTTAAAGAGATAGCACGAAAGATAGAGATAACGACAAAGAACCAGAGCAAGATAATGAAAGTGGGAGGGAGAGAAAAAGTTGGAGAGAGGTGGATAGAGTGAAGGAAAAAATAGTGAAAAGAATTTAAGAGGGATTGCAACTTTTAAAACTAGAAGTCGTTATTTTTATATTTTTTTCGAACACTTTGTTATATTTTAGGACTTTCTATAAGATTTTACATAGACTTGTGAAAATATTGTTATATTTTAGGGCTTTTTATAAGGTTTTAGATAAACTTGTGAAATATATTGGACATTTAACTTCCATTCAAAAGGGTCTTAGAATATGAAATTGAACTAAGGGATACAAATTAAATTGGGGCCATAAATTTTTGGGGTTCTAGGCGACTATTTTAATGGTCGGGCCTTAGGGCCGGCCCTACTGTTGCTCCTCCTATTCAATTGTAGTCTCTACTCATCCCTCACTGTCAAAGCTTCGTCCATGAAACCGATTAAGTGAGACAAATTGATTACTAGATGGCACGCAAGGATTAAAAGTAATGTCTTATTCTACATTTTATGCATTTTTTTTAATTAGTCAAATCACGTGTAAACCATTACAAGGTACTGTCATAGTAAAAATGTTCAATATTACAATGTGATATCACATAATTTTTTTTTAGTGAGAATAAAATATTGTATCCCAACCACGGATTTGTTTTTCCCAAAATCTACAATTTTGGTGAACATTGATGCTCACTCCATGATCTTATCTTAGGACATACCCACAACTTGGATATTATTTGATAGTTGTAATCAACTCAAACATATGAAACCAAAAAACAGAAATTAATGCCTCTTGTCACTTAATTACTAGATAAAAAGAACATTTGAAACACTTCTTGCACCAAGATACTCATACTTAGCATTCAGTTACCATCATGAAATTTTCTTTGGAACTGAAAGAATAGAAACTACTTAAGGATTATATAATGAATTACAAATATCATTAGAATCAAGTCAATTTTTTTTATTTTGTTTTGATTGAGAGAATAGCAAGAGAGTCCTCAAGATATGACTTGTCTAGAATCTAGAAAGATAGTACTAACTTCCCTCGAAAGCAATGCAACCTATCTTCAATGCCAAGACAATGTCAAAAACCATAACCAAATCATGTAAGAGTCTCACTTTCCACTCATCCTTGAGACACCCACATTCAAAAAATTAATACAAAACCCCCTTTAATAAGTTTCTTTTTCTTGACTAGGGGTTTCGCACGTGGAGAAAATCTTGCAAATTTGAGAATATAGGTTTATTACTGTCTCCCTAAATTTGAGACTAATATCATTGCAAAATATGACTACATCTCAATCAAAACCCCCATATAAGACCAAACTGTCTCCCTAAATTTGAGACTAATATCATTGCAAAATATGACTACATCTCAATCAAAACCCCCATATAAGACCTTTTGGTTTCAGTGATTGGGTACTTGAGCTTCCTTGCTTCCAATTTGTCCAAGAGAAATGACTTTATCACCATGGATGACTATCTATATATCATACACCCAATTCAAATAGCTTGGTCCCTACAAACAAACAAAAAAAGTAGACAAATAAAAATAGTTGAGTAAAATGACAAAAGATTCAAGAAAATTGCAACAAATTCCAATTTGGAACTTAAAAAATACCGAGTTTCAACAATAAAATAAACCCTGATAGTTTCAATTTTGTTGCATAGTCAACCATGCACATAGAACCATGACTATAACCAATTGACATGAAAAAAGGAAATAAATGAGAATGAAAAAAATAGTAAAATCTAGAATATCAATATGTAGCAAGGAAATTGAAGAGATAATTATGAAATACGAATGAAAGAAAAGAACAAAGAAAAACAAGGGAAATAAATGAACTAAGAACAATAGAGGAAAGAAAAGGAAAAAGGAGCGGGGCTTCTCTCTGTTTTTTTTTTAATTAGAAACATGAGGTTGAACAATTTTGTCAATTGCCATTACCTGAGGGACTAAGATCAACAGTTTATTATCACAATGACATTAGCTCACCTACACATATATCAAGTGACAATAAGAAACAAAAAAGTTAACTGTTTCTTTCTTTTGAAATTTAAAAAGAATAAGATAAAAACACGCTGAAAGCAAAAATATAGTCATTATCACCAACACTCCCAAAGCTCTATGGAATATTCACGAATTATCCTTCTGCAACCTTAGAAACAATATGCAAAAATGAAACATGGACAATTATGATAGATCGGTATTAAACAAAGTCAGACTATTAAATAGGTAAACAAATCTAGATAATGACTAAAATATGGTATATATATGAAGAAAGTAACTAGGGAAAAATTGCATATTTACTGGCCCCTTTCTAAACTCCCATGTAGTCAACTTATTTGATGTACAGTTTGAGGAATAGCTCCTTTATAACATAATGACATGAAGCCAACGAAGTAACTTAAATCAATATTGGGGTTATAAGAAGATTTTCACATCAATCCAAACAACTGAATTCAATTATTACTAACTGAAACTTCATCAAATCAACCAGAGTCAATAGTCAAATATCCAAACCAAATTGAGAATTAACCATAGTTTGAGAAGCTTTAAATTCTCAGTGCACTCATCATTCTAATAAATCTGGTTACTAATTCCAAGAGCAAACCTTTCAATGTGGTTCTTTTCTATTTATAGTACACCAATTAAAAATTTTCCATTCTCATGTGCATCAAGTGCAAAGTTTCTAGGTGTAATTCAGGTTTAGTTTTTTTTTCTTTTGACGGTTAATTCAGTTTTAGTTCAAGAACAATTTTTACTTTGCATCGATCAATATTCATTATTTGTTCCTCCAATATTTCACAACTTTGTCCTCAAATGAAAGCTGCGAAATAGCATAATAAAAAGTACCTTGCAAACTAAACCAAATTAAGCCTTATCCCTCAAAACCCATCAAACCCTCCAAATCTGGATAAACATAAAAATTTATAAACTGAATTTATAACTCCAACCATCAATCTACTTCTTTTCCATTCGACCAAATATATAACACATAAAATATACAAAAAAAACCACTCAATTCCTTGGCGTTTGTTTTTGATTGTGTCAACTTTGAAGCATCTGATTTTGCATATTTTGCTTACTCTATGATAAATCTATAGTCTCTTATCCTTATCATATGCCATTTATATTTTACATAATTTCAAAATTGTATGAGTGGTATGATAATTAAATTATTATCTTTTATTTTTTAGTGAACTATTATTGTCGGTTAAAAAAATCTTTGATATTTCTTTTTTAAACCGCCCCCATTGATTTCCATTTACACTATCAAATTGGAAAAAACTTACATAAGTGGCAGTATTCAACATCCTATTTTTGTTCATTCTTTCATCAAGCCATGGATTTATCGAAATTTGCTGTACAAAGTGTATAAAATTACAAGAGGATAATGACTACACCCAAATATTAGGGAAAGGATTTGTTAATAAAAACTCATTACTTGATGAAACAAGTTGTATAATGCCAAGACACAAAAGGCAGTCGGCGTCGGGAAGAGAAAGGTGAACATGGCAGGAGGAGTAGAACATGGGCTTTATGAAGAAGCCCTTAAATCTGTCGCTAAAAAGTTTGTAGTGCAGGCTGAATTAGAGAGAGAGAGAGAGAGAGAGAGAGAGAGAGAGAGAGAGGGAGAAAGACGAAGAGGGGGGAGGTGAAGAAGGGGGCTTGACGTTTTGTGCTGGGCAGATCTGTGAATACGCATGGGAGATAGAGAGGGGAAGGTGAAGAGAACGGGCATGGCGTTTTGTTGTTGGCTGATCTGTGAATAAGCAGGGGAGAGAGAGTCTGTGAGAGAAAATGGGGAAAATAGGGAGAGAGAGAGAGAGAGAGAGAGAGAGAGAGTAACAACTGAGATGCAAATGGAATTAATTGGAGTAGATAATTAGGTTTAGTATGATATTAACTCTAAAGAACAAGGATGACATAGTTATAATATTAGAGGGTAAAAGTAAAAAAAAAAGTTTTTCACTTATAGAGGTATTTTAAAGTATTATAGATTTAGGCATTTAAGATATATTAAACATTACATATGTGTTATTTCATATTTATCCATTCTGCGTGCAACTATTCAATATTATAATTCATATGGATTGTAAATATATATATATATATATATTACAATGACTAAGTATATTTTTTTTAGCAAATAGATCCGTACATCTATTTGTCTCTCTCATCTTTTGCTTGACCCGCATTTTTTGGAATACAATATATTGTTTCATTACTATTTTTATGTTGATTTTATTTGTTTTGTATGTTGTTCATGAAAATTGTGGTATTACATGATTGATTATCAGTGTATATTCATAATTCCTTGTTATTTTGTTATTGAATTAATTTACTATTTTTTAAATTTTTTTATAATCCTTAATTTGTTTATATATGCAACGCTCACCTACTGTTTAATTGTATTTTATTTTTCCTGATAACAATTTTATTGGAAGTTTTTTTCTTCATATTAATTACTTTTTATTGTAGATCATTTATCAGAATAAACAATTTAATTAGTTGATGTTTTTATGTTTAAGTGGGAACAAAATCAAGATTAAGAGAAATAGAAAATGTGCTTGATTTATTTTTATTTGTGAAAGAAATATGTTTATAATATTTTTTTTATCAAAGTGTTAATCATTTTTCTGTCATTTACATTGTGTATGTGTGATGTAGACTACACTTTTGGACCTAAATTTTAAATTTTATTTTGTTAATTTAATTTTTCAAGTAGGTGTGTTCAAATTTCCTTGTACTCAACCAATTTCGACCTTACCCAACCCGATTGATCACCTTTCGCAAAAACTCGACAAGCTAATGAATTTTTTTTTTGGTATTCAGCTATAAGAATCCTAAAAAAATTTCGTCTTTCTATATTTTTTTTAAGATATTTTTTAAAAAAAAATATAACATTTGTTAAGGGAAAATTACACTAAGATCCCTTGAGGTTTGTTACTTAATCAGGCAGATCCCCTAATATTTAAAATATTATACACAAACCCTCTGAAATTTGTATGCGCATAACACTTACACTACATCGTTAGTATATTCGTTAGTAAATTATACTCAGATTCTTTGATGTTTATAGGTATATAATATTTAGACCCTTCTAGTTTAAAATATTATACTTAGACAAAAAAATGCTCTAATCAAAGATAGAATATTAAATATTTTAAATTTTAAAACAAAAATTTATGCCTAATTGTATCATTTATTGAAATCAAATTAAAAATAAAAAGCTAATTTTTTTTCTTAAAACTTCTAATTAGTATATAATTATATCATCTATTGGAATAAAACTAAAAAATCAAACACGGGATCTAAGTCATTCATAATAGAACATGAATTTTACAACAAAAATTCATATTCTATTATGTCATTTATTGAAATAAAATCAAAAATAAAAATATAACTTTTCTTAAAAAATCATAATTAATATACAATTATACTATTTATTAGAATAAAACTAAAAAAATCAAAGAAGGAGTCAAACTATAATGTACACAATATATTTTAACTTTAATTGAGGTAATTTGATAATTTAATTTGATCATTTAAACCACCAAATTAAATTTAAATATATAATATAATTGTATACTAAATATGATTTTTTAAGAAAAAATTAGATTTTTATTTTTGATTTTATTTCAATAAATGTCATAATAGAATATGAATTTTAGTTTTAAAATTTAAAATATTTGATATTATATCTTTAATTGAAGTATTTTTTACTTAAGTATAATATTTTAAATTTGAGGGGTCTAAATATTATACACCTATAAATTTTAGAAGATTTCGATGTAATTTACTAACGAGTATACTAACGGACATTGACGGCATGTGTTTAAGTGTTACGATCATTGACGGCATGGGTTTAAGTGTTACGCGCGTACAAATTTTAGGGATACGTGTGAATATTTTAAATATCAAGGATATGAACGATTAAGTGACAAATTTGAAGGGGGTAAATGTACTTCTTCCCATTTTGTTAATGTGTGCACAAAAACTCTAAAATCCGTGGGGCCTCCTCTTCGAGTCTCAGAGATTCTCGCCTCTCTCTACTTCTCTCAGTCGATCGATCCCTAGCGCCTCCTCCTCTTCGAGTCTCAGAGACTCTCGCCTCTCTCGCCGCCTCCTCTTCGAAGCCACAAGCCACAAGCCAGGTTCTCTCTCTCGCTCTCCTATCCTCTCTGACTTTCTCTATGGCAGTATGTGTAAGACTTAATTCCTTTTGTTTTTCTGAAATTGAAATCATATGATGAGAAAATAACTACAACAATATCTGGAATTGGGAGAAGTGATGAGTAGTCTATTTGTGTTTCCTAAGTCTTGATATGAGATTAATTAGTTATTCAATTTTTAGAAAATTGTGATGTTTTTGTGCTTCTCTGTATCACTGTATGTTGAGATATATTTGACCTTTGATCTATATAATTTTTTGCCGCTTTGTTGCTGTTTTTTTTTGCTGCTTTGTTGCTAGAGTGAATCTGTTTCTGATTTTGATTTCTGTTTCTGCTTCTGTTTCCGATTTCTATTTCTGCTTCTTCTTCAGTTCTTCTGATTCTGCTTCTTCTTCCGCTTCTGTTTTCTGTTTCTGTTTCTGCTTCTGCTTATGTTTTCTGTTGTCTGTATTGTGTTTTCTGTCTCTGCAAACATGTGTTTTACCGGATTGCAAATGTGTTTAACAGAAATTGCAAATATGTGTTTTACCCGATTTTCTACCCGATTGTTTTGGAGGGAATTTGGCCTACATATTACTCTCAATCGGGTAGGGTCGGGTAGGGGCGGTCAAGAAATTGGCCTTCCGCAAAGTTTCGGATAAGAAGATGAAATATCATAATTCCTACCCATCGGGTCGGGTGAACACCCCTACTTTCAGAAGTTTTGTTGTTAAGTTAAATTATAAGGGGTTTTAATTTTTGATCTATATGTCATTATTGAACTCTAAAATTTGGGGCCTTTTTAATATGCAGGGCTTAAAGCCCATGCTTTTTTGACTCTACTGTTGAGCCGGCCATGAGGTCCAGATCGGAAAGGAAGGTGACTGAAGATCCCAAGTCGCACAAAGTGGAAGAAGGGAATTTGAAGAATATGACTATGGCGAATTTGGGGAGGAGTGGGGGAGTTTATGTTCCGCCATTCAAATTGGCACGGATGATGAAGGAAATCCAAGACAAGAGCAGTGTGGAGTACCAGCGCATGACTTGGGATGCTCTGAGGAAGAGTATAAATGGGCTTGTCAATAAGGTGAATGCTATGAATATCAAGAATATCATTCCGGAGCTGTTTGCTGAGAATCTGATTCGTGGAAGGGGTCTCTTTTGTCGGTCTTGTATGAAGTCGCAGATGGCTTCTCCTGGTTTCACCGATGTATTTGCAGCTTTGGTTGCTGTTGTGAATACCAAATTTCCTGAAGTAGGAGATCTTCTGCTTAGGAGGATTATTTTGCAGCTGCAAAGAGCCTATAAACGGAATGACAAGGTGTTTGATCTTAGTTCCCAACTACCCTTTTGTCATTACATGTTTATATTGTTTTTCATTTGGTTTTGATTGAATTTATTTGTTGGGTATTGTCTGTTTGACAGCCACAATTGCTGGCAGTTGTAAAATTCATTGCCCATCTTGTAAATCAGCAGGTGGTTCATGAGCTTATTGCTCTAGAGCTACTAACGATTCTCTTAGAGAATCCCACTGATGACAGTGTGGAAGTTGCGGTTGGTTTTGTTACTGAATGCGGATCAATGCTTCAAGATCTCTGTCCCCGAGGCTTACATGGTGAGTACACAATCAGTATCAGTTATTTGTTACGTGTTATGGTTTTTCTATCTATCTATTTATCTGAATTGTGGTGCTATGAAATGTTTGGTTGTTTCCCTTGTTCTTTTATTGTAATAGGGCTGTTTTTTTTTTTTTTTTGGTGTAATTTGTGAATTGGAACCTTTTGAGCACTTCCATTAAACAGTATTCATCAGGGAAGCTAATCCACAGGCACGTATCCATCTTACTTTGAGAGATTCATTGCTGGAACACCATCAAAAAACCTATTATTTAATGTGAGTGGAAATCTATATGACAATTGGGGAGATTTTTCTTAGGGAAGTGAGACATGCTGTAGTCACAAACAAAATGTGCAAGATGGCGGTGAAGGAATCTGCCAAGGGAACTTAGTGACCAAAGGGTTTTAAAAACATTGAGATAAAGGCAAAAGTTATGTGATCTCTAATTAAGCTGTTGAAGTGGATTTTGAGTTGTGTTCTAGGAGAGAGCTACCCTTTTTCAAAGGTTTACTAGGGTGATAGATATTGATCAAGGTATTTTTATGTGAATAAAGTTTCTAATGGTTAGACGAATTGAATGAGTTTGGGTCGGATTCAGAGGAGATTTCAGATTCATTGACTATCTCGGATTTAAAGATTTTGGTAAGTTCTTTGATGTAGATTTGGAGGGCAAGGGAACTTAGTGACCAAAGGGTTTTAAAAACATTGAGATAAAGGCAAAAGTTATGTGATCTCTAATTAAGCCATTTAAGTGAATTTTGAGGAGGGTTCCTAGAGAAAGCTACCCTTTTTCAAAGGTTTACTAGGGTGATAGACATTGATCAAGGTATTTTTATGTGAATAAAGTTTCTAATGGCTAGACGAAATGAATGAGTTTGGGTCGGTTTCAAAGGAGATTTCAGATTCATTGATTATCTCAGATTCAAAGATTTTGGTAAGTTCTTTGATGTAGATTTGGAGGGGCAAGTTCAGGTATTCAGAGGGACTTTATTTTCCTAGGAGAATTCTGGGAAATTTGTTTGAAAAAAAGATTGTGGATTTGGTTGATTGGTAAGTTTCACCGTTGGAGTTTTGATTCTCAATCTTCTTTTGCAGATTCTGGTACCTTTATTCAGTGTCTTATTGAGTCGGATTGTGGAGTTAATATTGGGGTGGTTGGTTTGGAAAAGGGTGGGGAATGGTATCGTGAGTCTCAACATTTCATGATTTCAAAGCCTTTTTCGTATCTCTTTCATCAAGCTTATCCTCTTTGTGTACATCATGGTTACCAGAATTTACTAAACCCGTAACGACCCACGATCTAGGTACATCGATCCCAAACAGGGTGGGTTCACGATCCAGATCACCAAAATGTACGACCCTAAATTGTAATACTAACACTAAATCAATTCGTATTCGAATATGTAGCACAAATATAAAATATATATTAATTAACTACATGTATATAGATTTATAATTCTAAATTGTTTTAGATAATAGAAAATCAAGCACAAATATAAGATAAATGGTAACCGACTTTTTGGTTATGGATGTTTTGTAACATATAATATTGTATAGTAATGAAAACAATCTAGATAAGAGTTCTAAAACGAATTACTACCCAAAATAAAGTACCAGTTAAGCCTACCCCCATCGTACCACTTACCTAAAAAAGTGTCGTATCACGTGCCCAAGCGACCTATGATCTAGGTAACATTGGTCTACATCCTTGTCTTGTGAATCTTAATGTTTTCTGAAATTGTACTTGTCACAAAAACGTTATTCACCTATCCATTGTCTTGCATGATACTGGCTTGTTAGGAGATTTGGTGAATGTCGAAATTATTGAACAAAATCTACAGTATTTAAGTATGGAGATATTGTTGTTTCTAGGGAGCTTGGTGTGTGTTAGACTAACCTATTTTGGATGGAAAAATCTGAGTCTGGCGGGACGAATGGTTAGAGCTGAAAATTTGAGAGAATTATTTGGGGGAATTGAGACTCGTCTTGGTACATAATCTAGGAAGGGGTAGAGGTAGAAGTCGGGGAAAGGCGTGAATAGCAACAATAGGAACTACAATGATATTCAGGAGCTCAAAGGTCTAATTTTGGGTGTGAATCATGAAATCACGACAGACCAATTATAGGAACGAGAGTGGAGTACCTATGTTGGTTAAAGATACATAGATGGAATGTGAGAGTCATGGGTAAATTTAAGAAGAGGATGGTGATTACGGAAATGTGGAGGAATGTCAAGCCGAATGTAGTTTCTATTCAAGAAACTAAAAAAGAAACTATTGAACTAGCCCTTGCTAAAAGTTTATGGGGGGTTAGACATAAAGGGTGGCTTTCTTGCCCTCTTGTGGAAGGTCGGAAGAGTGTTGGTTATGTTGGGTGATAAAATCTCGGAAGGTGTTGAGGTGGTATTAGGCCATACTCTAACAATTCAAAGATTGGTGGTTCGAAGCTAGAGTGGAGGATGTGAATGTTTTCAATTCATGAAAAATTTAATGTTGGCAATGCATCAATTGAAGGAGTAGAATATAAATATGTTCGGGGATATTCAATTGGAGAAATAATTAATCTTGAAAATAATTGAGGAAATTGATTTCCTTGAAAGTTCGAGTTGAATTTTGGATAATTTTGGAAGTGAAAGGAATAATCTTTTAGAATGAATATAAGTCTGTGTGAGTGATGGAAGAAATTAGTTGAAGACAAAAAGCAAAAGTAAAGGCGCCCGTGATAGTAACTCCAAACCAATGTTACGTGGTTTGTGGCTCGATTGGTACATAGTATGGGTATGAATATGTGGCATGATAGTTTTTTCAATACTAGTGAGATTTTTGCATGCAAGGCATGCTTGTTAAATCACACTAAGTGACATTGTGAAAGTTTTCAGACGAATGTAATTTGAATGCATTATGTTGTATAATATTATAAAGATGATCTTTAACGATGGTGTGATTTTCTTCTGAGTATAAAATCAAAATATTAAGACTAAAGTGAGTATATGAATAGGTAAAATAATTGCAGGGGCGGAGCCAGGAATTTTGGTCAGGGTGGACACTTTAATTACACACTCTAATTTTTTTTCTCCTAACCAATCACACTATATAATATATTTATATTTTATTATATTATATTTAGCTGAAATTGATATAAAAAAATTCAGTTCAAGAATGACAAAAAAGTAAGAATCAAAACAAAATTATTGTGAAATAGTAAATTCAATTTTTATTTAGCCGAAACAAAATCCTAACAAAAAGACACCAAAAAAAAAAAAATTAGTACATTTTTAACCTAATTATATAGTTCAATATAATATATAAATTTTTAAAATCTCTAAAATTTTGTATATGAATTAAATGTAAATTAATTTTTCACTAAATTTCTATTAATGTGCACAATCACAAGTCTTGTAGTAAAATTATTCTTTATTTAGTTGCAAATTTTGGTTGAGGTCATTATCATCTTATAGAGAAATTTCTTATTCAAAATAGTTTGAAATATTTTTTGGTTACAAACTTTTGTCTTTTGTATACAATTGTATTTTATTAGGTTATAGACTACTATTACTTAAAAAATGGTAAATGAGAATTAAAAATTGTTCTTAAAAAATAACGAACATTGTGTTAGATAAATAGAAATATTGTATATTCGTCAATATACAAATAGATCATTGACTCAATCCAAAACTAACATTTATTTTAGAGGGTTAGTGGTCCACTAATTTATTGAAAAAAAAAACTAGAACCATTGAAATTTTCAAAAATTTAGGAGGATAAATATAATGTATAAAATAATTTTATGGGTCCTCATCTAAGGTGGTCCAAAAGTGAGGGGGGCAAGTGCCCACGCTGATCCCCATGTGTTTCTTATAAGGGTTAGGTGATGTCTGTGGCCAAAAAATTGTTTTTTATGGTGGGCCAAAAGTTTTATTTTTTAATAGATTTGGGTGGATTGTGATAGGTCATAGATTTGATTTTTTAATAAGTTTAGGTAGATAGTGATAAGCTCAATTTTTTTTGTTCTAAATGAGCTTTAATTTTTTAATTTTTTTGGGTAGATAATGTGGGCCTAACATTTTTATTTTTTGTTTTGGGTGGACACAAATAATATATTATATAAATATATAATATATATACATAACTAATAAAAAAAAAAAAAGAATTTGAGGGAGGCACGTGCCCACCCTAGCCCATGCCTCCCTCCGCCCTTGAATAATTGGTATGTATAGTACATCAATCTTATATAACACCAAAAAAAAAAGGTTTATTTATGATTGATCACAATATTGATCATAAAAAAAATATAATTTTTATATGTCAAATTACATGTTTTAAAGGTCAAGTTATACCTTTCAAATGTGAAATTATAACTGATTGAGTTTATTTATGATTGATCACAATATTTTATCATGGTAATCATGAATAATTCAATCAAATTATGTTTTTCTTTAAAAAAAATAATTTAATCATCAATAATAAGAATTTGTGGTACGGTATTAATTTTTTTTTGGGGGGTATGGTAATTCTATGCCTTTCGAGGATGCTATTTGTGACCTATTTCTAACCAAGGAGGTCTAATCCTTCTATTTCTCCTCTTTGTAAATAAAAGATTTTATAGAGAATAGGAAAAAAAATGTTTTACACAAAAAAGATAAACTCTAAAACAAAAAAAAACCATTTGATCTGTCTGCATCACAAGCTAATGTGATGAGAACCACCAATCAACCCGAATTAAAAGATCAATTTAGATTAGAAACAAGTAAGAAGTCGTACAAAATAAAACTAACATTTCTAAAAGTACATCATACTCATATTTCTTTGTTATGTTAAGGAGTGCTTGCTCAAATTCTTTAGTGTTGAGGATATATCAAAGTTTTTATTTTTATTTTTTTGACTATCGGATATATAAAAGTTGAAGCTTTATGATGGAAGACTGTCATGCCAGGAGATCGACAGGACCAGAATTTAAGATTAAGGGGGCAAACTGTGGTATAGTCAAGATTTTCAGATAATACATTTATTTGTTTTCAATAAAATTTAGAAAATCAATTCATACTTGTCCCATTATATGTAAAAAGGTTTATGATCAATTTGTGAAACAATTAATAATTTGAACTTAATTGCATCACATAATTACTTAAGTATAGCTAAAACTTAACCCAAATAAACTCATTGATTTGACATTTAGTTGATATTTACTAAAAAAAATTGACTTAATTTTATGACATCGTCGATAATTTTAACACAAATTGATCTAATAATACAACTATAGCTTAATTTATGCTTAATTTCAAAAAATAAACCCAAAAATTTTGGCTCAAATTATAAAATAGCCTAACTACCTAAAAAAGTCTAAAATACGCATTTACCTAAGAGAAGTCTCAGATAGAGCACAGAGCAATATAGACATTTCTCCCTCCATCATCCCTTAGAATTGAACCTGTACGTACTATACATTTTTGTAACTTTAACCCACTATGCCTTTGCGGCTACACTACAATTTGTGTGGTTTTCTTGTGAGATCAATATATTATGCATAATTGTAGCATTTACGAAAATTATGCACCATTGGCTTAGATAAATATTTTTTTTTATAAATTGTTGCATCGTGTTTAAGCATTCTGATAGGAATCGGATTATATTTCGTTATAGTAGGCGTAGACGTAGGGATTAGGAGTTATTTATCATTTTACTTTTCAGGGGCTTAGTTGTCATTTTGACTATTTTTTTATTTTAGAGTTCTTTTAGGATTTGTGCTCTCCCTATATATATAGGGAATATGGTATTTGTTTTGAAAGACTTTGATTATTATTGATATTGAATCTTGCTATTGCTTCTTCCTCAAATTCTCTCTCTGTTCTCATCTCCTTCTTCTTCCCTACTACGATCTACATTAATTTGGTATCAGAGCCCAAATTCGATTCGCACAAAAAAAAAAAAAAATATTGTTCATCGTGCGCACTGTTCATCGCAAAAAAAAAAAATTCCATTGTTCAGTCTATGACAAGAACTAACAATCTGGGTTTGTTGCTGCCACTGTTCGTCGTCATCGTTGAGCCCTGATTGTTGAACCATAAATAAAAAAAATTACTGTTCATCGCGTATTGTTTATCGGCGACACTGTTCATCGCCACCAACAACTCATTGTCCAGTAAAAAAAAAAAAAATTATCAGACTTCATCGCTATTTGTTGATCTAGATCTGCTTCTTCATCGCTGCCAATTGCTTCTTCGTCATCGATCCGTTATCGTTTGGTGATCGATTTCATCGATTGCCTCTTCATCTTTTGGTTATTCGTCTGTGCTGTCGCTGAGCTTGGTGTTTAGGGCTTCAGTTACAGACACGATAAAGGAGAAGAAGTTATACTTTTAGAAGTTTCATGAATTACAAAAACACCCCAGAAAGTTTCAGAATTGCAGAAACATCCCCAGAAGTTCCAGAAAATTACAGAATCACCCTATATGTTTCAGAAATACCATCCAGAAACTTCAGAATTGCAGATACATCCCCAACAGATTCAGAAAATTACAGAAACATCACTCCAAAGTTTCAAAAATTGCAGAAACACCCCAGAAAGTTCCGGAATTCGTAGGATTATCCTCTAAATTGTCAAATATTCTCTTAGAGTTGTATCTAACACCAGGTACGAGTTCTCTTCGTTGAGAATTGGTGATTAGTATTTATATTTGTTGGTAAGTCAAAAAAAAAAAAAAAATCCTACCTAAACTTTCTTTGTTTGTTTTTCCTACACACCACCTTCATAACTTAGCTTGCCCAATTCCTTGTTAAACCCATTGTTGCTTGTCTCACGTTTATTTGAGTCTCTTCACAATAAGCTTGTTCTTGTGTGTGACCATTTGCATTGATTTATAGTTTTTATTACTTGGTTTAATTTTTAGTCTAGTCGGCATTTTACATTAGCCCAAATTTTACATCATATTCACTATGATCCTTCGAGAGTTTTCAGAGTCCCATACTGCACTGGAACAAAAATTTGAGACCCTCACCATTGATATGACCGACACTAAACAATTAGTCAACTTGTTACGTGAGGAAGTTAAAGGAATGGGGCAACAACTTTCTCCAGTTACTATTCAACTAGCTCAATGGACTAAGTTTATTGAAAAACGACCAATAGAGTATGACCAGGGTGAGTCACCAGTTTCACCTAAGTTCAGACAGGCACACCATGTTAGGCACCTGCCTCTCCCGATAGATCCTACTGACTCATGTCAAGGTGTCCTACCCATTCCGCAGGTAGCTTAGGAGAGCCGAGTTCAGTGTCCAGATAGGAGGCCACCTCCTAATACTGTTTTTGGACAAAACGTAGGTTGTAGGAATTTTCAGGAGGATCCCGCTGAGGTAGTCATGTCTGACTATTCAGCAGAGGGTGATATGGATGGCTATCGTGAGCCCTTCCGACCACGTGACAGATACCATAGGCCTCTCCCTCCACGTTTCCATAATGCTCGACATAGGTATGTCCATGAAGAATCTAGACAAAGAGTCAAAGTGGACGCTCCTAGTTTTGATGGTAGGTTTCATCCTGTTGTTTTCTTAGATTGGTTGGATGAAATGGATGACTATTTTGATTGGTATGATATGTCTGACGACCATCGGGTTCGTTTTGTCAAAATAAAACTCGTTGGTTCGGTTAAGAGATATTGGCAGGGAGTCCAACACGACCAAGAGCGCTTAGAGGGGCAACCCATTACTTTATAGGCTGAGATGAAACAAAAATTGCGAGATAAATATCTTCCTAGTTACTATAAGCGCCAACTCTTGGACAAGTGGATGAACTTGCGTCAATTGACCTCGAGTGTGACTGATTACCTAGCTCGATTTGAAGAGCTCTTTCTGAGCTGTGACATAAAGGAAGAGCCTTGGGTAACAGTTACAAAATTCATTAATGGCTTGAGACCTGAGATTAAGAGAGAGATTAACTTACAAAATTCATTAATGGCTTGAGACCTGAGATTAAGAGAGAGATTAACTTACATTCTCCTGAACGGTTGAGGAAGCATATTATAAAGCCTTCGAGATTGAATAATACCTTAGGCCACCCTTTCAGCGTTGCATGCCTTCTCAAACCGGAGAATCTCAACCATTAAGGTCAGTCCCATTTGATAAGTCTCGAGGCGTCACCCAGTTAGGGCCTGTCACATCCAGGGGTACCACTTACCCCAACTTGAGAGGTAATACCACTAGGGGTCGAGATTTTACACTCACGGGTTCTCGCCAGGATAGTTCTTCCAAAGTGTCACCGTTGTCATGGCAAGGGTCATATTGCTTCACAATGCACTCAGCGAGACGCGTTCGTTGTCAAAACCGCCGTAGGAAGGGAGACCTTTGATGATCTCTCTTCAGCAGTTGCAGTACGATTCTTTAATTCATCTCCTGCCCTTGTTAGTCGTAATCGCTATAAACTCTATATCATTGGCAATTGGCATTGGCGTAATCTTCTTTCTCCTGTCGGAAAGGGGTCCTGTCGATAGCAAGAAAAGGAATGTCTTAGCGTGCGGAATTCACTTGTCGGAGAGGAACCCTTAGAGTTACTAGATGAAGGTGAGGAAGAATGGCAGAACGATGACACCCATGTCAGTGTGATGCGATGTATCTTATCCACTCCTTCAGGCACAAAAGCATGGAAATACACCAGCATTTTTCATACTCTAGTCCGATGTGGGGGTCAAGTTTGTAAGGTCGTCATTGATGGGGGAAGTTCATTGAATGTCATCTCTAAGTCGGCTGTAGCTTAGTTGCAGCTTAAGCCAGAGACACCCACAACCTTACAAGGTTGCATGGGTTGACAAGACCTCCTTACCAGTCTCACAGAGATGTTTGGTCCTATTCAGATCATATATGGTGTGATGTCTTACCCATGGATGTTGCTCATGTCTTGTTAGGTTGCCCGTGGCTTTTTGATTTAGATGTGACAAACTATGGGAGGGAAAATACCTATGTTTTTAAGCATAAGGGGAAAACCATTAAGTTAAAACTTGCAAAACCCTCAGAATGTAATAATTCAAAGCATAGGTCATCTTCCCAAATAATTCACAAGAAGACATCTTGACTCATAGGAAATTTGAAAAAGAAAGAAAAGAGTTTGGTGTAGTGGTAGTGATTGATTGGTAATTACGTCGTTCCTAACCTCGTAACATCACCCTCACCCTCAATGTGTGTATGTGGCTTATAGTGATGGGGGAGTGTCACTCTCCCTCCGGATGATGCAAGAAGATAGGAAACAACAACAAAATGGATGTGAAATGAGTGCGTGTGTGTGAACAAAAGTGCTCCCCAATCGCAAGGAGTCTTTCGTTGTCGGTGTTTTACTTGGAAGAGTATTCCAAGGTCGTCTCCTCAGGGAAGGAAATGGAGTTTTGTGAAAGTGATTTTGCAAAAGTGAAAAGAAAATGTAAAATCTTTTGTTTGAGTTTTATGTTTGGTTTGTAAATGAAAATACAAATAAAGCAAGTGTTGGCTAATCCAAAGGGTTCATTCCAATGGGAATACCAAATCAACTCAAAGCCTTCTTCCGATTGAGCATGAATGAACGATTGATTCGGGGGAAGCTAGGGACGAGATTGGTGAGTATCTAAGCATAAACCGTGACTAAGCCTACGGAATATCAAAGGCTCACCAACTCATCCACTCTCAACCCCGTCAAACCGAACCATTTGACTCTAAAGGGAGGAATGAAGAAGAGTTGAAAATGGTATTCCCAAGAGGAATTTTCCCTTGGAGTAACCAACTTAAATCCTAGCTACTCATATTAAAAATGCATAAAGGAAAGACAAGCATAATGTAAATGAAAGACATTGTATAGAAATGAAGCTTTAAAGCATGAAACTAAACTTGAAGCAAGAAATCTAAAGCTATGAACAAAAACATTCAATACCCATTTTAAGCTAAAAAAATGAAGAACTTGAAAGCATAACAATGGTGAAATGTAAAGTGCAAGGCTAAACTTGAAATGTACTTCTAATAAATGGCATTAAAGACAGTAAAGGAAGCTTACAATATCCTTACAAGAGGTTACAAGAGAAATAGATGGAAGAACATGTAAAAATCACAACTTTACTATTCATCTTCTTCCTCACTAAAACTACTCTAAGCTTAGGTAGCCAACCTTCCTCCAATGTGTAATGCTGAATGTATGGAGTGTAGAGAGATCCATTTTCGTCCATGGTGGTCCCCCAAGGTGTGTGCAAAGCCTCCCATCAAGAGGGGGCTGAGTTGATGGGTCTTGACAGGCTAGCCTGCAACCCCATATGGCAGCCCACTTCTCTCTCCTTTTCATTCAATGCCAAACCTCCCAAAGTCTTCCATTTGTGTAAAGGAGGCATGGTTGTAGGGATAAAATGTCAGGGGAAACGTGGGAGAATCGATGGTGGGACCCCCAAGCAAGTGGGGCTGAGTTGCAGGAGCATCGGGGCTGCTTCAGGGGAGCGTACCGGTACGCGTACCGGTACGCAGCACTCCAGAAACTTCGGCGTACCGGTACGCGTACCGGTACCATCTTTTCTGCTCTGGACCACTTTTGGTAGAATCGGCATAACTTTTGATCCAACCGTTGGATTGAGCTGAAATTTTGACACCAAACAGAAGACACCCATATCTACAACTTTCATGTTTTGAACTTTTCCAAATTCTTAGTAGATCATGGTCAAAATGGAGGAATTCCGAGGCAGTGCTTCCAATTGTTGCTGCAGCTGGTGCCCTTGTTTCCAAGCACCAATGCCTTCTTGATTTCTTCACTTTTAAGCCTCCAATTCTTCATGTATTGTGTCCATGCCTTCACCACACATCCAACATAGTTGCAATGTCCTAAAATACATGATTTAAGCTATAAAAGGTTGCAACATCAAAATATCAACATTATAGTTCCAAACGGCTAACTTCTAAGCACTTATATGCAAAAGTTGAGTTGAAATGCTTGCAATGAGGCCATGAAATATGCAAAATTACGCACTCATCAGGTAGCTCTAGTTGTCAAAGAAGTTTTTCAGAGTCCTTTGGAATCTAAGGACGATCTTTTGCCTGAGGTTGATGGTCTATTGAGAGAGTTCCACGATGTGATCCCTGAGGAACTACCCGATGAGTTGCTACCAATGAGAGATGTTTAGCATGCTATTGACTTAGTTCCAAGATCTCAGTTGTCTAATCTTCCCCATTATCGTATGAATCCCACTGTGCGTGCTGAACTCCAAAGGCAAGTAGAGGGACTTTTGCAAAAGGGGTCTGTTCGTCATAGTCTTAGTCCGTGTGCTGTCCCTGCTTTGTTGACTCCTAAGAAAGATGGCTCCTGGAGAATGTGTGTTGATAGCCGTGCCATTAACAAAATTACAGTCAAGTATCGATTTTCTGTACCGAGACTTCAAGATATGCTTGACCTTTTGGCTGGTGCACTTTGGTTCTCCAAAATAGATTTGCGTAGTGGTTATCATCAAATCCGAATTAGACCAGGAGATGAATGAAAAACTGCCTTTAAAACCCAGGATGGACTTTATGAGTGGTTGGTCATGCCTTTTGGATTGTCTAATGCACCTAGCACATTTATGAGGGTTATGACTCAGATATTGTGTCCTTTCCTAGGGAAATTTGTGGTGGTCTATTTTGATGACATCTTGATCTACAGTCGGTCTAAAGAAGAGCATTTGGATCATCTTCGACAGGTTTTTCAGACATTACGTGTGAAAAAATTCTGTGCAAACCTTAAAAAGTGCTCCTTTATGCAATCTCAAGTGTTTTTTCTTGGATTTGTTATCTCTGCGCATGATATTGCAACTGACCTAGAGAAAATTCGTGCTATTAGGAATTGGTCAGGGCCACGAACAATTTTTGAGGTTCGAAGTTTTCATGGTTTGGCCACCTTCTACAGACGATTTATTAAGGGGTTTAGTTCCATTATGACTCTTATCACAGAGTGCATGAAAAAAGTGGAGTTTCAATGGACTCTTGCTGCAACTAGAGCCTTTCAAGAAGTTAAGCACAAGATGACAGAGGCACCCGTCCTTCGACACCCAGATTTTTCTAAGGTGTTTGAGGTTGCCTGTGATGCATCTGATGTAGGGATAGATGGAGTTTTGAGTCAAGTGGGTCATCCTATTGCTTACTTCAGCGAAAAACTCAATGAAGCTAAACAACGATACTCTACATATGACAAAGAGTTCTACACTGTGGTATAAGCTCTTCGCTATTGGAGATATTATCTATTGCCATCTAAGTTTGTGTTATATTCTGATCATCAGGCATTGAAATACCTTCTTTCCCAGAGAAAATTGAGTGTTAGGCACGTTAGGTGGGTTGAGTTCCTTCAGGAGTATACTTTTGTTCTTCACCACCGAGCGGGCATTGAAAACAATCCTGCGGATGCTCTTAGCCGTGTAGTTGCTGTTTTACAGACTATGAGTGTCCATGTGATCGGCTTTGACAGGATTAGGGATGAGTATGCCTCTTGTCCTGACTTTAGCATCATTTTTCAGGATGTTCAAGCTGGTAACCATCATGAGTACATTGATTTCCTCCTTAGAGATGGTTATTTGTTTAGAGGGTTGCGCTTATGTATTCCCCGTACTTCACTTAGGAATTTCCTGATTTGGGAATTACATGCAGGAGGTCTGGCATGCCATTTTGGTAGGGATAAGACATTTGCACTTGTTGAGGATAGGTTTTATTGGCCCACTTTGAAGCGTGACATTATTAGGATAGTGTCACAGTGTCGCACTTGTCAGTTAGCAAAGGCTAGGAAACAAAACACTGGATTGTACACACTATTAACAGTTCCACATACACCATGGAGAGACCTTAGTATGGATTTTGTGTTAGGATTGCCTAAAACAGCCCGTAGTCATGATTCCATTTTAGTTGTTGTGGATCGGTTTTCTAAGATGACCCATTTCATTCCTTACACTAAGTCTGCTAATGCCTCATATGTAACAAAGTTATTTTTTTGAGAGGTTGTTCGACTACATGGGTTGCCTATTTCCATTTGTGTCTGATAGGGATGTCAAGTTTGTGAGCTATTTTTGAAAGACACTTTGGAACTAGTCTTAAGTTTTTCTCTGCCTTTCATCCCCAAACTGATGGTCAAACCGAGGTTGTCAATCATAGTTTGGGAGATTGCTTAGGTGTCTAGTGGGTGATAAGATGAGAAATTGGGATTTGTTGTTGCCTACTGCTGCATTTGCCTATAACAACTCCGTCAATAGGTCGACTGGTAGATCCCCTTTTGAGATTGTTTATGGCCATTCTCCCAGACAACCTATTGACTTATTACCTTTACCTCCTGATTCCCGCCCTTCACACTCAGCTGAATCTTTTGCCCAGCATATTCATGACTTGCATGCCGACATAAGACAAAAAATTACATTAAGTAATGAGAATTATAAATTGACGTTCATCGTAGGAATAAAGAATTTACTGTGGGAGATTATGTCATGGTTCGTGTGTGTCCTGAACGTTATCCTAAAAATTCTTTCAAAAAGTTGCATGCTCGAGCCACTGGCTCTTTTCGTATTCTTCGTAAGTTTGGACCTAATGCATATCACCTTGACTTACTTTCGAATATGAGTATTAGTCATATTTTCAATGTGGAGGACTTGTTTCCTTATCATGGTACTTTTGAGCCTCCTATGTTGCCAGCAGGTGTTCCTACAAGTGGAGTTGCTTCGTCATCAGCATCACCTACAGTTCCTATTCTTCCACCGTTTTCACCACAGCTGCATGGCCAGATTGCACAGCTGCATGGCCAGATTGCAGATGTACTTGACGATTAGATTGTGGGCTCCTCGGATGGAGGATATCGTCGTTATCTTGTTTGGTGAAGAGATCGTCCAGAGACTGATGATTCATGGATTACTGAGGAAGAGTTTCGTCGGCTTGACCCTAATCTTGTAGAGCATTATGCCATTATCATGATCGTATCTCTCCGGAGGCGAGTTCTTTTCAGCCGGAGGAAAATGATAGGAATCAGATTATATTTCGTTATAGTAGGTGTAGACGTAAGGATTAGGAGTTATTTGTCATTTTGTTTTTCAGGGGCTTAGTTGTTATTTTGACTATTTATTTCTTTTAGAGTTCTTTTAGGATTTGTGCTCTCCTTATATATATATATATATATATATATATATATATATATAGGGGATATGGTATTTGTTTTGGGAGACTTTGATTATTATTGATATTGAATCCTACTATTGCTTCTTCCTCAAATTCTCACTCTATTCTCATCCCCTTCTTCTTCCTTTCTCATCCCTAATTCTTTCCTACTACGATCTACATCACATTCACTCTCAATGAGACTAAAAATCAGATATGAAGTCTACCAAATTTTCTTATGCACCAAAAGATAACTATGACGCCTTAATTAATTATGGTCTTAGTGATATGAAGAAAGTATATCTAATCTTGCAATCAAATATTCTACACTTTGTAGCACGTTTCTTTTGAATTTGTAGCATTAAGATTTTTATAATTACATATTGATTTTCTTCTCCTGCCCAATATAGTTGAAGTTTTCTATGGTCTAAATATCAAAACAAAAGAAATCAACGATACCAAATTACCCTATATATAAATGTTTTTCTCAAAAAAATGAGGGTGACCATGGTCCCTTGGTTCCGTCATTAATGATGTGCAGGCCCATAGCCTAAGAAGACAAAGTGTTTGTTGGTCAGACTTAAGCATAATCTCTCTCTCCATAAATTGCCATTGAGCCACAAACCCACTGGCCATCTTTATGACTTCTACACTGCTGATAAGGCAGTAAGAAGTACTGTAAACAATTTACTACTAGAATGTATTATGAATAAGACAATAACATGTAAATTCTTAAGCCCACCATGAAAACCTCAGTCATCAGCCCCCACCCACCCTCCATGTAGCCCCTTTCCCACCGCCAATTGCTAACACCATACCAACCTAGCACACAACCCTGCCACTCATCCCCCCACCCAACAACAGCCTCTCATCGTTCCTCCCTCCACCGCACGGCTTTGCCTCCTTCCTGCTCCACCATCGCAGATCAGTCCAAAAAAATAAGCCCAAAACACCTTTACCTTATTCTTCTTCTGGCATTTTGGATCCAGAGCCACCTATCTCTTTTGCATACCCACCTCGGTACAAAACCCACTCTACGCCACCCACTGCAAACCACCGGCAGCCACCTTCCTCATCTCCATTGTCACAGATTAATTCTCATATCCAATGGGAGGGATCTGCAACGTCTAACCTTCTCCCACCACCAAACAACAGATCTGTCCACCACCGGTGTTTTCCACGCCTTGCAAAGGCTGCACCTTTTGGCCTGCCAATTTTTGTGTGTGCAAGGGATTGGAAATAATACATCTAGGGTTTGGAATTGAAGTTTTCTTTAGTGATAATGATTCTATGTGTGTGGAGGAGAGATAGAGGTTCCATGGCAGTGGGGGTGGCGGTGGTACGTGAGGGTGGTGGTGGATTTTGGGGGGTTTGGTTGTTGAACGTGGTGGGCTTGTGTATTTCACAATCGATTTCATCCCATGGTTCCCAAATTTCTTGTCATTACTAATGGCAACTTCTCTATCATATATAGGAGAAAATATTGAGGGAAAATAGAGGCCATGCCTCATCCTTCACCAATCTATCTTCAAGGAAGGACAAAAAGAGAGAGAGAAGAGCAGATTTTCATAGATTTGTTCCGTGATTTGGGTCAAAAAGTTGAGAAGAGAAATGATTTTTTTTCACAACTGAGACATCTATTCGTTCGGGATGTTATGCCCACATTGTGTTGTTTGCAAAAAAAAATTCAATCTAATCTAGGGTAAAAGTGCGAATGCTTCTAAATGGGGCAAAAAATTTGTGTTTTTTGTTTTTTTGAGTGGAGAGGAGAAGTGAAGAGGTGGATATTGGTTGATTGTTCACTGGTGCTACTGTTGTGGGAATAGTTTTACTTGTTTTCTTGATCAATTGATGAGTTGTCATCATTTTATTGGTTGCAAAGAACACTGTTGTGTAGTTGTGTGGGTCAAAGGATTGTGTGAGAAGATAAAAAAATGAAAGTGTCAAATGGGCGAGTTGTGTGTGAAGAGAGAGAGAGAGAGAGAGAGAGAGAGAGAGGAGTATGAAAAGGTGAGGGAATTGAGTGATAAGACAAAATCTAAAAAAATTTAATTATTTTGTCCCCGTTTGTTTTATTGTGTAGGACATGATGCGATCAAGGTAGAGTTAGTATGCTACTTTGGATCGTGGTTTGTTTTGTAACTCTTATCTAAATCACTTTCTCAATGATAAGATACTTATACAACTATTACCAACAACCCCGCGTGACATTTATAATACAAAAAATCGAATATTGATCGTGTAATATTTATGTTATAAATAACAATTTTTTTTCTTTTCTTTAATTACGTAGATTAAAATTAAAGTGAACACAGAGAAAATAAGAGAGAGAGGGAGATGTAGGTGTGGATTAGTGAGTTTATCTCACATTGGGGAGTATGCTGGTTGAGTTGATATTTTTGAGCGGGGAAAAAAATTATGGAATGAATTTTTGTACTATTGGATCAAAGTGGATAAAAATTAGATAAATCATGACCGTTGTTGTGTTTTTATAAGTTGAGAATTCAACTTTCAGACTGTAATATTATATAGATATATTTAGATATATAATAAAACTAATATTAATTTATATTTTTGATAAAATTCCAAAACGAATTATAATTCAAGACGTGTTGGCTAATGGTTTTAAATAATAAAAGCTCGCCATTACATATTCGTATTATGCCAAAAATTTTAGATCACATTAAATCCAAAAAAAAAAAAAAAAACCATTCAAGGTTATATTGGGATTGCTTGGATCATGGATTGAGTTAGGATTTGAATTACAATTTTGGGTTGAGAATTTGGGCAAATGTGGATTGCAAACCCACTCTGTTCCAGTTGTGCGATGTTGGTTTGTGGGACACTTGGGGTGTCTATGATCTCAGTATCTATGCTTCAAACGGTTTCATGGAGTTGATAATGGCAAATAGAAGAAGAAATTCATTATTAGCATTGGGATTGAATCCGGAGAAGTGATTAGTAGTGACAATTGTGTTATTTTTGAGATTGTTAACTATTTCTCTAAGTTAATTCATCTGAGGGTATTGCTAGACCTTGTGTTGAAGGTTTGGATTGATGTTCTATTGGTGAGAGTACTTCTAGATGGCATGAGAGATCTTATAAGGAATATGAAATTAGATCTGCAGTCTTTGAGCTAAGTGGTGATTAATCCCCGGTCCGGATGGCTTTACTTGGCTCATTCTTTAGATGTGTTGGGTTTTGATAAAGGGGAATTTCTTATTTAGGAGTTCTTTGAGAATGGGGTTGTGAACTCTTTTACCATGCCACCTTTATTTTTCTTATTCCTAAGAAGGAGAGGTCTTCTTTGGTTAAAGATTTTCGGCCAATTAGTTTAGTTTCTATCCTTAATAAAATTTTGGCTGAAGTCCTTTATAGGAGAATCCAAGAAGTTTTTCATGAGAGTATCTCGTGTTCCAAAGGTGCCTTTGTTCGAGGAAAGGCCAATCTTGGATGTGGTGCTTGTTGCAAATGAAATTGTTGAAGGGAACAGAGAGAAGAAGAAAGAATGATTTATGTTCAAGGTTGCGTTTGAGAAAGCTTATGATATGGTGGCTTGGAATTTTTGGAATGGGAGCCAACATAGATAGTAGGGAGCCACTACCCCAATCTCCAAACTTCTCCTACCACTTCCCCTTCTCCAACAGTTCAACAAGTCTGCCACTTATGTTGGCATAACCCAAGCCTTATAATGTGAAAATAAGTGCCCACACCTCCACAACCACTAATGGATATTGGATACAGCTATTTTGGTCGAAGTATCCATGCTTCATAGGTGATACTAATGTGACACAAGATTCCTGCTACTGTTAAGGTATCTGTGAAATTCTATATTGCTGCCATCTCAAGTTTTGTCAATCATAGTGATTGCTATATTTATATTTTGTTCTTGCCACATAGGTTCTTTTTTTTTTTTTTTTTTTATTGGAAACAAACATTTTATTAATAAGACAAAAGAAGCATTACAATCTAAAAAGAAGTTGGACAAGAAGTCCAACCTAAGAAACAAACCAGCAAACTGGCCAACAACAAAAAAGAAAGCAACAGAAAAGAAAACACCACCCGCTCCAATCAATGGCAGGAAGCTGTTCAATTGGAAGTGATACAATATAAAGGGACATTTTCGAACTCCTTAGTCACTTAGGCCCATAAAGAAGCTAAAAAATAAACCCTCTCCCATAATCCTTCCCTCACTTCTGTCTCATCTTCAAAAAGTCTCGTATTTCTTTCCATCCAAACGACCCAAACAATAGCAAATAAAGCGCAATGCCATAATGTCTCTTCTTTCCCTCCTCCTCCTAAACCTCCAAGATCCACACAAAATATTGATGAAATAGGTTCTATTCATGGGGTTTTGCTATTCTGTTGAGTTTATGACAAACACTGTATCTTCTTTCTGTCGGATGTGGGCCCTAAATTTGCTGCTTACCATGATCTCAACACTTTGCATTCATTTTCTTTTTGTTTGACGATATTGTGTTTTTGGTTGTCAATTTATACAGGTATATTTGAGCGTTTTCGCGGAATTCTTCACGAAGGAGAAATTGATAAACGAGTTCAGTTTTTGATAGAAGGCCTCTTTGCACTAAGAAAAGCCAAGTTTCAGGTCCAGTTTCATTTATTCTCATAAACCCTTAAGTCTTTTCAATTTGAGTACTAAAAACTGGAATTGCTTATGTGAATTTTACTTGCACAGGGATACCCAGCTGTTCGACCAGAACTGGACCTTGTAGAGCAAGAAGATCAATTAACGCATGAAGTTTCTCTTTCAGATCAAATAGATGCAGAGATCACATTAGGTATGTCTTTGTTTATGGTAGTTCTCTTCTTGGTCTTATTCGATTGTAATGTTCCTTATTGACTAATTTCAGATATTTTCAAGCTGGATCCTCAGTTTTTGGAGAACGAGAAGCGTTACGAAGAATTGAAGAAGACACTACTGGGTGAGGAATCTGAGGATGCAGCAGATTCTGATGCAGCATCAGATGATGATGATGATGAGGATGAAGAAACGGATGAAGATGATGAAGAGACGATGAAAATAAAGGACGAAACAGAGACAAATCTTGTGAATCTCCGAAGGACTATTTATTTGACCATTATGTCGAGTGTTGATTTTGAGGAAGCTGGTCACAAATTATTGAAGATCAAACTAGAGCCTGGTCAGGAGGTATGTATTGCGATTTTTTCCTTCTGTATTTGCACTACAACCAAGGGCTTTTGTAGATAATGATCTCGACCAAAGCAAATTTAGTGGACACTGTTATTTATCTATGATTTTGTTGGGTGAATGCATGTCTGACATTGGCGGTTGATAAATTAGCATTCAGCATGAAATATCTTAAATTTATTAGGTTACAATTGGTGAACCTGAAATCTATCACCATACGTTATTGCTCTGTGGTAAAGGATCTCTTCCAAGGGGTGGGCTTGGTTGGGAAAGGTCTAGAAAGTGCAGCATCCACCCTTTGGAAATTGTGGTCTTTGTTTTTTATGACCAAGGAAAATGTGAAACGTCTAAATGCACTATCAGGGCATGTTTGTTTTTGAGCAATACTACTAAGACTTGATTTACTAATATAATTTGTTGACTTAATGATTCATAACCATTGGATTGACAGCGGGGTGCAGTATTCAATTGGACTCACTATCAATCCAACGGTTGTGATGGATTAGATCAGAAAATTAGGTCCAAATAATATTATTATTTATATTTCAAATTTGAAATATCAAAAAAAGGTGGGCGAGAAAAGTTTTTAGAAGTCTTTCTCTTAAAGGCTTATGTTTGCAGCTGACTGATGAGATGCCACTCCTTATGCAATCCAAATTCATAGCTGTTGTAAGGACTAAAGAACAGCTTTTGTGAAATCTTTTGAAGAAAAAATGAGACGCATTATTCGTCGAAAAAGAGACATTAACTGCACTGTTTATCGAAAAAGAAACATTAAATGAATTATATATTAATATTTTTTTTCAAGGCAGGATTAAGGAAAAAATGATTTGAACGAAGTATAGAATAAAATAGATAGGAAGGCAGGAGAATATTTCAAAAATATGTAGTGTCATCGTCCGGTAGAAATTTAAATTTCATCTCGTTGATTCTTCTTATTAGGGCAAACTATCTAATCACAGTAGTATTTGACGTATCTTTTGATACTCAACTACTCACATTTTTAGATTTTCCTAATAAAAAATACTGTGGTCTTTTCATGTTCCTGGCATTTTCTTTTTGTTTTTGTGGCTTAAGCATCTAGGTTTCTGCTATTCCTTTATTCAAATTGCAGTTTTGATGAGCTTACTCCACATAAACCTGAAAATTTATTGAGTTTGAGCTGGCCTATCTATGCAGATGGAATTATGCATTATGTTGTTGGAATGCTGCAGTCAGGAGAGAACTTACCTCCGGTATTATGGCCTATTGGGGCAGCGATTTTGCATGATCAACAAGGTCCATCAAGAAAATTTCGAGACATGTTTTGTCCAGCAATATTCGATGATTCATCGGCTTGAGACAAATAAGTTGCGTAATGTTGCAAAATTTTTTGCTCACTTGCTTGGCACTGATGCTCTTCCCTGGCACGTTTTATCATATATACGTCTTACTGAGGAGGACACTACTTCTTCTTCCCGAATTTTCATTAAGATTCTCTTCCAGGTAACTTAATTATATGTTTTTCATTGTTTGTCCCCCTCTCTCAATATTGGAAACCCTCTTTTTTGTTTATGATCTTAGCTTGCTTGAGGATTTAATGCCCCCTGTCAAGTTTAGGGTTTTGATAGAAAGAATTATGGAAGAATTGTGTGAGAGGAGGAAGAATTTTAGACCTCTGTCTCACCCTCGACTCATATTTGTGCATACGATAAACATAAAAGATGAGGCTGCACTTATTACAGCATGCAAAATTGCAGTAACTAATATTCTCAACAAAGTCCTCAAGTTATACATATCATATACCTCGGCTTGGAAAAAGTACCTGTCAGACGATACTACTTGATGCATTTGTAACATATGTATGAGTTGATCCTCAGACTTCACTGTGGTAATATTTCCTCTTAGTATCCTTTTCCAAATAAAGTGACAGTCAACCTCGATATGCTTGGTTTAAAGTGCCATTAGCACTGTCCATCTACCACAGACTTCATTCTCAGACCACATTCACACTGTCGTGGAACATTATTTAACCTACCTCTCAATCTCAACCATTTATATGTATGCAGTGATCATAAAAGATGAGTATACCGCACATGGTTATTATTACAACATATAAAAGAAACGTTAACACTACAACTCCTAACACCACTATATATCTATCCAGTGCAAAATTTGTGCCCTTGTCCTTGAATTGCAAAAGATAGGAGTTGCACACGCGCCTTATTCATGGATTTTTTTTCGCTTGAGCTTTATTAATGGACTTGGCCAAAGAAGCTCTTTATAATGGCTGCTGGTCAGGTTATACCTTTAAAGAGATGAGTCATTGCCATTGCTATTGCTGCACATCATTTTTCTTCATGTTATCATAGTAGAGCGCTTCTCTCTCTCTCTCTCTCTCTCCCCTCTTTTATTGGGGGATACTTTTACTATGTGTTCCTTGTTTGTAATTTGCCCATCCATGTATAAAGTAACCTCGCAAGGCTTTTCTTTTTATGTCAGTTGTCATCCCCTGTTCTCCATGAGCTGTTAACTTACAACTTTGTATGCTTTCTGGTGCAGGAATTGTCAGAGCACCTAGGGATTCGCCTGCTTAATGAGCGTCTAAATGATCCTGCAATGCAAGATTCATTTGAATCAATTTTTCCTAAGGATAATCCCAAAAACACCCGGTTTGCCATTAACTTTTTCACTTCTATTGGGCTTGGTGGCATCACAGAAAACTTGAGAGAGTATCTAAAAAATATGCCACGCCTTATCATGCAACAACAAAAGCCTGTTTCCGAGTCAGATGACGAATCTGGTAGTTCTGGTTCTTCTGATTCAGATGCATCTAGTTCAGAGTCGGAATCAGAGTCATCAAGCTCTGAAGAAAAAGGAAGTGATGATAGACGGAAGAAACGAAAGAGGAAGTGAAAGTGATGATAGACGGACGAAACATTGAGGGATACTATTGAGTCCTGACCGTCTAGTCAAATAGAGCTTTGTATCCCTGCAACTGTAATGTAGTTCTGTTTATTTCACGATTTGTACAATATGCAAATGTCTGAATGTGTGAAAATCCACAAGTTATGTTTTCACTCTGGAAATCCTATTTTGTGTGTCTCACATTGACGCAGTTAATGGTTCAGTGAGCTGTCTTTTTAATTTTAATTGGCTCTCGACATGTTGGAATATAAAACTTGTAGTGGCCTTTGTAATAGGTATGCGGTGGAGTATGAAACTAATTCAAATTGGTGAGGTGTAATGTGAGAAAAGCAATAATAAAGTGAACAAAGTGGAATCAGAGTGACAGTTTAGGGAGACATTATAATTTGCCTGGTAGACGTGAATTTGTAGAACGAAAACCAGACTCCAAGGACTTTAGTCATCTGGCGGACTCCTATTCGATTTTGGTCGAACTCTTTAGGGGTTTTGGTTTGATCAATCATTACATTCGGTAGTCATTGCGGTAGGGAGCGTTCCAACCCTCTTATTCCGACAATCACACTCGTTTGTTAATTGATTTAAGAAAAATTCTCATTCAAGCCTTTCAATATGTATGATTCGACCCGTCGAACAAAGGTGACCTTGAAATCAAACTTCCTTTTTTGAGAATCCATTAGTTCTGCTAGTCACAATAAATCTCAATTCACAAAACAACTAGGTCAAGAATTAAGCAATAAAAATATATGCCCACATTAACTACGCTCTTACACCAATTGAAAATAGAGAAGTGTTAAAAATCTTCCCACACAATTATACACGCGAAATCACATGCACAACCTAGAGGGGGTGAATAAATTAATTAAACGTCTCAATTGAACAAACACCAAATTTTAACCTGTTAACCACAATTACTAAATTAATTAGTCAATTGGTCAATTAAACCCTTCGAACCCCTTTTTCTTCAACAAGAACAACCCGCCCAACAATCCAACCTTCTAACAAGTCAACTACCAATCCACAACCAATTTGATGAATATGCAAGATATATCAATCGAAGAGTCATTCCATCAAACTCAATGTATGTGTGTGAGTGTGCAATTGCATGCGCGTATAAAAATTAAAGCAATAAAGAGATCATCCACAAGGCAAGTAATTTTACGTGGAAATGCTCTCGAAAAAAGCCACGGAACTGATCTTGGTTCACTTAACCTAATTCACTAAACTCAAATTCAATTACAAGGATGTAAGTTAGATACTTTCTTCCTTGTCAATCTCATCCGAATTCACCCACTGAAGTCTTGAATAGTTTCACTTGGATGCACTCACCTCAATGAACTGTCTAGGCCTTGAACAATCTTTTAAGACACACCCAAGATTCTTGGTATGTACACAATCCTTTCACCTTGAGCTATTTTCCTTATAGTGATTATCCAGATGAATTTCACTGTGAATATTGGGAGGATAAAATAAATTCAAAGTTCAGGATTTATCATTGTCGTGATTGCGATTAGTCTTTTCATCATATATGCATTGAGAATCTCAATATGAACATCAAGTTTGGAGGCACCGTTCAAGTTGAAGATCACCCATACCCTCACTTTTTCTTGAAAAGAAGAATTAGAAGCTCATGTGTCGTAAGGGTGGTGACTCTTCTTTCCAATACAATTGGGGATTATAATGCAATTATATGATTTGCACAACATCATGTGAATCTTGATCTTGGTAAAAATTTTGGTTCTTGGTTGGAGCATGGAAATGTAGAATTCGTTTGAGAATTTTTATAGTCTATTCACACCCAATATAACTTGATTAGTTTGTCACTGTAGACATTAAAAAATTAATTGAGTTGGACCTAAATTCCACAACCCAAATAGTACAAGCCCAAACGTAATTAACTAGTGTTGTTAAATTAAAATGTACTTAAATTCCATGGGCCCAAATTAAAAAGACTTTTAAAGGTAAATTAGGTTGTACTTAAAGTCCATAAATCAACTAAAGCCCATAAATTTAAATTAATATGGGTGGCCCACTGCCTAAAGCCCGTACAAGGGTATTCTGGTAAAATACCCTTGTAAGGTAACTACTCCCAACACTATAAATAGAGGTCTCAGGTAAGCCAAGAAAGGAGAAGAAAAGAAGCCAAAGAGGAGGCCAAGAAGAGAAGCCAAAGGGGGAGGCTAAGAAGGAAGAACAAGAGAAGCCAAGGAGGAGGGAAAATCAATAAAGCTTTGCCGGAGTCCATCTCAGGAGGTGAAGGGAAGATCAGCAGCGAAACTCTGCCAGAATCTACCCCCAACTGAGGTCTTACAAATCCATCTCTAAGGAAAAGAAACATTACCAAGGTCCTTCTTCATGAGATTCAAATCATCTTCAAGCCATTCAACACAAAGAACGGTGAGAAGATGCAACAAAGTCAAGTTAAAGATCGAAGAACAAGATTCACATCAATTTGACCCTTGTCTTCAGCAAATCCACCAAATCAAAGATTGAAGAACGAGAACCATGTCAATCCGACTCTCGTCTTTAACAAATCTACCAAAGCATCACCAAATCGAAGATTGAGGAACACGCTGGTCAAACTCTTGTCTTCACTAAATCTACCAAAGTCAACACCAAATCAAAGATCGAGAAATACGCTGATCCGGTCCTCATCATTATCAAATCCACCAAGAATTAGAGGAAAGTGCACGTGACAAGCACGTCGAACAGAGTCAACACAACTTTATTAAATTAAGTCAAATCATCAACAATTGTAATTTGACATTACTTTGTATTAATATTACATCACGAATTTTGTCGTTACAAATTTTTGGAACGCCCGGTGGGACGCTTTCTTCCTCTCATCTCTCAAGTAAAAAAATCAACAAGCCTGACAGCAATGACAGCTAAAGACGTCGTGATTCCTCCCACTGACAAATTAGCAGACCTGATCGAGGAGTCAATTCCAACAACCCGCGCCAGAACAAAGGCGGACAAATCTCAACTCTTGCCACCGATGGAGCATTGCTCTAGGCAGAGTAAAAGGAAGACTCTTCCAACAAAAAAGAGACAACCTGCCCATTCTTCTGTCGATCTGGAGGAAGAAATTGACGATTCTCTACCCAGTACACACTCTAACACTGGTTCGAGGACTGAATCTTACTTTGAGACTTCTTCTAAGCAGAAGTGGAGTGATTATTCATCGGTCTCTGATACGCCTATGCTTGTGATGGTGATGGACGCCATTTCATGTGAAGAACATCTTCAACAACTCACTACTAAGATCGAAAGAATGACCAAAGCTCTTGAAGGTAAAGATATGCAAATCGCCACACTAATGAATCGGCTCGAATTGCAAGAACCTTCAAAGAAAATAGTCAAGAAACTCCAAACTCATTTGGTACCAAAAACACAAGAAAATCCTAAGTATTTAGAAAATCAACAGAAGCAAAAGTAGTATGATCGAGTCGTGACACAAAATGTCATGCAAGATTCTTCTCAGATTTCTATTATTGCACTCTCTGTCCAACAACTCTAGCATATGATTGCAGATACGATCCGAGCCCAAAATAGAGGAGCTCAACAATCTTCGTTGGTATATGCCAAGCCATATAGCCGACGAATTGATGAGATGCAAATGCCTATGGGCTACCAACCCCTGAAGTTCCAACAATTTGATGGAAAAGGCAATCCTAAGCAACATGTTGGTCATTTCATTGAAACTTGCAATAACGCTGGCACCTACGACGATTTAATGGTGAAACAATTCGTCCGTCCCCTCAGAGGTGCCGCGTTTGACTGGTACACAGATCTTGTAGCTGAGACTATTGACAGTTGGGACCAACTTGAACAAGAGTTTATCACTCGTTTCTACAGCACCTGACGTATGGTAAGTCTTCTTGAACTTGTAGGGACAAAACAAAGAAGAGATGAATCCATAATCGATTATATTGAGCGTTGAAGGAGTCTTGTTCTCAACTGCAAGAAGCACATTAGTGAAGGTCAAATTATCAACAATTGTAATTTAACATTATTTTTGTGTTAATGTTACATCATGAATTTTGTTGTTACAGTCACTTTTTTTTTTTTACTTATGTTCTAACCTGTCAATGTAAGCTATTAACTTTCACAGCTTCTGTAAGTGATAAAATTGCTTGTAAACTTTAAACATGCTCAGATCTATCCTTAACTAGCTTCACACCGATGTTTCTGGCGGTTGGAATGTGGTTCATAGGTATTATTATCAGTCACCTTCTTGTGTCTGTAGGAAACCCACCCGACCCGAGGTTAACACTTTATATCATCATTAGATAGAAGTTCACCAGGTGCTTTGGGAGTTGGATTGCACTGAATTTATTGTCCTCAAAGTATATAAAGAGCTAGGCTGCATTGTTATTGTAGTATAATTCTCCTTGTTAAGGTTCTAATGAATATAGTGCGAAAGATTGTGATGAGTACCGTGGGCATGTATGGTACCAGACCTTCGATTAGGCAGAGGGCGCGAGAGAAGTGATGGTTCCCTTGCATTTAACTTCCTATAAAAGATTTGTCGAAGGATGCAAAGCAAGTTGTAGAACTGCAGGGACTGAACCAACTGGAAAACTGGAGGCGGCCTAACAACAATAACTAGCAATTTGTTTGCTGCGATGATGATTCTAAATGAATGCTTATTTAAAAACTTTGCCCAAGGTATGGGTTTCAGTCTTGTTACTGCTAATGCTAAAACTCATAGTAGAGTTGAGGAGTATATTTGATTCCACATAGGTCTAGCCACGTTCATTGGCTTTATCTATAATCATATAATTCCCTTCATTGAAATTATAGCTATGCATTAGTACCTAATTTTGCCTTTGGTATACACCAAGTAATCCTTTTAAGTGGAAATGGAATTGATGGGGAAATAGAATGAAGTAGAGAAAGAAATGCAATGTACATTTTAAGCACAGGGATTAAATTTTTGAATGGAAATGGGGGAAAAGGTCATGGAAGACAACACAGAGCTCGCTCAAGCGGTCTCCATGGTTGCTGGAGGGGTGCTTGCCTTAGTCATGTTTAAAATACAGTTTTCATTCCAGCGACAAACCGCCCTATGACCACCCTCTTACCGATTGAGCGGTCATTCGCAAATCTAAGTTTTCTTATTTATTAAAACTATCCTTATTCCAAACCTATAAATAGGGAGTGTCTTTCCCACATCTAGGTCAAGCCTTGAGAGTGTATTTTGAAGAGAAAAATATATTTTTCAACCTTGAGAGATTCTACCACGACTTAGATCCCTAAGATCCAAAGGCTACCACTAGTGATTCTTTCCATCCTCACAACTTGGAGTAGAAGAGCTTGTTGGTGAACAAACCCATTAGTGTGTGCATACCAAGGATTGTTGGTGTACTCATAATTGCTCAAGACCTAAACAAACCATACGATGGAGAAGTCCAATTGAAGGTGGAAGGTTTGTATCCCCCTCACAAACACGGTCTTGGAAGGAGTGGTGGTGGTGTGTTCACTAGTGTATCCTAAGTCTTGTTTGTTACCCACACTCTTCCCTATGGACAATATTTTATCAAATTTCTTTGATCATGGGGAAAGTCTTGAAGAGAGTTCTTTTGATTCTTGAAGGTCTTTATCAAGTTTTATCAATTTAAATTCTAGACTATATTTTTAACTCAACAAGCTTGTGACACTCTCTTTCTATAAAGTCCATCTTGTCCCTAAGAGATTTATTATTCCCTTCAAGCCCACAAATTTGGGCTTTGGACTTCACTAAGTGGGGTGAAGTGCTTTATTTTCTTCTTCTCTGGCATTGAGCCTCGCACTCCAACTAAGCAATTTATTCTTTTGTTTGAGGCAGTCTTCGTACAATTGATCATACGTAACATGAATGTCGTCAACTCTCTCCGTGCCATCCTCACTTGAGGAAACCTCAACATTGAAGTCATCTACCCCGTGGTAGGACTTGATTCTTCTTTTATCTCTTTCTCAACTTTATCTCTTGAAATTTCTCTTGGGGGGGAGGAGTGTGTGCCAACAAAAGCCGTACAATTTTTATCATCTTCTTGAGAGGAAGTGTCCTCACTAGAAGTGGTCTTGGACTCACTATCGCTCCATTTAGCCTTCATGACATTCGTTCGTTCTTTGGACAAATCTTTCATCTTTCGATTAGGACATTCTGCAACCAAGTGTCCAAACCTTTTGACACTCAAAACATTGGAGTCCTTGCACCTTTTTCTTAGCCTCTTGTTGAATGTTCTTTCCCCCTTGTTCTCTCTTCATTCCTTAGGATATTTAGGTCTACTCGACTTTGCCTTTGACCCGGAATGGACTCAACACCTCTAGCCTTTACATAGTTTCTAATCTTTCTTGCAAAGTAGGCTATGTCCTCACGTCCCAACCAAGGTGACTCGGAATCATCTCGTTCTTTTCATATTGAGCTCAAGGCAATTCGCCAACTCAAAAGTCAATATTAACCCAACTCGGTATTCTACGGACACCTCATTCAAGTTCATTCCTGTCACTAAGGCTATTAACTTAGCTTGAAACTGCTCTAGTAGAGATCTCAATATTTTCCATGTATGTGTGGATTCTTCATACTTGACACCAAGGGTAAAAGATGTGACAATGTCACTAAGTTTAACATAAAAATCACTTAAGGTGTCATCTTCTTCTATACTCAAGGTCTTAAACTATGAGGTGTACCATTGAGGCCGAGACATTTTCACCAAAGGATTCCCTTCATGGGAAACTTCCAAGATATCTCAAGTTTCTTTGGAGGTCTCGCAATTGGAGATCCTACGAAACTCATTGGGTGTAACGATCCTACAAAACTCATTGGATGTAATGACATTGAATATAGCATTCAAGACTTTTGAGTTCCACCCTGTGGACTCGTACTCGATTTTAGTCCAAGTTTTTAGGGTTTTTTTTTATTCGGCCATCGAATTACTACCTTTGATAGACGTGAAGGTAAGAGGGCTCCAACCCTCTAATACCAACAACCACACTCGTTCGTCGATTGATTTAAGAAAATCTCTCATTCAAGCCTTCCAATACGCATAATTCGACCAGTTGAACAAGGTTGGCCTCGATGACTAACCAGTAGTCACAACTATGTGCAATTCAAGGGTAAACACATGGTGACACCAATTGGAAAGGGAGAAATGTTAAGAATCTTCCTACACGATTATACATGTGGAATCACAAGCATGAACTAGAAGGGGTGAATAGGTTAGTTAAACTTCTCAATCGAACAAACACAAATTTTTAACCTATTAATCACAAATACCAAATTAATTAGTCTATTGTTCAATTAAAATCCAATCCCTCCAATAAGCCAACCGCCAATCCACAATCAATTTGATGAATATACAAGATATAGTAATCAAAGAGTCATTCCATCAAACACATAGTGTGTGTGTGTGTATGCAATTGCATGTGTGCATGAAAATTAAAGCAATAAAGAGATCATCTACAATACAAAAAATTTTATGTGGAAATCCTCTAAGGAAAAACCATGGAAAGATCCAAGTTCACCTAGCCTAATCTACTAAACTCAAAGTCAATTACAATAATATAAGTCTTATACCTCAACCAATACAACCATGGTTAGATGATTTCTTTCTTATCAGTCACTCCTTCAGATATACCCACCAAAATCTTGAGTAGCTTAACTTAATGGCCTCACCACAATGAACCGTCTAGGCCTCGAGCAATCTTTCTAGGACGTACCCAAGATTCTCGGTATGCACATAACCTATGTGGGTTTTGGTGCTTCACCAAATAAACTTCTTCTTCAATGTGTGATGTTGAATGAAAAAATCATCTAGATTTTGGCCTTTGAATCTTAGGGATCTAGGGTTGTTCTTGGCTCTCTATATATTTAAGAGGCAACTTAAGATTTACCGAGAGGCTTGCCCTATAATACACCAAGTATTTTTTGCATCAATTTGGTTCCAAAAATATATAGTAAAAAGTGTAATAGATGTTCATAAAGAAGGACAAAATAGCCATAAAGTCAGTAATTAATGGAGGTTTGAACTCATTTGGAACAAAGTCTAGACTTACTTTTCTTAATGAAAATCTAATAGGACTAAATGATATTTTAAAGAGAAAAGTAACACTTCTTGGATATTTTTTCGAACTTTTAACTATTTCATGATTCCAGAACCCATAAGTATAAGATTTCTCTTCCTTATCATTTTACTGTTCAAATTCATAGAAAATATTCGACCTTTAATTTCACCAAATTTAGGCCTATTAATGGATCATATTTGATCTACATCTGATCGATTAGATATGCAATGATATTTTTACAAATAATACAAATTCGAATTTGAATCTGTTTAGGGCATGTTTATATTGCAACAATAGTTGGGATTGGATTGATTTTATTAACCCAATCTAATCCATAACCATGGGGTTCTACGGTCAATTTTGGTCACTTGTAATTATACAATGTTGGCCCCATAAATTGACAAAGAAGTGACATTTTTGAGACATTCTCAAGTGGCACTATACTTTTATTTGGACTTTATTGCCTCTTTTCAACTCCATTTCAAATCCTTGAAGGATATTCGTATTTGGGGTCAAATCAGTATTTTTAAAGCTTATTTCTACTAGTACCTTTTTACTAGCCATTTTACCCCACCTCCTAGGTGGTTCTGTTAAGCCTATGTATATGGGTTAATTGTAACAGAAATTTGGTTGTGGGTACGTTTTAGAGGAATTATTTGGCTCTAAATACCACAATCATACTTATTCTCCATTAATCATCTTTTTCTTAAAATAATAGTCAACAAGTATACATTTCAATTTTTTTTTGTATTACCTAATTATCCCTATATTAAATACTACATATCTGATTGGCAGTTTGTATATTTTTAAATATCTAAATATTAGATTTGAGACTTTCAATATTTTTTGGATGTTATCCAAAGTTTAAATTTTTAAAATTCAAACAAAATTAATATTTCATTATTATATTCCA
Organism: Ilex aquifolium; assembly: GCA_951799425.1. Lineage (NCBI taxonomy): Eukaryota > Viridiplantae > Streptophyta > Magnoliopsida > Aquifoliales > Aquifoliaceae > Ilex > Ilex aquifolium. Next base: position 31,731,775 of record OX637393.1, read on the forward strand.
CAAAACTATTTCTTCTTCACCAGTTCACGATATTTCTGAATCTACCAGTATCATATTAAACCAAAGTCTCTCTTCTTCATCAATTTTGAATTTTCAAAAAACTGCAATCAAACGTTAGTCGGACACCGTTAATCTGTAAGTATTCATCATTTGCATTTTATTTTCTTCAACATCTTCATTTTACACTATGAGGCCATTCAATATGTTCTGAAAACATATATGAAATCCCATCCAAAAATATTTCAAAGTTAAAACAACAGTACATAATATTTTTCAGGTTGGTGAATGTTATATATCTTTTTGTTTTTGTAAGCATCTGGGTTGTAGTTTATATATTTAAATCAATCGAATTTTATGTAGTATGATAGTAAAGTTTGTTAAGAACTAGCAAATGTTTTTTTTTTAAAGCCTTTGTTTGTTTTATTTTCATCCAAAGTTTTATATTTATGAACATCGATGAATTCTAGAACAAGATTTTTTCTGAAACATCATATGTTCAACGTTCAAACATCAGATGTGTGTTATTTTTTTCGAAGTACATTTTGTTTTTTTTCTTGGTTGCTGAATGATCTTGTTGAATATTTCTCAGACCAGATATTTACTGGGACAATTTTCTTTGTACGTTAAAATTCAATAATTTAGTGGAGTCTGTGATTCACTGTTTGGTGTTACTCTTTCGAATTTTAAATTTATGTTTATTATTTTCTGTTAATGTCAATTTAAGAATGGATGGAATGATCGTGCTCTTATGCAAATGTCATCTTGAGAAGTTGATTATGAGATGTTCGGTTTTGTCAAACTTTGATTTTATTTTGCGTGGAGTCTATGGGAAATGGGACGAGTTGAGAAATGTGTCAGTTGACACATCATATTCGATTCTAGGTCATACAAATTGTTGTTTGTGAAATAATGACAACATGAAGAATATGTTTGAGCTAATACTTTGAATTAATGGCAATTTAATTGATATGAGGGTCTATGTGTGCAATGCTGCTTCACGTGTTGTGGTTGATAATGAGTTGCTTGAAGATGTTCATATTTTTGAAGCCATAATTGAATATGAGGTCGATTTGCTTCCTCGTTTTTGTTCACATACTGAGAAAGTTCTATTAACATCTGGGTGGATAAATGAAATCAGGTGTGAAGGTCAAAAGTTTGAAGGTGGTGTTACAGATTTTCGGACTACTCGATGAAAATATGCAATTGAGTTTGGGTTCAAATTCAACTATATGAAGAATTGTAAGATGATGGTTGTTGCTAAATGTGAAAGAGTATAAGAAAGCTTTATGTATATTTCGTAATCAAAATGCAGTATATATGTTGATACAAGATAAGAAGATTAGTTTACAAATAACCTTATCATGAAATTTAAGATAACTAGATTACAAATAAAACAAATAGATCTTATCAGGCTAATCAGGAAGTTGCAATGCTAGTCTTCATGCTTATCAGGTAGAGAAGAGTTGGAGCTGGAGTGTATCTCCGTGGCTTCATTAACATCCCCCCGCAAGCTGATGGGGGGAGGTAGAACCATCAGCTTGTCACGAAGTAAGGAAAAACGAACAGATGTGAGTCCCTTAGTGAACAAATCGGCCAGTTGATCATGGGTACGTAAATATTTGACAACAATATCACCATTGACAACTTTTTCTCTAATGAAATGAAAATCAACTTCAACATGCTTAGTTCGAGCATGAAAGACATGATTAGAGGCTAAAGAAATAACACTGACATTGTCACACCATAAGATAGGTGGAGAGCAAAGAGGAATCCGAAGTTCTTGAAATAGCATACGCAACCAGTAAAGTTCTGCTGTGGTGAGAGACAAAGAGTGATACTCAGCTTCGGTACTTGAACGGGAGACAACACTTTGTTTCGTAGTAGACCAAGAAACCAAGCAGGAGCCAAAAAATACACCATAGCCAGAGGTGGAGCGACGATCATCGGGGTTTCCAACCCAATCTGAGTCACAGTAGGCTTGAATATGAAAATCTCCTTTGGTAAACCAAAGACCATGATTAATTGTACCCTTAAGATAGCGCAAGACCCGTTTTGCTGCTGTCCAATGAGCAGTAGTTGGATTATGCATATGTTGATAAAGTTGATTCACGGAATAGGAGATGTCTGGCCTAGTGAGGGTACAGTATTGCAAAACACCAACAATTTGACGATATCCCTTAGCATCATCATCAGATAGAGGATTTCCATCAAAAGTAGACAACCTAGAGCCGAGAAGACATGGTGAAGCAATCGGCTTAATACCAATCATACGATGTAAGACATCACCAATATATTTCGACTGTCGCAAATGAAGAACTGTTCAATTACGATGTGCCTAAATACCGAGAAAAAAATGTAGGGGACCAAGATCCTTGAGACAAAATTCTTGTTGAAGAGTGGTGATGATAGAGGAAATCATAGTAGAATGAGTGCCTGTGACTAAAATATCATCAACATAAACCAAAATAAAATTATGAACATCATTTTGGTGAAGAATAAATAGCGAGGAATCAACAGAAGAAGAGATGAAGCCTAATTCCAATAATGAATCTCGGAGTCTTGTGAACCAAGCACGAGGGGCCTGTTTAAGGCCATAAAGTGCTTTGTGCAAGCGGCAAACATGATCAGGAAATTATGGATCAATGAAGCCCATGGGTTGCTTCATATACACTTCTTCGGTCAAGTATCCATTCAAAAATGCATTAGATACATCTAACTGTTGAACACACCAGTCAAATTGAATAGCAAGAGCTAATACAACCCGAACAGTAGGAGGCTTAATAACAGGACTAAAGGTGTCAGTAAAGTCCACACCACTTCGCTGATCAAAGTCTTTGGCAACTAACCGAGCTTTGTAGCGAGCAACAGAGCCATCCAGATTTTGTTCAATTCAAAACACCCATTTATTGCGAACAACAGTTCGAGTAGAGGGCCGAGGACAGAGGGACCAAGTTCCATTATCAATTAAAGCATCAAACTCATCTCTCATGGCAGACTGCCATTTAGGGGATAACATGGCTTGGGAGTAGCAGGTCAGTTCAGAAGGGAGTGTGATTGTGTGTAAAACATGAAGAGGATGTTTGGTTGAGTAAAATGCTTGATAATTAGGAAACAATTTTGGTCGTGAAGAACTAGTTTGAGATCGAGTGACAATGCGGGAGATAGGTGAGTGGTTATCAAGAAGAGGTAAAGAGGAGTCTGATGAAGCGGGTAAAATAGTAGAGGAAGAATGCAAATGGGAAGGTGATGGGTTTGGAGAGGATGAGGGAGGAGATTGGATAGGGTTAAGAGGTAAGGCTGAGTGGGGTGAAGAAAGAACAGGCGAGACTATAGGAGAGTGTGAATTCGGTGAAAACATATTATTACTAGGAGGAGAGAAAATTGTGGGGGAAGTAGATTGCTCACTAGACGCCAAAGAGTCTGAAAAGGTTAGGGGAATGAGTGAGGTAGGAGACTTGCCCACTATCATAGGAAATAAACTTTCGTCAAACACAACATTCCTAGAGATATATACTCTGCGACAAATTGGATCAAAACATCTATATCCTTTATGTGAAGAACTATATCCAAGGAAAAGACATTGTTTACTACAAAACATGAGTTTTCGAGAATTATATGGTTTAAGAAGAGGATAAGAAGCACACCCGAAAGACTTCAAAAATGAATAATCTGGATGTGTGGCATATAATTTAAAAAATGGTGACACATTAGATAAAACAGGGGATGGTAAACGATTAATTAAATATGTGGCTGTGAGAAAGGCATCAACCCAAAACTCCATTGGCAAACCAGACTGAGCTGTGAAAGTTTTGTGGAGGAGCAAGTGCAAACACAGAAAGCTATATAGAGTAAGCATCCGACCCCGTGCAAATGCATGGGCCATTTCCTTCTCTTCTCAATCCCTTCTTCACCTTTTACTCTCTCTCACTCATTATTTTATAAGTTACTCAAAAATTGTAGGAATTTCTAAATTTTTGATGTTTAAAATAAATTTAAATAAGTAATGGTTAGAGTGGGTGGATATGTAATTATTTAAGATAATTGAGAAATTTAGTAGAATATAATTGGAGGATGGGGAATCTAATAATTCAAATTTTTAAAAATTAAAAAATTAGCAGTAAAAACTTCCCAAACCCCCTCCCTAAGAAATTGTTTGTTTTATATATACAATATAAAAGACTAAAATCACAACTCAAGCTAGTGATATTATGACAAAATGAGAGTTTGTAAGATCGATCTTATTTTTTTGTAGTCATATTTAATGTCATTGAATTGTTACAATTCTCTTTTTTGGTTCTAACGTACCCCAAATGTCTTATAATATGTATATAGCATTTTATAACCAGTGACTGTACGATCAATCGGCCATAGAAAAATGTAAAATGCTATGACTAGTTTGTGGAGTTTTAAGTTTGAACAAAATTTAGGTTCTCCGGAGAGTTTTGCTCCTTAAGTGTGAACACAATAAAAAATTCACTAGTATTCGTCATTACCCATGCCTCCGTGGGAAATCAGTGGAATCATTAGCGATATTAGATTCATTGCTAGGGAATATAACCTTAGTTTTCTACACAAGCCTAGGGCCTGTAACAAGGCTGCTCATTGGGTCGCAACCACTAAACTAAACAATTTGCTCCCATCGGACCGGTTAGGCTCCCCCCCTCCCGAGCTCAAGACTTTCATTTTGACTGATTGTAATCTGAATTTCCCAACTTAATGAATATTACAATGCTTGTTTGATTGATCAAAAAAAAAAAAAAGAGTAACGGTGTAGTATTACGGGGGCAATGCCAATTTTTTTTGTTTATCTCTAGGTAGGTAACACATGGTTTGGTACAGAAAGTTTGATTGATTTGTGGTAAAAAAAAAAAATTTGAAATTTTTGGGGTACTATTAATAAATTTTTCGATGGAGGAAACTATTACAATTTTAAGAATCTAAAAATTTTGAAAACTAGCTGTAATATTATTTGGAAACCGTGCAGGAGGCTCCAATTATCCAAAATTTTATCGCACACATAATAGTTCTATTACGCTGTCCCACTGGTAAAGGGTAGGTTCTAGGGTGGGTCCTGCATCAATTCTCGAAGAAGATGCAGAACAGAGTCTTCAATTGCGTTATACCCCTCAGCTTAATAAATTTTTCATGGAGGAAACTATTGTAATTTTAAAAATCTAAAATTTTTGAAACTGGCCGTAAAATTATTTGGAAAACAATGGGAGTGTTATCAAAGATGAATACATGGCTAGTATTAGGGCATATAATTCAAATATTGATTGTTTCAACAGTGATATGGATTCAGTTAAAAAAAAAAAATTTTGGGATATGGAATTATCTTAGTGCTCATTTTACCACGATGAGAGCTAATGGACACTATGTGTCTTTGTAAGAAATATGAATAAATAAGGGCAAAATATATTTTAACCCCCTCAACTATAATATTTTTCATATTTTTTAACTTTTTAATTAGTTTTACATAGCCCCAATTATTAATATTAATTAAAAATTCAATAAAAATTTATTTCATTTTTCTCTCTAAACTTTAAATTTTTTTCACTTTACCCCAACACATTGGTAAATTTTGACCAAAATAATAACGAACGTTTGAGTTTGGAGAAATATGAAATAATTCAAATAGTTGAAGAGGCAATGTGAAAAATTAATAATTCAAGAGACGGTAAAAATTGAGTCCATCATTGAGGGGGACAAAGTGTACTTTTCCCGATAAAGACATTTTGGTTAATGAAGTACCAATATCCCTCACAAATCCAATGGAAAATCAAAGTGCCTAAGAACCTAGGGCCAAATACCGCCGATCTCTACCATTGGTGCCAAAGAAGAATGAGAAGAAGTCCGAAAAAAAAGTAAAAAAGAAAATAATCTCTAGGTGCCGTCGCTAGATTGAGATCTGCAGGGTGGCGGGATACGAAATTATGTCCCAATAGCATTGCTCTATTTTTGTTTTCATTTGTTGACATGGTGTTATTTGAAGTCTTTTTTCTGTTTGAGTTTTTCATGTCTAGATATTTCTTGTTTGATCATAGCCTTGTTATTCCCATTGCATTATTTTGGTTTCAAACCTCAATTAACCTGGTTATTTACTAATTATTGGTGAAATGAAATATTTTCATTCCTCCCAAAGAGTTATAAGGGATTAAAAATTTGATTATTCTTCATTTAGGGAGAGTCATTAACCAGTTCATTCGTTACCGAAAGTGTGATAATCTCTCTCCCTCTCTTGCACCCATGGTGAGGAAAAGATTAATAACCATACGATCTTCCAAGTTGGTTCCTGCTCCAAGTTGCTCCTGTTTATCAACCTGCATTTTTTTTACAGATTTACTGGAAATGGGGGCCAGATTTGTAAACTTCTCCAGTGGCTTTGAAGTGCTTTAGATAGGCAAAATAGGTAGATGAAGTCAATGTGTGGTGGGTGGGTGACCATGTGTTTTTCTCAAGTATTTCTTACATTAAAAATAGTACTTTTCATATTTCTGCTTTATGCTTAAGAGCACAAGTAAAAAAATAATGGTAGGTATTTATCAAACCAAATAGATACATATATCTTGATGTATAAAGAACATACTTATATTTGTACCTATTCATACTACCATACGTAATAATAAGCTTAAGAAAAAGGAACAAACAAAAAAAGAACAAAGAAGAAATAAAAAGTTTTGTAAAAATATCTAAAATACTTCTTACGTCTATTTTTTTGGGCTTAAAAAAGCAAAAAATAACAATAACAATAATAATTATGAAGCATTACCAAAAGATACATGTGCATATCTATATTTCCATATGGTAATAGATAATGATAGACACAAGCAAATGCTTAGGTGTTGATCTATTAAAAGACACAAGATTGTATGAAGCAATTTCTCAGAACAAGATTGATCATTGATCGTTTGACTGAAGCAATTTCCTATAGTAATACCTGTCTGTTCAGTCAAGTACAAAAATTGAACTTCACATCTCTCGGTTGAACTTAATGTACAGAACAGCACATTAACTTGCCTTCTTGCATACCCTTGTATCCCCGACATACTGGCATATCTACTTCCCCTACTTTCAATGCCCCCAGTCTTAGAATGTAAACCTTTGTTCCAAAGTTGATGTGCTAAACTGATTGCATCTGTCTATGCAAAGCCCCGATCACAATCTCTTTTGCAGCAACCTACTTTAATTCAACCTATGCAATTCTTCTCCAATTCAAGACAATCTGGGCATGCTGTCACTAAATAATTTTTTGAAACTTGGCTCTGGCTTCTAACAATCTTCGTCAGAGCCCAGAGAACTGCCTCTGCCTCTGCCTTGGAATGACGTGTGCTTCTGGGAGATCAATAGCAGTGATGCTTGCTAAAACCAATCAACAATTTTACAACTTAGCCTCCCTCTCTTTCAAAAAAAAAGATAAATAATTGAAGAGGTGATACATCAATGGCGTTGGATGGACATCAGTTTTTTTAGTAGAAACTAACTATCATGACAGTTATGCTAGTCATCTCATGGTCACTTGTAGGATAAACACTGATTCTGCACGACCAAAAGAGGTGAAAAACCCAGAATTCTGAAACGATGGGTTCATATCACAAGCAAAACTTATGGTTTATTAAATCACAAATATCTATGTGTTGCGGCGTTGGATGGACAGTGCATTTTATATTAGAAACTAATTATCATGACAGTTATGCTAATCAGCTCATGGTCACTTACATGATTCTGCATGACCAAAATAGGTGAAAAAACCTGAATTCCGAAACGATGGGTTCATATCACAAGCAAAACATATGTTTTATTAAATCACAAATATCTGTGTTTCTTGTCAATTTCACCATCATTCAGACAAAATTTTAATGTAAATATTCAAAAATTTTGTCAGGTTTTGACTTACTGTATCAGATATAGACCTATTGAACCAAATATTAACTTTTGACATGCCCACAATCTTTTAAGTTTGCCCTGGCTTTATTCGAATTGACTGAACCATCTTTGAACCGGGGTAGGCTTTCACTCCCAGTGGACTTCTTTAACTGTGATTTTGGTCCGACTTTTTTTTTCTTCGATTAGTTAAGGGACGCAGCAACCTCAAACAAGCAATTTCCAAATCTGGGCATGGGTAACCAAAAAATGTGCACAGGTGGTGCACATGCATACGTGTGTTCATGTGGACATGGGTACACGGAGAATGTGTTACACCTACTGGTGAAGAATCAAATCCCTGAATTCTATAGGTTATGAGGGCAGGAAATAGCAAAATAAATAAAATAAAATTGAAGAGAACTGCTTCTGTTAAATATTTGCTTCATGGATGAAATGGTGCATGAAATTCAAGTTGATGCAGCATGGTTGGCAAATTATCAGTCAAAACAGCAAATTACACAAAATTGGCAACTTCTCAATCAGTCCTAAAAAATAAACAAACCTTGGTTCCAGCAACAATGGTGCCATTGAGGGGATGAACAGTACACGCAGTTACACCTTCAGACAAGGGAACAAATTTATTTTGTTTATGCTGGTTGTTGACTCCTGGAATGCTGGGAATATTCTCACTGCAGCAACAGTTGTGTAAGCACTAACCTTAAGCTGAAGAAGAATTACACCCCCGCCCCCCCTTCCCAAAAAAAAAACCCATCCACAGGAGAAGGGGATTGGAGGAATGGGAGCCATTATGATGATAAGAGCCTTGCTCAATGGACTATGAAACATGATTGTTAGGTGGAAACAAAACCAGGAAAGCATAAACATTCACAAGAATGTAACATCAGAGATAATAGGAGGCCTATATCTGTCAATTTGTGTCAAGTACATTGATAACATGACAGTTCTGCTGAGTTCATGACAAAGATGTCCCTAGAAAAAAGATGGTCGCATTTATATAAGTTTGTTGGAGATTCTTACTTGCAATCCAAGTGGCAGGGGGAGCTGGGGTCTGGATAGAAATCTAAAAGATGAATTCCTCTACTGCATGATGATCCAACTACATAAATCTGCAATCAAATGCATAAAAAAATTATAGATGATAAAAAAACAGCAAACAAAATTGGAACAACATGAAAAAGTATCCAATCAATAAATCACATGCCCATCAACAAATAATTGCATGATAGCCAGATAAAGGTTTCAGTCGAATTGTGTGATTCTTCCTACTGTACTTTACATTTTCCCACCTTCAGAAGTTAATCTATCCATGTGAACTTGCAATACTAAGTGATAATACGCTGATTCTTGCCCATAGTGGCTCAGAAACTGTACATTAGTTCTCTTCAGAGTCGTGCAACAATCACAAGATTGAAGTTCCAATAAAAGTACAAAAGCAGAAATAAAGCAGTTGTTCGGGCATCGCCAGAGTACGAGCGTATTGTGGTTTACATATTATTCGAACATACAAATTACCACATGAAATGAAAGGCCATCATTATTATGAAGTCTATAGGGATAGACAAGATGATGAATTTCTGCAGGACTAGTGAAGGGACCTTTTCCAGATAAAATCATAAAAATTCAAAACAAAAACTTAGTCATCTGCTACAAACAGAATGGAATTGTGGCAGATGCTTTGCAAACTATGATGGGATAATTTAATGGTTATGCTGTGCATAAACATCCTCGGATTGACATGACTTTTGCTAGGCTGGAATGGAGGCCACAAAGAGAATAGACAAGCCTTTCTTTCCATCAAAAAGGTAGACAATGAAAAAAAGAAGTGGAAATATAATCTATATGTTTGCCTAACATTGTCTGCGGCCCAGTGCACGAGGCTACCAAAGTAAATAAAACTGGAATTGTGTGTTAACTCTTATGAATATGCTCCTTCTAGTAACACTATACAAGAAAAATCTGGTTGTAACAAAATAAAACAAGGTAAAACCAATCAAGAAATCATCTAACCGAGTGTGTCGGGAGCCAAGATGCTTTCCTCAAGTATGTCACATTTGCCAGATCATTTGAGTCATCCCTAGACCCTCAAATCAAAAAGAAAAAAAATAAATCATTAGTTGAATGAACATACTTGAAAATTTCCATTAAATAAGCAATCTCAATTCGATAGAATTTCATTATACTCACAACCAAGGAGGAGGAGGACAATGAATATGTGTCACTTGCATATTATTGATGTCCAAAACACCCGACCTGAAAAGGAGAAAACCACAAAATAAGCACGTTAATTCGGAAAAACATACTAGGAAGAATCAATCATCTCAAAATTGGGTTGTTTAAAAGTCAATTTAATTAAACTAATCATTCTCAGAAGACAATATTGTCCTCTACTGCAACTTGTTCCGCACTGCTGCTAGTTAGTCACGGTCGCTGATCTGCGTTACAAATTGCCAAGATTCCCCTCACTGTTATAGAATAGCTCCTTTACAAGAAGCAGAATGAAATTGTTGAATGGGAATAAGTCCCTAGAAAAATCACTAGTACTACCATCAGTGCATTGAAAATCCCCCCTTCCTACCACTATAAAGGAAACCCAAAAAAAAAAGGCAGCGCCAACAGTGAAACTTTGTTAAATTATCTGATTACAGATCTGTTCAACCTCAAAATTTTTCGGTACATCTTCATCAGTTCTTGTTATACCTTTCAACTTAATGCTAATCCATATCAACCTTCCTGGTTTGATTATGCTCTTACTATTGACAGGTTGTCTTGTGACAGTTCAACTCACTGCATTATCATAGGAAGTCATACAGCCATCTAACAAACTCTGCTCATTCTGATTGGCATGAAGAGTTCTCAACCAATACAGAAACATTTCTCCATGTCATTCATCTACCTGCAGTCTATAGCATACTACGTAACTACGGTAAAGAGGACAGCTGATGCACAACACTTTCAGAGCTTGATTTGCAGCCAATGATTAATTCTATTCTGGCTTCTGGGTGAAGGTCATGAAAAGAAAGGGCCTTAGCAACATCATGGGACTGGTATGTATTGCTAAGTCATTCCCAAGGAGCCACATATTCGCAAAAAACTTTGAATCATGAGCTGCACCTATCAAGCCTTTCTTCCTGCTGACTTTGCAGTTGCTGCAGTTAATCTTAGAACTATACACATCATAGAACTAAAACTTCTTTCTTTGTCGAAAAACTGTGGATACTACAAGAAACTGTTAAAGAAATCAATACAAGAATCTTGGTGATTTTTCAACATGCTAGAACATAATGCCAAGCTATTATAAACAGAACACTTGAATTTATCTCCAAACCTACCAACCATCATCAAGATGGAATGCCAATTGATACGGGCAAGAAGGATCGATATCAATTGAGTGTATCTCCTTTGAAACAATATTTGATTGGGCCTGCAGAATATTGGTTATCATGACTTAATTAGAGACCAGCTGTAAAAGTATCTGTAATTCAAGCACTTTCTATTGAAGATCGACATTGATGCCACATCCTGCTAAATATTTATTCTGCAATTTATAATACTTCATAGGTGGCAAACCCAGGTTTGTCTGTTTGTTACATTGTTAGACAGCCAATATAAATGATCAAGCAAGTACCAAATAAATAAATTTTGCTGGAAAAATAAAAAAGAAAAATCCAAAGGCAGCTGAAAAGGGGACGAATTCCGAGCAACAAAATAAGTGTTTTTGAGTATAAATACTTAAGATACACCATCAACAAACATCACATTATTTTTTCTCATGTTGAAGTATAAATACTTAACATACACCATTTAACAGAAACGTTTAGATGAAATAGTGTTCAACATGGTATCAGAGTTAGGCTTTGACGGTCATTGGATCAAGTCACTTTCTCCTTTGAATTTTCCATTTTGCATGGTTGTTCGTTTGTTAACCTCAAGTTTGAGCTTGGCTTCCACACAATGGAGGGTGTAAAGAGATCTTGTATTCCACATCCAATGATTAGGACACCTAATGTTAGTTTATATACGTGAGGGGCAAGGATCAAAATATCGTTTCGAAACGGTCGAAACATCCGAAACGTTTCCGTTTCCAAGGAGACCGAAACAAATCAATGATGGAATCAAAATTCTAATACTTCGAGGCGTTCCATAATATTTCGAAATGTTTTGTTATATTTTAATGCTTTTGCACAATTATTTCTGAATGTTTCATGGTATTCAAGATATTTTGGTATATTTCGACCAATGTTTTGAAAAAATAATTCTTAATTTTTTTATTTTTTTTTATTCCGTTTTCGAAACGGGTCGAAACGTTTCCGAAACATGTCGAAATGTTTCTGTTTCTTAGGTGACCGAAACAATGCACCGAAACGAAATTTTGATCATTTGTGAGGGGCTACTCTACTCATAGCCAATTGATTTTGAGTTGGGTGATCTAACATGGTATTAGAGCAGAAGGTCCTCTGCCGCCACCTTGATTAGTAAAAGATTTTCACATGCTAGGCCCAAAATATGATCTGCAGATGAGACATGATTCAAAATATCGGCCGATACCGATGAGTTAGCCGAGTCCGATATGCCTCAATACTTGCCGAGACGATACTGTTACACAATACATATAAATCCTGAGTCTCGCACGACTAGACCGATTTGTCCGAATCAATCCCGAGTTACAGAATTATCATCAACGAATCGTCTGATACGGTTCAGCGACACCACAGTATGACATGAAACTCTGGTCATGTACAATATTTTCTTTTAGGTCGTATCACCCGATATCGCCCCACGACCGTTGTGTTTCAGAGCTCTTTAAGTCGATGGCCGATATCGCGACCTTGAACCATGAGATGAAAGATGTGATAAAATATAAATACTTCAGTTACACTCTCTAATAACTTAAAATTTTAGATGAGATGGTGTTCAATACCTCACTGGTGTAGTATAGGCCTTTTTTGATTAATGATATCTTACGTGACTCACTAAGCTTCGGCTTAAAAAGACTGACCATAGGCTTCCAAAAGGTTGTTATATACAAATGACTCTTAAACTAGACCTATATCAATGCGTGAATCAAAATATCTATTTCCCCAGCAAGTACCTAAACTCAATACATTGCTAACTTCACCCCTTGCCCTGCATCAGTCACGCTGAATATGCTGGTAACAAAAAAAAGCAAAGAAAGAAGAGATAATAAGGAGAAAAAAAACTACTAGCAACTGCAATGCTCTAACAATCCTTAAATATGATTCTAAACCATTGGGTAATCTTTGAGAAGGTTACATTGGCACCTAAGGCCTCCATTCCAAGCGAAACTAGAATAAAAAAAGGTCTGGGCTGATTTTAGGAAAGATATCCTTTAATCCCAAGAGTTCTTCATGCGAGTACTGGAATAGATAATGACAGCAATTTAAATCGAAAGCAAACAATAACAAAAAGAATAGAGAGAACATTAAATTGGAGCTGTGAAAGGAGAGTAAATTAGGGTTCTCTACCTAATTTACTCAATTTCATTCAATATAGATCACCCACCATAGATTCAAGAAGGACTCACTATTCATAAAGTGGGTCCTCCATCCATACACGATAGGTGATCTACCATTGAGTGAAATTAAGTAAAAGTGTTATAAAAAAGCTGTCAACCGAAATTAATTGTGACCTAATAAACGGTAAACCAAAGAACAAAAATACCCTTGAGTATCTATACTATTAACAAAGGGAGAGAGTGGGTTTAGTGTCCTCTCCCTTTATCGGTAGTTATTAGTAGTTTATTATAACTCTACAATTAATATCCCATATTTTTTTTTCCTTTAACCACCTATAACTTATTATTTAACCATGTTTGACCCCATATATTCTATATTCTAATCCTTTCCCACTTCTCAATTTTTGGTCACAAAAAAATAAATTTTCATGGCAATCACTAGATAGCTATCCTTTGAATACACATCCTATATTAGAGGCAAATTCTAGTCCATTTGTGGCTCTGACAATAAGGATCTCTGTACAGTGTCTCCTCCAATTTCATTTGAAAATCTTGAATATCATCTTTAACTTCCCAAGGAATCGTCATCGTGGAAACTTCATCGTTGCTTTCATCTATCCTCCATCTTCCAATCAATACTATTCTTGATCTTTCATTTGTTTTTGTCCCCTCAATTCAAACTTCAATTTTTAAGCCCAATTTGAACAAAAAAAAAAAAAACAAGAATTTAAACAAGGGCAGTTTGGGTACCATTAACTCAATAACATGGGTAATGATCCTAATTCCTAAACCTTCAGGAATTAGTGCCCTATCGTTTTGGTAAGAACTCGGTCAATAATCACATCTTAACAAGTGTCCTTAGGGCAAATGCTGGACAATCTTAGCATTTGCCTCCTAGGTATGCCCTCAATGCACAATAGAAAAAAGAATGTTACAAACCTTTGAGAATTACAAAATCTAAAACGTGGCTTAAAAATTAAACTTGTGCTTACCCAGAAAATAAGTTCTAACTAAACATCAATCCTAAATATTAAGACCCTAAAGTCTTATTCTGAATGCCAAAAATCAAATACCGAATAATACAAACCACAACAATCAACCCACGATACAATTTTCAATAATGAATCCATAAATTGTTTAGACATTACAATCACAATGTTATGTATCAATGTAAAAATCTAAACTTGATAACTTACTACAATAGACACATTGGTAATTCAGCATTTTTAAGTAGTCACATCTTTGAGGCATAAAGATCTTTTGGTGTATGCTACTAGAACAAAATAGTTCAATCATAAAACTGAACCATTTACAAGGCTATTTAGAATTTCAAACGAACTCAAATTGCAAAAAATGAAAAGGCATATATAATGTCTCGATTATGATCTAACAGACATCCTAAGAAGGACAATTGTTTATCATTATTTAGATTGACTCTAGAACCAGCCCATCTTAAAGCATGAATCAGAACAGTGATTTTATCCAACAACCACAAAATTCCGTGCACTACGAACATCTCTTGGGCTGCACAAAAATACATATCCCTATACCACTATGAGCATTCATGATGGAAAAGGTTCCTCAGAGAAGTTTCATAAGAATAAATGACAAAGAAGTTCCATAAGAATAAATGATGCAGTAGTTCTCAAGATTCAATCCATTTTACTGACTCCCTCTTTTAGGTGTTGTGGGGACACATCTGACTTGTTCAATGGGTGCCATTGAGAGGCCAGTGTGTTTATACAAAAACACTGGAGAAGGGGGAGAAGAGAGTGTTCTGTTCGTAGACAATAACACCAAAAAAATAAAGGCAAATTGTGGACACAATCTAAAATGAAAAAAATGGCCTCATGATAATTTTACTTACCTTCAAGGACCCAATTTTCTCCAGCTCGCATGCCAATTTCACAGATGCTAAAGGTGAATAATCTACCTAAATGAAAAAAAAATGGAACGTGTAGATATTAGAGGTCAACAACATGATATAGTGGCATTAATTAGCATAAAGTAACAACCTATTAATATTTAATTATTTTGTTCATCAACTAATATTATAATTTTGCTACTTGATGTAACTAGTCATAACAATAGTTCTTCATTGTAACCTTTGACCATAAATACAGCATCGGTGCTGAACATAGTTAAAGAAAAGTTTCCAAATGTATTACCCCTTTATGGCTTTGAAAAGCAGCAGTTGATCTTCCTCCACGAAGATCCCACATATATACAATACCGTACTTGCTAGCTCCAAAAATGATCTGATAGATTCAACAACATACAATAAATACCAATAATTTATCATCACTTGAAAGAGATAATACCAGAAATTCATGGTTTTCAAATAAGAATATAGACCTCATGGTCGACGTAATGAAGATTCAATTTTACTCACCTGATTCTCCGCATTTAACTTAATACAATTAATACGATTAACAGCACCAATGGAATCAGTTGTGAGCTCAAGACATGGGAGATCACTCATTCTTCTGTCCCACACATTTATTGCACCATACAGATCGGCTGCAAATAACCTGTTGAAGCCGGTCATAAATAGAAAAAAGATGTCAAGTAATTAATCATGAAAGTCAAGACTCAATAGAAAAACAAGTAAAAAAAGGTCAAATAAATGAAATCAGAAAACAAAATAATTGCTTCACAACAACCTTTGAACACTTAAAGCATTAGTGTAACCTCCGATATACTCCGATATCAACTTAGAGTAATTATCTCGATCCGGCACACCCTGTCCGGAAAAGGCATCCAATATTCAATCCAAGAAAATTAGGTAGATATATTTGTGGAATTACCTTTAAAAAAAAGAAGATAATAAGATCGGAAAGAATCCAATTAGAATGACCCAAACTCAACTAGGAGGTGTCATCTTTAATTTCAACCCACATGACCATTGCCATGCACAACCTTGGTTCCCAAGTCTTGTTAGGCTATAGAAATGGGGATTGGGCAATAGTTCAGGGCACCAATTCAGTGAGAAAGAGAGAGGAACAAGAGAGAGAAAGCGAAGGAAAATGGAGGTTTTGTCCAAGCAAGAGCTCAATCTCTACAAAAGAAGCATTGGTAAGGTTTCTGAAAACTTAAGAACAAGTTCTGTAACTCCAATTTGGGAAGAAATCGAATGGAAATGGCAAGACTAAAAACGGATTATGTAAAACCCAAATTTCAAAAAAGGGCCAAACACGATTTCATATGTTCATTTTCAGTTTTATACATCAAATAGGTTTTAAATAAGTTTTCTAACCTCTACAGATGGTTGTTTGGCCATAGGATTGAGTGGAAGTGCAAGAACAAGAAAACCCGAAATTTTACCACAAACTTTATTTTTGAATATTCTATGATCTTGTGTTTTGATTCAAAAGGAAGTTCACTCTTAAGGTTTTTGGGACCAAGGACTCAAATCTGGTGTTGGATTTCAGAAAAAATGATGTGTAAGTGGTCAATTATGAAATTGTAGAGCTTCTGGTTTGAGGCCATGGAAGTTGCAAACTTTGAAATTAATTTCAAGGGCCTGAGCAACGTTTTGATTGTACTGGAAGATCGAGAATTCAAAAACAAAGATTTTGGTTTATGAATCATCGAAAAGGTTAAGAAATGAGGGAGATATCAAAGAAAACCCAAAGGAGGGTCTTCTCTGGTTTGGACCAAAGCACTCCTCATTCCGGGGGCTTTACAACGTTTCTTAGTTATTCAATCTAGGGTCTAATCTTTCATCTCCCACCAACCAGGAGTTAGGAACTGCACTTAATATATTACCACAAAACCAGAGCATAGAGTTTGTGCATGCAGACACCCTTCAGCAAGAAAACTCTCTAGACAATCAATAACAGGCCCTCATAAGTCTTTATGGAAGTGGTATCATCTTCAATAAGCCTATTGTTACCACACTATCAAACAAGTTGTCTTCCATGTGTCATTCAATCCGTATTCTAGCCTTCGAAGATTCGTAAGTGCATCTTATTGTGAAACACCAGAACCCACTCATAGTTCTACATGTGACTTCCTTTTTCTAAAATAAACTCTGATACGCAATTCTACAGAATATTTTCACTCTCTGTTTCATTTATGTAATGCTAACTAAAATTCATGCGACCTAAGAAATTAAGAAAGTTAACCTACATCCTTAAATTTGATGGAGTTATTTTGTTTTTCCAGAGACACCAACCACCCACTTCTCGAGTAAATATTTTTTCTAGCAAAAATCTAGTCACCTTTACCCACCTCGATTCATCATTTGAAGAAAAAGCTATATCAGCAAAACCTTTAGGAATGTGACACCCATGAACAGTAACAGTAGGTCTCTTTCTTAACACCTGCATCAATCGTGGAAAGAAAAAGGGTCATCACAGATGTCAAAAAATTTAGCATTTATGATTTTCTTGTAAGAATTAGCCCAACCTCGGAAAAGATCAACGACAAATAAAAAGGATCATGGAAAGATGAAATTTGTGACACATCTAAAGAAGTATATGGCATTAAAGGCATATGTACATCCTTTTATTAGCTCATTCTTGCATCTCCTGCAGTGGAATGAAGTAGGAGGAGCAAGGGATGCATATTTGCAAACTTAGCAATAAGAGATGGCATGATCACTTACATTTGACAAAGGATGAGGCTAAACAATTTGATTGGCAACTAAATTCCTAGTACTTCCGAGTTGGGAATTGGTGATATTAGAGCATCTAACTCAAAATCAATTGATAATGATTGAAGGGACCCCTTAGTCATATAAACCAACCTTCAGTAGTCCTAATAACTTGATGTTGGATGCAAACTCCTTTTACACACTCCCTCACGTGGGACCCAAGATCACATGTAGGGCTAACAACCAAACAGATAAACACGCATATCAAAAAATTCAGAAGGGTACGAGACTTGGTCCACTAATGATGCTAAGTTCAGTCCTAGTACCACGTTAGAGCATCCAACTTAATGCCAATTTACAACGAGTGCTGTAGAAACTAACATTGGGTGGTCCTAGTCATTGTATGTGGGGTACAAACACCTTTACAAATGCTTTGTTAGTCCAATTTTGTTTTTCCATTATTGGGCACCAGGAGTTCTAATAAGCTTGTGTATAACCAAACCAAACCAAGCACCAATCATTTGGTAAGCTTGTGTATATACACTAAAATTCAATAATCACCACTGTTGAGTGTTGCTCACAGATACATAGATAAGGATTGGTTGATTGAAATCTCTACTGTTGAATGTATTTTACTATTTTTTACTTTTTTTCTTTAATAAGTTGGAGTAGGATCTTATCATTCTCAATCTGATCCTACGATTCCGATCCAAGGTAGGAAATTTTAAAAACCTTTGTAATTTGTACGATTAACCGAAAAGGAGTTACACACATACAGGGGACATTAAAAATTCAAATGGCTAGAAAAGGCATCAAATCAACTTCCACAAAATTAAGCAAAGTGTTAGTTAGCATGGACGAGGATGTCTTCTGAACACAAACAAGACTCCCCATCAAATGCCAGTAAAGGTTCCGATCGATTTTTTCCAGAGGCAAAGCAAGCAAAGCACTAGCAGATCTGAAAACACCGAGACCTTCAATCTTCAAAAACCCATTCTAGAGACTAGAGCAAGCCTGGACAGAAACCAGACTCCAAGCCCATACAGAAGCTTAGAGGGGAAGAAGAATTCAGGAAATACATGCAGAACTCGAGGGAAAAAAAAGAAAAAGCAATCATAGTAGTGGTAGCCCCAATCCCATTCAACAGTCAACTCACTCCAGTGTGGATGCTGGAAGAACAAATTATGATAAGTCTCAATTGCATGCTGCCGAAAACAAAGCAAGTTCCTTGTAGCATCCATAAGTTATCATCTTATCTTGTGTAGCCAGCAAAGGCAATACTTTTGAGGACCACACAATTCTGCACCAGTTTTGGGCACTTTATTTTGCCCCAAACTCTACCCATGTAGCTCTAGTGCTGAATTTTTTTAGTTACTTAAATGCAAGACAGTGTACAATGTCTCCTTTAGTTGAATCTAGCTTCATACCCTTGAGTTCAATCAGCAAGGGGAATCCTCTCGAAACATGCAAGCTCCATTTCCTTCCCCTAACAATGCTGCTGACATTGGCATCTTTTCCAAGGGCAAAATCATTATGTCTCCCTATCCTCTATTCTGATTAAGGGCTCCAACAGGGTGCTAAGGGTCAGTCCATAAGGAAGTAAGTCCCCAAATGCCAATGTGATATATACCAAATGGAAAAACCTTACTCCTTTCAGGATCTTCCTCATCTGTAAACTTAAATTACATAAAACACCTTAGTCTAACTCTAACCCCAGTAAATATCATACGCCATCGTCTACCGCTCGACCATAAACTATACCAATGGCGCCAAAGTTTCTCATAACTAAGGACTGGCATCAAAGACTCAATGCAAAATCTCAACATAAAGTAATCCATAGGAAGTCATTTTCATGCCACATACTGATCAGTCACATGCATCCTTTGCCATGTCAATATATCTGGTTCATTGCCCTTTCTTAACCATAACCCACCATTCTATCTCGCCAGAAACCTTGTTACATACGTTTTTTGAAGGGTCGCTTGTTAACGTTTTCTGTTTTTTGTTTTTGGAAAAATTGGAAACTACAAAGTGTTTGGTAGTTGGTTTCATTTTTTTCACTGAATTTTTTTTGAAAACAGGAGCCATTTTGAAAACGAAAAAAGTCTATTTCAAAAATGGTAAAAATGAACGCACTCAATGGTTTAATGAGGTCCACCATTGAATTTTGTTACCTGGACACCATGGCTTTGAACCAAAAAACCAACCAATACTTCAAGTCAGACTCTCTCTCTCATCATAATCCTCTCCCTCACTATCTCTTAGGTTTCACATACTAGCCTTTCTGCTTCACCGTGTAAAACCCGAGTAAATTTGAACTTTTTATGAAACAGGGCAAAACGGTAATTTGCCGCAACAATCTGGGTTGAAAACTCAAATTTTTCTAGAACTTGGAAGACAAAACGGACCTCACCGTTGAATTCGTCTCGCGAAATTTAGCTACTCTGTCAATTTTCATTTAATTCCGAAACAGTCGGATTTTTCACGTTTTACGAGGCGACCGGGTGTCGTGTGACCTAATGAACAAACTCGAAAATTAAATTTCAAAAAGTGAATAATAATTTAAAGTTAGTTCAAATAAAAATATTTTGAACTTGAATCGGGACGAAATTTAATGGATTCGGGTCAAAACTGGACCCGGGAAAGGAGAATGTATGGCGAAATGAGGACCAAGTATTTAAAGAGTATAAATAGGGGAGAAAAATCAGATTTCTTCCCATACTGATCAGATTTTCCGAAAAATCAAAAGAAGAGAGGAAAGCTCCATCTTCTCTCTACGATCTACGGAGTTTCGTTGGTCGAATCAACTCAAGCCAAGAACAAAAGTTGTTCTTCTCATCGAGGGCTACGCAACCATACCAAAAAACGCTGATTTGGGTGAAGTTCCAAAAACGGGGCTTGGAGAAATCAAGGATTTGGGCTTGATTGGGATTCTTGAAGGTTCCTACAAGGTGTTTTAAGCTTCAACAGATAGGGTTTTCTTCCTAACTAGGTTTATTTCCAACCTAGGATTGTTATATGAAATGGATAAAGTGTTAGGGATGAAATCTCATGTATAGGACTTGCCTACGGTTGTTAAATTGATGAAATGGGTATTGAGAATGGGTAAAAAAATCAATTCTAGCATGAATTAGTATTTAGAAATTGATAATTTGTGATTTTTTGAAAAAATTGTTATGTGGGGATGATATGTGTTTATATTATGTCTAGGTGAATTAAGTGTATTATTTGCATAGATCATGTTATAACATGCTTGGGAATTGTTGTTAGGTATAAATGTTGATATATGTTTGATGATGTATTGACATTAAGATTATTTATGGTGATTATATGCTCATGATATAATTGGCCATAGAAAGAGTTGAAAAGTGTTTGAAATGGTTCATATGGTGGTCATAACATATTGAACATGATATTAGTATTGCAATTGTACATTACATTGCATATGCACAGAAACGTCGCATTCATAGGCATTAGGCATGAGTGTGGGTGTGTGTGCAAGGTTGTCATCAAACACCACTCTTAGTGAATGATGCGTGGGCTCGGGATAGTTAGACCGAGATTCGACTGCATCGCACGGTTTGCATGAAAAATTGGGTCGGGGTTAGCAAGAAGCGCTACACTATCCCTCGGGTGCAAGACTCGGTGATTTCGGATACGCACTCCGTTGATATCGAGTCCATAAAGTGTGTCAGTGTACGCGGAGTCATTGGTGGAAGTCCATAGATGTCGTGTCAGTTGGGTGACCGTTGGTGGAAGTTCATAAATACCCACTCCAAGACAGACCCGAGAATTTAATGGTCATTGGATGTGTAATATCAATGGCGGTGGCTTGGAATGCCTGAAGTTACACGCATGGCATTGCATGTGTTAAGGGAGCCGGTGAAGGCTCCGATAGAAGCGCATGAGTGAGTCTCGTCTCATATTATAGCATGGCATAGTGAATCCCATCATTGAATTGCATATTCTTGATTGGAGTATTTTTGTGGCTTGTTGAATTCGCATGTGAACATTTCATATGCATCTAGGTTAGGGAATAACCTCTTTAGGAGATACCCTATTGAGCGTGGCTCACCCTCTATGGGACAATATTTCAAGTGCGGGGTATACATCGATAGACAACTCTCATTCAGGCCCATGAAGAAAAACCGAGATGTGGCTTTATCCCATGTTTTTGTAAAACTATTGTAAAAATGTAGTTTTTGGCATGTAATTGTATGAAGTTGATTGTAATTGAACTCATATAAACCATGTTTTGTGTAAAAACTTCATGTTATGTGAGTTTGTGTTGGTGTAGCACAATGTTGGAATGTATTGGAATTGAAAATGGTTGAAATGGGCAAAACTGGCATACCTACCGATAGAATTTTTTGCTCTTCTACCAATAAATGTAGTCCAGTTCTACCGGTAGATCGTCATTTCTAGCCAGTAGAACATTTCCAGTAGGGTTCTTCTACCGGTAGAACAGGGACGTCTACCGGTAAGTTTTCTCAAAATTCTTGAAAACTGAAGTCTAGTGCACAACTTCTACTAGTAGAACTTTGAACACTTCTACTGGTAGGTTTTTTTTAAACGTCAAAATCTTCAAATGTTTTACTAAGCCTTCAGGCATCGATTCATTGTGCTCAAAGAGATTATATGGGATATTAATGACTATAAATTGATGAAAAAAGAACCACGGATTGTGATGTCGGGTTGTGCGACAATTACGGGTACTTCCGCTGGTTTATGAGTGATCAACGATTAATAAAGGACCCCCAATTTTAGGGGCGTCACACACCGTCTTTTTGATCTCTCTCCAAAACCTACCTCATCGTCGCTCACTACTACCTCATTCTCTGTCTATCTCTGTGTCTGCAACCTTCCCTTCCGTCTCTCTCAGTGAAGCAGCACAGCAGCGAACCTCCATCTCTCTCAGGTTAGATTTCGTAGACCAGTGACTAGATCCACCTACATTCATTTGTAAATACACTTCACATACATAACTTTAAATTTCTAGATCTATGCATATATTTAGGTCATACAGCAGATACATATACAGCATATCCATATACATACGCATGTATAAACATATGTTCATATATACACATATATATGGTGTTTTTTATATAGCTGCTAATATTTTACATATTATATATATATTTTTTCAATAAATCGTATATATGTCTAATATATGTGGCTATGACATGATATCTGAATTGGGAGTTCAGATTTTGACGAAAAGTTTTGGGTTCTCTGTTTAATGTGTTTTCAAGAAGCTTTTGGTGGGTGGTTCAATCTGGAAGGTTGATTAGATCAATCTCTCTCACTTGGGCAAACCATATTTGTATTATCATTGTTCTTCATTGTAATGGGACGTTGGCACTGTCCCTACTTCATTGCACTAGAGAGACAAATGAACCAAGATTATAATTGGCAGAGGTCGCCCATTTAATTCTTGAATGCATCTTCACTATTTGACTTTTGGAAAAGCATGGCAGCACCTCTAAGCATATTTCGTTCATTATTTTTATTTTATTTTTTTTGTGGGGATGTCGGATATTTTTTTCCCTAGATGGAATGATGAATCTACGATAGTTGACAATGATAATGCAGAAGGTGGGGATCCACGTCACAAACCCGATTGAGATAGATACTACCCAAAGCAAGCTTCAACAGAAGGCTCATTTCAGACATAGTGTTGCCAATGAACTTTGGGTCAGAACTCAACATTTCGGGTTTAAACATAAGGATCTTATGTTTTTTGCTACATTTTTCATGACCTGTGCTATTATCTAAGGGGAAATTATATTGAGGTCATATTGATTGAGATGTTATTGTAATGCCATTTTCTTAATGTTGTGAACTTTACGTTATGAATGAATCTTTTCAGCATGTGTTGTTAACTGCAAATAACAAAGAAGTTATTCAAACAAAATTATTTATAACACAGTAAAAGTGGTTACCGAACAAGTTTTTTGTTCTCGTTTTCATTTTTTCTCACATCAGAAACAACAACCAAACATGTTTTGCTTTTTTACTTTTCACTAAAAAAAACCCAAACAAGTTTTCATTTTTCACTTTTTTTGAAAACTAAAAAACCATAAACATTTCCAAACGCTACTTGAGTTACTAGCTGCTATAGACAAATATATAGTTAATATTGCCAAAGCTTTCATGATATAACACGATAATTATTAGAAAGTAGAGTGTTTACAATAAATTCTGCAGTCTTTTAAGAATATCCATTAGTTTTAAATTGATTGAAGCACCAGTCCTCAATCACTTCTAAATTCAAGTGCACAAAGAAATAGACATTAGAGAAGGGATCAACAACTTTTTTTTCAAGAAAAGAGGCAATGAAAGTTTCGGTATCTAGTGAAAGACTGACACATTCAAGTTCATTTTCAGGAGACTCTTACAGTAACCGCCGAAAAATAAAATTAGAAAGAGAAGCTTACTTCAACCGGTTCAGAAGATATATACCCGACATCGAATATCTGTACTTCACTACTTCTCATGGATGCACAGGCAACCTGAATGGTTAAGGAAATAACATAATAAGTTAAAGCTTGAAATCCCACACAGGATTAAAATCAAAACCAGTTACATCAAAAAACAGTTAACAAGGCAGCAAGCAAATGTAGTTAACACAAATACACGTGCACAAAGCTTGAACCAAGTGACATATCCTCACTGCCTTTAGTTTCAAATTATAAAGAATAATATGGGCAACTTATAAGCATACCCACTTAGAAACTCATGATTAATATGCAACTAAAAAGACTGAGGAAAAAACGAAAGAAGCAATGCCTAAGTACCTAGTTGATGTACATAAATGGTGAACCCAAAAGGAAAAAAGCCTTAGATACCTTGCATAGACGTACTAAAAACAAGAAAATGTTAAAATTGTTAAATGTGCCAGATCCATAAATTTTGGCTTTCTTTGAACTTGCTAAACTTCCTTTCAAATTTGATGAAGCAGTCAAACATCCTAGTATTCTAAATTTTCATCAAATGACACAGAATCAAAAGAAAATCTTAAAGTTCTTTCCAACTCGACTGTATCACACTGGCAATTCTTCAAGTACCCATAAAGCAAAGAAGCAAGGAAGATAACATGAGCATTTCTTCACAACTTGAATGGAAGTTCTTTGCAGAATGACAAGCAAATGCATGAAGAATGGGGAAACCTGAAAAATCTAACTTATATGGTAAGCAACATGCATAGCTTCACAATGAGTGACAAGTGATAACTTATTCTAGCTGGCCCCAAAAGTTTCATCCAAGATACCTAATTTATATGTCAAAAGATTGTTAAGAGACGTGTATCCCAAGGTTAATTTATATGTTTAAGGGGTCACTTCATCCATTGTCAATTGGTTTTAAGTTAGATGCTCTAACATGGTATTAGAGTTGGACCTTGAGTAGTTAGTGGGTCAAATATCTTACACATTTGAATTTCTAGTAAGCATAGTTACCTATTGGTTCCGTAGCTCCACGTGCTTGCACGGATCTCACGTGAGGGAGGGTATAAAGAGCTCGTATTCCACATTGAACGATTAGAGTCACTCAAGGTTTGTTTATATGCTTAAGGGATCACAATCATTGTCAATTGATTTTAAGTTGAATGCTCTAACATTGTACCAGAGTTGAGCCTTGGTCGGTTAATGAACCAAGTCTCTTGCAATTTGAATTTCTCGATATGCGTCTGTTGTTCTGTAGCCCCATGTGCAAGCCCAAATCCCACGTAAGGGAAGGTGTAAAGAGAGCTTGTATCCCACATCAAATGATTAGGGCCACACAAGTTGGTTTATATGCTTAAGTTTCCAATTCCCTCATTGCCCGTTAGTAAGAAAAAAAAAAAAAAAACATAATGCAGTCACATATGGTGTTATCATTGATAAGGCCATATTCACAACAAGCCAATCTCAAGAGCTCAGAGAATTGGAAGTATATATGACAGAGAATCATCATAGAGACATATCATTTATGAAAGTGAAAATGTACATGTGGGACATTTATATGTACCGACATAATTAGCATGACCCTTTCAAAATTGTCCAGTACCTTTTGTTTTGGAAATATAATCCAACATTTCAACAAATTCTACAATCTTTAATTCGATTTGCTTCATAATTATACATCCCTCCACAAGAAAAGACATATATCGCAACATATAAGTCTTTGCTAGTCACACATCAACAAACATCCAAGAAGAATAGCCATATCTACAGAAATAATTTCATTCTAAACTGTTGACATTGTCCACTCAAACACCTCAATATGTGCTCAACACATGTATGCTCTACTCTTATCAAACCATGCTTACTACTTGATAGGAGAATAGAAGAGCATATTTGTGGATTTTTTATTCAATCATTCCCAACATCACATGTCAAAAAAAAATATTGCGTAGGTAGCACTTGCTAATAACTTATGGTTTAAGCAACTCTCACTAGTTTATTGTCAATAGACAACAATTATTATTCATATACAACTACCTTCATGTTTTTAAAAGCATAAGACACTGAAGAAAAATTGTATCAAACCTCATCTTGGTTAGAAAGGTTCCATCGAACAACGTCCAGTTGTTGACATGCCAAAATGTGCAGCAATTGTTTTGTTTCATCTTCCTTCAAGCCTGCAGGACGCTTTCAGTTAAGTTAATTGATTAGAAGAAGAATGAAAATCAAATTCGCAGACCCAATTATTTTTTTAACCAAAAAAGAAAGGCATGTGAACTTATCCAGTACAACCTAGGAAGCCAGAACAAGTGGCAATTAAGAAAAAAAAATATAAAAGAGTACAATTTAACCAGATTCAATTGAGGAAATTGGCATATTTAAATAAAATAACAAATCAGAAACTATATGATCTCACAGACAAGATGGGAACATGGGAGATCTGTGAACAATTCGTGTGGGTGAAACAGTAATCTTTATATAGTCACGTCATTTAAGAGTTCCATATGGCTATTAGTTGCATCTATATTTGGATGGAGATGAGATTTGGCTTATTCAACACAAGTGTTCATTTCAGTTGCTCATTGTTTCATTTTTGCTGAGAGAAATTGCTCATCCCATGCATTTACCCATACAAAATTACAATCCCTGATACCTATATAAACTCATACCTCCTAGAAGTTAAATACACACAGGAGCAGTTTACACTGAAAGGTCAACAGAGTCAATACACTGGCCTTGATTGTAGCTTAGAGCTTAAAATAAATTTTGGGACTATAAGCAACAAAAAGATGGATAATAAAATTTAAGTACATATTACTTGGAATTCCTCTACTGATATCCTTCAGTTCATCCTACTGTTTGGAGATTTATTGAAAACAACATGACAAGATTTACAGATCAGAAACAACTCCATATACTGAAAACTATGCCAAACACCTCAAGACAGCAAAAAGCAAAGCAGATCATGTCAAGATGGGAATGGAAAATCCTAAAGGTAGGTTATCAAATTGAAACAGATCAAGGTGCAACAAGTATCTTACATTATTTGTAAAGCCAAGAGCAAGGAAGAAAAATTGTGGACTCCGCTAGCATAAAAAGTGCAGGAGCTGGCACAGCAGGTGTTCCAACCTTTAGTCCACTGCTACTTACCTACCTGTTGCCTCATACGGAAGGACAAGTGCAACCTCAATAAGTGCTAGGCTCCCATTGAAAGTTTCACTTGAGTCTTACTATGCATTCGAGTCTCTGGGCAGTGCTTTGTGGCAAATAATAGATGTAGGTGAGGTCTTTACCTAGTCTACCCTTCTAGCAAACCAGTTGTCCAATTGTCCAGACTACCAAATGGCAATTGGTATAAGCGTCTTATTAATGTTGATATCTTTCATCTGAGAATATGCTTTTCAAAAGCTAATATCAGCCCAATATTCCATAAATGTTGAATTCCTTGAGGACAAAGGTGTAAACAAAGTAATTGGAAGTGCCATACCAATTCCCTCGCAATAAATATCAGACCACAACAGCTATATAACAGGAATTGCTCTTTATATGCCTAAGCAGAAAAGAAGAACTAGCTACAACCATAGTTGAATAACAACACTACCAACAAAAGAAAAAAGACTGATTTTTCATAAAGGAGGGAAGAGATATTAAAAAGAGTGTAATATGGAGGACCAGATGTCCTCAAAAGAGATTTAAAAAAAAAAGTAAAATTCCAAATACTAGAAGAAGAAACTAAAAGAGAACCACCTTCCAATCCTGTTGATGATCCGGAAAAGGAAAAAAACTCACTTTTAAATCATGATCAAGCAATATTCATTTTCATCTTGCATCAACAAGAAGGGAAAAAGATTAATATATTAACAGGAAGAA
This sequence comes from Ilex aquifolium, assembly GCA_951799425.1. Taxonomy (NCBI): domain Eukaryota; kingdom Viridiplantae; phylum Streptophyta; class Magnoliopsida; order Aquifoliales; family Aquifoliaceae; genus Ilex; species Ilex aquifolium. The sequence continues at coordinate 31,760,045 of OX637393.1, forward strand.
AGACCTTATCGAATACTTCTACTGACACATTTCATCTAGAAAAGGGTTGATATAAATGGGTAGTAGATTACATCCTAACTATGGAATGGAAGGGGAACCTAATTTTTGACAGGAATGCTGATGCGGGGAGATGCAGTTCTTAGTGTGCATATCATATGTGAATAAGCAGAAGAAAAAGGAGCTCTAACTCAAAATGGCAATCAGAGAAGCCCAGGTAATTAGCATCTTTCACAGATGACAATAGGAGTGGTAGATACATGTTTTGGCACCTAAACTGCTCCTCTCACTGTTTGTTTTCAGTCCACTAAGCCTCACATAAAACAAAATAATCACATCTTTTTATTTCTGTCCTTCGCATTGAAATAATGAATTTTATTTTCCTGAATGCTTGCTCTTTTTACCGCTTTCAGGTCTAGTGTCTCTTCCAGGTTCGAACTTTAATATGAAAACAGAACTGAACCTTGGTGGCCACAATTGCAGCTGCCATAGATTAGAAAGTGCGTTTTTTTTCCCATTTGTGTCGGACCAATACCACTCTTATGTACCCCTTGAATGTATTAACCATCATCATTTCGCTATTTGAAAATTTACAATAAAAACAGGCAAATATAATTGCTCTGACAATTTTACAACGATATGTGAAAACATAGAACTTTCATTCAACTTGACTGTGATTAACTATATACCACCCAAGAGATGAAGATAAAAAGAAACAAGGCAAGGTGCAACACAGAAACTTACAACGCAGCAAGTCATTACCCTGGCAATGAAGAGCTTCAAAGTCATGCACTGTTAAACAACCTGATTTTGTTACCGACGCCAGGTATATTCCCTGGAAAAATAAAGAATAATACCAGATTCCCTAGTGTTAAACAAGAAAATAAGCTACAACAAAATGTCAAATATCCGCTGCCAACCTAAAATAAAAAATGACAATAGGAAAACTTCAGGGCCATAAACATATGGGCTTCTAACATTTCCATGCAAAGTGCCCATTTGTGTTGACAGAGACAGACATAAGCAAAGAGACTACTCCTGCAGATTGTACATTCAGCCTTCCTTAAGGTCAAAAGCAAGTTGCTGCTTGCTCCCCAAGAGGGATCAAAAAGAAAAAACAGAACTTAAGAGTAGCAGCACATTTTTGATAGAGCAGAGCAGAAACCTCAACCAGACAAACCCAATCACTGGTACCTGAAATTTTTAACTTTCTGTATAGCAAAGCGTAGAACAAGGGGCTGCTTGCATGATATGTTGGAATATTTAAAAAGCATTGAGAACTACAAGCTGTCAGGCCTAGTCTACTAGATTGGCAGTTCTATGACGTATTTAGTGGAAGGATCATGAATAAGGCATCAGTTAAACAACAAGCATGAGCCTCAGAGCATTAGAGAATTGATCGAGCTGCAAGAAGTTTACCGATCATTGGAAAAGAAAACTACGTCAAGTTGAAGACTCCTATCTCTTAGGGATAGTGCTTAGGGCTCACTAGATCACACTCAAGGCATATGCACTAGTCACAAAACATGGCTGACTGATTAACCCTAATTATTGTGTAAATTAAAATAGATTAATAAGTTAATTATGTAGGCTAAAACAGTTAAATTCTGTAAATTAGGGTTAATGCGTAAAATTTTGTTAATTTCAGGGTTTTGTGCGGAAATTATGGGGAGCAATCTGTCAAAGCCTAAACTAGCAGAGGATGACAGTGTAAACCGAGAAAACTACAGTTCGACCACTTACACTTGGGCGTATGATATAAAGCAGGATACGAAACAAGATGAATCACTGACCTACTCTGGTTGTAGTTTAAAAATTGCAACAGTTTGTACATAGGATATTCGGCTGCCTGGGACACTGCAGTCAACTGGAAGGCAGAATTTTTCAAAGTTCTAGCCGTTATTCTAGTGGTTCTTTCAGCCCCTATGCATATGTCTCTATCTTCTCAGTGTTTGATTGTAATAAGGGATCTCTAATAAGCTTGCACCTCTATACACTTTAGGAAAGTCAAATTTATCAAAAGACCATTTTGTCCTTCCATCAACAGAGAGCAAAAGCAGAAGCTGTGAAGCAGATGCTAAAGCTTGGCTATCTCCACGTGAGCAGGTGTAATACTTTCTATCTATACCACCAGTAATGCTCATTAGTTTACCATCATTCAAACAGCACTAAAACTGCAAGGAGGCTTAGTTTCAGGGGAAACTTGTAACACCTCAGATGGCTAATGTGTTAAGCGTTGAGTTAGTGAGACTGGTAACTTTGTAGGTTAGCCTTCGGAACTTTGAACAAATCCTTGGTAAGAACCTTTCCATGACTTAACGGGCCATGCTAGAGGATTGGCATGTTTGAAATCCTCAAATTTGTTCCCCTTTATAATGGAGCATCCTCACAAGATGTAAGAAAAGTGGATAGGCGTTGCGTTCGATGCAACCGAACCAATCTAACTCGTGAGCTGATCAGATCTATTGTATATCTTCACTACAGCATGCTTTATATCTTGAAGCATGCATGGATTTGGCTTGCTTCTTGAGAAATGGGAACTTGTTCTTACTTCAGAAGATTTTATAGTCATATTGATTTCATGCTTGATCTGTACAGTTTAGCCTGTTCTTAACACTACATACAAACAGCTAGTATATTGTGGGTACTAGAACTGAATTTAAGTTTTCTCAAAAACAATAGCTAGCAGAAAAGGGAACTTCATTCAATATGCTGCAGTCAACCAGGATCTTCCCGATCTTCCCAGTCAACGGCCATCGATCGACTGACCCTTTACCAGGCAAGTGCCAACAGTTTGTTGGTTGGAAGTTCCAGCGAACTTGTCACTGCAGAATCTGTGTATTCTGCCCAACCTCCAACAAATCACCTCGTTTTCCCATACAATTGAGAAAAGAAAACTTACATGACTAGTGAGTAGAGGAGGGCAAAAGACCAAAATATTCTTGGTTTGAAAATCAGGAAAATGGAGACCTAAAGGACTTAAACATGCAGAAATTCTCAAGGTTTTTCTGTAATCCTTTTCACCCTCCCTCTTTAGGTCTTTCTCACAAGCCTATCGTTATTATAATAATTTGAACAAAGGCGTCATTCTGAAACCCTTGTTATGCAAAACTTCTTTTATTCCTGGACGACGAAGAGTGTTAGCAATAAAACATTTCATTTACATTTTAGATAATCTCTCTCTCTCTCTCTCTCTTACTTCAATCTAGAATCATCGTCTATAAACAATAGTTTCAAGAAATATTGTATTTTCTGAGGTTCTCACATATTCCTTTTCATGGCAGTGAAATCAAATAAAAATCTTCCAATGGTTGCATGGATTATATGAAATTACTACTACAAAAGGTAGTTGCTATCTGTGCTCCAAAAAAGCCCCTCCAGCACTCTACACTATTTTCTGAGATATAATAAAGTTAGTACAGTACCCATTCTCAACTGAGCCTGGTCCAAACTCAACATCAGTAGAGAAAAAGAAAGGAGGAAATGAAAAGTTCCATTCTCCATATCTGAATTTGATATCTGTTTCCTGTCTCCACTGAACCCCTATAGACAAGCCTTCTAAAATCGGTAAACGACCCTTGCAGGGCAACAATAAACGTGATCTAACACACACTGAAATTGCTAGTCCTTTGCCTGGTGTTTGATGAACACCATAGATGGTAACTACATGGTGATGCATATAAGTTCTGCACTGAAGGTTAGAAATCATTGAATAATAGATTAGGAGTTGTACGGAGGCAGAATGAAGCATCAATGACCATCTTTATGGGTTCTTGACTGATGCGGTTAGTTTTTGCAGCTAGCAGGAGCCTTTGATGCCATCTATTGCACTATTAATTGGTTTCTCATTAAATATTTGCCAATTGTCAATTTTCTCCTAATTAATGCTGAAATGGAAATAGTCCTTTGACAAATACAAAAGTTCTTGGTTCGATCCTAATGGACACAGAGACAGATGGAAACCCGCACACGCACACACAGAGAGTAGCGGGCTGTACAACAGTGATCCAACAAGAAGTTTTCATAAACTTTTCTCTAATTTCATTATAAAGTTGCCATATCTCTTGATTTCGTCTATGTTTTCTTCTGCCATTATTCTTGAATTAGCCACATGTGCACTGTAGTGAAAATGGGATTTTGGATTTCTATTTCACAGATTAACTTTTGCCGATTTGCAGGAATTATAACTGTGCGCCAATGGGGAGTTCCCAGCAATAAGTTTTACTCAACAACATTGGTGGGGTTTGTTTTGAGAGAGAGAGAGAGAGAGAGTTTGTGTCATACAGGTTGCATGAAAGAAGACTGGTGAAGAGAAAAGATGGGCTCAAGGGACGGCAGCAAAGGGGGAGACGAGGTGTTTTTCTAAGTTCTAACTATAGATCAGATGATTGAGTATGAAAGATGTGAGAACACGATGAATTCATAAGGAGTGTTAGAAAGGGGGAAATATTGCCATTTGTTTTTTGTAAAAGTGGGTAGTGGAGCACCAGAGATTATTCTTCAAGCGGCAAATAACAGCTTTCTTAATGAAAGCTATCTTCCACCAAATATAAGTAAAGCTAAAGCAGCTGTTATTGCAAACTATTGCCTCATTTTTTCCAACTACATCTGAACTTTCGGCTCACAAACACACATGGATGTTCCATATATCAAATACCTAACAAGGGACATAGCTTCAAACAAAAAGCTTTTAGGATATGAAAGCTTAATTCAGGTTTTTGTCTCCAACTAAAGATATGCACCCTATTTCCTCCTAATTGCATTTCTATTAGCAGTACTCTACTTCTACTTCTATGTAATTACCAATGTTAACAAGAGCATTAAATTCCAAGTCATTTTCAATGCAATAAGGATTTGCAAATGTGGACATGCTTACAAATTGGTAGTAAACCAATTCCCTTAGACTCATAACTATTGGTATTCATGTTTGCACTAGTAAAAATCATATTCAATGACCAGCATTATGTCACATTACTTCAATGGTCATGAAATGCCGGATACACAATTGTGCTCTCTCTGAAGCATAAGCAAATTGTCATCGAGTTCAATGGCATTATCTTGAATAATTAGACCTCTAGCATGACCACACTACTGTTAGAGTATTAATACTAAGGGTAGTTTAGGCATTTTCTTTATGTTGTGTTGTCCTACAATATAAGACTTGTTTTGTGTATTTCTAGGGTTAATTTCGTTGTGTATTAAAGATTGACTTTTAGTCTGATTATATTTTCTCTCTTTCTCTTTCTCTTCTCTACTCTCTTTATGTTTGTTGATCAATTCTAACATGGTATCAGAGCCATTATAATTTAAGCCCCAAGATTACAGAAAACAGAGAACAGGAAGATTAATAAATTCCTTTTTTTTTTTTGGCTGCCAAAGAATAACGTCAGCATCGTCGGTGATGACGTCATGCTGATGTCATCCTTTTCCAATCGTGAAGACCTCTGTTAGATTCGAAATTTCATGGGTTTTCTGCTGGCATGGTTCGTTTTTGATTTTGAGGTCATCTTATAGGTGTTTCTAATTTTTTAATATTTTTGGCGAAAATTGTCAAAAAATTTCGATCTGTCAAAATAAGGGTTTTTTGCTGCAATTTTTGGTTCGAATATGCTCTAAGAGGTGCGATTAAGCTTTCATGCTCCTCTCTTGAGAAACTTGAAGCTTTTGAGGAAGTTTTTGGCATGATTTTGGCTATCCAAGGGTTTCGGTATTCTTGTCACTGCTGGTTTCCGACGTCGGCGTTTGCTTTGTGGGTTGACTTCTTCGTCTCTTGATGATCGTTTGTCTTGCGGGGTTCCTCTCTTCACTCTTCAGTATCTTCGGGGGCTTGTAAATATTCTTGAACTGTTTGGTATTATTTCTGTTGTGGGTTGCAGTTATTTGGTGGCTGTTGGGTTTTAATTATTTCGACAGTGGTGTCTCTTTGAAAATTACTCCATGGCAAGTGGCAATTCTGATTCACTTCAGGCCATTAGTGTTAGACTAACAGGTGGTAATTATGTTTATTTGGCTTATGTCATGAAAAAAAATTTATTGGGAAAAGACATGTAAAATTATATTAGTGGCGCTACACAGGCTCCAACTGATACGAAGGCAGAAAAGTATGTTGATTTGAAGTGCACTTGGGATATCAACAATCCGAAAATTATCACCTGGATTAATAACTCAATTGATCAGACTATCCAAGTTTAGCACAACAAAGAAAATTTGAGATTATTTGGCCACACTTTTTGTCCAGTCTAATTTTGCAAAGAGGTATCAGCTAGAGTATGAGATTAGAGATGCGCATCAAGGGGACAAAAAAATACAAGAATTCTACTCAATTATGACTGAATTTTGGGAACAACTAGCACTTACTGAACCCATTGAGTTGAGCACTAAATTGGTATATTGCACTTTTAGAAAGGAACAGCGGCTGGTGCAATTCTTGATGGCCCTTAGAGATGACTTTGAGGGGCTTCGTAGTTCCATTCTTCATCGTCACCCACTCCCCTCAGTGGATGCAGTTGTTAATGAGCTCTTAGCTGAAAAAGTTCACCTTAAAACCCTTTGGTCTTCTTCCATTGCCTAATCAGACTCTATTGGTTGTTCCTTCCAAAATGACCTTCAATTCTCATAACAAGTATCGAGGTCGAGCTACTTCTGATGAGTGTAGCTTTTGTCATGAAAAAGGTCACTGGAAGGCACAATGTCCAAAGTTGATGAACAAGCATGCACGGGGGTCTCAAGCTCAGTCATTTAAGTCCAGAGATCGTCATATAGTGGTTGTTGCACCGCCAGTGGATGAGTTAGCCTCATCAGCTCTCAGCTTGACTATGCTTGCAGATCAGTTGCAGAAGTTTATCTCCCTTCATCAGTCTAGTGCTCTCATAATTTCTCCCACTATAAGTTCGTTCAGCTCAGGACCTTCAGGTATATCTCGAATTGTCTGGGTTTTTGACTCAGGTGTCACACATCATATGACAAGTGACTCTTTTTTATTTGCATCTATTGGTTTTCATCCATCTGTCTCTATACTTGCTGCTAATGGTTCTCAAATGTCATTAGTTGGTGTTAGGACAATTATTTCTTCCAATCTTATACTTTCAAATGTCTATTACATTCCTTAACTTATTTTGAATTTACTTTCAGTGAGTCAACTATTTGACTCTAGATTTTTGGTTGATTTTTCTTCCTCTAGCTATACTGTGCCGGATCCACGGTCCAAGAAGTTGATTGGGACAGGCTGTAGAAAGGGAGGGCTATATGTGTTGGAGGAGCTTCATGTCCCAGACATTACTGCTTCTACTGTTGATTAATCTTCTTTTTGTTTGAGTCCAGGGTCATCTAGTTTTTATTTATGACATTCTCGACTTGGTCATGTTTCTCATTCTCGTTTAAAATTTTTAACTTCTACCGGTAGATTGGGTAGTTGAGACAGTCATGACATTTCTGATTGTAGTGGATATAAGTTGGCAAAATTTAGTGCATTACCATTCAATAAGAGTGTTACTTGTTCTCTTGCACCATTTGATCTTATTTATTCTGATATATGAGGACCGCCTCCTATTCCTACAAAAGGAGGGTCCAAATATTATGTTTCATTTATTGAAGATTACACGGGGTACTGTTGAGTATTTTTTATGAAATGTAAGTCTGAATTTTTTTAAATCTTCACTACCTTTCGAAACATGGTCCGCACTCAATATTCCGCAATCATTAAATGTTTTCCGTGTGATCAGGGAGGTGAATACACTCTTACTTCTTTTCATGATTTGTTAAAATCTGATAGTACACTTTATCAATCCTCTTGCACTGACACACCTAAACAGAATGGTGTTGCATAACATAAACACCGTCATATTATACAGAAAGCACGTTCCCTTCTTTTATCAGCACATATTCCCAACTAATTTTGGGGGGAAGCAGTTCTTACAGCAGTTCATTTGATCAACAACATTCCTACTATTCTCACCTCTAGAGTCTCCCTATTTGAAAGATTATGTAGTAAGCCGCCTAACTATTTTTCTCTACGTGTGTTTGGCTGTACCTGCTTTGTTTTGCTCCCTAGTGTTCGTCGTACCAAATTTTCTTACCGTTCAGCTTTATGTGTCTTTCTTGGTTATGGTGAGGGTCAAAAAGGGTATCATTGTTATGATCCCATTATCCACAAACTTTTTGTCTCTCATCATGTTGTCTTTATAGAGCATATTCCCTTCTTTTCAATTCCATCTAGTTCTTCCACAATGAATAAGTCTGACCTACTATACATTGATCAATTTCCTACTAATGTTCCTCATGACATATATTAGTGATTTATTTGTGTCAAATCCTTCTCCTTCTGAGTTGACTATTACTCATCCCCCCGTTCTCCCACTGTCACCCAATCAGGTCCAGACACTATGGATCATACCTCACGCTATCCTCAGCGCTCTTGCAAATGTTCAGACAGGTTTGGTTGGAGTAATACTTGTTATTCTTCTGACTTTTGTTCTTTTCTTACTTCTATTCACTCTCTATCTGAACCCACCTGCTACAATGAGGCTCTACTTGATCCACTTTAAAAACAGGCTATAAATGAGGAGTTGTCTGTCTTACATAAGATCAGAGCTTGGAAACTAGTGTCTTTACTGCCTGGTAAACGTCTCATTGGTTGTAAGTGGGTTACAAGATAAAAACCAAGTTTGATGGTTCTATGAAACGATATAAAGCTCGATTAGTAGTCAATGGTTTTGCTCAGAAGTATGGTTTAGACTATGATGAGACTTTTGCCCCTGTTGCATAGATGACTACTATTCGAACCATGATTGCAGTTGCTGCCATTTGACAATAGAGTTTGTCTCAGATGGATGTGAAAAATGCATTTCTTCATGGAGATTTAAGTGAAGAGATTTTTATGACACCCCCTTCTGGATTGTCTTATCCTCCTGGTCAAGTATGTTGACTTCATCATACTTTTTATGGCCTTAAACAGGCTCCTAGGGCATGGTTTACCAAATTTTCTTCAGTTATTTGTGATTTGAGTTTTCACGCCTATGACCATGATTCTGCCCTATTTTACGGTCTACTTCCTCTGGTTCTATTGTTCTTTTACTATATATTGATGATATAATTATTACGGGTAATGACACTACTTGTATATACTTATTGAAAACTCAGTTGCTAGATCATTTTGAAATGAAAGATTTGGGATAGCTTAGGTATTTATTGGACATTGAGATTGTCTCCTCTCCTAAAGGCTATCTTCTCTCTTAATCCAAGTATGTCGTTGACATTATTCACCGAGCTCGCTTATCAGATAATCGGACAGTTGAAACCCCTTTAGAGCTCAATGTTCGCTATTCTTCGTTTGATGGTACTCCCTTGTCTGACCCAACTCTCTATCACACTATTGTTGGGAGTTTGGTATATCTTACAGTCACTCGTTCGGATATCTCTTATATTGTTCACATTGTGACTCAGTTTGTTGCTTCACCCACCACAATTCACTGGGATGTTGTTCTTCGTATTTTTCGGTATCTCCATGGTACTCTATATCAGAGTTTATTATTAACTCACTCCTAGTCTATGGAACTCAGGGCTTACTCCGATGCTAACTGGGCTAGTGATTCTATGGATAGCAAGTCCACCACTGGTTTCTGTCTTTTCTTGGGGACTCTCTTATTTCTTGGAAAAGCGAGAAACAAACTGTTGTTGCTCGTTCTTCTGCTAAAGCTGAGTATCGTGTTATAGTATCTACTGCAGCTGAGATAGTTTGGTTACGATGACTCCTTACTGACCTTGGCATTTTGATATCTTCTACTACTCCTATGTTCTGCGACAATACCAGTACTATTCAGATTACTCACAACTCGGTCTTCCACTAGCGCACCAAACACATTGAAATTGATTGTCACTTTGTGTGCCATCATCTTCACCTGGGCACCATCACTCTCCCGTTTCTTCCTTCCACCATGCAGATAGCAGATTTTTTTACGAAGTCTCACACTATAGCACGTTTTCGATTTTTTCTTGGCAAACTCTTGATGTTTTCAACCACAACATAAGTTTGAGAAGGGGTGTTAGAGTATTAATACTAAGGGTAGTTTAAGCATTTTCTTTATGTTGTGTTGCCCTACTGTATAAGACTTGTTTGTGTATTTTCAGGGTAAATTTCGTTGTATATTAAATATTGACTTTTAGTCTAATTATATTTTTTCTCTTTCTCTTCTCTACTCTCTTTATGTTTGTTGATCAATTCTAACAACTACATTTGTACAAATTATAACACAAAGATTCTTCTCATCCTTGCTCTAATGCTTATGTTGTCCCAAACATGTATTCGTGTTAATTATAGAGTATAAATATCGAACAAGTAGCAATTGCCCGTGCGCATTATGGCACTATATAATTATATAACAAACAAATAAAAAAATGCAAGCAATTGCACCTGACTGAAGACATTGTATAATCCAAAAAATCGCCAATTAGAAAAATTGAGAAAAATCATTAATCAATACGAACCAACTATTTTTTAAAACACATTTCAACAAAATTCCCTAAGAAAACATGACCCATGAACAATATCTCACCTGCCTGCATAATACACATTGAACTTAGCATTTACCTCACTCAAAACCAAACAGTTGGACATCACTAAATAAAGAAGATGTAAGTAAGCTTATCGAATTGGATTGAACCGATTTTATCTAGTTCAACTTTGAATCTAATTTGAGAAATCTAATTTGATTATTCGATGTATTTTATTTTTATCATTTCTATTCGAAGTTGATAAAATAGAAAATTCAAAGTAAATATTAGATCTTCTTCGAATAATTTAATTAAATTAATTTTTAAAAAAAATTACATCTGAATTTAATCCAATTTCATAAAATGATCACTGAATTTCACCATTCAATTGTATAAAATTTATATTGGATTTCAATTGGACTAAATATTGATTTATTCAAGTTCAATCACGTGATAGTGGGTGAGTGCGAGAGAGGCGTATATGGAGTGAAAGTATGACAGATGTGATAGAGATAGGAGTCTGAGAGTACTACATGGAATGAGAGTACTACTGAAATTCTTAGGTGGGAAAAATATTTCGAGGATCAAGTAGGATCGTTGGATTAACAATCTTAAAACGATTTGGAACTCGAAAAGCTCAACATAAGTTTAGGATTCAAAACTCTGTGTACTTTATTGTATAGATTAAAATACTTGAATTTTCAATGATTTCACTTTTATGCTCATACTACTTCTACAACACTTTTCTTGTTTTTCCTCCTCTTTACAACTATTTCATTCAATTTTCAAGAGCCAGACATTTTACGTCAAATGGTGTGCTGAATGTCTTCTGAGAACTATGTTTCCAACACAAGGTAGGTTTTCAAAAATCATGCTTCCTTTGAATATCATTTTCGTATCAAAGATTCAACCCTAATTTCAAAGTCTACAATTTATCCAATATAAAGGGTACAATCCTCATATTTTCTCCTTAGGTCTCAATGGGATGACAACATTAATTTTGAAAAGTCTATCATAGCCAAATATTGATACATAGAAAAATTCAAACAATAGTTTTTAGAATGCAAAACAAGAAAAATAAATTATGCTTCAAATGTCATGATTACAAGTAACAATCCAGCAGTCACCTTGGTGTCAAATTCCAAAGCAGAAATTCCATGCCTGAAAAAGAAAGAGAAAAGGTGAGAAGAGTGTTGTTTCTCAGAAAAAATCAATGAACTGCAAGGTATGTTTTTACTTATCTACATAAATACACACACACACATACTTCTAAATATGCATATGTGGGTCGTGGGTCATTGTTATCATGTTGTCCTGTAGAATTTTAGATATATCCACACCCAAAAAAAGAAGATGATGATGATTACGATCAAGAAAAAGAAGATAAAGAGAAGAAGAGGGGAAAAAAGCATTTGTAACCATAATCCAAGCATATCAAAAATGGAATAAAAAGTAGAAAAGTAAAGAGTCAAAAAAAAAAAAATAAACAACTCACAATACAGTGAGGCAGGTACAGGACCCAGTTGATGCACATGAGAAGAGATTGTTATTCTCGTCGTTTTAACAAGGAAAAAGAGGTTGCATACAGTTTATAGGAGAAGCACATGAGAGGCAGGCTGTTGCTAACATTACAGTGACATTCATTCATTAGACTGATAGAAGACCACATTCTAGAAAGCAGTCCTTCAGAAACCTTATAAAACTATCAAATAATGAACTCTGTATATAGAAATGACAGTTTGTTTACTCAACTGTCATCCCGTTTTGAAATTATCTTTTAAACGCATAAACTTATATTCCTCACATACATCTTATTTGATCAGAGCAACTTGTCACTATCAAAAAAGCCTCAAGTATTTAAGAAGCAGTCACCTGCTGTAATCCAAGGGTTATAAGTTCATAACCGTCAAGACGCCAACCTTACCTACGACTGGTGCCATTTGTATATAAAATTATCAGCTTTCCAAATCACACTCTTGGCAATGTTGAGGTCTCATATGAAGGCCAAATCCCACGTTGCAAATGTAATGTGGAAAATGAGCAATATACCTAAGATGGACCCACTACTTACAAGTTTAAACTTCTAGTTCTAGGTGAGTTGAGCTGCAAATGTATATGTTCAGCCTGCACTGTCTGACTTCCGGGTCTCCATTATACAGATAATATGTGAACTCTCTAAGCAGTAGCATGTTGATATTGACAAGGGCTCCAGAAAAAGAAAGTAATATGTTGGATCTTGTAACTGGAGTCACAATAATGCAATGGTCATGCAGCGGTGGACTCTTGATACTGCAGAGTGCAAGTGACTAGGCATATGGCTCTCAATGGAATGACAATCTCTGAACAATTGATAGCACATGGGGCGGGCCATCTACAATGCTCTCCATAGAGTAGTAAAGCAACAACTTCAGGAATGACAACAGAGATTGGAATCATTCTTTGAAGGGTAGACTAAAGGTGCATAGTAGAACAATGTATAACTAAAGCCGGTTGGGTTGATAGGTCAGTGGGTTTCAAAAAAATATGTTAGGCCTACATTGTTGGACTCTCTGATCTTCCTGACCAGCAATTCCAGAAACTCTTAGTCCTAAAGGGAATACGGGGGTCTTCAGATCAACCTGCCTGCTGACCCTTTCAATTTTTGCTATTTAGAATGATGGTCCTGTAATGGCAAAAGGCATTGACTAGTGGGCTAAAAAGTCATCAATCACAAAAATAACACTTGCAACTAATTTCCGAACTTTTTTTCCGATAAGAAACAACAATTTTATTGATTAATTAAAAGAAAAAATTACAATCCAATCATAGGTGGACAAGTTATCCAACCCAAGATCGCAAAAAATAATAAAAATGAAGACACTATCAAAAATATAATCCACACAAAGCTGTCCAGCTTGCAATAATGCTAAAAAGAGGAATAATATCAAACTCCTTGGTCGTCAATGCCCATAATGAAGCCAAGAAATATAACCGGTCCCATAAGGATTCGACTTCTTCTAGCTTATCTTCAAAAATGCTCACATTTCTCTTCATCCATATCATCCAAACGAGAGCCAAAAAAGCTCTTTCCCAAAGGGTCCTCCCTCTTGGACTTCCTCCCAAACCCCTAAAATCCGTACTCAACATGGATGTCATTGAAATCAAGGCCACGCAAACAATGCCAACCAACTCAAACAATTTATTTCATAGTGACAGTATAATAGTGCAATGCAAAAATAAGTGATCAACAGTCTCACCATCACCCTTGCACATAACATACTATTGTGGCGAAAGACAATGTATAGGTCTCCTCCTTTGAAGCACATCATTAGTATTATTCTTACCATGAGCAATTATTCACGCACAAACTTGCATCTTTTGATGGCACTTTAGCTCTCTAGATTCCCATAAAATCTAAAATCCAAAATTCCAAATAATTGAAAATTTATATGAAGACACTTAAGAAGCAATACAACTACGATGATCATGATGACAAGATAGAAGATAAAGACACAAAAATAATGTAGAAAAAGAATATTCCCCCCTCCACACATCCTCCCAAAAACATACCATCAACTCATTTCCCACCTTGTATTTGACCTTCTCAGAGAAACTAGGTACCCCTCAAAAAAGAATTTTCATGGACTCCAAAAAGTGTCCCGTTCAACCCCCTTGGCATCCCACCCATTAGCATATAATCCATATTTGCTCCTAATAACCACGTGCCATAGTAAATCTTGCTCTAAAGAAAATCTCCACAACCATTTGCCCACTAAATCCACATTCTTTTTCAGCAAATTACCCACTGCTAGATCACCCTTCAACTTAGACCTAGACACCACCTCCCATCTAATCAAATGATCTTTTTTCCCTTCCCCACTTCCTTCCCATGAAAAATCCCACATCATCCCCTCAACCCTCTTTGCCACTAAGATAGGCATTTTGAAAAGAGATAAAAAAATAAATGGAAATACTAGCCAACACAGACTGCACTAACATTAACCTACCCTCCTAGAAATAAATGTTTTTTTCACCCATCTAACCTTTTCCTAACTCTCTCAACCACATGATCCCAAAATGTGCTAGACAATGGATTACCGCCAAATGGAAAACCTAAATATCTTAACGACCACGCACCCACCCTACATCCTAAGTCCCAGGTCAATCTCTTAGTCTTTTCTTGACTAGAATTAACCCCCACAATTTGACTTTTTTCCTTGTTTATTTTAAGGCCAAAAATCAACTCAAATACATCAACAATCTTCTTCAAATTCTTAAATTTCACCTCATTCCCAGATGAAAAGAAAATCATGTCATCTGCAAATTGCAAATGGGACATAGAAATTATTCCCTACTGACCACAAAACCTTCCACCAAATCACACCTCTCTACTTTTTCATTAACCAGCTTAATCCATCAACCACTAGAGTAAATAAAAAAGGAGACATGGATCACCTTGTCTAATTCCCATGTATGCTTTAAATTTCCCCCGGGTCTTTCATTCAATATAATTGAAAAATTAGTTGACTTCAGACATACCTTAATCAAGGAACGAAATATCATGTTGAAACGTCCGAAACGTTTCAGATTTTCAACACACCGACACGAAACATGAGTAGAAACAAAAAATTCCTTCGTTTCAAACGAATCGTCACAGTTTCAAACCATTTTGGATGAATTAGTAATGTTTCGGTCGAAACTGGGACTTAATTCGATTGGTTTTCAGAAAATTGCCATTGGAGAGATTTTTCCCCCTATCATCCCCTTCTTCAGCAAAACAGAAGAGAGAGACAAGAGCTCAAAAATTGCGTCAAGCCAAAAAAGGGAGAGATTATTCTCGTCATCCCCCTCTTTAGCAAAATAGAGAGAGATAAAGAGATCAAAGAAGTAGAAGAGTATGCAGCTTACCAAGGGTCCCTAAGTTGAGATCTGAGCAGATCCAAGCCACCGTTCACTCCCACGGTCCAGCTCATGTCTAGATCCAGCTCCTCCAAATACGATCTTCTTCCTTTTTATTGTTCTTCTCTCTTTCTTCCTTCTGCTATTGGTTCTTCATAGTTCAGATCTTCTTTTTCTCTCTTTCTCTCTCTCTCGATCGAGCATGCGTCTGCGTGAGTCTCAAACTCAGATCCAAGCATCGACTGTTTAATCCCCCTCCCCCTCGGTTTTTATTTTCTTTTAAATTCCTTAATTTTCTTTAGATTTGTTAATTAACATTAATGCCCCCCTCCCACTTTCCTTTTATAATTGTTAATAACTCCTGCAATTAATAAATAGCTTATCATTGTTAATTAATTTATCATTATTAATAAATAACTGCCACTAATTTTATAGTATATTAAATATCTAAAATTAAGTATTTATGGGTATATGAGACCTTAACATTATATAAAAATGTGTTTGCTTGATAAAAATTAAGGGTGTGTTTGGTTTGCGTCTCAAAAAATAGTATTTGAAAACTGTTTTTAGAAAGAGTTTTAGAAAAGTGTGGGCATGTTTGGTTTGCGTTTCAAAAAATAGTATCTGAAAACAGTTTTTAAGAAGAGTTTTAAGAAAGTGATTTTGATGTTTTCTGAGATGAAAAACTTGTTTGGTTAGATGATTTCAAAAACAATTTTACAAAATAGAAAATAGTAAAACCTGTTTGGACAGTCTCATTATATGTTTGAACAATAATTCAAAATTAATAAAAAAATATAAAAAAGTTATATTTAGATTGACAATTTCATAAATAAAATAAAATAAACCAAACATATTCAATAATCTTCGTCAAAAATAAAACCAATATTAAAAGCAATATTAAAAAATATATCAATGACCTTTATCTAAAAAAATATATGATTGGCCTTTATCTAAAAAAATATATCAATCACCTTTATATACAATACACACACACAATATATATATGTATATATATACACACACACAGTTACACAATACACACACACATCACCAGGAAACACACCCATCACACACACAATCACACGAGTATAGTATCTTCTCAGAGCATCTCTCTCCATTATCTTCTCACAGCGCACACACACACACACACACACACACACACATATATATATATATACATATATATATATACACATAAATCTGTGTATATATACAGATTTGAACACAGATCTGTATATATACACAAATCTATTGCAAAGAGAGAGAGAGAGGAAATGGGTTGCGTGAGATTTGTCGGATTCAATCTATTGCAAAGAGTATACAGATCTGTTGCGTGAGATATACACAGATCTGTTGGAAAGAGTAGAATGCTACTGGTCTCCGGAGCTGCGTCTGTGATTTGTCGGAGCTACACCGGTGATTAGCCGGAGAATCTTGCTGGTTCAGTCGAAGGGGAGACACCATTACAGTCATTACAAAGACACCATTACAGAGAGAGAACGTCAGGGAGAGACGAAGGCAAAAAAAAAAACTGGCTAAGTTGGTGCTAGGGGGATTCGAAGGCGAGACCTCAATTAAAGAGTGGGATTGTTTTCCTTGTTTCCCTTGTTTTCTATTTTTGACTTGAAAATTCAAAAAACATCTAAATGTTGTTCTCTATTTTTTGTTCTCAATTCCCACTTTTTTTGAAAAATTGTTTTTGAAAATTGTTGTCCAAACAGCTTCTCCCAAAAATTTGTGTTTTGAGAACAAAAAACTGTTTTCAAAACACAAACCAAACACACCCTGTATTTTCTTGTTTTTTGTGTCACAAAATTTTTTTGGTTATATAATTCCAAAAAAAGTTGTACAGAACAAAAAACGCCAAAATCAGTTTGGGCATTAAGTCAAAAAATAATAAAAGCAAAGATGTTTGGATTGACCATTTCACATAAAAAAATATCAAAAGAAACATGGGTGCATTGAACACTACCAAAAACTCGTGATACTCCTGGAGCTAAACTGGCAAAGCCGCAGCCAAAAGTAACCACATTAAATCAGGAAGAATACGTTCGGGGTTCATGATTCAATACCCCCAATGTCTCTCAGAAGATCCTCATGCATCTTGAATTACTCTTGTTAAGTTGGGAGAATTAACACAATATTAGAGAGAAACAGAGAGTGGTCAAACTTAACCTACCTCTCATTCATCACTTGTATTTATAGTCAACTTACAATAATAAGAAAGACAGAATACACTCTCTTATTTTTACACATAATACACCAACACTCTTAACAATTTACACATACTACTCTAATACTCTTAACACTCCCCCTCAAGCTGGACTATATATATCATATAATCCAAGCTTGGAACAAATTGCTGTAAGACGTGTACGACACAATACTTTAGAAAACATATCAGCAAGCTGATCTTCAGATTTCACAAATGGAGTCGTAATCTCCCCAGCTACTATCTTGTCAATAAAATGACAATCAACTTCAATATCTTTGATTCTCTCGTGAAACACTGGATTGGCAGCGATATGGATAGCTGTCTGGTTGTCACAGAACAACTGTAAAGGAGGTTGAACTAGAAATCCAATTTCCTGGAGAAAGTGTAGTAGTCAAGTCAACTCACTCGTCGTATGCGCCATTGCCCTATACTCAGCCTCAGTACTGGATCTTGGTACCACGGATTATTTCTTACTTTTTCATGAGGCAACGTTACCTCCTAAGAGAGTACAATAACCAGTGGTTGATATCCGATCAGAAGGAGAATCAGTCCAATCAACATCTAAGAAACCTCCCACTCTAAGATATCCATTAGCTCGATATAACAGTGCAAGTCCAGGAGCACGTTTGAGATATTGCAGAATACAAGTAACTGCCTCCCAATGTGGTACTCTAGGACACCCCATGAACTGACTTACTATACTGACTGCATAGGAAAAATCCGGTCGAGTAATAGTGAGATAATTGAATTTCCCAACCAATTTGCGATACCGACCCGGATTCTCAAACAGTGCACCATCATCTATCAATAGTTTCTAATTCGAATCCATAGGAATATCAATCGGTCTACCACCCAGCAAACTTGCTTCCTCTAGCATGTGAAGTACATATTTCCTTTGGGATAAACAAATACCATATTTAGATCGAGCCACCTCAATACCCAAGAAATACCTGAGTTTTCCCAAATTCTTAGTATGAAATCGATCTTGCAAGAAGATTTTTAACTTCGCAATCCCCTCAGAATCATTTTCAGTAATCACAATATCATCTACATAGATCACCAATAGAACATATCCAACATCCGTCTATGAAACACAGAATGGTCTGTCTGACATCAAAGAAGACCAAACTCTAAAACTATATCTGAAAACTTACCAAACCATGCCCTCGGTGACTGCTTCAAACCATACAAAGATTTATTTAACCGACATACACTCTTATCATACTCTCCCTGAGCAATAAACTCAGGTGACTGCTCCATGTATACCTCTTCAACCAAGTCACCATGTAGGAAGGCATTCTTGACGTCTAACTGAAACAAGGGCCAATCAAGATTAGCAGCCAAATAAATTAAGATACGAACAGAAGAAATTTTGGCAACAAGAGAGAAAGTCTCCTCATAATCAACACTATAGGTCTGAGTAAAGCCCTTTGCAACAAGTGGGACTTTGAGACGCTCCACAGAACCATCTGGATGAAATTTAACAGCATACACCCAACGACAATCAACAGTTCGTTTACCAGGAGGTAAAGGAACAATATCCCAAGTCCAATTATGATGTAAGGCATCCATCTCCTCCTTCATAACTTTTCTCCAACCCAGATCAGATAATGCATCATGTAAGTACTTAGGAATAGATATAGTAGATAATTGAGAGTAAAACAAGAGAAGACAGGAGACAAGGCATCATATGAAACAAAATGAGCAATGGGATGATTAATAACACACGAACGAGTACCTTTTCGAAGAGTAATAGGTAAAGAGTCTAAATTACCTGATGTACCAGGATCAAAAGGCGGCAAGGAAGACGGTACGGGCATCTCAGTCGATGGGCGAGGACGACGAGAGTATACACGAAGGGGTAAAGTAAATGGTAACACAGTAGGCAGCAGAATATCTGAAGAGGAGGGAAGAGATGGTGGTACAAGAGACGACCCAAAGTCCAAATCCAAAGGTTAGGCAGGTGCTGAAAAATATGGAACAGATTCCTCAAACGTGACATCGGCACTAGTAAAATATCGTCGCAGAAAAGGACTATAGCAACGATACCCCTTTTTTGTGCGAGAGTATCCAAGAAATACACATTTGGTAGCTCGAGAGTCAAGTTTATCAAACACAGGACCCAAATTGTGAACATAACAGACACAACCAAAAACCTTAGGAGTTCGAAAAAATAAGGACTTACCAGAAAAAAGGACAGAATATGGACTTTGCCCATTTAACACAGAGGATGACATACAATTAATAAGATGACAAGCAGTAAGAACAACATCACTCCAAAAATATCGAGGAATAGTCATCTGGAATAACAGAGCACAGGTGACTTCCAACAAATGACGGTTCTTGTGTTCAGCAACATCATTCTATGGAGAGGTGTAAGCACAAGAAGTCTAATGAATAATGTCAGTTTTACTAAAATAAAATGAAAAATGATCAGATTCATATTCCCGAGCATTATCAGAATGTAAAATACGTATACGACAATCATACTGGGTTTTTATTTCCTTGCGAAAGGTCTCAAATATAGAGAATAATTCAGACCGAGCTTTCATAAAAAACAACCAAGTCACATGAGAATAGTCATCCACAAATGACACAAAATAAGGATATTTATTAGATGAAATATTCTTTATTAGACCCCATACATCATAATGTACAAACTCAAATAGACTAGACACACGATTATTGACTCTAGACTGAAATGACACACGGTGATGTTTGCTAAGTTGACAAGCTTCACAAAACAAAGACAACACATAACTAAGACTAGGAACTTGGCGCTTCAGATTCTGGAAAGAGGGATGTCCAAGACGACAATACCATTGAAAAGGAGACAACGAGGTCTATAGAGCCCGACTAGGTGAATCAAAATCAAAATAATATAGATCACCAGCTTCATGCCCCGTACCAATCTTCCTCTTCGTTTTGAGATCCTGAAAGACACAATAAGAAGGATAAAAAATTACAAAACAATTGAGAGAACGGGTAATTTTGCTAATGGAAAGTAAACTAAAAAGAAACTGAGGAACAAATAACACGGAAGATAGGGACATATCAGGACTCAAGTGAGTAGTCCCCAAACCTAAAACTTTAGAACAAGTACCATTAGCAAGAGTAACACTATGTGTGGAAGTAGCAGACTGATAAGTAGAAAAAAATCAGACGCACCAGTCATGTGATCAGAAACACCAGAGTCTATGATACAGGGACTGCGAAGGGAGGACAGTAAACAAGTGGAAGCAGTACCTGACTGGGCAAAAGTAACAGTGGAGGGAGATAGAACAGCTTGTTGCTGGGACAGGAACTGAGCATACTCCTCTCGTGTAATAGTAACCGACCCAGTGTCTGGTGGAGCTGACTGAGGTATGAAAGCAACAACAGAGGTGTCATCCTGATAGGAAGCCTAATTCGCAGCACCAAAAATTTTTTCATGTAAATCCCAACAGAAATCAACAGTGTGCCCTCCACGGACACAGTGAGTACATGAACGAGGTCCACTACGGCCCCTACGACCACCCGTACGGTCCACTACGGCCCCCACGACCACCCGTACGACCTTCTGTACGACCTCCTTGACCACCACGTCCACCTCAATGACCATCACTGTGACTACTAAGAACCACAAGAGCTGAGCGATCAGTGGAGACACCATGATCGATGCCTGAAGACAAAGTAGCACGCTGTATACGAGAGAAAACCTCAAGTAGCGAGAGAATACTAGAACCACCCAAAATCTGAGAACAAATAGCCTCGTATTCAAGTGTCAATCCTACCAAAAACCTAACAACATTCAGGTCCTCATGTTGCTTCTGTCAAACTGCTGAATCAGTAATAAACGGATGGTAGGTCTTCATCTCCTCACAAACTCCCTGAACGTGAGAGTAATAATCCTCAATGCTCAGAGTACCCTACTCCAGTCGGAAGTACTTCTTGCACACCTCATAAGCTCGAGTAAAATTACCTGTACCAGAATACATAATGGCCAAATGATCTCATATCTCTTTGGCAGTGTCAAGATAGAGCAGAGTAGAGCTAATACTAGGCTCAATGCTATTCAACAATAAAGAGATAATCTGAGCGTCCTCTTATTTCCACTGATCATACCCAGGAGTGTCTTCCTTGGATTTAGGTTAACCAAATATTTCTTAAAACCTTTGCCTCGAAGGAAGACTTGAACAGAGCAAGACCATAAAGTATAATTGGTCTCATTGAGTTTAACAAAAGTCATGAGACCATTAAGAAGAATTATAGAAGCAGAAGTAGGTGGTAAAGATGGAGCAAGGGCGTTAGCATCTTGCTTGGGTTCCATAGCAGTGCAGCAATAGCAAACAAGAGAGTCTTACTAGTTGGTTGGGCTGCTGGATGACTGAACTAAGCAAGAGGAGTGCACTGGACTGTTAACCGAATTGGGAGAGTTCGCTGGACCACTGAACCGGACAAGAAAAGTCCGCTGGACCGCTGAACCAGACAAGAAAAGTCTGTTGGACAGCTGAACCGGACAGGTGAAGTCTACTGGACTGCTGAACCGGACAAGAAAAGTCCGCTGGACCGCTGAACCGGAGAAAAAACAGATGGAACCAATCTGAACCGGTGTAACCCTCACTGAACCGGGACTGAACCGGTCTGAACCGGTGTTGGACCGATCTGATCTGTAGGCTATTGGATCTGGGCTTGGATCTGGACTTGGATCTACCACCCAGACCCGCAACCGACCCAGCTCGAGTGGGTCGTCTTCTTCACCAACAAACCCTAATGTTCCTTCACTGTCGAAGGCGCCAAGGAAAGCCACCAACGTCGACCACACCAGTCGACAACGCCGATGTCCAACAACACCACCACGCAGCCACACACGTCACACCCAAACGTCAGCGACTACCACCACCACCACCAAACGACCACGCCAGTCGACAGCGACTACCACTACCACCACCACCACCAACAGACGACCACACCACACAACTGCGATTGAACAAGAAACCACCAACGTCGACCTCCTCGTCACATCCAACCATCGAAGACGACGACGATGACGACGACGACGACAAACACTTGAGTTAATATTTGGATTTAGAATTGTTTTACTCTGATACCATGTTAAGTTGGGAGAATTAACACAATATTAGAGAGAAACAGAGAGTGGTCAGACTTAACCTACCTCTCATTCATCACTTGTATTTATAGTTAACTTACAATAATAAGAAAGACAGAATACTTTACACATAATACCTTAACACTCTTAACAATTTACACATACTACCCTAATACTCTTAACAACTCCAAAATCTTACACAATGAAATTATCGGAATGGAAGTAAACTTCAACTTGGGCTGAATTAAGCTGAACTTAACTCCAATAAAATCCAAAGCAATCTTTGAAATCCCCACAAATATCTCACAATATTTCATGTGCTTTATATTCAAAAAATAAAACACACCTTTTTATTTAACAATTGACAAAAAAATCATGAGTTCTTTTAGTAATGCCTTCAATAAGACAAACCTCTAATATGAGTAATAGAAGCTACATCAAATTCTTAGAACTCATCAAATGGGTATTGATTATTGTAACTTCAATTCAGATCTTGAACCCAGATTTGAAGGAGACAAAAAAGAACCCAAATCTGCTTGACAAACCGGAGAAGACGGTAGAAAAGAACCCAGATCTGCTTGACAAATCGGAGAAGACGCAGGAAAACCCAGATCTGAAGCAAAGAAGACGCCAAAAAAAAACTGGAGAAGATGCCGGAAAAAAAAAAACTAGATCTGAATCAAGATGCCGGAGAAGACGTGTGTGTGTCTGTGTTCTCGTTTCACCGAAGTGGAGAGAGAAATTTGAGGAGAGAAAAGGACAAAAAAAAAACCTTTTATAGTAGGATCTGTTTTCTTGCTAAGGAGGTTCGAAGGGAGACCTCATTAATCAGCAATTTGGGCGTTCTCCGTGTTTCCCTTTTTCCCTTCTTTTGTCTCCAAAACACCTGAAACAAACTCAGCTTCTTTTCTATTTGCTGTTATTTACATCCCTCCTTTTTTCAAAAATTAAAGAACCAAACCAAACAGCTTCTAAGTGTTTAAAACTAATTGAAGTGATTTCCACCTCGTGTCAAGCCTTTTTTTTTTCCTCCAACTTAATGTTATCTTGTATAAATGGATGTTAATACAATCAAAATGCTTAATTAAATAATTATTAAGCTTATCTTTATAAATAAATGGATTGTATTTGTATTTTTACGTGTTCTCATATTTTTTTCTACGTTTTCATTGCGTTTCCAAAACGTTTTCATTTTCGAACTGACCGAAATGGCACTCCAAAATGATATTTTGATCGTTGCCCTTAATCCTTCTTCCTCCATTTATCTTCAAACCCTTTAACTTCGATAACAAAGTCCAAAAAATTCCAATCCACATAATCATATACTTTTTCAAAAACAGTTTTCAATACAATTCCTTCCTTTCCCCGAACTCTGCAAACTTCCACTGCCTCATTAGCTACTAAATCTACATCCAAACTTTATCTTCCTTTAAAACGCCTCTTGATTCCTAGAAATAGTACCACTCAAACACTCCCTCAACCTACCCAAAAGAACCTTAGCTATAATCTTATACAAACTAGTTACTAAACTTATAAGCATAAAATCTTTCAACTTCAATGAATTATCTTTCTTCGGGATCAACAAATAAATGTTGCATTAGTAACTGCATTAACCACCCCATTATAAAAAAATTCTTCAAAAACTTTTATCAAATCCTCTTTCAACTCGTCCCAACACATTTGATACACATCATAGTAAATCCATCTGGCCCAGGAGCTTAATCTCTACTACATTCAAAAACAGCTTTCTTACCTCTCTCAATTCTTTTTTAAAAACCACCTCCTCAAGTTTATTTCTCAAATCTTTCCTTCCTTTCTCAATTCATCATCCACAACTCCTTTTCTATTGTCAATATAAACAAGTCTATCCAAAATTATCCTTTTTGCCACCCTAACATCTCCAAATTCATCCTTGTTCCATACCCTCAACTTATGCTTAATAAAATCTAACTTTTTCATGAACCTGTAACCTTCTTATCCTTGGACACCATCCTCCAACCACCATTCTCTAATCCTATCCCTAAAACCTTTATGCTCCACCCACATATTTTCAAATTTGAATGAACAAGTGCCCCATTTCACCTTAGAATCATCAAGAATAATTGGACAATGATCCGAAACAACTCTGGTCAAAGCCATTTGTCTAGTCCCCATAAAACAATCCTCTCATCCACCCGAATACAAAAATATTGTTGTTCCGGGAAGGAGAACCCGATGTGGATCTTCCCTCACGATTATACACGTGAAACTATAGACACTTTATCTAGGAGGTGAATAAGTTTTAAAATTTTAGCTCAATTGATTACCAATAAGAACCTAAAAGACCACAATTACCTCTTCCTACAAAGATATAGCAATTGATGTGAAAACCCCTTTAGTCACCACAAACTATTTCATACATGACGATTGATTTTAATTAATTTTCAATTAATTCGTTCACAATCAATCTCACATCGATCCTAAATCCCGAACCCAAATTACACAACTATGTATGGATAGATAGTAAATCAATCATCCTAACAAACACATAGTACGCGTGTGTGTTAACAATCACAAATGTATACGATAAACAATAAATAATACAAGTGATTTGTTGACGCGAAAACCTAATTCACTACTCACTAATTCAACATACAAGTAGTCGTATACCTCAACGAATGTCATAGCTAGATACTCATTTCCTTGTTATCTCTCCACCAAAGACCTTCATTCGACGTCTAGCGTAGCTTTAGTTGGACTTCCCCGTTGCACTGTTCGTCTAGGCCTCGAGCAATTATGGGAAACACCAATGATTCCCGGTATACACACCAATGGGTTTGGTTCTAAACCATCAAAGATCTTCAACGCCAAGTTGTGAGGTTGGATAGAATCTCTAGTGGTTACTTTTAGGTTTACGAATCTAGGTTAGTAGTAGAACCTCTCAAGGTAGAAGATGTGTTTTCTCTCTTAGAAATCTCACAATAGACTTAACCTAGCTATGGGAAAGACTCTCCTTATTTATAGGTCCGAAATAAGGATAGTTTTAGTAAATAAAAAAATTCAGATTCGCAAACAACCGCTTGCGATCGATGGGAGGACGGTCATAGGACGGTTGACACTAAAATAAAAATCACGTTTCAAACCTGTCCAGGAACATACACCGATCAAGCAACCATGAAGCACCGCTCGACTGTCACTACCAGGTTTGTTTACAACTCTTCGGAGAAGAATTTGTTTCAGCCGAGCAGAATTGATAGGGATAATAAAGGGATTGGATAGACATAAATTTGAAGATTATAATTTTATTTAATTCTATTAAAATATAGAATTTTAGCTAGCGGATACTTTTCATTTAGGCAGGACACTTGTCCTATAAATAATAGTATAATCCCAGTTATTTGAATTAGATTGATGAAAATATGAACTGATTAGTTTCCCTACAGAGATTTATGTTTCTTGACCTCATCCTTGCGAGGATTGGTTATCCCATTTCTTTCCCTTCCCTCTCTGCATCAATTGGTCTCAGAGCCCAATCTTGAATCCAAATTTTTGTGTTTTCCTTCTCAATTTTCAGCTGCTAGAGTTTTTGAAATTATACTTTTGCCCTCCAAAAGTTTTAGAAATTACACTGTGGCCCTAAAGTTTTTGGAATTACAATTTGGCCCCAATAATTTCTAAAATTTTAGTTTGGCCCCAATAGTTTTTGAAATTACAACTTGACCCCAAAATTTTCTAAAATTACAAATTGACCCCAAGACTTTCAAAAAAAATTCTCAAAACTCTAACAATCAAGATGGTTCCCAATGCAGAATTACTTGTCAAACTTGAAGCACGTGATGCTAAGCTCGATTCACTCCAAGCACCAATGGCCTCAACGAAAAAAATCTTGGACATCTTACTCTTGCTCAAAGCAACTGTGGATGCCTTGACTGTCTTTTTTGCAGTTGAACTCCCAATCAACAATTTTGTGAACAAGGTAGATTTTGATTCATCTTCTTCACCCATTGATCATCAACAAGTAGTTGAACAAGCTCTTCCCCCAAGAAGTTCCTCCACAACTGAAAACTTCAATTCAATTGAATGATGAGCTGAAATTAGACATTGTTGATGAGCCTAAAAGTTCTCCTCATCATACATCAATTACTTTTGATAAGTCGATTTCAAATGATGTTCTTACAGATGTAGTTAAACAAACTTCAACGAGTGTCACTACAGATGGAATTGCTACTTTGTCTCCACCGGTTTATATGTTTCCTTCATCTATATCATGTCTAGGGATTTACAATACTATTTTCTTAGAACACAAGCTTCTTCACATCTCTTAGAGTCCTACCTTTACAACTCTTCCGAGAAGAGTTTGTTTCAGCTGAGTAGAATTGATAGGGATCGTAAAGGGATTGAATAGACATAAATTTAAAGATTATAATTTTATTTATTTCTATTATTTATTAGAGCTAATAATCATCTCATTAGGAGATTTAGATAAAGTTTTAGCCAGAGAGCACTTTTTATTTGGGTAAGACACTTGTCCTATAAATAATGGTGTAATCTCAATTATTTGAATTAGATTAGTAAATATGAATTAATTAGTTTCTCTGCAGAGATTTGTGTTTCTTGACCTAATCTTTGCGAGGATTAGTTATCTCCTTTCTTTCCCTCCCCTATCGGCATTACCTACATCATTAGAGATCTTAATTGCTTCAATAATTATAAAATCTTCCTCATCACTCATAGGTTTGATAACCTGTCCATTGGGTGCACAATCCCTCAAATTACCATCACTTATGGTGGCGCCACGGGCCCCACTCAAAATCCTAACTTCATCTTTTACCTTTCGCTCGGTGTACACTTTTTTTGTACTACCTCCTCCTCCCAACTTTTGTTTTTCTGCACAACTCAAATTCCCGAGGTTTGAGAAAACCCTAATGCTAATGACGAATGATTTCCCATTGTATTCCACTATCAGCGACGTTTGAAGAAACACATTTTAAATGCACTCGAATTCTGGCCTCCATCCGCTCAATATGTCGATCAATCTCAACAAAACCCCCCACAGCAGCCCCTATTCTCTTAAACACCTCTCGATGGCATAAGTGGAATGGTAATCCCTCTACAACGATTCATCCACCCAAAGATGAGACTCTATCCCTTAATGCATTTGACTCGTGCCTCCATCCCTACAATTTAACACTTACAAAATCTTCAATATAAACATATTCCTTCTTACAAAACTCCTCTTCCATTCTACTATCATGGCAGAAATATATAGCTTTATCCGTTTGGAAGGCTTGCAATTTGACGTTGTAATTTAGGACCTGTGCTAAGTTTTCCTTGTAACTCCTTCCATGGATGAAACAGACTGTCCTTGATACAAACCACCGCATAGCTCCACCTCTTTGTTGGGAATTAGAAGCAAATTAGGTCACCAAAATACATAAGATCATGACCCAAACAAAGCAAAACAGGGGCTGAAATTCTACTGTAGAGAATCACACACAAGCAAGCATAAAGAGGGACAAAAAATCTGCTCCATGTATCACAAATAACTTTCAAAAAATACTCTCTATTTCATCAAAATATTCAGTACAACATGAACCAAATACAAGGGGAACTAATCTGAAAATTTCAGCAACTAATACACAAAAAAACAGCTTTCAAAAACTCACAAAGACACAAACGGAGCTTCCGCTCCAGAGAACGCTGCTGCGTTTTTCTCCTGCAGCAACAGACTTCTTCTCTTTCTTTTCCACTGAAAAACTTTATTTTTTCCTCTCTGATTTTCTGACGAAAAAGCTCTGTTTCGGCAGCAGTGTAGCATCCTTTTATACTCTGTTTTCCTTCAGCAAACCGACTTCAAAAGCTGCCTCCTTCGGTTCCTTCTTCCAGCAGGAAACGTCCACAGTGGCTGCCCCTTGATGTTTTTCTAAAGCCCAAAGAAGCTTCCCCTTCAACGTTTCTCAAGCCAGCAAGACATTAGTGGATGCACCTCCATTCACACCAATCAAAAACCACTAAACAAACCTAATTGCAACTAAGGACATACAAATATAAAAATTACATAACATACCCAAAAAGTAATATGTTAAAATTACCCATTAAGAATTGGGTTTATAAACTAACACTCTACTCTTCTCTAAATATCACAGCATCCTCAGTAACAAAACTCTGTTGAATCATCCCCTCCTTTCCTTTCCTCTCATTCCCTCTAACAAAATCGACCCACTCTCCATTTAGGTTACCAGAGAGCAAAACCTAATTCTCCCGTTTCATTACGTCATTCAACAATCTGGCAAAAGATTGCCATACTCCCTCATACACCTTCAGGAATTATTATCCCCCTTCTCCTTCCGTTATTCATTAACTCAATAACTCTCACAAACTTTGATCCTTTCTCTTCTCCCGTTTCCTAACTTTGATTCACCATAATACCCAAAAAATAATATTACTATTAAAATTTGAGTTTGAATCTCACTTATTGGTGACTAGGCCCATTCAACATGAAGTATAGACACCAAAGAGGCATGTACAAAGCCACACTTCTTGCTACTTTACAAAACCTCGAAGAAACATCATCCTGTCAGTTAATAAGCATTGTGCTATTCGTATACCCTTTTGCCAGCTTCAAGTCTTTAATGGAACATTTTTCAACAAGAAATTGGACCTATAGTCATATGTCACGTAGTAATTTCATATACACAACCATCCCCTTACTATATGGAGAAGCCTACAAGATATATGAGCCAAATATGGAAGCTTTTAACCAAAATTTTGTCAATATAATACGCTCAATAAAAAGATTCAAGAAGAGAATACACACACAAACTATTCAAAATATGAGCAGATGTGTGTAGAAAGAAACTCAAATGAAGGGAGAAAGTGCTAACTTGCTATTCCGCGTCATCAATCCAGCATTAACAACCCAATTAACCTGAAAGCCATTCCAATCTTTCAACAAGAAAATCATAAGAAAATAAAATTTATTAAATTTATCGATATAAAGATAACTAACCAAATGCCACCTTTGGCAGCAAGAAATTGGTGATGGCACTAAGCCAGGAGGTAATTTAGTAGAAATATTCTAACTTAATTTATTCCAATTTCAGTCCCAGATACTCATTTCCATGCTTCTAAATGCGACAAAAAACCATAATTTTTCAAGTAAGAAAAGAACAGGGAAGTGAATTTTCATACATGGGTTTGGCATGGTACTCCGTCCATATGGTATGAATGAGGAAAAGCTCCAATCTTTCCACCAAAAAACAACAGAGAGACTCACAATCAAATATATATAATTAAAATAACAACAAAATCAAGAACCTGGAAATTTTATACAGCACCTCGGAGTAGGAATCCATCAATAGACCAGAAACGTCGTGGTGGTACTTTGGTTCGAATTTGCCATTCAATTCAATGAGACTCCTCTTCCATTGAGGTCTTCAATCAAAATAGATATAAACACAAAGGGTCATTTCTTATGCAATGGTATAACTTCTGGGTAATAAGCATAAGATTATAGAGTTGTGGGTTTGAATACGATAACAATCGCCCGTATAAACACAATTATAGGGTGGGTTTGTGTGTGTGTGTGTGTGTGTGTGTGTGAATTTATCAAATTAAATCACCATAAACACCAAATGGTGAGGAGAGAGATGTTACCTACGGATTGGTTTAGGGTTTTGGGAAGATGGAGTTTGAGGGACTAAGTATCGATCCATAATCACAGAATGAGGTGATGAAGTGAGAACCAATGGATGTACGGACAGGTTCAAAGAGTGGTTTCAGAGATTCAGTAGCGAAGAACGAGCTGAAAAGGGTCAGAATCTCCCGAGTCCCGCCATCTCCACGTTGTTTCCCGCGCCTATTTGGATGGACGGCTGTGATTGTGGCTATCGGTGAGATTGAGGAGATTTGTGAAATTATAAACGAGTAATATTACTTTTGGTGCCCTAAAATATATATTTTTTGTCAGTTTAGTTTTTAAAATATCAATTTTATTAATTTGATCTCTAATGTATTCAATTCGTGTTATTTTGGTCCCCCCATAAACGGATCATTAAATTTTTTGACGAAAGTGGTCACATGTCATTTTTTTATACGGTATCACGTGCTCAACACGTGATCATTCTGTCAAAAATTAACGATTCATCTATGTGGAGACTAAAATAAGATGAATTGAATATACTGTGAACCAAATTGATAATATTGATAGATTAATGACTAAACTGATAAAAAATACATGCGCTAAGACTAAAACAACTACTAACCCAATTATAAAATTGAGTAAGTGATAAAGGCTTCTTATTTTTAAAATTACGAAAATTTAATTTTTAATATTATCATTTCAATGGAAAAAAAATAAGCATCCCTCAATTACATGATGCATATATGAGGGAAATACTGCATGTGCTCGAGATAATCAAATAAATAATCTAAGAAATATGGATTGCTCCTTGTTAAAAAAGAGAAATTTCACGTTAAGTGTTATTTTACGCACCAAAGAACCATCAAGTCTTTTGAATTTTCAAAATTAACCCAAATTTCCTATTTTTAAAAAATGATTCCAAAAAAGTACACAAATCACTTGAAATCCTATTTTACCTCCATAACTACAAAAACATTTTTGCTATTAACTCTAGACATATGCTAATTTATTAAATTATCAATTACAAAACGAATATCAAACTAAATGGACAAACCTAATCAATTTAGAAAGTTGATATAAATTCTAGCGAATCACCAAATCTCTATATTGTATCTACAAACAAGGAGAAACCTCTATTCTAGCCATCCTAATTTTCTAGAATTTTGAAATTTTTATTTTTAAAAATCCTATTTGGTATCATCTTATTGGTCCTTTTTAACAGTAGCTTATCTTTTTGAAAATAAAGAGACCTTCAGTCCTGGGGATATAGTTCAGTGTGAAATTGAAAATAATATGCATGTTTATGCACGTCTCTATCACCGCAATCTCTTATCCAAAATTCAATTTCACACCGAACTATATCCCCAGGACTTGAAGATCTCTTTATTTCTCTCTATGTTATGTTTGGTCTCTTGCCTCACTGCTTCACATCTCTTTTCCATTCCATTATCTATCTCTCTCTACAGATGATTTTTCGTTTAAGAGAGATGCAAAGGAATGTCGTTTACCTTTATCAGAGACTCGTTCGACGCCAGTATCGGTCAAGCTTACCTCGAACGTATACCCACCTGCAAAACAACAAGCTTTGTCGGTACTCACTCCATTCCATTGTTCCTGTTATTATTTGTGATCAGTTTCTTTTAACTGTAAGGGTTTTATAATTCTTCTTGGTCTCTTTTTTTATCGATAGGGATACTATAGACGAAGAGAGGGGAGGGAATGGTCAGTAGAGGTTGACAAATCGATTAATGGATGCATGGTTTTGCTTTCAGAGATTGGGAATGGTGGAGTTTAAGTGGATATGTTTTTGGAGGAGTCACATGCGAGACAAAGGGCGTTGTTGTTGCCGGGTGGAAGAGATGGGATAGGTAATGTGCGTACAGATTTTTGCACAATATAAATGTTCGAGTAGAAGCAGGACTAGGGCGAACTCGTCTTGACCGTTGACGTCGAATCCTAGCGATGAAGTGGATTGGCGTGACGTAGGCCAAAAGGAACTGGTTGGATTGATGGTGGCTCCTCCTTGTGGAACGGTTGAACTAAGCCTCACAAACGGTGTTGGATTCCGGCTTCTCCTGGACAAGAAGAGAAGAGTTAGAAGGGCGCCGGAGTGTCTCCGGCATTTCCCCTCCGACGGACAAGTCAGTAGTCGTTTTTGAGAGGGAGATTATTTGGAGCACACTTGTTTGCATGTGTTGCCTACCTTCGATTTGCCTCTCAGAGGGCTATTTATACCTTTGTTGGTAGTAATCATTGCGGGCTAGTGCACAATAGGAGATGTCAGTCATGGGGAAGCGTTTTTCCCCTTTTGCAGAGATATTTGAAGGCTCTTAACTGCTCGGAGTCCCGACCAATCTGCTGAACCCACAGAATGTCCCATCAACTGCCCCCCAGCCCTTGGCCTTCGTACGACAGAGGACACGTGTCGTGGAGAAGGTGAGAGGGCTCACCAACTCCGTCACTTCTGCAGCCGCAATCCCCTCTTCGGAGATCGTGCGCATTAAATGCGCCTCTCATCGTGCTTCGTGCGCAATGATGGGGACAGGTACTATATAAACAACACTTAGCTCATCCGTGCTTCGTTCTCGAAAGCTAACTCTGCAGAGCTATTCATCGCCGGAAAGTTCGCCGGAGAGTCGCTGCAACTGGTTCGCTTCGCCGCCTCATTTGACGCTTTTTTCTGAAGACCACAGTCCTCTGCCGCCACCGCTTCCTTCTTCATTCCTCATTCCGGTGAGTCTCCTTACATTACTCGTTTTCTTTCCTCTATTTTCATCGTTTTTCCGGCGACCAGTCGCCTTCTTCTCCTTCGTCTGTGTCAAGAGTGACCCTGCCTGTTAATACTCCGTCCACCGGTCTTCCTTCCGTTGAGTCCAGTGAGTGTACCAAGCAGAGAGAACACCCCCGAGGACCATCTTGTCCCCGAGGACATGACTAAACGTCGTCCCAAGAAGGTCCCCGAGGCAGACGAGGCTGGTTCCTCTCGGCCTCGCAAGTACACCGTAGAGGGCAAGCAGCAAATAGTAAATTTTAGGACCCACTACTCCATTCCCCCCGAGGTCACAATAGATAAGTTTGACCCAAAAAAGCACAAGGTAGATGTCGGCACCGAGGCTGAGATGCCCTTCTATACGAAGGCCATAATGGAGGGCGGAGTTAGGTTCCCTCTCCACCCTATCCTCCTCCGTTTCCTTCACCGTTTTCGACTCTTCCCGGGGCAGTGTTGCCTTAACACCTTTAGGATCATCATGGGTGTCATCGCCTTGAACGAGCGCCATGACCTTCACCTCGGCTTGGACGACATTCTCTTCTGTTATGCCTTGGTGAGGGTCATGCCCCAACAAATGTACTACCTCAAGGCTCGGGATACCACCATGTACCTTGTCACCCACCTTCCAGATTCCGACAAAGGGTACAAGGATGACCTCCTCATCTTCGGTGGTCAATGGGAGAAAGGGCCTGGTCCAGAATACGCCGCTGACTTGTGGTGTCCCAAGCAGTGGAGGACTACGAGTACGTCGGCCCTTCCCTTGTCTACTTTTCTGCTTTTCCTCCAATGTTCTTCGGCTGATGATTGTTTTGTTTGCAGGGATCCCCGACTCCGAGACAGCTGCTCTTCCTCGGAACCAAGTGAACATCGGTGACATCAGCTTCGTCTGGAACTTCTTGGGGAACAAGGGCCTGGGTCGTGCTGCCCATCTCCTCCTTGACTACACCCCGAGGTACAAGAAGTTTAGCCAAACACCCCACAACTACGATCCCTTGGCAGAAGAGGAGCCCACTGAGGCGAACTTGGAGAACGACCCCGACAGGGCCACTGAAGCCGAGGTAGAGGGGGTCACCGAGGGTACAGCTGTTGAGGAGGAAGACGAGGTCGTTGAGATAAGGGGTCCTGCTGCTACCACCGGTGCTGAGCCCAGCACGTCGGCGAGGGAGACTTGGCCAAATTTCGAAGTTCTTGAGAGCTTGAACACAGAGGACGCTCTTGAAGTTGCGATGTCTGGCTATCGCTTGGACTTGAACTTGATTAAGAAACGAGCCGCCCTCAAAGACAGTCGGGGCCGAGGAACTAGTTCCAATGAACCTCCCCCCCTACCGCCAAGAGGGATTCCACCAGTCGATCCTCCTCCACCACCGAGGGGGACTTCTCGTTCCAACCTTCCTCCTCCTCCTTCCCCTTCTGGACCTTCGGGGCGCGGCCGGGGCCGAGAAAGAGACCCCCACCCCGAGGAGGAAAGGAGAGTGAAGCAGAAACATGATGTGGCCGGTCGGGGTAGGGGTACTCCCGCTCCTACTTCGTCATCATCAACTCCTGGCACAACTCCGCCTTCCCCTTCAGTGCCAATGACTCAGGCGGCGGAATGGCGTCCTCGGGTTCGGGATCGTGAAGGCAATCCGATCCGAGATTCTGATTCAATCATCCATTCTCCTTACGTGGCCTATGCTGTGAGTGAGACCCTCCTCTTTCCTGGCGACATGGAGGAGCACCGAGGCAGGCCACTGAATCAACTTCTACGTAACATCATCCAGAATTCCTTGGTGGTGAGTGTCTAAGTCGATTTTCTCCTTTCACTTCCTTGTTTCATTAACTGTGCTGACTTCCCACCTTCTTTTCAGACTGCTCAGCAAGTCTCTGCTATTGCCGACCGCTTCTACTCCCAACGGGACGTGCTCCAGGACTCAGAGAAGCAAAAATCTGAGGCTCAGGCTGCTCTTGCAACGGCAAAGGAGGAAGTGGCAGCGAGGGACAAAACTTTGTCTTCTCAGTCTGCACAAATAGCTGCACTTCTGAAGGAGGCCGAGGGTGCCAAGGCCAAGCTTAAGAAAACCAATGCGTCCCTAGCCGATGCCGAGAAGAAAATCACGGAATCCACCAAGCAACTCTCGGCGGCGGAAGCCAAGGTGGCAGAGTCAGAGCAGACTTGTTTTGCACTCACCCAGGAGCTGGACAAGGTCCGGGCAGCATTGGAAGCTGCTAACAAGACCCAGCAGGAGATCGTTGACCAGTGCGCCGACGACATCCTGGTGGCCTTCGAGGAGCAGAAGAAAGAGTTTTTCAAACTGGGCTGGGATGCGGGTCTGAGAGCCGCCGAGGTGCCTGAGGACTCTCCACTTTTTCAGGAACACAAGTACGTTCCTTCTGAGGAAATAGCAGCCGCCTCGGGGGAAGTTTCTGCCGACGGTGCAAATGTGGAGCAGACGGCTGCTAATCCCCCGGCTCCTATTTCTGCCTCTGTGCCCCCCGCCGACGCCCCTGCTGCGGACACTCTATCTGCCAGCATCGATGAGCTCTTTGGAGACATAGGGGGCAACATCGGTGGAGAAGTGACTGAGCCCCCAGCGCAGTAGTTTAGGCTTTTTTCCCTTGTTTATGTAACTTTTTATTTTCAATCCTGTAGCTCGGGGGACGCAAAGCCCCATTTTGGAAATGAAATTTGAACTTTGTTTTCCTACATACTTTTTCCAATGTACTCCTCTTGTGAACTCCAGGGATACACACACTAAGTACTTTATTTAAGCAAGAAGTGTCGGGTGTTTCTTCCCATCGGGGTTTGATTTTCTTCCATTTGGCACCTGCTCGGGTACCACCCCGACGCGTCTGTCACTCGGGATAACGTTCCCCTCGGGGCCATGTCCCCCTCGGGAAACTTTTACTTGTTTGTTTGTTTGGAGGCAGGGGTTCGGGACTCCGTACCCTCGGGGTTATGCATTTTCCAGGAAAATGATTACTATAAGACTTGAACATCAAAAGAAATACTTTTTCAAATTCATTACATTCCATGGTCTTTTTACATTGTTTCCTTCCATGTCTTGCAACTCATACGACCCGGAGCTTCCTGCTGACGTGATCTTGTATGGACCCTCCCAGTTGGGCCCCAGCTTGCCATCCGCCGGGTCTCGGGTGTTTGCCACCACCCTCCTGAGCACAAGGTCACCTACTTTGAATTCCCGAGTCTTGACCTTTCTATTATAGAGCCTGGACACCCCTTCCTGGTATTTGGCCAGCTTCAAGGCTGCCATTTCCCTCTTCTCCTCCACGAGGTCTACATCCAGGCCGAGTTGGCGGTCGTTGTCTCCTGTGTCAAAGGCCAATGTCCTTATAGTGGGAAGACCCACTTCAAGAGGGATGACTGCTTCAACCCCGTATGCGAGGGCATATGGCGTCTCCCCTGTTGACCTGCGAGGGGTGGTTCTGTACGTCCATAGGATGTTGAGGAGCTCCTCCACCCACTTTCCCTTGGCTTTTTCCAGCCTTTTCTTGATACTATTGATAATGGCTTTGTTCGAGGACTCGGCTTGTCCGTTTCCTTGAGGGTACGCGGGAGTAGAATAATAGTTTCGAATTTTGAGGTGCTCACAAAAGGACTTGAAAGGTCCACTGTTGAATTGCGTTCCGTTGTCAGACACAAGGGCGCGGGGGATCCCGAATCTTGTAACTATGTTTTTCCACACAAACTTCTTGGTGTCCACATCCCTGATATGAGTCAGAGGCTCAGCCTCGACCCATTTTGTGAAGTAGTCAGTTCCCACTATCAGGAATCTTTTGTTGCCAGGGGCCTTAGGGAGCGGCCCAACCAAGTCAAGTCCCCACTGGGCGAACGGCCAGGGACAAGTCAACGGATGCAAGTCCCCGGCTGGCTGTCGAATAGCCGGGGCGAACCTCTGACATTGGTCACATTTTTGAACGTATGCCTGTGCATCCCTCTGCATTCGCGGCCACCAGTACCCCTGTGACATGATGCGGTGGGCCATGGTTCGTCCTCCTGAGTGCCCCCCACATATGCCTTCATGTACCTCATATAAGAGTGGTTCAACCTCGTCTTCACGGACACAGAGTAAATACGGCCCGGAAAGTGACTTCCGATACAGCCTCTGGTCCGGAGAAGCCCAGAACCTTGGGGCCTTCATCTTTATCTTCCTGGCTTCCTTTGGACACTCAGGGAGTATCTCGGAGAGGAGGAACCCAAGCAATGGATCCATCCAGCTAGGAGGCTTTTCCCCCTGCTCAATGACAGTCACCAAAGGAACTGGATCTATGGCAAGACCCGGAAGGTACTCCACGGTGATTCTTCGCGTCGTGGTGGAGTCCAGGGCCGAGGCCAGACAAGCTAAGGCGTCGGCATGAGCATTCTCGGCCCGGGGTATCTGCTTGATTTCTCTTTTCTCAAATTTGTGGAACAAGGCCACGGCTTTGCGATAATAGGCCTTCATTCTAAAGTCCTTTGCTTCGAATTCTCCGCTGATCTGATTTACCACTAACATGGAGTCGCAATGGACTATCAGCCTTGCCACCCCTGCAGCGTCGGCGAGTTTGAGCCCCGAAATTAGAGCCTCGTACTCCGCTTCATTATTGGATGCCTTGAAACCTAGCCGGACAGCTTGTTCCGTGACTACTCCCTCCGGGGAGACCAGCAATGCTCCTATGCCGGAACCTCTGTTGTTGGAGGATCCGTCCACGAAGAGATTCCAGGAGGGTTCCTGGGATGGAGATGTAAGTTGCCTGACCGTGCCGGGGAGTTCCCCTCGAGGGGAAAGGAGTCTTTCCTTGGAGAATTCCGCTATGAAATCCGCTAACACTTGCCCTTTTATGGCAGTACGAGGTTCATAGCGGATATCATGTTCCCCCATCTCTACTGCCCACTTGGCGAGCCTCCCTGAAAGGTCGGCTTTCCTTAGTATAGCCTTCAAAGGTTGGTCCGTGCGGACCATGATTGGATGGGCTTGGAAGTAATGCCTCAGCTTCCTCGCAGCTGTGATTAATGCTAAAGCCAACTTCTCCAGTGGTAGGTACCTTGTCTCAGCGTCCAACAAGGCCTTACTTACGTAGTACACTGGCCTTTGCTCGCGTTCATGCTCGTGTACCAACACTCCACTAACTGCGAATTCTGACACCGCCAGGTAGAGGAATAGTGTTTCCCCTGGCATCGGGACAGACAGGGTTGGGAGGACCCTAAGGTACTCCTTGATCCCTTCGAGTGCTTCTCCACATTTATCGTTCCAAGTCCCCTTCCCGGACCTTCTGATAGCATCGAAGAAGGGCTTGCATTTGTCTGACGACCGAGACATGAATCGGTTTAGGGCTGCCAGCATCCCCGTGAGTCTTTGGACTTCCCGAACCGTCCGGGGGCTTTGAACGTCTAGGACGGCTTGTATTTGTTCTGGGTTGGCTTCGACTCCTCGCCGGCTCACCAAGTACCCTAGGAACTTCCCGGATCCAACTCCAAAGACGCATTTTGCCGCGTTCAGCTTCAAACCATACTTCCGCAGGGTGGAGAAGGTATCCTCCAGGTCCCTGATGTGATCATCCTTCCTTCGACTCTTCACCAGCATGTCGTCGATGTAGACTTCCATCGTGTCCCCTATCTGCCTCTTGAACATCCGGTTCATAAGTCTCTGATAAGTGGCCCCAGCGTTCTTAAGGCCGAAAGGCATGACCTTGTAGCAATAAACTCCCATGGGAGTAATGAACGCGGTCTTCTCCTGGTCAGATAGATGGAGGGGGATCTGATGGTATCCTGCCCTGGCGTCCAGGAAAGCCATGCGCTGATGCCCTGCCGTGGCGTCCACCAGTTGATCCACCTTTGGGAGGGGGAAGTCGTCCTTGGGACAGGCTTTGTTCAGATCCGTGAAGTCTACGCACACGCGCCACTTCCCACCTTTCTTCTTAGCACAAACGGTGTTGGACAGCCATTCCGGGAATTGAACTTCCCGGATGGTGTCGGCTTTCAGGAGCCTCTCCACCTCCTCGTTTACTGCTTGGGCATGATGCGGAGCCATGCGTCGTGGCTTCTGCTTTACCGGTTTGTGGGAGGGGTCAACATGGAGCTTGTGAGTGATAACGTCGGGGCTTATCCCCTTCATCTCCATGGAATCCCATGCAAACACATCTGCATTCTTTCTCAAAAAATCCGTCATCTCCCTTTGCTCAACATGGGACATGGTGGATCCAATCAAAAAGCATCTTTCCTCGTCTCCTTCAACCAAAGGTATCTTCAGGAGATCCTCCATGGATCTGTCTGCCGGATCGATCCGCGGCTCGTCGACCCCGAGCCGCCCGGACTGTAATTGCTATTTGTTTAGCAGTTCTTCTGGGGGCCGCTCCTTTTCCTTGGAGGCGACTCCCGCCTTCACAGCGGAGTAAAAACATGTCTTGGCGGATGCCTGATCCCCACGGATTTCTTTTACCCCCTCTGGAGTTGGGAACTTTAACATTTGGTGGTAGGTGGAATGCACCGCTCCTAGTGCATGCAGCCAGGCGCGCCCCATGATTATGTTGTAAGGCGAATCAGAGTCTATCACCACAAATTCTGTGTTTATTGTAACTGGCCCTGTGACGACGGGTAGCGTAATCTTGCCCAAGGGCAGGGCGTAAGAGCCATTAAATCCAACAAGGGGTGTGCCCACTTTGACGAGATCCTGGGGGCCAAGTCCCATGCGCTTTAGAACTTCGTAATACATCACTTCAGAGGAACTCCCAGAGTCCACCAGGATTCTCTTGACATCAAAGGTGCCGACCTTTAGGGTGAGGACCAAGGCGTCCTCATGGGGCAGCACGACGCCAGTCAGGTCGTCATTAGAGAATGTGATGTCCTTGTTGCTTTCCCGGACCCTCTTGCTGGGTCGTTCCCCCTTCTCCTCGTCTAGCTTCCTTGTGAAAGTCACTCTCTTAAGATCCGATCTGAGGGTATTTGACGTTGGGCGATCCGTGGGACATACGTGGATGACATCGATGACATTGTCCTGAACGTTTACCTGACCATCGGCGACACGGGTCTCCTTTGGTGCCGCTTCCTCAATGTACTCCCTCAGGTGCCCCTCCCGTACCAACTTTTCCAGGAAGGACTTGTAAACCCTACAGTCCTCGGTGAGGTGTCCCACATCCTGGTGGTATGAGCACCTTACTTTCTGATTCCTGGTGGACGGGTCACCCAGCATCTTAGGCGGCCACTTAAAGAAGGGCTCCCTCCTAATCTTGTTGAGCAGCCTGTAAATGGGCTCCTTGAACACGGTTTGGACCCCTTTGAAGGAGCCACTAGATGAGGGCATCAATCCCTTTCGGGGGAGGTCCCCTTTCTCAACTTCTCTTCTCCTTGGGGCCAAGAGTTTTCCTTTGCCCCCCAGCATTTCGTCTTCCACTCTGGAGTACTTATTTATCCGGACCATCAACTCCCCCATGCCAGTAGGCGTCCTCTTTGTCAAGGATCTGTAGAGGTCGGTGTCCCTCGAGAGGCCAAGTCTGAAGGAGGCAGCCGCCATGACTTCGGAGCACCCCTCTACCTCGTTGACTTCCTCCCAATAGCGGGTAGCATATTGGCGGAGAGTCTCTCCTTCCTTTCGTCTCAAAGTTAACAACGACCCGACATCTTTCGGGCGTTTACTCCCTGTAATGAACCGAGCCAAGAATTGCTTGGTTAACTCCTTCCAAGACCCTATACTGCCGGGTGGAAGGGTCTCAAACCACTTCATAGCAGAGTCGCCTAGACTCATTGAAAATACCCGACACAGCAATCGGTGGTCCGAATGGTAAAGAGACATCATTTGCTTGTACTGCCTTAAATGAGCTTCGGGGTCTGATCGCCCGTCATAAACTTTAAACCTTGGCACGACAAACTTCTTTGATACCTCCATATTCGCGATAGCCTCGGTGAAGGGCGACTGAATGACCTCGTCATCCGCGTCTTCTTCTATCATGGTGTTGCCCCTTCGGGTGGAGTTCAAATGTACCCGGAGATCTTCTTGGCACCGAGATCTTACTTCTTGCTCATCCCGGCGTCTGATTGGACGTCCTGACCTATTGTTCCTTACAGAGAGTGTAGACCCCTCCTCGGATTCCTCCACGCCCCCTCGCCCGGAGAGTCTCCGACGGAGGTCGTTCCACGCCAATGACTTTGTCTTCTTGGCTGGGACCTCCGGGAGCTCCCTCCTGGCCCTCGGGCGCTTAGAAGCCCTGGAGCTATTCGATCCACCGCTGAGGCGATCTCTGAGGTCTCGAGCCTTCATTCCCTTGACAGGGGGCTCGTGTGATTGCCTCTGGTCTCGAGATCCTCCGCCGGAAATTGTGAACTCATTGAGCCGGTTCAGGACATTGACGTTGTCCTCTTCCAACTGCCTCAGGCGATCCCCGAACTGGTCCTCTATCACTTCAGCAAGTTGCCGTGCCAACGGGGCTGCCTTTCCAGAGCCCACGCCCATGTTGGTCTGGTGGGTCGGTCCTTTGGAGTGAACAGAACACTCCCTATTCACGCTTTCCACGCGATCCTTCGTTCTTGACATGGATGGGGCTGTTAACTCAACGTTCCTTTGCTGAGTGCTCTTTCCCTTTTGACGAGTATTCACCATGGTCACTGATCTTCGGGAAATATGATCTTTCCCACAGACGGCGCCAGATTGTGCGTACAGATTTTTGCACAATATAAATGTTCGAGTAGAAGCAGGACTAGGGCGAACTCGTCTTGACCGTTGACGTCGAATCCTAGCGATGAAGTGGATTGGCGTGACGTAGGCCAAAAGGAACTGGTTGGATTGATGGTGGCTCCTCCTTGTGGAACGGTTGAACTAAGCCTCACAAACGGTGTTGGATTCCGGCTTCTCCTGGACAAGAAGAGAAGAGTTAGAAGGGCGCCGGAGTGTCTCCGGCGTTTCCCCTCCGACGGATAAGTCAGTAGTCGTTTTTGAGAGGGAGATTATTTGGAGCACACTTGTTTGCATGTGTTGCCTACCTTCGATTTGCCTCTCAGAGGGCTATTTATACCTTTGTTGGTAGTAATCATTGCGGGCTAGTGCACAATAGGAGATGTCAGTCATGGGGAAGCGTTTTTCCCCTTTTGCAGAGATATTTGAAGGCTCTTAACTGCTCGGAGTCCCGACCAATCAATGCCCCTTCCCTCGGGCGCCCGAGCAATAAATGCTCTTATCCCTATGCAAATGTATTGAATGCTTGATCTTCGTAGCACTTAATGCGCCCCTTTCCGGGCTATCCCAGTCATCAAGGACATCCCATCATACTGAATGTTTATTAAATGATCCCCTGTATACCCGGACAATGACTGGGACCTTTGTGTAAAGCTATGTACTGCTCTGCCCACAGTACTACGTGTCCTTATCCCCTTGGTTGCCAACTCTGCTTACCCTGCCTGCCTTACTGAGTTGACGGAAAAGACAAGCCAGTGACTCCTTCCTCACCTTAGTCTCCATAAGCCGAAGACGTCGGGGAGCTTTTGGAGCCGAGATGACGTGTACCGGGCCTCATATCCCGAGAAGACATAGGCGCCGAGGACACGTGTGGGATGAGGCAGCACCGAGGTTCATTGAGTGCCGAGATTACGTGTCATCAATCTAAACCACCAGTGGTATCCGGACGCCGAGGACACGTGTCACCATTCTAGTACCGGGATCACACGACGCCGAGGACGTGTGTCGTGACATCAGTCGTCGGAGCACAGTAATCCCCCGAGAACACGTGTTACCATCTGCTGAACCCACAGAATGTCCCATCAGGTAATGAGTAGTGATTGC
This sequence comes from Ilex aquifolium, assembly GCA_951799425.1. Lineage (NCBI taxonomy): Eukaryota > Viridiplantae > Streptophyta > Magnoliopsida > Aquifoliales > Aquifoliaceae > Ilex > Ilex aquifolium. Next base: position 31,802,852 of record OX637393.1, read on the forward strand.
ATATATTTAGTGTCTTTATCTTTTGGTTTTTCATTTATGATAATTTTGTGAACCTCTAAAATCCGTTAGTGACACTATGTCTTCTCACTATATCTTGATGTAGAGTTTGTATCCTGCATGCCATCTTCCTACAGGTTCTAGCACCAAAAATGTCATAATAATATGACAGTAGTGAAATTTTTAGTTTCCAATATATCATAGGTTACTGAACATATGTTGTTGTTTATAATTTTGTTAAGAAGGTAATAACAATATATTGTTTCATTCCCTGAACATTAGTGAGGCAATATCAATTTATTATGCTTCATTAGACACTTCTTCAGGCTTTCAAGTGCTCAGAGGACATTGGCCACTCTCTGTCAGAGCTCCAAGGCTTCTTTTGAAGGATCAAGTGTGCTTGATGGTTTTTCCCGACCTCCAAACACGAACTCAAATTATGTGTATATGGCTTAAAGAAATTGGTGAGTGTTACTCTCCCTCAAGTTCAATGCAAGAAATGGGAAAAATCTTGTGTGGATGAACAAAAATGTGTGTGTGTGCAAAATTGCTCCCCAAGCGTAGAGAGAGTATTTCAATGTCGTGTTTTACTTGGAATGGGTATTCCAAAGTCGTCTTCTCGGAGAAGGAAAGGTCGGTGTATTGAAGGATGATTTGTACAAAGTGAAAATTGGAAAATCTTTGTGATTTGAAGTTTGGTGGTTTGTGTGACACCCCAAAATCCGGAGGTTCATTGATTACCCATCAACCCGCGGAATACTCGTGGATACCGAGTAACTCGATATCACACCGTCATGCCCCATTTACCGGGGTCCTTAATTTTAACGAAATTCGGGCAGAGTCTCTTTTGTACAGGGAGCTCTACCCAAAACACAACATATGCAGTATACATTAACATGACCCATCCGAGACCCAATATAACACAATGACCACACAGGGTCCATTTATAAGTAAAACTTGACCGCACCGGGTCCATTTATCAATACTTATATCAAAACATGCAAGGTTAGTTTAACAATAGCTCATATAAGTTCTATTACATTTATTCATGAAAACTTTACAAGTCAAAACCATGTTAATCAAAAGGTTTACAAAATCATGCACTAAGACCACAGGTCGCCCTCCTTCACCCTTGATGCTCTATATGGGAGCCATCCGCCGGTGCAAACCCTACACCTGAAATTGTTTCCCGTATAGGGTGAGCCTCGCTCAGTAGAAAATTCCCTACAAAGGCTACTCCCCACCTAGATACACATGTAATGCTCATATGCAATACTCAATTATCCACAACAATTCTAATCATGTTTATGCAACTTAGATATGGAATTTCTTATGACATGTCATGCAACGAGGTGAGACTCATTCATGCACTCAATCCGAGCCCTTCCCGGCTCCCCAACACACGCAAGTGCCAATGTGTGAATCTGTCATTTATGTTACACATCAATGACAATTTACAAAACTAGGGTCTTTCTTGGGGTGGGCATTCATGGACTTACACCAACGGCACCCAACCGACACGGAATTTCAGGACTTCAACCCACGGTTCTGCGTATACCGACACACTTTATGGCCTTTTACACCAACGGAGTGCGAATCCTATCAACAAGTCTTTCACCCGAGGGATATTCTAGCCCTTCTTGCTAACCCCGACCCAATTTATCTCTCATGCAATTATGCGACTCAACGGGATCTTCGATCCCTTCCTTCCGAGTCCCTTGTCAAATACCAAGAGTGGCATTTGATTAACCATGCACACACACATACACCCACACCCATGACTTACACCCATGAATGTGATGTCATGACCATGCCCAATATGCAATTGATGTCATATGAGCAATACAAACCATATATCATCATATTCCATGAAACTTTATATCACATGCATATAAATTTCATAATTCATCATGCTCAACATATCAACAACATATTCAAACATGTTATTCCAATGGCATCAAACAACCATTTAAATCAAGCAAGACATTTTATCAAACACCTTCAAGGCACAACTTATAAATCACATAGCATGCCTCAAATTTCCCTAAGTTACAAGAACAATCACATGTAACTTCAATATAGCGAAATCAAGCTAGAAGCTAGCCTAAGCCATTTCTATGCTCATTCTTCCACTTCCATAACCATAGACATATGTATAGATCATATATATATGCATACATAACCCAAGCATTTCCTAGAAGCATTCTAGACTAGGAATCAACCCAAGTAGGAAACCCCTACCGTTTGAAGCGTGAGATGAAGACTAGAGCTTCAAGAACACCTCAAGAACACCAACAAAAACCCCAAAATCCTTGATTTCTCTAAAGACTCCACTTGAATCTTCGGTGAAATCCCTCATTCTTGGTACGTACGCGTAGCCCTCGTCGAGCAGATGAACTTTGCCTCTTGGATCGACGGATTCCGACCGACGGAACTCCCGGAATCGGAGCGGGAAGGTTGAAGAATTTTTTTTTCTTTCTCTTTGGTCTTGGGCGGCTGCTTGCAGCTAAGGAGAGATATTTTTTTTTCCCAAAAAGCTGATTTAAGAGGGTATATATAGGCAAAAATGTGCGGTCCACATCGCACCGCATATTTTCGACTTCCGGGTCAGTTTTTCATCCCGAAACGATTCATTATACCTCGGATTAAGTTCAAATTAATTTTATTTGAACTTTAACTTAATTTGAAGGAAATTTTATAAAATCCATTATTGGGGACCTTTAAAATGCCATTCGCCACGCAGTCGCCTCAAACGACGTGCAAAAATCCGACTATATCGGAATTCAACGAAATTTGACAGGGTGACTAGATTCCGCGATACGAATCCAACGGCGAACTCCGTTTCCTCATCCGAGGTCTAGAGTATGAGTATTTCAAATAAGCATTAGGATGACAAATGACCATTTTGCCCTTATTCACAAAAATTCAAATTTACCTGGGTTTCACATTCTTCCCCCCTTAAAAGAATTTCATTCCCGAAATTCACACACACACATACATGCAAGCCCATGCATATGCTACAATCATATAATAGTAAATGACTATAAAAATGTACATTTATCCTCAAACAAGAAAGGATAATTGGCACGTACGGTGTCCTCGCGCTCCCATGTCGCCTCTTCCACTCCCCGGTGCTGCCACAGCACTTTCACTAGCCTTACGGTCTTGCCTCGCAAAACCTAATCTCGGCTATCCATGATACGCACCGGTCCCTCCTCGAATGTTCCATCCGCATCAACAACAAGCTCGCCCCAATCCACCACATGAGTCGGATCTGGGGTGTATTTCCGGAGCATAGAGACATGGAATACCGCATGAACACCCGATAAATTTGACGGTAACGCCAACCGATAAGCAACTGTACCCACCCTCTCGAGTACCTCAAAGGGCCCGATGTATCTCGGCGACAGTTTCTCCTGCTTACCAAATCGGACCACTCCTCTTTAAGGCATAACCTTCAAGAAGACATGATTTCCCACCTCAAACTCCAGAGGTCGTCGTCGTCTATCAGCATAACTCTTCTGTCGACTCTGAGCCGTGAGAAGACGCTTCCGAATCAAGTCCACCTTCTCCGAGGTGTCTTTTACCAATTCCGGACCCGTAGAAGACCTCTCTCCTACCTCCGTCCGACAGACCGGAGAACGACATGGCCTCCCGTACAATGCCTCATAAGGTGCCATCTGTATACTCGTCTGATAACTATTGTTATAAGCGAACTCCACCAAGGGCAAATGATCTTCCCAGCTACCATTGAGATCTAGGACGCATGTCCGCAGCATGTCCTCTAAGGTCTGGATAGTCCTCTCAGACTGACCGTCCGTCTGGGGATGAAAAGCAGTGCTCATCATCAGCTGTGTCCCCATGGCTCATTGGAAACTCTCCCAAAAATGAGTCGTAAACCTGAGATCCCGATCCGATACTATAGATACGGGTACCCCATGCAACCGGACAATCTCATGTATGTACAACCTGCAGAATTCCTCTAGTGTGAAGGTCATCCGCACTGCCAGAAAATGTGCCGACTTGGTAAGCCGGTCCACTATCACCCACACCGCGTCATGTCCCCGCGATGTTCGTGGCAGATGGGTCACAAAATCCATCGTGATATGCTCCCACTTCCACTCAGCTACCTCCAAAGGCTGGAGTAATCATGCTGGTCTCTGGTGCATCGCATTCATTTATTGCTGCATCTTGTGTGAAAGACTTGGGTTTAGAGGTTGAGACCTTAGAAGATCCATTGCACGTGAGTTCTCCCCTAGGTGCTAGGGTGAGGGTTGATCAGATATGTCGGGGGTGTGAGTTAGAGATCTCAGGGATTCTACTCACCGTGGACCTTCGGGTCATGGACATGTTGGAGTTCGATGTAATCCTTGGGATGGATTGGTTGGCGGCACACCGAGTCGTCATTGATTGTGATCGGAAGCGGGTCACTGCTTACACACCGGATGGGGTTTGTTTCATGTTTCAGGGGGATAAGCACGATGCTTTACCCCAAGCCGTGTACGACTCTAGATGGCACGGGCAGTTGATGGGTTGGCTAGCAAGCCTTACCCTGGAGGACGAGGCGAGACATGAGTTGGGTCTACCTCGGGTTGTGTGTGATTATGAGAATGTTTTTCCGGATGAACTACCGGGATTACCTCCACATAGGGATGTAGACTTCACTATTGAGTTGCATCCAGGTACATCGCCCATTTCTATGACTCCAGATAGGATGGCGCATGCTAAGTTGCAAGAACAATCACATGTAACTTCAATATATCGAAATCAAGCTAGAAGCTAGCCTAAGCCATTTCTATGCTCACTCTTCCACTTCCATAACCATAGATATATGTATAGATCATATATATATGCATACATAACTCAAGCATTTCGTAGAAGCATTCTAGACTAGGAATCAACCCAAGTAGGAAACCCCTACCGTTTGAAGCGTGAGATGAAGACTAGAGCTTCAAAGCTTCAAGAACACCAACAAAAACCCCAAAATCCTTGATTTCTCCAAAGACTCCACTTGAATCTTCGGTGAAATCCCTCGTTCTTGGTACGTACGCGTAGCCCTCATCGAGAAGATGAACTTTGCCTCTTGGATCGACGGATTCCGACCGACGGAACTCCCGGAATCGGAGCGGGAAGGTTGAAGAATTTTTTTTTCTTTCTCTTTGGTCTTGGGCGGCTGCTTGCAGCTAAGGAGAGATTTTTTTTTTTCCCAAAAAGCTGATTTAAGAGGGTATATATAGGCAAAAATGTGCAGTTCACATCGCACCGCATATTTTCGACTTTCAGGTCCGTTTTTCGTCCCGAAACGATTCATTATACCTCGGATTAAGTTCAAATTAATTTTATTTGAACTTTAACTTAATTTTAAGGAAATTTTATAAAATATATTATTGGGGACCTTTAAAATGTCATTCGCCACGCAGTCGCCTCGAACGACGTGCAAAAATCCAACTATCTCGGAATTCGACGAAATTTGACAGGGTGACTAGATTCCGCGATACGAATCCAACGGAAAACTCCGTTTCCTCATCCGAGGTCTAGAGTATGAGTATTTCAAATAAGCATTAGGATGACAAATGACCATTTTGCCCTTATTCACAAAAATTTAAATTTACCCGAGTTTCACAGTTTGTGATTTGTAAAATATGCAAGAAAGTAAGATTGGCTAATCCATAGAGGTCATTCCAATGGGAATGTCAAATCGACTCATTTCATTCAACCAATGGTGTCTATGTGTTTGATTGATTCATAGGAAGTGAGGGACTAATGTAGTTGTATTGGAAAAAAACATACCTTGTGACAAGTCTATGGTGTATCAAGAGCCCGCAACCACGTCCGCACTCAACCTAGTCAAACCAAACACTTTACACTATGAGAAAAAATGAAAGAGAGTCGATTTCACACACCCAAGAGAAAATTTCTCTTAGATTAGCCAACTAAAAGTTTAGTTACTCATAATAGAGGCAAGAATAAACATGAAATGAAGAAACATGATGATGAAATCAAACATGAAACTTGTATTGATGTAAGAAAAGGTTTAAACTATAAGAGCAAAATCATTCATACCCAAAATACAAAGTTTGAAGAGAAAATACCCAAATGTAAATGAAAATACAAGAAAACTTGATTAAAGTGCAAAAGAGAAAGATTACAAGTTAAATGGAGCTTACTACAATGAAAATGGTGAAGAAAAATGCAAAAAACCCAGTTTCTCTCTCTAAAACTTCATCTTCTACCTTGGAACTTCTCTCTCTAAAAGCATATGAAATATGAATAATGATGTCAGAACCTCCCAATTTTCGTCCATCCTCTCTCCCTTAGCATGTGTGAATGAATTGGAATGATTGGAAAAAGGTTGTCCACTTAAACAAGCAATTTCAATCCAAGCATGGTCCTCCCATACTTTTCCAACCACCCATTTTCTCTCTCTTACTTCTCCCTTTTCTCCTACTTTAAATCTGATTTTAGGGGTTAGCAGAGCATCATGGGGTGTCAGACATGTCAGGGTATGGTTTAGAGGACAAAAGGTGGACCCTTAGTGTAGGTAGAGTCGTGTGAAGAAGTGTTTGGCAGATTTGGGCATATTCTACCGGTAGAACGTAGAAAATATACCGGTAGGTTTTTTCCAATAAGCTTTTCTACCGATAGGTTTTTACATGGCAAAGGAAGTATGACCTTTTCTACCAGTAGGTCTTGAGTCTTGTACCGGTAGGTCTTGAATGACTTCTACCGGTAGATGTTGTCCAACCTTGGAATTTTCTTGGTTCCTTGAGGTCCCGAGCCATTCGTTAAGCGGTCTCTTCTTCCCCATTGACTTTGAGCACTTGATGGGGTGCGTCATACATGACCTTACCTGCTCTTTACCTACAATCACACAAATCTTCATTAATTGTAAATTTGAAACCATTTCCCCCAAATTTCACCACAAAACAAGAAAAATGGGTACAGTAGAGATGCATGATGTGCAATATTCTATACTTATCAAAGTGACAAATCACTTTTCCTTAAAAGCGAATTGAGTTTTAGTATCATGTTTATGCTTTTTTGGTTTGAATTATGTGGATCATTGTGGATTATTGTCCATACTAACATATAGAAAATTTTGAACCCTACATTCTGATAAGTTTATTTTAACCAAACACGAATGCTAATGTACTATTGGTGCAATACACTTGCTTATTTTTAGTTTTGGTTTTTGCAATGCCAAAATTAGAACGTGCATTTGGTAACAAGGTTTTTTTTTTTTTCTTAATTCATTCCTTTTAATTCCAAAATATGGATAAGTTACTCCTAAAATGGCAATAGAAGTAAACTCACAAGTGATTGGTCAGGTATCCTATATACATCGGCTGTTTATATGTTTACATGTTTGGTCTAGAAATGGATCTTATCTTTCACTTGAAATCACAAGTGACTGCAGTCAAACTAAATGTTGCACTTTTTGGAATCCAAATAATTGTATTTTTCTTGGAGAAAACCGCATTTATTGTTGATATATTTTCTATGTATAACATTGGTTGACTAATTATTATCCATGCATTGCACAGGATACTACTAGTTAACTAAGTTAATAGATTGTTGGATTTGTTATGAATGGATTGATAATTAAAAATTACTCATACAAAACTTAATTAAATCATCAAGTTGGAATTAATCATAAGAAGTCAAGAAAAATCACTAAATTAATAAAATTGATGAATATCTCTTGAATGCAATGATACCTATAAATATTCTAAGGTTTTCAAAAGAAAAAATAACACAATACTCTATGTTTTAATAAATTATTATATGTCTATGGTTAATAACAATACTATTTTTTCCAATTACGATTGTTAAATTTGGATGGCAAGTATATTATGCACTTATTTTGAATCATCTTTAAAAAGTAGGACTTAGTGGTCCGATTTAAAAAATCATAAAACTTAATGGTTCTTTGGTGTGTAAAGTAGCACTTTAATGAATTATTTTTTTTCTATTATTAAATTGATGAACTTGATGTGTACTCTATAGCACCAAAAAGGAAAACAAAAAGAGAGATACATTTTAGTTAGATTTGTGAAATGATACAACTTCCCATACACCTTTCGATCCTCGTTATCAGTTTTTGTCGTAACAATAGTAATGGATAATATATTAAACATGTTATATTAGAGTTGTGAAGGAGCACATAATTACTGCGCATGATTAAACATTTAATAATCCGAAATAAATATAAGCACAAAATAAGTACAGACACGTGGCGAAGGTCATGTGGCCAGCATGGTGATCACTTGGAACGTCGGCGAACTAGAGCCGACCAAATCATTTGACAAGTTAGCCCCGAAATAGGCACCACTTGTTCGGAAAGGAACTACATTCAACCGAGCCAATGTGATAAGCCGAACTACCATCAATGAGTTGGCAGAATTTAGCTCAGGTTGTTCTTAACAACGAGGATCACGTCATCCCAAAGAATCAGAGGTAGAGTTCTGTTGATATGAACAAATCACGGATAAACAATATCAACATGTCCGAATAAATAGGGCAACTTGGAATTCTGGGAAGGATTCCAACATTCATGTAACACCCCGCATTTTTCTTTTATATATGTATATAGATATATAGTAAATAATTGTGGTAAAAATGTGGATATGTGTAGAAATATGTGTTGGAGAGGTTTGTGATGGATTTGGTTGGCTTAGGAATGGATTGGAAAGTTTAAGTTTCGAAGGTGTGTAAGCTTGAGAAGAGGGATTATGGAAGTTTCTAAATATTTTTAGGTCAAACTAAGGTGTCCATTGAATCCGGAAGGTCGAACAACCTTGGGAGAGGTAATATGAGGTGTATTGGAAATTAGGAAGTATTCCGGAGTGAAAACACACTTAGAGAAAATTTGGGTAAAAAGGAGTTGGGACACCTTCTAGTATTTTGGTCATAAATTTTTATCCTTAAGTCCAATTGATCTGAAATTTTTACAGTAGATATTAGACATCTAGGGCTACAAAAGTGTATCTCATGCAAATTTTCCAATTCGACCTCTAAATAGGTCAAAACTGCCCTGGAAGTCGAAGTAGTCGCAGTGTACCGGTACCGCGTACCGGTACCATACCGTACCGGTACCGTGTACTGGTACGACTACTCCAGTAGCTTAACCGTACCGGTACCACGTACCGGTACTATTTATCTGACTCCCGCCGAACAGTAAAAATCGGGATTTTGGTGTTTTAAAACACCATTTTTAGCCTCCTTTACCCCATTTTTACATTCCACTCTCACCCTAAACATATTAGAACCCTAGGAGGAGATAAAGGAGGAGAAAGAAACACAAGGTTAAAGGGTGATTCAAGGATCAAACCCTAGATTTTCAAGAACACTAAGGTAGGGGATTTCTTCTCTTTCTCTTACATTGATGTTAGAGTATTTATATATGTATGTTTTGGCTATCAATGATATATATATGCTATGTAATCATCCTCTCTTAGGCTTTTTGACAAAGATTACATGTTTTACACAAAGTTAGGGTTGTATACCCATGAAATCCCTCTTTTGTTTGAAAAACTCTAGTTTTCAAGAGTGATGGGTTTTCCTCTTGAACTCTTCCTTTATTATTGATTTCAAAATCATAGTGTTTTGTGTTGAGTAATAAAATGATATTGTTGTGATCTCTTGCATTTTCTTTGTTGGTTATTGAAAATGTCACATGCTTAAATTGAGGATTTTTAAGATATTCTTGTAAATTGTGAAATTGGGTTTGGTATTGTATCTCTTATGAGTGTGGAATGACCATGGGTGGCTTTTGACGAGATATCATAGAGTGGGTAGACGTGTTGCTTGCTCCGTGGGGGTTGGCATTTCTCCTACCACTCGTAGTGGGGTTAGTGATTTGGTAAGACTAAACCGCTATTGCTCACAGGTGCCGTGTAAGAGGGTTAGTATACTAATACCTGGGTTGGATACGTCACTGTCATTGGTGTGGCATACGCCCTTCCTAAAGGATGGATATCTTTGATAAGATTTGTGTGGGTGTGTGTGGGTTAGATATTACTCAATGTGTCGATTCATGGGGTTTGCCTTACATCATGTTTGAGATACATATACATATTGATGGATTGTTGTATTATTGTGGAAAATGGTTTCCTACAAGGACTTGTGGGAGTATGGGATTCCACAAGGTCTTGTGGGAAAATGGTTTATATTTTGGAAAATGGATATGTATTGGATCTTGGTTTCTTTTACTGTTTATGTAAATTACTGTTGTTACTTAAACTTGAGATCCATTTTCAAATGTCCCTGTTTTACTTCAAAGATTATGTATGCTGTTTGTAAAATGAGACCGGCTATTTTATATGTTTTTATAAACCTTGTTCGAGTTTGGGAGGAATGTTGCTACGGAGCTTAGTGCTCACCCCCTACAAATTACATTTTTCAGATACGGTGCTAGAGGAGAACCTCGGAGTTGATGAGCAGGGGTATTGGGAGGCCCCATTCGAGGGAAATCTAGATCCCGAGGTGGACATATAGAGATATAGCTTCTTTTGCACTAGACTAGAGAATTTATTTTGATATCATGTATCGTCTAGTATTCTGTTTATTCCGCTGCTAAGTTTAAGTATAATTCTTTTGGAATGTAATTGCCATAGCTTGGCTTATTCTTTTGGGATGATATTGTAAATTCTATGGATGATGAATGAATTTTTTTTCTTATTGATGGATTATCTTAGTGCTCTCATGATGTGAATGTTTTAGAATGTAATGCCGTCCAGGGTGTGTTTTGGGGTGTTACAAAGTTGGTATCAGAGCTTAGGCTTTAGGTCTTACATGGGAGCTGTAGGTTATGGATTCTCACTAGAGAAGTATTAATAGGTCGGACGAAACTTTTGATCTAGATTTTACACGAGTTGTATACTTGAGATTAAATTGACTATTAGGAGGTCTTGTACATCAATGAAACTAAATTGTAAATTGATGTGCAGGATGGACGGTGAACGTGTACGTGGACGAGGGCGTGGTCGTGGTCGTGGAGGTCAAACAAACCCACCACCGCCACCACCTCCCGATGCAATTAATGACATCTATCAGTGTTTGAGGGAGCCCACCACTCTGGTACAACACCAGAATGGGAACAACCATAATGGTGGGGCTCATCCACTAGCCCAAGTACAGGGCAACGGAGAGGAGAATAGGAGAATGATAGTTCTCCGAGAGTTTCTGAGGCAACACCCGCTTACTTTCCAAGGGAGCTCTAACCCCTTGGATGCGGATAAATGGATCCGCCGAGTGAAGAAGATATGTGATGGCATGGGGATAGCCGATGATCTTCGGGTCGACTTGGCGACTTATCTATTCGAGGGGGAGGCCGACCATTGGTGGGACTCAGTGAAAAGAAGGAGGACCACGGATGCACTCACTTGGGAGGAATTTGACCAAATTTTCCAAGACAAGTACTTTCCAGAATCAGTAAGAGACAGAATGAAGGCCGATTTCCTTGCTCTCCGACAGGGCAGTAGGACGGTGATCGAGTACGAGAGGAGTTTCGATGAGCTATCCCGTTATGCTACAGAGTTTATATCTACTGAGGCCAGCAGGGCCAAACGCTTTGAGCAGGGCTTGAGGCCTGCTATCCGGGAAAAGCTGGTGGCTCTCAAGATCCGGGAGTATGGGGACCTAGTTGACCGAGCTGCATTGGTGGAGAGAGATATAGAGGACAGCCAACAGCGACAGAGCTTCGCGAGAGGAGGTCCGATCAGGACGGACCCTAGCACCAGTGGAGTGCAGCGAACAGCACCATACCGAAGTCCAGACCAGGCAGGTGGACAGAGGCTTCTGACAACTCGAGGAGATGAAGTGACTCAGACTAGAACAAGAACTGACCCGCGCCAATGCTTTGCATGCGGAGAGTATGGGCACTTCAAACATAGATGCCCCTCGTTTCCCCCAAGGACCAAATAAGCAACCGAGCAAGTACCAGCAAACAAGCCACCTCTACAAAGGCCAGCACAACAGATACCTCAGATAGCTCGAGGAGCGGGAGGCGTACCAGAGAGAGTAGGCACGGATGCACGCCGATGCTTCGCCTGTGGAGGTGTTGGGCACTTCAAAGATAATTGTCCATTGCTTTCCACCAAGACCAACCAAGTAACTGGGCGAGTGAATGCAAACAGGCCACCGCTACGACAGCCACTACCACCACAGAGACCGTTACAAACTCAAGCCCCCGGCAGCGCCAATCAAGGAAGGGTTTTTGCTTTGACTCAACCGGAGGAAGATGCCTCCAACGCCGTTGTGGAAGGTATTGTTCTTCTCTACCATTCTTGGGCCCGAATTACATTGGATACCTATGCGACTTATTCTTTTTTACGTACTGTGTACGCTGTGGAATTGAGATTGGGTTTCTAGGAAATAGAACTTACTGTATATGTTAACTTGCCTACGGGAAAACAAGGGGATACCAGTAGGGTTTATTTATATGTACTCTTTGACTCTAATTTATATCTACTTGCTAGGAAATCATCATGTCTTGCCATTCTGGATAATACTACCTTGTTCCAAAATATATTATGGTGGGGTAAACCCTAAATCTTTTCTTATGCCTTCAAACCCTAGTTTACAAAGGAGATGTGTTTTTCTCTTGATTTCTCCTTTGTTCTTGATTCCCGAACTTAAATATTATTTGTTCTAAGCTATGTTATGGGTGGGTGACCACCAAATCCTTTTGGTATGCCCTTGAAATCCTAGTTTTCAAGGGAGATGTGTTTTCTCTTTATCTTGCCTCTGTCATTGATTTCAAACCTTGATAGTCGTTTGTTATTGATTTCCATACATGATTGTTCCGTTAAATCTTAATTTCTTATTTGTTCATTACTTTCAAGTTTGATACGCTTTTATTCTTGATTTCCAAGCTTAATATTCATTTGCTCTTGATAGCCAAATTTGGTATTCATTTGATTGATTCTAACTATTGTAATTCATGTATTCCTGATATTCAATATTTGACATCCTTTGGTTCTTGATTTCAAGCTTTGATTGTTTCTTATTTTGATTCCAAAGCTTGATATGGGTTTGTTATGGAATTTGAGACTTGATTGTTCCTTTATTTTGGATTCCAAAAACTTGAGATTCGTTTGTTATTAATTTCAAACCTTGCTTGTTCTTTTGTTCTTGATTTCCAAGCTTGATAGCCATTTATTCTTGATTCCAAAGCTTGATTAATTATTTGCTCATGAATTCAAAACTCTAGTGATTGGTAGTGACCACTAAAATGGTATTTTCGATGATATTATGTTAATTTTTCTTAAATTATTTCATTGGAAAAAAAAAAATGTATATGGATTTGGAAGCAAAAATGGGAGGACAAGTCTGGTTAGGTTTCAACTGTAACTTTTGGTGGATTGTAATTTATATCAGAGTGCGCAGCGAACTAACGGAGTAAGGACTACAATGGGGAAACTACGGAGAAGATTCAACTCTTCCGAGAGAGGCTACGCACGGCGCAAAGTAGATAGAATAGCTATGCGGACCACAGACGAAGATCCTTGGAATTCAAAGTGGGAGATTACATGTTTTCCAAGGTGTCACACAAGAAGGGTGTGTTTCGATTCGACAAGAAGGAGAAGTTAGCGCCAAGATATACCGGACAGTTTGAAGTGATCAAAGCGGTAGGCAATGCGGCTTATCAACTTCGATTACCAGCTCAGCTATCCGGAGTACACGACGTATTTCATGTGTCGATGTTGAGGAAGTGTCAGACGGATACTACGCACGTCATAGATTTGGTGGACATTGAAGTTCAAGATGGAGCAACCTCTGAAGAACAACCGGTGAAGATTCTTGATACCAAGGAGAAGGTGCTCCGCAACAAAGTCATCCGACTAGTGAAGGTTTTGTCGCAACACCATGGAATGGAAGAAGCTACATGGGAACCGGAGCAAGAAATGCGGGAGAAGTATCCATATTTGTTCGCTACTTGAGGTAAGTTTCGAGGACGAAACTTTCTTTAAGGTGGGTGAATTGTAACACCCCGCATTTTTCTTTTATATATGTATATAGATATATAGTGAATAATTGTGGTAAAAATGTGGATATGTGTAGAAATATGTGTTGGAGAGGTTTGTGATGGATTTGGTTGGCTTAGGAATGGATTGGAAAGTTTAAGTTTCGAAGGTGTGTAAGCTTGAGAAGAGGGATTATGGAAGTTTTTAAATATTTTTAGGTCAAAATAAGGTGTCCATTGAATCCGGAAGGTCGAACAACCTTGGGAGAGGTAATATGAGGTGTATTGGAAGTTAGGAAGTATTCCGGAGTGAAAACACACTTAGAGAAAATTTGGGTAAAAAGGAGTTGGGACATCTTCTAGTATTTTGGTCATAACTGTTTATCCTTAAGTCCAATTGATCTGAAATTTTGACAGTAGATATTAGACATCTAGGGCTACAAAAGTGTATCTCATGAAAATTTTCCAATTCGACCTCTAAATGTGTCAAAACTGCCCTGGAAGTCGAAGTAGCCGAAGTGTACCGGTACCGCGTACCGGTACCATACCGTACCGGTACCGTGTACCGGTACGACTACTCCAGTAGCTTAACCGTACCGGTACCGCGTACCAGTACTATTTATCTGACTCCCGCCGAACAGTAAAAATCGGGATTTTGGTGTTTTAAAAACACCCTTTTTAGCCTCTTTTACCCCATTCTTACATTCCACTCTCACCCTAAACATATTAGAACCCTAGGAGGAGATAAAGGAGGAGAAAGAAACACAAGGTTAAAGGGTGATTCAATGATCAAACCCTAGATTTTCAAGAACACTAAGGTAGGGGATTTCTTCTCTTTCTCTTACATTGAGGTTAGGGTATTTATATATGTATGTTTTGGCTATCAATGATATATATATGCTATGTAATCATCATCTCTTAGGCTTTTTGACAAAGATTACATGTTTTACACAAAGTTAGGGTTGTATACCCATGAAATCCCTCTTTTGTTTGAAAAACCCTAGTTTTCAAGAGTGATGGGTTTTCCTCTTGAACTCTTCCTTTATTATTGATTTCAAAATCATAGTGTTTTGTGTTGAGTAATAAAATGATATTGTTGTGATCTCTTGCATTTTCTTTGTTGGTTATTGAAAATGTCACATGCTTAAATTGAGGATTTTTAAGATATTCTTGTAAATTGTGAAATTGGGTTTGGTATTGTATCTCTTATGAGTGTGGGATGACCATGGGTGGCCTTTGACGAGATATCGTAGAGTGGGTAGACGTGTTGCTTGCTCCGTGGGGGTTGGCATTTCTCCTACCACTCGTAGTGGGGTTAGTGCTTTAGTAAGACTAAACCGCTATTGCTCACGGGTGCCGTGTAAGAGGGTTAGTATACTAATGCCTGGGTTGGATACGTCACTGCCATTGGTGTGACATACGCCCTTCCTAAATGATGGATATCTTTGATAAGATTTGTGTGGGTGTGTGTGGTTTAGATATTACTCAATGTGTCGATTCATGGGGTTTGCCTTACATCATGTTTGAGATACATATACATATTGATGGATTGTTGTATTATTGTGGAAAATGGTTTCCTACAAGGACTTGTGGGAGTATGAGATTCCACAAGGTCTTGTGGGAAAATGGTTTATATTTTGGAAAATGGATATGTATTGGATCTTGGTTTCTTTTACTGTTTATGTAAATTACTGTTGCTACTTAAACTTGAGATCCATTTTCAAATGTCCCTGTTTTACTTCAAAGATTATGTATGCTATTTGTAAAATGAGACCGGCCATTTTATATGTTTTTATAAACCTTGTTCGAGTTTGGGAGGAATGTTGCTACGGAACTTAGTGCTCACCCCCTACAAATTACATTTTTTAGATACGGTGCTAGAGGAGAACCTCGGAGTTGACGAGCAGGGGTATTGGGAGGCCCCATTCGAGGGAAATCTAGATCCCGAGGTGGACATATAGAGATATAGCTTCTTTTGCACTAGACTAGATAATTTATTTTGAGATCATGTATCGTCTAGTATTCTGTTTATTCCGCTGCTAAGTTTAAGTATAATTCTTTTGGAATGTAATTTCCATAGCTTGGCTTATTCTTTTGGGATGATATTGTAAATTCTATGGATGATGAATGAAAATTTTTTCTTATTGATGGATTATCTTAGTGCTCTCATGATGTGAATGTTTTAGAATGTAATGCCGTCCAGGATGTGTTTTGGGGTGTTACAATTCATCAATAACATGCTGGCTAAATATGATATGTGTGATGAGGGCATTGTATATTTTATATCTCATATCGTTCATCTTAGCTATGTTAGTAATTTTATTTCTTTTGTTTTAGTTTAGTTTTGTGTTTTATGAAGAATATATGTGTTTGCAGGTAGTCTAATTGTAAAGATAGACATGGAGCATCATGATAATAGTTGTGGACAAGTTGGAGTTGAGTTTGATCAGTTAGAATAGAAGTCGGAGGCCTTAAAACAGAAAATTCAGAAAAGACAAGTTCTACCGGTAGGTAAAGTTATGTGCTACCGGTAGAAAGGCTCTCTGGAATAAATAGAATCATGTTCTACAGGTAGAAGAGGTCACTGGAATTTGATATAATAAGGTTCTATTGGTAGGTCGACATCAGATTTTGATAACGACTCCTTCTCCCAACTATTGACTTGCTAAATATTCAAAGATCTTCCAAGATCTTTATTTGAGAAGAAAGAGATAATATATGAAATGAATTTTAAATGGCCATATTTTTGTAAATATTTTTGGAGTTTTTCTAGAAATAAGAGATGGACATAACAAGAAAAAGAATCTCTAAAAATCAGTCATATCTCTCTCCCTTTTTTCCTATAAATACCAACCCATATGGGACTTTTAGAGATGAATCTTCTTCCTCCTTGGATGTTCTCCAAGAGGGGGCTACTCCTCCTCTTTCTTCTTTGTTTTTTATTTAGTTGGAAGCACAAGTCTTCATTATTTTCAATTCTAAGTTACGATATTTTTTTTATTGTAATTGCTTTTAAATTCTAATTTCAATACAAGTTTTATTTATTTACTTTTATTTACATGTCTCTTTTAACTGCTTTCAATTTTACTTTCATCATGTTTGAGTAGCTTCTTTTTTGGATAATTGGAGGAAGAATTCCTAACCTATGAACTAGGGTTTATACTCTAAATTAGGTTTTTTACGATGTATGTGATTTAATGACTGAATAGTTGTTTTTCGGAAACTTAATTGATTGGTCATATCCTTTATTATCTATAGACAGTTGATTTTGGAACGGATAATTATTGGAGGCCCTACAATCGTTTAGATACAAATTCTTCCATCAATATATTCATCATAAAAATCACTATTTTTACTAATTGAGGTTTTCAATGAATATCATTCATCTGAGTGAGTTTGATTACGAACTTGGATGGGTTATAGATTTAAAGTATAAATTAATGTTCATAGGTGGGATGAAATCTAAAGTTTATCTGGTTTTTTCTTTTATTGAATTTATCCTTAGCTTAGTTAATTTCTAAAATTCTCAACTTTCAAAGAACTCTTTATTTTTATTTTTATATCACCTCTCAGTTTGTCTTTCATTTTTCTTGAGGAGATGACCTCGGTAATCGACTAAGTTACTAAACGATAGATTCTTGCGCTTGGGAAACTATATATATTTTACCCACTTTTGAGGTCAAAGCAGTGTGCCACCTGTAAGCCCCCAACTAAATATTAGTTATATTAAATTATCCTGTGTTTTGTTGATGTAGGATGAATTAAGTATGAATAAACTATGTAAGTGGTAATCGTAGAATAGTGTGGATATATTGAGAATATTGAGGATTCGGGATGGTTACTCTTTTTAGGACTGAGTTCAGTTAAGTTCTAAAATATATTTAGAGGGAAATAACATAAGTAAAAAAAATATTGGGAGAGATTATATGGGGCGTATTAGAAGTTCAGAAGTATTCTAGAGTTAAAACCTATTTTTGGAGAGGATTTGGGTAGAAAAGAACTTGACACTATCTTAGTATTAAGATCATAAATTTTTATACCAATATCCGATTGATCTGAAATTTTTACAGTAGAAACTAGACTTCAAGGGCTACAAAAGTATATATACGAAAATTTTGTGAAACTTCTAACTAAGTCAAAATCGAGCTAGAAGTTAGGGGCAGACTGCTGTTCATGCCTCACACGAGAATTCTCTATTTTTCAACCAATAAAGACCCTAGGGCCGCAATCTAAAGAGACTTTACCTATCTTTTCTACCCCAAGAACCCTAGGAAAGTTTTAGTAGAAGAAAAGGAGGAAGCGCAGGCTGAATCTTGAAAGATTAACATGTGGTAATCGCAATAAAATACGTTAGGACCAAGATCTCAAGAATCAAGGTAAAGATTCTTTCTCAGATTCATTCATTGATGTTTAAGGTTATATAATATATCTTTTTCATCCTTATTATGATATAAATATTGATCTACAATGCTTGTACATTCGTTTGAATTCATAATTCGTTTCTTAAACAAAATACATGATTTGCTTCCAAGATCTATCCATTCTTGATTTAAAATCTAGTTCTTTAACTCTTATTCTATATATGTGATAGATCTACAAAGTTTTTATATTATTTTTTAATGTATTCTTAAATTCTTGAATAAACAGATTGTTTACATATAAATAAATATTTTACATCCAAAAATCATATGTTCTTGATTGAAGAACCCTGATTCTTGATTTATAACCTAATCTACATTTTTACATCAAAATTTACATGTCTCGATTACAAAAACCCTAGTTCTTGATTACTATCAATTCAATTATGTTTTCTTGGGGATCTCTTGCATGTTTTCTTAAATTATTCCTTTGGAAAAGTTATGAAACCATGATTCTTGATTGTAGTTGAATTTTATGAAAAAATTGTGGAATTTATCTCTTGTAGGGGGTGGGTGTGATGAACGTGAATTGCACTCGAATCTATATCGCAGAGTGTTTAGATATTTTTTCTTACCTCGAGGGGTTTGAAGGTTTCTTATCACTCGTAGTGGGGTTGGTGCCTTGCGAGGACCAAACTACTATTTGTTCACGGTGATCGGGATTGGGGGTTAGTATACTAGTCGACCCTTCCTAAAGTTTGATGGCCCTGCGGGGATTGATTTGTTGGTTTGTGATTATGGTGTGGTGTGGACCAGATATGTTTGTGTTGTAGTTTCATGCTAGTCTACATTCGTACATGAGATATAATATTTGTGAATAACTATTGCATTGGGAATGATTTTTATTTCTGTAAACTTTACCATTTGGTACCGTAAACTTGGGATCTCATTAAATGTCATCGTTTTACTTCAAAATTATATATATTATTTTACAAACTGTGACTTACCTGTTTTAATGATTTCTAAACCTTGTTTGAGATTGAGAAGGCTTTCCTACTAGGCTTTATCATTTAGCCTACCGTAACATTTTTCAGATTTTAGTGTTGAGGAGAATCCAAAGTTAGATGAGCTGGTAGATTGGGATGCTGAAGGTAATCATGACGTGGATCCAGCTGTGGAAGTTTGAGACTGAATTTTAGTCTCTGGAGTTTATATTTGATGGTTTAATTATGTTTAGGATTTATTTATGTTTTCTTTGGTGATTTATCTAATCAGATGTTGAATTATGAATGGTTTTATTTATTTAATCGTACTTTAGTATGTTTTCATGGTTGGATGTTGTATAGATAGTTAATGCCTTCCAAGGTGGATTTTTGGGGCATTACACCACCACATATGGTCAATAATGGGAACCCTAGAAAAAAGAGTACCAAATGATGCTATAAAATAGGGCTAAGCTTAAGGATGAAGGTCATAATACTTTTCCTGTAATAGTTTTGGATACCTCTTCAAAACCCTTACTAACTTAAGTATCGGAGTGCCTCCAACCGGCCACTTCTGGTCATTGGCCGTTTGCTCATTTTGTAGGAGGAGTTTTATTTGTTTGTTCCTTATCGAATCATACAAGTTTGTAAGGTTTTTCACCCCTTACATTTGGCGCCATTAGAACTACAAGGTGTTCTTTCCCTTGGATAACGATATTAGGGAGGACGCCTTCAGAAGCCAAAACAAAAACCACGATGATCATGGAAAATTTTCATTAGCTAGAAACTACCCTGAAAACTAATCTCAATAGGAAGGCTAAAATCGAGAAGCCTCCCCCTGTGCCGACGGAGAAATCTTAGCCTTCATGAAGTTAGTTTAATCCCTTCAGGATTGATTGGATGCACACGATGCCATGTTAAAGTGGTCTCACGAAAAAGAAAGGAAGTTGAGAGAGGAGAATAAGGTACTGAAAGAGGCCCTAATAAGATCAACGGATAAAAATAATCCTGAGAATACTAACGAACAAACCAAAGGTGAATGGGATTGTAGATATCGAAGTCCAACCCCCCCCCCCCCCCCCCCCCCTAAAAAAAAAGTAAAGCAAGGCATAAAGAGGACTCCCGAGAAAGAAACAACAAGAAAAATTCTTCTCTGGTGGAAATATAGGAAGATGTCTAGAGACGTTTTATCACTGAAGAGCTCGATAACAGATTAAAACAACCCAGCCAGAAATTTGCTAGGTAATTAGCGAGAAGGGCAATAGAATAGTACATCAGGGGGATGGAGGTATCCCTTTTTAGTATGTGGATAGAAAGAGAGAGAGAGTTACGAGTAAAGTCACCATTCCAAACTTTAAGTTGTATGATGGAACAGGCAGCTGATGGCGAATCAACAATGAAGTGGTTTGATAGTCTGGCTAGGAGTTCCGTCGACAATTGGGTGTAGCTTGCCGAGTAGTTCACCACCCGGTTCATTACAGCAATAGACAGCCAAAGGAAGTCGGAGCCTTGCTCTCGATGAAAAAGAGAAATGGTGAAATGCTTTGTGAGTACGCTCATCGATATTGGAAAACCATGAATGAAATCAAAAGCTATAATCTGGAGCGTCGCGTCATTCAAGATTAGTCTGCCAAAAGAAAGTCCACTATACCAATTGTTGACCAGAAAACCAACATTGAACATGGAAGAGTTGATGGCTAGAGTTGAAAAGTACGCAAAGTTTGCTGATAACCTCGGTAGAGAAATTAACCGAGGTCAACCTAGCAAGAAACAGGTCGGCAAAGAGAGACCGAACATATAATCTCGGTTAGGATCAAAGGGAAAGAAAAAAGGAAGGTTTCCTTTAGGGTCTTCATTTTCTAGGGTGAACACAATGTTCAAAGAGCCCATCTATAGGATTCTATCCTAGATCAAGGGAAAGTCGTTCTTCAAATGGTCGAACAGAGAAACCCTAACCAAAGGTGTTCCTACCATCGTGATGTAGAACATATGATGGAGAATTGTTCCTCTTTGAAATAACACATAGAGAACTGGTCTATGCTTAACAACTCTCGCAGTTTGTAGAATTAGAAAAGATGAAGGCTGATATAAGTGAAAAAATGAACGCAGCTCGGGAAAGACGACATGATTCATTTGGAGTGATCGATGTTATAAACGCAGCCACAACCCCAAACATGACCACCAATAAGGCAGCTCAGATATACATACAAAAGGCCAATCAAATAAAGAAGATTTATCAAGTTGGCAAAACGTCCGTAAATATTTGTAAGAAGTAGAAAACTGATCAGTTGGAAGGACTGATTAGTTTCTCTAACAATGACTTAGTAGGGGTTTATCACCGACAAAATGACGATTCGGTCCTCACGTTGCGAATTGCAAATTTTGATGTGAAAAGGGTCTTGATCGACCAAAGGAGCTCCTCCGAAATTATGTACTCAAGGCTGTTTTGGAAGCTTGGCTTAAAGGAAGAGGACCTGAAACCAATAAGCACTCCACTAGTTGATTTTAGTGGGAAGATGGTCCTGCCAAAAGAAAGAATAACACTTCTAATTTGGGTCGGTCTTGTAGGCACAATGACCAAATTCCTCGTTGTCGAGGCAGAAGTAGCCTACAATGCTATAATGGGTCGAACATGGCTCCATGAGATGAAGGTGATCCCCTCAACTTACCACCAAGTCTCAAGATTCCCAATAGAGAAAGGAATATTTGACATCTGGCGGGACCAAATAAGCTTAAGAAACTACCAGTTCGCCTCTATAAGGGGAAAATCGATGAAAGATGATTAGAAGGTGGGGAGAGTATCCAAACCAATCTAGAAATAACAATCAAAGTATGAGAGGCCTGGCACAGAGGAGCCATTGATCGGCCTGACAAAACGTGCAGTGGAAGAACTAAAGGTAATACACCTAGAAGAGAATACCAAGAAGTTCCTTCTGATCGATTATTCATTGGTGCTATATGAACATGAGGCTT
Organism: Ilex aquifolium; assembly: GCA_951799425.1. Classification (NCBI taxonomy): domain Eukaryota; kingdom Viridiplantae; phylum Streptophyta; class Magnoliopsida; order Aquifoliales; family Aquifoliaceae; genus Ilex; species Ilex aquifolium. Next base: position 31,825,129 of record OX637393.1, read on the forward strand.
TGAAAAGCTATCCTCAAGAAGAATGTTGACATTTTTGCTTGGATTCCCTACGAAATGTCAGGCATCCGCCCTGAAGTTATTTGTTACCACTTGAATATGGGCCCGACTTTCAGACCAATTAAGCAGAAGCAAAGGAGGTCGGCATCACAATACATGGATTCCGTGAATGAAGAAGTTAGGAAGCTGTTGGAAGCACAGTCAATTAGGGAGGTGCAGTACCTGGCTTGGTTGTACAATATGGTTGTGGTCAAAAAGAAAAATGGAAAATGGAGGGTTTGCATGGATTTCACTAACCTCAACAAGGTATGCCCCAAAGACAATTCTCCTTTACCAAAGATTGATTAGCTAGTCGATGCTACATCAAGACACAAGCGGATGAGTTTTATTGACGCTTATAGGGGCTACCACCAGATCCTCCTTTTTGTACCAGATCTGGAGAAAACTTCATTTATCACACTACAAGGAGTATATTGTTACCAAGTTATGTCATTTGGGTTCAAGAATGTTGGAGCGACATATCAAAGGCTAGTCACCAGAATGTTCTAAAAGATGTTGGGGGACACAATTGAGGTTTACATCGACGATATGATGGTAAGAAGTCGAAGAGGAGCCAACCACCTAGCTAATCTTCAAAATACCTTCAATGTACTACGAGAATATCGACTGAAGCTCAATGCCTCCAATTGTGCTTTTGGGGTTGGCTTGGGAAAATTCATAGGATTCCTTTGTAAGAATTTATTAATGATTTGTATATGAAATTTAGAACACCTAAAACAAGATTTAGATCATACATGTGTGAGTCATGATATTCGATCTTCGTATTTCTTTCGTGGAAGGGCAATGTCTTCTTCTCATTCTTCAAAGTAATAAGTGACTCTTAATAGGATAAGCCAAATTAGGTTATAAAGTGGAAAGGGGACCTAGTCTATCTATTTATAATGAATCTAATGGGTCCTCCCATTATGGGTCGCAATTAGATTAAAGTCTACACTTTACTACCTCAACCACATTAATAAAAAAGATGTACATAAGCTCATCAAAATAGATTACTTAACAATATTGAGCTCATCTTATTGGACCATAAATTCAGCTCATTTTTCACAAACACAAAATTAATTATCAATTAATGAAAGTCCAATATGGAAAAAATTCCTACATTCTCTCACTTGGGCAACATAAATTGTAGCCATTTAAAAATAAAATAAAATAATTTGTTGAAAAAATCACTCCCAGGCTAATCAAACAAAAAATCAATATGGCCATAAAATAAAACAAATACAGTCTTGAGACAACATCTCAAACACAATCCGATATAGTAAAACTACTATTTTTGAACCATAGCGGACTTTACATTCTTTATTGACATAAGACCAATGCATGACTACAAAAAATAATAATCCTATTGACATGGATCAAGATGTGGCATTGTAGCCAGAAAATAGAATCTCAATATGCGATCTAATAAATATTCTATTTCATTATCAGTCCTCCAGATAATTTCTCTTTAACAACATGCTTTAACGATAAGCTAGATAAATCCATTAGCTTCAACAATAAGCTATTATATCTCCAAACTTAAAATCTCAAGATTTTCTTAATGGTGTAATCAGGGACATACTTTATTGACAAAATAGTCATACTTAAGACAAATACCAAGCCTTAAGATTTTTTATAAAACGACATGTCATAAATATGCACATATAAAACATAGCAAGAATACAGTGCTAACAATACGGATGATCATCCAAATATTTATTATTCACGAAATAGATGTATCTCAACCAAAATGAGTAACAAATATCTCATATGAAATAAAATTAATACGGAAATTCTTAACACCTAAATAAACTCGCACTAACAAAGTACATCAAAAGATCCCAAAATACCTATGTTGTCAACATGTTTCTTAAAAGTTATAGGTTTTAGTCCCTTAGTTAAAGGATTAACAAGTATTGATTCTATATCAATATGTTCAGTCATAATATTACCTTTCTTCACAAGATCCCTAACAGAAGTATATTTAATTTCCATATGCTTAAACCCACTAGCATTTTTTTGTTGTTCTTTAAAAAGAACACAATTGCACTATTATCACAATAAATTGGCCTAGAGGTGGAATCAACAATCATAAGCCCTAAAATAAAAATCCTTAGTCATATAGCTTGTGTTGTAGCTCTATAACAAGCTATAAATTCAGCCTGTTGTAGCTTGTATTGTTCCTCAAACTAACATGTAAATATATCCTGAAGTAAATTTTAAATCATCCGGACAACCAATAAAATCTGAATCTGACTAACCAATCACATCAAGGCTGTCAACCCTTCGATAAACAAACATGTAATTCTTTATCCTTTGCAAGTATCTTATAACTTTCTTAACAGCCACCCAAAGATCTAATCTTGGTTTAGAAAAGTACCTACCAAGAATACTAACTACAAAGGCAATGTTTTTTTTTTTTTCAAAAAAGGGTTATAGATTTTGACATTAGCAAGACAACCCTAGCCACGAAAGCAGTTAAGACTTGGTTTCCTATTGGTCCATCATTCAAAAAAATATATTTTTTTTTAGAATAGATTAGTTAGGAACCCTATTAAGAATGTACAAAGCTATTTTAATGGCTTCACTCCAAAGGTAATTAGGTAAATTACACTTACTCATCATGTTCCTCATCATGTGTTTTTAAGGGTGTGATTACATCTTTCAGCTACACCATTTTGCTTGGGACTACCAGATATAGTATATTGGGCAATAATCCCACTTCCTTACAAATACTTGAACATAGTATGTTTGCCATAATACTCACCACCACGGTTAGACCTAACAATTTTGATGACTTTTCCTAATTGTTGTTCTATCTCAGCCTTGAAAATTTTAAACTTTTCAAAAGCATCAGATTTTTTTAATTAAATAAATATATTCATAATGAGAGAAATCATCAATAAATATAATAAAGTATTTATTGCCACACAATGTACATGAGTAAGGTCCATTATTGTCAGTGTGAATAATTTCTAAAAGATTTAAACTACGAGTTGCACTTTTCTTTTTAGTCTTGGTCAATTTACCCTTAATGCAGTTAACACAAGTTTCAAAGTCTCCAAAATTAAGGGGTGGGAAGAATATCATTCTTTATTAACTTTTCCACTATTTCTCTAGAAATGTGACTCAAACGTTTATGCCACAACTGTGCAGTTTTTTTTTTCTTTAATGAGAGGTCTCTTAGATACAACATTTGAAGGACCATATTTGTTATTACCATCCAAACATACACTATACAAGCTATCTGATAAAACACAACGACCAACAATTTTAAAATTTAAAGAAAATTTAATTTTACCATTACCAAAATTAAAAAAATATTCAATTTTATCAAATAAGGAAATTGAAATCAAATATTGCCTAAATGACGACACATAATTTCTAAAATAAGTTGAAAACTAGTGTCTAAATTTAACCTAACAGTTTCTATGAACTCAACATGGACATCATTATTATTTCCTTCTTTAAGCTTAGCTTCCCATTCACTTGGTCTCTGTTTACTTGTGAACCTCTTATTCTTTTATCACGCCCCATCCTGGTCTCCTAAATATGAGACACGACTAGGTTTTTGATACACCTGTTTACATTTATATAATCTGGATTAATAAAACACTAAATAATTTCACATGTGCAACAACACCACCCACACCTTAGTCCTTAAGCATGATGGTAAGACCTGTCTCATAACCTGTACCATATATATAACACCTGTACCAATTGTTTTCCAGGTTATAGACATGTACAAAATCCCACACCCACATAGCACACATCTCAAAGTATGTTTGTTGAGTCTGTTTACATCATATACTATTAAACTGTCATAATAATCTCTCACAATTATAATACACAACCCAACAATTAGTCATACAGACAATCAACCTGAGTGATATCACACTAACGTTGTACAAGACTTAATTGATTGGACAGTGGACTAGTCTGCATCCTCTTCTATAGTACCTGAAAAAGAGAAGCTATAGGGATGTGAGCTAAACCACGCGCTCAGTGAGTATACATGATGTATATGAAATGAAAATGATAGTAATACATTGAAGTAGGTAGATACTACGTAGATACATGTATCAAACAACAACATCAATCCAATTCCAAAGAATTCACAAGCCACATTATATCCATATTACCCCTCATCGGGTAATTGATCCCACATGGATCCGTGTCTCCCGAACCTCCCGGGAACACCATAGTGCTAGCACACCACTGCACGTCCAGTGATTAGGCATCGACGCCCCTGTCTTAAACAGTGCGCCACATTCTACAATACACAGTACAAAACATCATTCAATCACATAAACATGTAGCACATTATCTTGGAGAATTGCTATTAAATTCTATCATTTACTATCATCTTATAATAGCATTTCTAAAACATATAAAGATATACACTCACCTCAAATGTACAGATCTACGGCTCTTCGGTTCTATTGGTGGATTCTTTCGGTGTTACAGTATCTGTTTCAACACCGACTGTCTCACCCGTTCCACCTAACACATTTGTAATTACAATATCAATATGTTTATAACATTTAATAGTTAATCATGCACTAATGCATGCAAAATGATGCACCCCAAAGTGCCCCGGTAACTTCGGTTACCGTACTATCCACTCACACACTAGCACTTTTGTTCAAGGGATTACATTTTCTCCCCAAATTTCAAAAATCACTCACATTAATCACAATTAGGATTAAGTAGGTCAAACACATTGACCCGGGTCCCATTTTTACACATTTCGACCCCAAATCCTAAAAACTGCACTTCCGGCATTTCACACATTCCGTATCGAATATTATATTCATTTGAATTCAAAATTCACATTACCACATCAAGCATCATTTAAAAATGCTGCCTGCAAAATTTCGAGTCATTTGAATTAAAATTCACACATGTGATAATAACATTTAGAAATCAGGGTTTCGGCATTACCGACATCCATTCCCAATTTCTATCGTACGTTTCTTTTAAAACAATCCTACCTAAATTCACACACTCACTAATTCATGCAAAACAGCCCCCTAATTGCACCCTTAGACTCCCCATTTCACACCCATAAATTTTGGTTTTGACTTAGCCTACTCAAAGCATCCCGAGTGTTCGGTTTCCACATTTTTCTCACACCCATTGTATACCTATTTAAAACCCATTCTTAACAGCCCCTAATCACGTTTAATACACTTAATTAAACTAACAAAAAATCTGTTTTAAAGTTAAAATAAAACAGTCCATTGAAATTAAAATAAAACAGCCCATGAATTTAAATTAAAACAACCTACTAATTTTAAAACAAACCAGCCCACACATATACATACATAGTAAAATTTATCTCACACACAGGCTTAAACTTAATCCCACATACTTGCTTTTTCCCTCTCGGTTGGAGCTAACAACACCCACCAAAGTTTGTTTCACTCTCCCTCTCTTCCTCCTTGGTCTTGGCTCAAAGGAACACACCCATATTATTTTTTTTCCTTTCTCTCTTGCTCTCCTCACTCTCGGTTTCCAGCAAAGAAGAACACACACACACTGGTTTATGTTTTAAACACACACACTTTTACACTTTAAATTACACACACATACACTTGTACACTTTAACAAACACATACACACACCCGGCACACACACACACACACACACACACACACACACACACACACACACACACACACAACCACTTAGCTTTAGGATATAACTCACCTCCTTCATATATTGACACATATAAGATGACTCATCTTAATTAGGTAATTACGCTTGCTCCCCCCAAGTTTTTAAGTGATCTCGAAATTGACCCACTAGTATTTTCATACATGAAATTTTTATAAATGGGTCTCACTAATACATCACTAACGGGTTCCACATACCCAATGTATGCTCACACACATCATGTCTATGAAAGATTTAATTTAATTAACCCTTTAATAATTTCACATAATTGCAATTTAACCCACAAAATTATGCTAATATGCATGCAATGCATGATCGGGTCTCACATATTTATTCTTCTTTTCTAACCAAAACTTGAATATAGTGCACTCACTTTTCTCATGAACCCATTTTTTACAAAAAGAACACTTGACATCTTTTAGAATGACAGTCTTAAGACCTCCCACATTTTGACTCTGACTAGTACCATGCCTTTAGAATCTCGACCATCCTTTGGAGCATTATGATTAGGATTTCTATTATTTTCCTGATACCCATCTTCAAAACTAGATTTAGGTTGAGAAACACATAAGATAGTTTCACTCTTTTCTTTTCTAAGTTTTTATTCCTCAGAATCACACTTGGAGATAAGGTCATTTGCTGTCCAAGACTCATTTTAGGTATTATAGGCAATTTTGATTTGACTAAACTCAGGAGGTAAAGAGTTAAGAGCGTGATGAACAATAAAATTATTAGGAATAACAATTTGGAAAGTTTTGAGCTTAGTTTGAACATAGACAATTTTAAGGATATACTCCCTAACACCACCTATATTATCATATTTCATACTCGTTAGTTCATTCATTAGGCTCCCAACTTTAGTCTTATTGGATACCTTATATCTCTCTCTTATAGTGGTAAAGAACTCCTTGGTATTCTTGGTTTTAGGCAAACCACTCCTAAAGTGTTCAAAGATAGACATTTTCATGGCGATCATATTCAGTCGATTAGATTTATCCCATTTTGCATAAAGTTCTTTTTCTTCAGGAGAGCTCTCACTAGTAGATTTATGAGGTTCATTCTCTTGCAAGGCTAAGTCTATATCATCAATTCCCAGGACAAACTCAATATACTACTTCCATCTTTTATAATTAGAACCATTCAACACCTCAATGTTGGCATTATTGTTATTCATAGCAAACGAGACTATTCAAGGCAATGATAGGAGTCTAAGTTTTGGTTAGATTTCAAAGATCGTGAGTGTCTCAAGGCTAGTAAGAGACAAAGTCATTAAGAAGGTTTCATCTATTTCAAGAATCGAGATAAATCTTATGGTAATGTCATTACTAAGTTTTGAATTATACCATAATTTGAGTATATGAACGATGAGTAATCCTATTAGCGGAATTGCATTTGAGTTATTTCGATATGCTTATGGATAAGCTACATGTAAGAAGCAACATGAGGTTTATTAAAAGGATTGATGAATTCAAAAGAGACGTGATATTTGATGAGTAGACAATTAAGAATTATAGTCTAGTAGTTATGCATGATAATAAATTAGTTGGAACAATAGAAATTCTTTTAAAAGGGGAAGAGTTGTGAGATCTGAGTATGCATCTTAGGCATTTTATATAATGTTAGGGGCCAAAGCATAATTTATTAATATTAATCGTGGGTTAAATTATAATTAGTGAAATTGATAAAATAACGATATGAAATTTATTAATGATTTCTAGGGGTCGAATTGATAGCTGGCAAGATATTTGGAAATAATTTACCATGAGTTAAGAAACTTAAGTGTAAATTTTTAGAATAAAGGAAACTAAGGGGAGACTTAGTGTAAATTAAAACTTAGGTGAATCACTCTTTACATCTAGTGCATGAAGAGGGTGCCATGAGAGGCATTGGGTTGTATAGAAGGTTGGGGAATTGTTCTTAGAACTGATTGAAGAGAGAGTGATTTGTGATTGATTTTGAGAGAGAAGAATCTTCGGTCTCGAAATAGCGACGGGTGAGGAATTTCTTTGTGTTCTTGGAAATCAAAGTATAATATTTTCTCTATTTAGCTTCACAATTCTTGGCTATATCAAGTTCTTGAGTTGGGATGTATTGGGATGAAGATTTAAGAACTTTGACTCCCTTGCTTTTGGTGGTTCCGGTGGATTTTGGACGACCGAGTCACATCGGAGGTAAGTTGTTTTCTTTGAATTTTTATGTCTTTAAGCTTGTAAATGCATTATATTGGTGTGGGTAATGATCTAGAGGGGTTTGGGTTTGAGTAGAATGAGTTTGTGGATGTTTGAATTGAAACATAGAAGATGAACAAGAGTTAAACTGGTTGAAACAGGTGTTGAACCGGTTGAACAAGGTTCTGGTTAGGCTTGAACTAGTTGAAGAGTAGTTTCAATTGGCTGATTAAGGAAAATGATGAATTGGTTGAACTTGAACTGGTTCAATAGTATTCAATAGTTGGGGTTGAACTTGTTGGATTTGGGGTTGAACCTGTTGGACTTGGGGTTGAACCTGTTGGACTTGAACTGGTTCATCAAGCCTAGTTTAGGCTATTTTTCTGTGGTGTTCTGGGCTTCCATCCAACTCTTCCAAAAACTTGTCTAGGCATCTAATTGAGCTCAAATAAGTTCTTTACGGATCTAGTTGCTTACAACTACACAAATTAAAGATTGGACTTAGAATTAAAGTATGTAAGTAGGTAATTGGTGTGTTAACGTGGGCATGAATACATAGTCATACATGCAAAATTAAGATAAAATGTATATGTTAAGGGTATTTATATGTGGTTTATTATGATGTGTGGTAGGAACAAAGGCGTTGACCCCTACGTCAAGTATGCTTAAAGTCTCATCTGGAGACTGAGTTTATACTACAGCTGGACCTGAGGTGAGTGTATTTTATATGTATGCTTGAAATTGTTATGAATATGCTTTAAATGCTATAGAATGTGTGATGTTGTGATTTATTGTCTATGATTAGTGCTTGACCTCTAAAATGGGTTGATCTTAAATATGTTCCAAAGCGCAGGAAATTATCATGTTATAACTCAGTCGATTACCGAGGTCATATCCTCAGGGAAAATGAGTTATTCAAAGGGTGATGAGAAAAGAAAAGTGGTTTATCAACTAAGAAAAGAAAAGACCGGTTGAATAACTCATTTTCTAAGTTGAGTGTCTTTTCTTAGTTATTCAAAGGGTGATGAGAAAAGAAAAGATCGGGTTATCAACTAAGAAAAGATGAACTTTGTTGATAAACCGGTCTTTTCTTTTCTTAGTTGATAACTCCTTCAACCACTTTTCCAAAAATTCAGAGTTTTTACCGGTCTTTTCTTTTCTCATCACCCTTTGAAAATGAGTAATTCAAAAATTCAGAGTTTTTTGCTTAAGTGGTTGAAGGAGTTATCAACTAAGAAAAGAAAAGACCGGTTTATCAACAAAGTTCATCTCACCATGAAAAAATATTTTGACTCAATATTATTACTCACTTAAGATTGTACTCAAACACACTTAAGCAGAAAATATTCGAATGAAACCCATTGAAAAGAACAAATATGTATTTAAGTTGATTGACTAATTTTGAAAGAATTACATTCACATCAATTGCAGTGATTCAAAAAAGTATGCATGCCAGACCTAACTGTCTACAACTAAGCAAGTTGATATACATATCAATTGTGTTTTCAACTTTAATTATTAAAACAACCAAATACTTAATCTTTGGAAAAACCCTAATTAGGTCAAACTCCACATTCACAGATGAGACTCCATCACCCGATCAAACTGAAAAATAACTAATAGCGAAATTGAAAACCAAAGCAATTGAAAGAAACATTTTCATACTTAAAGTATTCGCCTTTCAAGAATTGAAGAACTATACGTAGAACAGAGCTTTGTGTCGAAGAACAATGGAAAAACTCTTGAAAAGAAAGAAACCCTAATTCTAACTCTAGGAGAATAAGAAAGAAGGAAAATATGAGAAACGTCTAAGGAGCAATGGATTGATCGATAATCTTCTCTCTGGCTAGGCTTGGGTATTTATAGGAGAGTGTCCGTTGAATATCCTCTTAATTTTCCACCAATCACGACTCTTTTGAATCCCAGCTGATATACTTTCCATATGAGTCCTCGCAGCAATAAAACACTAACCTACCGATAGAAAGCACAAAATGACCTACTGATAGGTTAGGTTCTATCTCTGATGAACTGGCAGCTCATCACAACTACTGGTAAAATAGCTCTCTATTTAAGGCCTATTGGTAGAACGGTATCAACCTACCGGTAGCAAAATTTTTATTTTGCTTCTACCGATAGGAATCAACTACTATTGGTAGGACCCAATTTTGCTCACTGTTGAACTGGTAGAAGACCTACTTGTAAGACTGACCTTTTTCCCAATTATGCTTGCAATGCTCGTGGCTCAACTCCTGGATTTCCCAACTTATCCTCAAAGTCTTTCATAGCATTAAAATGATTATAAATCTCACTCTTACATTCATTTACTTTTAAACATGAATATCCTCCATAATAAATAATACTAAGCTAAAACAAAAGAAATAGATAACTAACATAGCTAAGATGAATGATATGAGACATAAAATATGAAATATTATGATCTCATCAATTGGTACTGTGGATGAGCTATATCACATTATTGATAATAGGAAGAGGACAACTGAACTTATTGGTATATGAATGTGCGAGTAAAGGGTGTTGTGAATGCTATATGATTATGTCATATAATCTTACTAATTGAGATAGCCTTAAAAGCTAATGTTACTTGTCATTATTAGATGACTGTATGGATTGTTATTTGGTGATGACTACATTAAGTTATGTTTGGTGTTGTGGTTATGTTAAGTGGCCTTATCAGCAAATATCGCCTTTGAGGCAGATGTATGGCCTGTGTGGCGGATATTGTCTAAATGATTACCAGATAGCCTGTGTGGCAAATGTTGCTTGCATAGCAAATATTGCCTATATGGCAAGTGTTGTCTATTCGATGGATATAGCCTGAGTGGCAGAAATTTTTGTATTCCAATTGGTTGCTATGGTGGATTTATGTGTTATGAGATGATCGCTAGAGAAATATGAGAGTTTATATGTAATGGCTTATAAAATTGTTCAGTTATTTTGATAAGATGAATACTGAAATTTGTGATATATGTTATTATTATTATTTATTTGAGGATTCTGTACACTCACTGAGCATGTGTGCTCACCCCACTTAGTTTATTTTTTCAAGTAAATATGGAGGAAGGAATGTCAACTGCTGAGTCTTGGCGGTAAAAGAAGAAATCGGTATCCGTGTCTTGTTGTGTCAGTTTGTATAATTGTTGAGCTTTGTAAACTAGGGAAATCAAACATTGTATTAAACTGCAGTTTAAAATTGCTATTTTATGTACATGGTATATTGGGATATTAAGAGAATAAAATTTATTGGGTGGGGCTATTCCCACCCCACAAATCTCCATTCCCACCCCATTAAACTCTAAATCATAAAATTACTAAGTACACAAGTACACCCCTTCTATACCCACCCCACTAGTAACTAAGTCCACCCCATTTTATACCCATCTCATTAATAATTAAACTTATCTCAATCTTCACCTTTAGGGTTTCTTTATATACTCAATCTCACACAATCTACACGAAAATATACTCAACTTGATTATCTACTATACATCTCTCAAATGATATTCAACACCAATCTCGTGTGCATTATATGATTTATATCTTTCCTAATTATAGGTTCATCTCTTATAGTACATCTTACTTATTGTGGAATTGTGATTATTGGTAATGAGAACCTATTCATCGGGTGGTGAACCTTCTATTAGATGCCAAAACAGCTGTCGCTAAGGAAGGACCTCATAGGAATGATACCAACATATCTGCTCTCCGTATAATTAACGCCTTTAATACCCATAAAGTCTGTATACATATAGTGTTAAATACATATACAATTATATATGTGCATGTGTGCATATATAAAAATATGCAAACTTAACTTATTGTTTTTTTTAAGAGAAATTCATATGGAGATTAGAGTAAAGGCTTATCTATTTTTTTGGTAACATTCAATACCAACTTAAATATCACTTCAGAGATCGATGCTAACTAATCAAGTTGATTATATTTTTATATAAACTGTGTGATATAGTATAAAAAGAAACCCTAAAAAAAGATTGACATGAATTTAATAATTAGTGGGGTGGGTATAAAATAGGGTGGACTTAGTTACTAGTGGGGTGGGTATAAAAGGGTTGAATTTAGTAGGTTTATGTTTTAGAGTTTAATGGGATGGGAATAGAGATTTGTGGGCTGGGAATAGCCTCACCCAAAGTTATTTTAGTATACCCAGTCAGTTCAAATTATTTTTTTAAAGTAAATATGCGTATAGGGTACATGTGTGAATCAAGGAGTAGGGTCCACTCTACTGGATTAGGACATACTGTTCTATCTCTAGGTTAGGGTGTGGCATTTTCAAAGCCTAGGTTTGATAGGTTTTGTGGATATATGAGTCTAGTCAACAGTGAATAATTTAGGGTGTTTGTGTTTTGCAGATGGAATTAACATTAAGATACTAATGTTATGTATGTGTATAGCACTGTGAATCATGGATGTTATAATTAATTCAAATCAGATAGAGATGAAATGTTCTTATGTCCTCATTATGGCTGAGGGCCATAATGGACAATGTCAAGAGGGGTTTGACCAAAGTTGGCTGAGTAGATTTATCAAACGAACAGAGGGTTTGACTGGGAGTAAGAAAGGGAGTTACTTCAGGGGTATCAGTCGAAGTTAGAAAATTAAGAAAATTCCTCACTGTCCTGTTCCTACCGGAAGCAACAAAAACTGACTTATTGAGAGACCAAGGAGTCTAAGCATGTTGAGCCTACAAAGCCTCTCGATCATCTGAAAGAGTAGCATTTGGGCGGTCTGGTACAACAATAAAAGAGTATAGGTTGGCATGTAACCGAGTAGCTTGTGAGCAACTCGGTAGAAGTGGCTCTCATTGAAGGACCACACATTTTTTAAGTCTTCCATCATCAATGAATTTTCAGGGATCTTTCCCTTAACAGTCTCACCTAGTAGAAGTAGGCATATCATAAAAGAAAAATAGGAGAATTTAAGTTCAAAATAGGTACATATACTCATATACCTAATGCACCCTCTTCAAAAGGAAACCTACAAGATGGGCTTTCGCCTACATTATACTCCCAGTTCCCATAAATCAAAATAACATAATTTTCATGACCTTTATTGGAATTAGGAAGATGGGTTGCCAATTAACGATCATTCCTCCTCACCTCAAAGTAGTAGTTGTCACCCACCGGCTTGATGATGTAGTAGTAGAGGATCTCCCAAAGTCCCAGGTTTACCCCTAGAATGTCATTTAAGGCAGCAACCCCTATCATAATCTTGAAGAAATTGGGGCATCATTGGATGTGACACAGCTTCAAGATTGAGAGTACCCATAGAAGGAGTGGGTGAAGTAGAAATCTCACACCACTTTCAGTAGAGGCCCAACTATGGATTGGAATGGACTCCCTGGTGCCAATGAGACGCTTATTCGCACTAGCCACACGAACTTCAACATCATTGGGAATCTTGTATTTCACCTTGAAAGATGGAACCTCGCTTGAAGTGAGAAGATGATAAACAGAAGACAAGGAAGAAAGGAAAGTTTCAGAGGAAAATGCAAAGAAATAGTTTAGGAAGCGTAGAAGAAGCACCCAATTAAGACTCTTTAAAAAGGAATGAAGAAGCGCTAAAGAAATGGTGCCTAAAAACCAAAGGATGAAGCATTAAATGCGATAACCCATTTCTGACAAAAAGAAGGCATGCAAGGTGCAAAAAAGCAAGAAACAATTAATAGAAGTAAGCTCGGGTATAGGAAACGTCAGCCAAACATGTGCCACATGGCATACATTCCCTGGGAGCAAGTGAAGGAGCGCAGAATTATTGTGTATGATTAGACATTTAATGATTCAAAATTAGTATAGGCACGTGGCCAACAAGGTGATTACTTGGAACGTTGGCGAAATAGAGTCGACCAACTCATTTGATAAGTTAGCCCTGAAGTAGGCACCACTTGTTCGGAAAGGAACTAAATTCAACCTAGCCAATGTGCTCGGTCAGATAGGTTGAACCGCCATCAATAAGCTAGTAGAATTGAGCTCAAGTTGTTCTTAACAAAGAGGATCACGTCGTCCCGAATAATCAGAGGTAGAGCTATGTTGATAAGACCAAAGCACGGATAAATATTATCAACATGCCTGAATAAATAGGCCAATTAGTAATGTTGGGAAGGATTCCAACATTCATTACTAGCAATCTGGCTAAATATGAGGTGTGCCACCTCATATGGTCAATAACGGTAATCCTAGCAGAAAGGGTACCAGATGATGTTATAAAAATAGGGCTAAGCTTAAGGATGAAGGTACATATTACTTTTCCTGCAATAGTTTTGGATACCTCTTCAAAACCGTTATTGTCTTAAGCATCAGAGTGTCTCTGACCGATCACCCTTGGCCTCTGACAGTTTGCTCATTTTGCAGGCGGAGCGATGCAACTTTATGTTCATTTGTTCCTGATCGAATCATACAATTTGTAAGGTTTTTCACCCCTTACATGGTTAATTGTTGCCTTGACATTCAAAAGAATGAAAGGAGATAATCATCTGAAATAATGACTAGTAATCAAAATATGAAAAAGGAATGGATAAAATAAGATAGATAGAAGGTTGATATGTGAACCGACCCATAAGTGACAAGGATGTGCCACTTTTTTAATAATAATACAAGTGACAAGTCATGGGGCTTATAATCCCTCCTCTCCCCCCCTTTAATTTTATTTCTTAATCTCTCTCTCTCTCTCTCTCCCCCCCCCCCCCCCCCCCCCAAAATCATTTTTGAAGTTACAAAAAAAGTTATGGAAATTATAGGGATTGTAAACACTAAATTTGTTTGAAAAAAAACACAAAGTAGTGGTTAATTAGTGGGGAAGTGAAATAGTGTTTACTTACACTGCTTGGTAGAAGGTGAATGGATAAAAATTTAAACTTCAACTAACTAAATCTAAGTTCTCTAAAATCTATATCTATATCTATACTACTTATAAAAGTGGCTAACAATGAAAAACTTTTAATTTCCTCTTTTACCCTCAATTAATATAATAAAGTCCATTATATCCCTCATACCCTTTTAACTTCTTAAATTAAATACATAAACCTATCATATTCCATGATTTTCTAAAATTAATTACATTCATTCACATATATATATATACTACTTAT
Organism: Ilex aquifolium; assembly: GCA_951799425.1. Classification (NCBI taxonomy): domain Eukaryota; kingdom Viridiplantae; phylum Streptophyta; class Magnoliopsida; order Aquifoliales; family Aquifoliaceae; genus Ilex; species Ilex aquifolium. The sequence continues at coordinate 31,840,135 of OX637393.1, forward strand.
AACCCTAATTAATTTTTTATTGTCAATCATGTCCTATTGCATCATTTAACCTCCCTTCAATATTATATTATCTATCTATCTATCTTAATACTTGTGCAAAACTTTTGATTGACAATAATATCTTTAAAACATGCTAATAATCTATATCTATACTACTTATAAAAATGGCTAACAATGAAAAAAATTTGATTTCCTCTTTTACCCTCAATTAATATAATAAAGTCAATTATACTCCTCATACCCTTTTAACTTCTTAAATTAAATACATAAATCTATCATATTCCATGATCTTCTAAAATTAATTACATTCACAAACATATATATTTATACTACTTATAACCCTATTTATTTTTTTACTGTCAATCATGTCTTATTGCATCATTTAACCTCCCTTCAATATTATATTATCTATCTATCTATCTCAATACTTGTGCAAAATTTTTGATTGACAATAATATCCTTAAAACATGTTAACAATCAAATAATATCATTTTATTGTGATTTTTCACTGGGCCAGAAATCTCTTTTGCAAGTTATTGTCAATTAAAGAGACATAACTCTTATAAAACCCTTGGAGTTCCATAACTCCAAGACATGGAACGGTGAGAAGTTGATTGGCTTGCCAAACTTATAAACCGATTTTCGTAAAACATACCTAGATATTATTTGAAGATTTCAGCTAACGTATCACCATGTTGGAGCCCAAGCCAAAGGTTTTCCCTCTCCATTGGCAGCCACTAACCAAACCAAATATTTCTAATTCATTTTTTTTGCCATCTTTATCATTTTGTATTGATGCAATATGTATGTTATGACATTACTTTTATTCCAAATTATCACAAGCTTTCTCTCGGTGTCATATTATATCTTTTAATTGGCTAACTACCATAGTTTATGTTCTTCATGAGTATGAGCACTTTGCGTTTCCAGATTTCAGCTAAAATTTTGAAATCATCATTTGTATATTGTGGGTGCTATTTAATTAATGTGTATGTTTTAAGGCTTCCCATGTAACATATCTCTAATCCCATCAGATGACTAAAATGAAAATACAAGTTTTACAAATCATTTGTTCTCTATGGTATTGCAAGGTAATTCTCAGATGTATTTAAATGTTTAAAACAGTTATGTTCCTGAAAAAAAACAAAAGCAAAGAAGAAAACTCCTAGCGATATATTTTCATGGACAGAACAAAAATACTGCTAACATGTTGTAAGTTGAGTAGTTCTATTTATTTAATTTCGTACAATTGACCAAGTTAGGATTGACATGTGAATTTAGAATCAAAAATTATTATTGTTCTTTTTATGAAAATTTTCAACATATATCTTAGGAATCACTCAATTTGAAAGAGCAGCATGTTTTCTTAAGCACCATTGAGTTTGACTTTGTGTATTTTTCCTTGTTTGGGCTTCGTGTATTCATATCTATTTATTAGAAGATTTTTTTTTTTGCAATTTACATAAGAAAAATCAATAGACATAATTGTTGACATATTTGTGATCAGCGGAGTAAGACTTTAATGACGGATTTCATTGGTGATCATATAGTTCTATTTAGAGAAAACTAAAAACCAAAATTATAACTTAAAATTATCAGCGTGCAACGCACGCATGCATCAACTAGTTACTATAAAATGTCAAAATCATGAAAAACTTTTGAATTGCTAATTTACACTTAAACAAATGCTTAAATACATGATTATTACTAACTCCACTAATGGTATTGATTGCCATTATCTATTTTCCAACATTTTTAATTTTTATCTTCTAGCCAAAAAAAGTAACTGATAACTAATGGTCTCAGCAAAAAGAAAAATTTGATAATTGACGAACTATATTGATTCTAGGCTTGCAAATTAGGATATGAACCACTTCATCTTCCATTTTTTGGCTTTTTTCATAGACAATAAACCACATATTGAATCTTCTGTTATGAATCATTATATATGAGAAGAAGAAACATTTCAAGGGGAGCCCTTTATTCAATAAAGTTATTTTTATCTTCTATCCGACAGCATTTACTACTAACTTAAGGACTCAACAAAAATGAAAATTGAAAACTTAAGGACTGTACCTGTAAACCCCCACATGTTTGTATTAACATATACGAATGTATTTGTTTAGTGAGTATTATATATGTAATGACGTAAGAATAAATCATGTATATTGGAACCGTAAAAATAAATACTAGGAAGACGTTTAAACTTGAGAAGGGTTATTAGATAAGTTTCTAAATATTTTTAGGTCAAAATAAGGTGTCCATTGAGTCCGGAAGGTCAAAAAACCTTGGGAGAGGTAATATGAGGTGTATTAGAAGTTAGGAAGTATTTTGGAGTTAAAACACATTTTAGAGAAAATTTGGGAATTTAGAATTTTGGACACTGCTTAGTATTTTGGCCATAACTTTTTATCCTTATGTCCGATTAATCTAAAATTTTTACAATCGATAGTAGACATCTAGGGATACAAAAGTGTATCTCATGAAAATTTTTCAATTCGACCTCTAAATGGGTCAAAACTACCCTGGAAGTTTCACCAAAAATCTTTCAACAGTACCAGTACGCCCGATTTTTTTCTGAACAGAAAATATCGGGTTTTGCTCCATTTTCTTGCCCTATAAACACCTAATGTCGCCCCCTTAGCATTCATTTCACCCCTCTTAACCCTAGGAAAGATTATAGAGGAAGAGAGAAGGATAAAACACAAGATCAAGAGGAGATCTATACTTCAAAGAAGATCAAATCTTCATCTTATTCACGCTAAACCTAGGTTTTCAAGAACATTGAGGTAGGGTTTTCTTCCATTCTTGTCCATTGATGTTAGGGTTTTATACATGTAGAATTTGGCTCTTAATAGTATGTATTTGTTATGGGTTCCTTGTTCCTTGGTATGTATACAAACATTCACATGATTTGAACAAAATGATGGTTGGAAATCCATCAAACTCTAGTTTTTTGGGGAAATATGAATTTTTCTCTATATCTTCACATCATTTTGATTTCGAAAATTCTAGAACTTTGTGTTGGGTAGTAAAATGATTGTATTGATGATCTCATGCTTATTTCCTTTAAACTTGTCTCTTGTAACATGATTTGCGAAATTGGTATGTTTTCTTAAATTGTTCTATTATGTATCTTGCTTGTGAAAATTGGGGAAAATCATGGAATTTGCTTGTATATGAGGTTGAGTATATTGTTGGTATGTCACTCTTGTGTATGGTGTTGTGAGGGACTTGGATTACCTTCGAAAACTGTCGTAGAGCGTTAGATGTTAGTTTATCCCAATGGGGGGTGAGATGGTTGCCTAATGCTCATAGTGGATCATTGTGGTGACAGTGACCACTATTGTTCACGGATACCGGGGAAAAGGGTTAGTATACTAGACACCTTGGGAGGATCTCGTCAATGCCGTATGAGACGGTACACGCCCTTCCTAAATTGGTCTGTGATTGTTAGTGGAAATGGGTGAACGAGGTAGAATCGTCGGGTAGATTCATGAGAAGCGACAACCTACTTGAGTGGTACCAAATAGAAATTATTGTTCATTGTACCAAATATTATTTCTCCAAGAGTTTCGGGTAGTATGGGGTGCCGCGATAACTTGTGGAAATGGTGTATGGTGGAGTGGATTATGTTGGAAATTGTTTGTCAATTAAACGTGGTTTTATTCTCTTTCAATTCCTTATTATTGTACAAACTTGAGATCTCCTTTAAAATGTCCTTATTTTATTTTAGAAATTTATTTATATGTATGTGCGAAATGTGACCTACATGTTTTACTTGATTTCAAAACCTTGAATGGGTTTGGAAGGATCCTCCTACAGAGCCTTGTGCTCACCCCCCCTTACTTTCCCACCTTTCAGATTTTGCCTTTGACGAGGAGCTGGGAGTCGAGGGGCCGACACATTGGGAGACTCCGACAAAAGAGAGCGTGGATCCCGAGGTGGACGCGTAGAGCGAACCCTCTCCCCCTTTCTTTTGTTATAGACTTGGATAATCTTTTGGGAGAATTGTATAGCCTAGTTTTATTTTGTAAATTCCGCTGTGTATTATAGTACTTTTGTGGGGATGTAAAGGTCCTAGCTTGGCCTATTCTTTTGGGATAACATGTAAATTTGATGTATTGATTTTATGGTAGTTAAATGGACCCGGTGTGGTCATTACAGTAGAATTGCACAGGTTGTGTTTTGGGTAGAGCTCCCCGAACAAATGAGATTCTGCCCGAATTTTGTTAAATTAAGGACCCCCGGTTATTTATGGATTTATTAGTTGCTCTCATGATATGAATGGTTATTGAATGTAATGCCGTCTAGGGTGGTATTTGGGGCGTTACAGAAATGGTATCAGAGCCTAGGCTTTAGGTCTTACATGGGAGCTGTAGGTATGGATTTCCACTAGGGAGTTAGGACTAGGGTGAAAATACTTATTAGTTAATTTTTCACTAGTCTTATGCCTTAATCTAAAGCTATAGTTAGGTTCTCTTGTACATCAATTAAACTAAATTGTGAATTGATGTGCAGGACGGAAGGAGGAAGAGGACGTGGACGTGGTCGTGGGAGGGGCAATGATGGCCAAGCAAATCCGCCACCACCACCTCCCAACGCCATGCAGGGGATTTACCAATGTCTAAGGGAACTCACCACCTTAGTGCAACAACAAGGTGGGAACAACCACCACAACGGTGGGGTTCGTCATTTAGTACAAGTGCCGGGAAATGGGGACGAGAACCGGAAGATGGTGGCCCTTCGGGAATTTCTACGACAACATCCACCCACTTTCCAAGGGAGCTCAAATCCCTTAGATGCGGATCGATGGGTCCGCCGAGTGAAGAAAATCTGTGATGGTATGGGGATCGCCGAGGACCTTCGGGTTGGCTTGGCTACCTATTTGTTGGAAGGGGAGGCCGATTACTGGTGGGAGTCTGTGAAGAAGAGGAGGGACACCGATACACTCACTTGGGAGGAATTTGAGCAAAACTTCAAGGACAAGTATTTCCCCGAGTCGGTCAGAGATAAAATGCATGCAGACTTTCTAGCTTTACGACAGGGCAGTACGATCGTTGCGGAATATGAGAGGAAGTTCGATGAGCTGTCCCGTTATGCTTCAGAGTTCATATCTACCGAGGAGAGGAGGGCCAAGCGCTTCGAGCAGGGTTTGAGACCAACTATCAGAGAGAAACTTGTGGCACTTAGAATCCGGGAGTACAGGGATTTGGTTGACAGAGCAGCATTGGTGGAGAGGGACCTTGATGACTCTCAGAGGAGGCAGAGTTATGCTAGAGGGGGACCGATTTGTTCAGGTGCTAGTAGCAGTGGGGCACAGAGGGCATTGCCATACCGTCGCCCCGATCAGGCGATAGGCCAGAGACCTCCTGCACTACGAGGAGAGGGGCAAGCCCCAACTAGACCTAGCACTGATCCTCGCCAATGCTTTGGATGTGGGGGAACGGGGCACTTCAGAAGCAACTGCCCATCACTTCCACCCAAGGCCAATCCATCAGCCGGGCTATCAAATGCCAATAGGCCACCTCCACCACCGAGACCATTGAGGGCTCAAGCCCCCGTTGCTGCCAATCCGGGAAGGGTATTTGCCTTAACACAACCAGAGGAGGATGCCTCTAATGTCGTGGTAGAAGGTATTGTTCTCCTCTACAATTCTTGGGCCATAATTTTGTTTGATCCTGGTGCTACCCATTCTTTCATACGTACATTATATGCTCTCGAGTTGGGGTTAGAGTTCGGGAAACTCGAACATGCTCTGAAGGTTGACCTACCAACGAGGGAACGATTGGATACTCAATGGGTGTGTCGAAGTTGTGTGCTTAGAATAGGGGAACACGAGTTGGTGGTAGACTTGATTGCATTGGATATGAAAGGGTACGATGTAATCTTTGGGATGGAATTATTGTCCACATTCCGGGCAGTAATGGATTGCTTTCGCAAGAGAATCACATTCCAATTACCGGGCGGAGTGGCTTTCCATTTTGTGAATGACCGAAACTCTTCCCATCCATTCCCTACTACGGGAAGTAAATTCTTAAAAGCTAAGGCTGGGAGCCACTTGAGTTTCTTGGCTAGCTTGATGGGAGATGATCGGGATAGATCTCAGTCGAGTATTTTGTTGATAGTATCGGATTTTCCGGATGTCTTCCCAGATGAATTACCCGGGTTACCGCCACAGAGAGAGATTGAGTTTGCCATTGATCTCTATCCGGGAACCGAACCTATTTCTATTGCTCATTATCGGATGGCGCCTTTAGAGCTGAAGGAGCTAAGGAAACAATTGGACCACTTGTTGGTAATTGGCTTCGTTCGTCTGAGCACTTCACCTTGGGGAGCCCCGGTCCTCTTTGTGAAGAAGACGGATGAAACACTTCGGTTATGCACGGATTACCGACGGTTGAATCGTGTGACGGTGAAGAACAAGTATCCCTTGCCGCGCATTGATGATTTATTTGATCAGTTGAGGGGTTCTAAGTTCTACTTCAAGATTGATCTTCGCATAGGGTACCATCAACTGCGTATCAAGGAGGAGGATATTCCTAAGACTGCTTTTCGTACCCGGTATGGTCACTTCGAGTATACGGTAATGCCGTTCGGATTGACTAATGCTCCAGCAGCCTTCATGGATTTGATGCACAGGGTATTCCAGCCATATCTAGATCAATTTGTCATTGTGTTTATTGATGACATATTGATTTATTCCCGGACACAAGAGGAACATGCACATCATCTCTCAGTTGTACTTCAGACGTTGAGGGAGCATAAGTTGTATGCGAAGATGAGTAAATGCGAGTTTTGGATGAAGGAAGTAAAATTTCTTGGTCATGTTGTGTCCGAGCAAGGGGTAACTGTGGATCCCGCAAAGATTGAGGCCGTGATGAAATGGGAACCACTGAAGAATGTGACCGAGATACGTAGTTTCTTGGGGTTAGCCGGCTATTATTGTAGGTTTGTGGAGGGGTTTTCAAAGCTTGCGCTGCCGATGACTCGCCTCACAAGAAAGGGAGAAAAATTTGTGTGGACTCAAGCGTGTGAGCTAGTCTTTCGCACCTTGAAGGAGAAATTGACAACGACGCCTATCCTTATTATACCGAGTAGTGGGGAAGGATACGACGTCTACACCGATGCTTCGCTACGAGGCCTGGGATGTGTTCTAATGCAAGGGGGTAAGGTAGTTGCTTATGGCTCGAGGCAACTCAAGACTCATGAGCATAATTATCCCACTCACGACTTGGAGCTGGCAGCTGTGGTCTTTGCTCTTAAGTTGTGGAGGTGTTACTTGTATGGAGAGAAGTTCCAAGTGTATTCGGATCATAAGAGCCTCAAATACATATTCACCCAAAAAGACTTGAATCTTCGGCAAAGGAGGTGGATTGAGTACTTAGAAGATTATGATTTCACACTCAACTATCATCCGGGGAAGGCTAATGTGGTAGCGGATGCACTGAGTAGGAAGTCTCGAGGTGAAATCAATGTTCTTACGGCTCATCGGTGGAAGATGATTGAGGCATTGGAGGAGTTTGATTTGTGGGTCGATAGACAAGATAATCGACCATGCTTGTTTAATCTTGTAGCTCAACCAATTCTCCGACAAAGGATTGGGGAGTTGCAACGGTTAGATCCCGAGTTGAAAATTATTCGGGAGAAATTGGAGGGGAATGAAGTTGTTGAGGGTTGGTCGATTCATGGTGATGAGTTACAGTTTCGGGGAAGACTATGCGTGCCAAATGATGACCAAGTGAGAGAAGAAGTGTTGGGTGAGTGTCACCGATCCAAGTTCTCCATACATCCAGGGAGTACAAAAATGTATAGAGACATGAAACAACAATATTGGTGGAGCGGAATGAAGAAGGATGTAGCAAAGTTCATTTCAAGGTGTACGGTATGCCAGCAAGTGAAGATTGAGCACCAACGACCCGGAGGGTTATTACAGTCTCTGCCTATCCCGGAGTGGAAGTGGGATCATATCACCATGAACTTCGTGTCGGGTTTTCCACGGACTTCAAGAGGGCATAACGCCGTATGGGTTATCGTAGATCGACTCACCAAGTCAGCTCACTTTTTGGGGATGAAGACCACAGACTCGTTAGAGACCTTGAGCAGACTGTACATTCGAGAGATTGTTCGATTGCATGGAGTTCCACTTTCTATCGTGTCGGATCGTGATTCTCGTTTTGTGGCTCGTTTTTGGCAAAGTCTACAACAAGCTATGGGGACAGAGTTACATTTCAGCACAACCTTTCACCCTCAAACAGATGGCCAATCCGAGAGAGTGATACAGATTTTGGAAGACATGTTACGGGCTTGCGCGTTGGACTTCAAAGGGAGTTGGAGCGATCACTTACCGTTGGTGGAATTTGCGTAAAACAACAGCTACCAAGCGAGTATCGGGATGGCACCGTATGAAGCTTTGTATGGAAGACCATGTAGATCCCCGACATGTTGGTTGGAAGCCGGAGAGAGTAGTATGTTTGGGCCCGAGATTGTGCGGGAGACAACGGAGAAGATTCAGCTCATTCGGGAGAGATTACGCACAGCACAGAGTCGACAAAAGAGCTATGCGGATAGGAGAAGAAGGCCTTTGGAATTCAAAGAGGGAGATTTTGTATTTCTCAAAGTGTCACCCAAGAAGGGCGTACTTAGATTCGGCAAGAAAGGAAAACTCGCTCCAAGGTACATCGGTCCATTTGAAGTGATCAAGATAGTGGGCAAAGTAGCATACCAACTTCGGCTACCAGCACCGTTGTCAGGAGTTCATGACGTGTTCCACGTTTCGATGTTGAGGAAGTGTCAACCAGATACGTCACATGTCGTGGATTTGGAGGATATTGAAGTGCAAGATGGAGTCACCTATGAAGAGCAGCCGGTGAAGATTCTTGATATCAAGGAGAAAGTGCTTCGCAACAAGGTAATCCAGCTGGTGAAAGTCCTGTGGCAACACCATGGCGTGGAAGAAGCAACTTGGGAACCGGAGTGGGAGATGCGAGAGAAATACCCATACTTGTTCGCTACTTGAGGTAAGTTTCGAGGACGAAACTTTATTTAAGGGGGGTGGATTGTAAACCCCCACATGTTTGTATTAACATATACGAATGTATTTGTTTAGTGAGTATTATATATGTAATGACGTAAGAATAAATCATGTATATTGGAACCGTAAGAATAAATACTAGGAAGACGTTTAAACTTGAGAAGGGTTATTAGATAAGTCTCTAAATATTTTTAGGTCAAAATAAGGTGTCCATTGAGTCCGGAAGGTCGAAAAACCTTGGGAGAGGTAATATGAGGTGTATTAGAAGTTAGGAAGTATTTTGGAGTTAAAACACATTTTAGAGAAAATTTGGGAATTTAGAATTTTGGACACTGCTTAGTATTTTGGCCATAACTTTTTATCCATATGTCCAATTAATCTGAAATTTTTACAATCGATAGTAGACATATAGGGATACAAAAGTGTATCTCATGAAAATTTTCCAATTCGACCTCTAAATGGGTCACAACTACCCTGGAAGTTGCACCAAAAATCTTTCAACAGTACCAGTACGCCCGATTTTTTTCTGAACAGAAAATGTCGGGTTTTGCTCCATTTTCTTGCCCTATAAACACCTAATGTCGCCCCCTTAGCATTCATTTCACCCCTCTTAACCCTAGGAAAGATTATAGAGGAAGAGAGAAGGATAAAACACAAGATTAAGAGGAGATCTATACTTCAAAGAAGATCAAATCTTCATCTTATTCACGCTAAACCTAGGTTTTCAAGAACATTGAGGTAGGGTTTTCTTCCATTCTTGTCCATTGATGTTAGGGTTTTATACATGTAGAATTTGGCTCTTAATAGTATGTATTTGTTATGGGTTCCTTGTTCCTTGGTATGTTTACAAACATTCACATGATTTGAACAAAATGATGGTTGGAAATCCATCAAACTCTAGTTTTTTGGGGAAATATGGATTTTTCTCTATATCTTCACATCATTTTGATTTCGAAAATTCTAGAACTTTGTGTTGGGTAGTAAAATGATTGTATTGATGATCTCATGCTTATTTCCTTTAAACTTGTCTCTTGTAACATGATTTGCGAAATGGATATGTTTTCTTAAATTGTTCTATTATGTATCTTGCTTGTGAAAATTGGGGAAAATCATGGAATTTGCTTGTATATGAGGTTGAGTATATTGTTGGTATGTCACTCTTGTGTATGGTGTTGTGAGGGACTTGGATTACCTTCGAAAACTGCCGTAGAGCGTTAGATGTTAGTTTATCCCAATGGGGGGTGAGATGGTTGCCTAATGCTCATAGTGGATCATTGTGGTGACAGTGACCACTATTGTTCATGGATACCGGGGAAAAGGGTTAGTATACTAGACACCTTGGGAGGATCTCGTCAATGCCGTATGAGACGGTACACGCCCTTCCTAAATTGGTCTGTGATTGTTAGTGGAAATGGGTGAACGAGGTAGAATCGTCGGGTAGATTCATGAGAAGCGACAACCTACTTGAGTGGTACAAAATAGAAATTATTGTTCATTGTACCAAATATTATTTCTCCAAGAGTTTCGGGTAGTATGGGGTGCCGCGATAACTTGTGGAAATGGTGTATGGTGGAGTGGATTATGTTGGAAATTGTTTGTCAATTAAACGTGGTTTTATTCTCTTTCAATTCCTTATTATTGTACAAACTTGAGATCTCCTTTAAAATGTCCTTATTTTATTTTAGAAATTTATTTATATGTATGTGCGAAATGTGACCTACATGTTTTACTTGATTTTAAAACCTTGAATGGGTTTGGAAGGATCCTCCTACAGAGCCTTGTGCTCACCTCCCCTTACTTTCCCACCTTTCAGATTTTGCCTTTGACGAGGAGCTGGGAGTCGAGGGTCCGACACATTGGGAGACTCCGACAGAAGAGAGCGTGGATCCCGAGGTGGACGCGTAGAGCGACCCCCCTCCCCCCCTTTCTTTTGTTATAGACTTGGATAATCTTTTGGGAGAATTGTATAGCCTAGTTTTATTTTGTAAATTCCGCTGTGTATTATAGTACTTTTGTGGGGATGTAAAGACCCTAGCTTGGCCTATTCTTTTGGGATAACATGTAAATTTGATGTATTGATTTTATGGTAGTTAAATGGACCCGGTGTGGTCATTACAGTAGAATTGCACAGGTTGTGTTTTGGGTAGAGTTCCCCGAACAAAGGAGACTCTGCCCGAATTTTGTTAAATTAAGGCCCCCCGGTTATTTATGGATTTATTAGTTGCTCTCATGATATGAATGGTTATTAAATGTAATGCCGTCCAGGATGGTATTTGGGGCGTTACGGTACCCGTTCTAGGCTTGGAAATTGGGATATGAACCACTTCATCTTCCATTTTCTAGCTTTTTTCATAGACAGCTAATGCCCACATATCGAATATGCCATAATTTGTGCATTATTTATGAGAAGATGAAACATTTTAAGTCATCGCCGTTCTCATTGTTTCACTTACGATTGATACACAAATGTTGATTTTTCACTAACATGACGGTATATTTTTTGTAAAATGCGATTTTGTAGACATATAGATTGAATTGGTGTTCATGTCAAAAGGAAAAGGGATGAGGAAGACCATCAACTTAAGCATGGGATTTAGTGCAAATGGGGATTAAAAATCTTGAGACATTCTAGAAGTATTTCTAGAGCCACAGTTGAGGACAATATGATTCTCTACTAATGTCCTTTTATATATGACAAGATGGAGTAGACGTGCATTGCACGTGGATAATTGTTAGTAAGTATATGTGTTGTCTTTGAAAAATTTAACGTGATGCCACCTTTTTAAATATATATTTTGTACCAAGGGAAGTCCACTAAAAAAATGCAAACTATTCATTCACTATCCACTAATAATGGACATATGAAGTCTAATCAAATTGTGTTGACAGTATGGTCATAGTGACTCCAACAATTATCTCATGTTTATATGCACTAAAATAAATACAAGACAACAAATTGTTAAAAAAAAAAAATTAATCTAAGAATTTGGCCAGGAACGTTACAACTTAACACAAGGAGCAAGAACTGAACATGCACTTGTGTCTTTATAAGTAACAAAAATTTTATGTATAACAATTATGCCCCTAACTTTTAGCACGAAGCATTGAGTTGGGGAACCCAAGATAAGAGAGAAACCACAACCTTTGTATATACCTAATTTCCTGTATTCACGAAGGAATATTTCTAGCAACCCCTCTCTCTCTCTCTCTCTCTCTCTCTCTTTATATATATATATATAATAATGGAGTCTAGAAAGATCTTGAACTATCATCACTCAAGTCTTTGTTAACCCCTTTCAATGGAGGAAGTGATGATGATCATTCACAGATCTTATGACTAGTCCACAAAAAAATAACAAAATAAACTAACATAATTAACAAAAATTTGCAATCATGTCATATTTCTTATTTTCTGTCAAATAAGTTGATTGAGATTATGACAATTTCTCAAATCAAACTTGAAGATAATATCTTTTAGGTGAAAAAAAAGAAGAAGAAAAGGCACAAATGTCTAAGATTCAACATGTGGGTGCCAAAAGATATTCACAATTCAAATTGTGTGCAAGAAAGGCAAAAAAAAAATCCTCTATGTCTTTCAAATTTATACTTCATTACCTTTAAATGCATTTCTCCTTATTCCATTTCAATGTACTCTGAAGACAATCATGCAATTTCAACACACACAAAAAAAAAAAAAAGACAAAATATCAATGAACTTAAGCGGTAACAATAAGAATCTTTTGGTAGCTTGTGACCCATAATCATGGGATCAAGTTTCACAATGTAAGTATAAATGATATCCTGGTGTAGAATGACTCGTCCCTCACAATTACACATGTGAGATTAACACTACCTAGAGGGGGGAATAGGTTAATTTTAATTTCTTTTGAACAAACACCAAATTATAACTTAAACTACCATAATTACATCTTTCTCAAGAATTAATTAAAAATTGAGAACCCCTTAAACAACAACAACCCAATTAACCATGAAGATGGATGTTAACCATGAAGATTTATTGATTTTAATGCTCAACACTCCATCTCTTAAGGCGATCCAACCTAAGGCAATCAACCCACTACCAAATCACTGTATATGATAAGAATGCTCAATCAATCATATCACAAACAAATAATGCTTGTGTGTGCTACAAATCACAAGTGCGTAAAATAAAGTATTAAAGAAAATAAACGATTTGTTAATGCGGAAACTCTTCTCGAGAAAAACTGCAGAGAACCACTCGGGGTTTACCAAAACTTGGTCCACTATTTCACAGCCAATCAACAAATACTTGAGTCTTACACCTCAACCAATATCATGATTAGATGCTTGTTTCGTTCAATAGGTCTCACCATCGGATACATCCAACAATTTCGTGGCTAGCTTCACTTGAATGCCACGCCGCACAGTTCGTTTAGGCCTCGAGTACTCCTAGGATGCACCCAAGAGTCTCGGTACACACACTTTTTGTAAAACCCGGGTAAATTTGAACTTTTTACAAAAAGGGGTAAAACGGTAAATTACCACTACGGTACGGGTCACAAACTTGAAATTTTTTAGATCTCGGATGATGAAACGGATCTCACTGTTGGATTCATCTCATGAAATCTAGTTACTTAGGCAAATTTCGTCGGATTCCGAGATAGTCGAATTTTTCACATTTTTCGAAGCAACAGGTGTCCGTTGATCCCGAAAAACGAAATTTTTAAGAAAATTTTGAAAGTTGAAAATAATTTAAATAAATTTTATATAAAATAATTTGAACTTAAACCGGGACAAAATTATTCGTTTCGGTACGAAAATGGACCAGAACAAGTGGGGGACACTTGGCACAACGAGAGTCAAGCCTTGAAAATTATAAATAGGGACTAAAATTAGATATTTTTTGAGATATCTCTGCTGAAGATCAGCCTTTAACGTTGGGGAGAAAGAGGGAGAAAAAAGAGAGAAAACAAATTTTCTTTCGTCAATTCTCGGAGTTCCGTCGGTCGGAATCCGTCGAGCCAAGAACTAAAGTCGATCACATCGATGAGGGCTACTCAACTACACCAAAAACAAGGAATTTCACCGAAGATCCATAGGGGAGATTTTTAGAAAATCAAGGTCTTGAGGTTTGGTTGGTGTTTTTGAAGTCTCCACACTTCATTTGAGGTTAGGGTTCCTTCCTACTTTGGTTTATTTCCATCTTATGGTGTCCATAGGAAATGTGGGGCTATTATATGGACTATTATGTGGGCTGTTTTGGGGCTGTTATATGGACTGTTTTGGAGCTGTTTTATGGGCTGTTTTGGGGCTGTTTTGTGGGCTGTTTTGTGCGTATATGTGGCTTTGTAATAAAGTGTGTTATTGACATAATTATGAAATAACATGCTTGTGATTGTGTTAAGTATGAAATGTTGATATATGTGTATTAATATATTGACATTGTGATGAATTTTTTTGGAGATTATATGCATATGATATAATTGTCCATGATACATGTTGAAATGTATGGTTAAATTGATCCATGTCATTCATTACATATGGGGCATGATATGTGGTTAAATTTGCTCATATGACACTCATTACATATGGAGCATGACGTTGGTAGTGCAATGGTTCATTACATTGCATATGTATGGAGGCATCACATTCATGGTTTTATACATGAGTGTGGGTGTGTGGGTGCATAGTTTAATCAAACACCATACTTGGTGGTTGATGGTGGGCTCGGGAAAGTTGGGTTGAAGATCCGACTGAGTCACACGGTTGCATGCATGAAAAACTTGTGTCGGGTATAGTAAGAAGGGCTAGACTTTCCCTCGGGTGCAAAACCCGGCTACTTGGTTCACACACTCCCTTGAGGTGAAATTTCGGAAAAGTGTGATGGTGTACGGAACCGGCGGTTGTGATACCAAAATCCGTTGCCCAACAAAGACACAAGATTTTGTTTATAAAACACTCATTCAATGGGTAACATCCACAATGATTTGGTTTTATAAATACATAACTTTTATTTCAAACAATCATTGAATGTATTTTCG
Organism: Ilex aquifolium; assembly: GCA_951799425.1. NCBI lineage: Eukaryota > Viridiplantae > Streptophyta > Magnoliopsida > Aquifoliales > Aquifoliaceae > Ilex > Ilex aquifolium. The sequence goes on from OX637393.1 coordinate 31,855,192, forward strand.
TCAATTGACAGATTCATTACACATGTGCATTGCATTGTGTTGTGGGAGTCAGTGAGGACTTGGGTCGAAGTTGCGTGAGTGAGTCTTGTCGCATTTCATGGCATGGCATATGATTCCTATCATTGAATGCATATTCTTGATTAGAATGTTTTGAATGATTGATTGTTGCATGTGACATTTCATATGCATCTAGGGTAGGGAGTAGCCTCTGTAGGAGATACTCTATTGAGCGTTGCTCACCCTATACGGGAAAACATTTCAGGTGCGGGTTATACGCCGATGGACGGCACTCACTCGGGCACTTAAGGAGGAAAAAAAGCCGAGATGTGGCTTTATTTTGAGTTCTTGTAAAATCATTGTGAAAATTATGATTTTGAGCATGTAAATATTTGGAAATAGTCGTAATGGGACTCACATGGACTGTTTTGAATGTAAATTTCATGGTGTATGAGTTTGATATGAGTTTGGGTAGGTTTTCTCAAAACTCCATATTTTTGGACTATTTTTAATATAACCTTGCACGTTTTTATATGAATATGGATAAATGGACCCGGCGTGGTCAATGTTTATTTATAAATGGACCCGGTGTGGTCAATGTTGAATATTGGACCTCGGATGGGTCTTGTGATTGTATTATGCACAGGTTGTGTTTTTGGTTAGAGCTCCCCGTACAAAGGAGACTCTGCTCGAATTTTTGTTCAATTATGGATCTCAGTAAATGGGGCATAACGGCGCGATATCAAGTTACTCGGTGTCCACGGGTATTCCGCGGGTATTACGCGGGTTGATGGGTAATCAACGGACCCCCGGATTTTAGGGTGTCACAGCTTGGTATCAGAGCCTAGGTTCTCGATTTACCTAGGGCTTGCGAGGCATGGGTCTAGACCATTGCATTCATTATGCATTTCATGTTACGTGCTGTAAATGCTACATGTTATGTGTTATGTGTTATGTAAATTATATGCATGGTAAAATGTATATGGAAACGAGACACTAGGGTTAGAAAACATAACCTCGGGGGTCGGAAGACAAAGGAACGGGATAGTTCAGGATTTAGATGTCTACTAGTTGGTGACACATGCACTACTAGTGAGACAAGGAGAGAAATCTCAATGTTATGACTTTGATCCCTACATTGGGATAGTGCTCTATTGCTATTTGAAAACCCATTGCATGTAAGTTCGTCCCTAGGTGCTAGGCTATGTGTTGATTAGATATGTCGGGGTTGTGTGTTAGATGTCTCGGAGATTATACTCACCATAGACCTTCGGGTCATGGACATATCGGAGTTTGATGTTATCCTTGGGATGGATTGGTTGGCGGCACATAAGGTCGTCATTGATTGCGAATGCAAGAGGGTTACAGCCTATACTTCAGATGGCGTTTGTTTCAAGTTTCAGGGGGAGAAGCACAATGTTTTACCCCATGCCGTATATGACTCCCGATGGCACAGACAGTTGATAGGTTGGCTTGTTAGCCTTACATTGGAGGACGAGGTGAGACAGGGGTTGGGTCTGCCTCGAGTCGTGTGCGACTATGCGGATGTCTTCCCAGATGAGTTACCGGGTTGCCACCGCATCGGGATGTAGACTTCACCATAGAGTTTTAGCCCGGTGCATCCCCTATTTCTATGACACCGCATAGGATGGCACCAGCGGAGTTGCAGAAACTTAAAGTCCAGTTGCAAGAGCTATTGGATAGAGGCTTTATTAGGCTGAGTACTTCACCTTGGGGTGCTCCGGTGCTATTTGCCAAGAAGAAGGACAAGACGCTTAGGCTCTGCATTGACTACCGGCAGTTGAAAAGGGTCACTATCAAGAATAAGTACCCACTACCGAGGATCGATGATCTTTTTGACCAGCTGAGAGGGGCACGGGTCTACTCCAAGATAGATCTGCGTACGGGGTACCATCAGTTGAGGATTAGGGATGCCGACATTTCCGAAGACAGCATTTCGAACGCGTTATGGGCATTTTGAGTTTATTGTGATGTCATTCGGATTGATGAATGCCCCGGCGGCATTCATGGATCTCATGGATAGGGTGTTTCAGCCCTACCTAGATCAGTTCGTTGTGGTCTTTGTTGATGACATACTGATCTACTCCAAGTCTGAGGAGGAGCATGAGGGTCACTTGAGGGTTGTTCTCTAGACCTTGAGAGACCACCGGTTGTACGCGAAGTTCAGCAAGTGCGAATTTTGGCTGACGGAGGTAAAATTTTTGGGACACGTGGTGTCGGCTTCGGGTGTGTCAGTTGATCCGGAGAAGGTTGAGGCAGTTATGAGTTGGGAGAGGCCGAAGTCAGTCTTCGAGATACTTAGCTTCTTGGGATTGGCAGGGTATTATAGGAGGTTCATTGAGGACTTCTCCCGATTGGCTGCACCTATGACTAGATTAACCAGAAAGGAGGTCAAGTTGCAGTGGGATGACTCGTATGAGAGGGCATTCCAAGAGTTAAAGAAGAGGCTTACTTCAGCTCCGATTTTGATAGTTCTGGAGAGGGGACAGAGGTACACAGTTTATTGTGATGCCTCCAAGGACGGACTTGGGTGGGTTTTGATGCAGTCCGGGAGAGTAGTGGCTTATCGTTCTCGGTAGTTAAAGAATCACGAGCAGAATTACCCTACACATGACATGGAGTTGGCGGCCATTGTCGTTGCTTTGAAGGCTTGGCGCCACTATCTGTACGGTGAGCAGTTTGAGGTGTTTTCAAACCACAAGAACCTGAAGTACATTTTTACACAGTGGGACCTCAACATGAGGCAACGCAGATGGATGGAATATCTGGAAGACTATGACTTCACTTTGCATTACCATCCCGGTAAGACAAATGTGATGGCTGATGCACTTAGTCGGAAGTCACGAGGAGTTGTGACTAGTGTAGCTTTCAGGGAGTGGCAGATGCTCGAGACTGTGGGACAGTTCGGACTACACTAAATGGGACAGGCTCAGGGTACCTTGGGAAGTTTGGTGGCTACACCTTCCATACTGTGCAGAGTGATTGAGTCTCAGGGGCAAGACCCAGAGATATTGTCTATTAAGAATCGAGTATGGTCGGGTACGGGTGACAAGGGCTAGACCATTCACACGGATGGTAGTCTTCGGTTTAGGGGAAGGGTTGTGGTTCCCTAGTTAGCAGAGCTGAGAGATGAGATCCTTAAGGAGTTCTATTACTCCCGTTTTGCTGTACACCCCGGTGGCACGAAGATGTATCAAGATCTTCGTCACCAGTATTACTGGAGTGGAATAAAGAAACACGTTGGGGATTTTGTTAGTAGATGTCTAACATGTCAGCAAGTGAAGGCTGAGCACCAGAGACCAGCGGGATTACTCCAGCATTTGGAGGTAGCTGAGTGGAAGTGGGAACATGTCACGATGGATTTTGTGACTCACTTGCCACGAACATCGCGAGGGCATGATGCGGTATGGGTGATAGTGGACCTGCTTACTAAGTCGACACACTTTTTGGCAGTGCGGATGATCTTCACACTGGAGGAATTCTGCAGGTTGTATATACGGGAGATTGTCCGGTTGCATGGGGTACCCGTATCTGTAGTATCGGATCGGGATCCCAGGTTTACAGCTCATTTTTGGGAAAGTTTTCAGCAGGCCATGGGGAAATAGTTGATGATAAGCACTACTTTTCATCCCCAAACGGACGGTCAGTCAGAGAGGACCATCCAGACGTTAGAGGACATGCTACGGGCATGCGTCCTAGATCTCAAGGGTAGCTGGGAAGAACATTTACCCTTAGTGAAGTTCGCCTACAACAACAGTTATCAGACGAGCATACAGATGGCACCCTATGAGGCACTATATGGGAGGCCTTGTCAATCTCCGGTTTGTTGGACGGAGGTGGGAGAGAGACCCTCTACGGGTCCGAAATTGGTTAGAGACACCTCAGAGAAGGTGAACCTGATACGGAAGCGTCTTCTCACGGCTCAGAGCCGGCAGAAGTGCTACGCCGACAGACGACGACGACCTCTAGAGTTTGAGGTGGGAGATCATGTCTTCTTGAAGGTGATGCCTAAGAGAGGAGTGGTCAGGTTCGGCAAGCGGGGAAAACTGTCGCCAAGGTATATCGGGCCCTTCGAAGTACTTGAGAGGGTAGGTACAGTTGTTTACCAGTTGGCGTTACCGCCAAATCTATCGGGTGTTCACGCGGTATTCCATGTCTCTATGTTTCGGAAGTATTCTCCAGATCTGACACATGTGGTGAATTGGGGTGAGTTGATTGTTGATGCGGATGGTACCTTCGAGGAGGGACCGGTGCGTATCATGGATAGCTGAGATCAGGTTTTGCGAGGCAAGACCGTGAGACTAGTGAAGGTGTTGTGGCAGCACCGAGGAGTGGAGGAGGCAACCTAGGAGTGTGAGGACACTATACGTACCAGTTATCCTTTCTTATTCGAGGATGGAGGTACATTATTATAGTCATCTAGTATTATATGAATGTTGCATACGCATGTGGTTGAATATGCATGTGTGTGTGAATTTCAGGGACGAAATTCTTTTTAGGGGGGGGAGAATGTAAAACCCGGGTAAATTTAAACTTTTTACAAAAATTGGTAAAACGGTAAATTGTCACTACGGTACGAGTTGCAAACCTGAAAATTTCTAGATCTCGGATGACGAAACGGACCTCACCGTTGGATTCGTCTCGCGAAATCTAGTTACCCAGGCAAATTTCGTCAGATTTCGAGATAGTAGGATTTTTCACGTTTTTCGAGGCGACGGGTGTCCGGTGACCTCCAAAAACGAAAATTTTTAAAGTTGGAAAATAATTTAAATAAAGTTCATATAAAATAATTTGAACTTACACCGGGACGAAATTAATCGTTTCGGGGCGAAAACGAACCTGAACAAGTGGGGGACACTTGGCGCAACGAGAGCCAAGCCTTGAAAATTATAAATAGGAACTAAAATTAGATATTTTGGGAGATATCTCTGTTGAAGATCAGCCTTCAATGTTGGGGAGAAAGAGGGAGAGAAAAGAGAGAAAACAAATTTTCTTTCGTCGATTCTCGGAGTTCCGTTGGTCGGAATCCGTCGAGCCAAGAACTAAAGTCGATCACATCGACGAGGGCTACGCAACTACACCAAAAACAAGGAATTTCACCGAAGATCCAAATGGGAGATTTTCGGAAAATCAAGGTCTTGATGTTTGGTTGGTGTTTTTGAAGTCTCCACACTTCATTTGAGGTAAGGTTCCCTCCTACTTTGGTTTATTTTCATCCTATGGTGTCCATAGGAAATGTGGGGCTGTTATGTGGACTGTTTTGGAGCTGTTTTATGGACTGTTATGTGGGCTATTTTGGGACTGTTATATGGACTGTTTTGGGGCTATTTTATGGGCTGTTTTATGGATTGTTATATGAGCTGTTTTGGGGCTGTTTTGGGGTTGTTATATGGACTGTTTTGGGGCTGTTATGTGGGCTGTTATGGGGGTTGTTATGTGCGTATATGTGCCTTTGTAATAAAGTATGTTATTGGTATAATTATGAAATAGCATGCTTGTGATTGTGTTAAGTATGAAATGTTGATATATGTGTATTAATATATTGACATTGTGATGAATTTTTTTGGAGATTATATGCATATGATATAATTATCCATGATACATGTTGAAATATATGGTTAAATTGATCCATGTCATTCATTACATATGGGACATGATATGTGGTTAAATTTGCTCATATGACACTCATTACATATGGAGCATGACGTTGGTAGTGCAATAGTTCATTACATTGCATATGTATGGAGGCATCACATTCATGACTTTATACATGAGTGTGGGTGTGTGGGTGCATAGTTTAATCAAACACCATACTTGGTGGTTGATGGTGGGCTCGGGAAAGTTGGGTTGAAGATCCGACTGAGTCGCACGGTTGCATGCATGAAAAACTCGTGTCGGGTATAGCAAGAAGGGCTAGACTTTCCCTCGGGTGCAAAACCCGGCTACTTGGTTCACACACTCCCCTGAGGTGAAATTCCGGAAAAGTGTGATGGTGTACGGAACCGGCGGTTGTGATACCAAAATTCGTTGCCCAACAAAGATACAAGATTTTGTTTACAAAACACTCATTCAATGGGTAACATCCACAATCCTGCTTTGCATGCGGAGGTGTGGGACATATTCGGATGCATTGCCCAGTTTTTCCACCTCAGGGGCCTATCCAGACCGCCAGACAGGTACCAGCAGCCCAACCACCACCACCGAGGCCTGCACCGCAGCGACCGATACAAGCTCAAGCCCCCGACGGCGCCAACCAAGGGCGAGTATTTGCTTTGACTCAGCCGGAGGAGGACATTGCCAATGCCGTTGTGGAAGGTATCATCCTTATTTCTAATTCGTGGGCCCGAATATTATTTGACCCCGGTGCAACACACTCATTTGTACGCACGACATATGCACTTGATTTGGGATTGAGTTTCGCAAAGCTAGAGCATGTTATGAACATTAGCTTGCCCACGGGAAAACGGTTAGATACTAGCCGAGTCTGCAAGGGTTGCGTGCTTCGCATTGGGGAGCACGAATTGATTGTGGATTTGATTGCTTTAGAGATGAAGGGGTATGATGTGATTTTTGGGATGAACTTGTTGTCCGCTTTCTGGGCGGTAGTGGATTGTTTCCGCAAGCGGATTACATTTCAGTTGCCGGGAGGAGTCGTTTTTAGTTTTGTGAATAACCGAGATTCTTTCCATCCATTTCCTACTACGGGTAGTAGATTCTTAAAAGCGAAAGCGGGAAGTCAATTGAGTTTCTTAGCTAGCTTGATGGGAGATGACAGGGATAAACTCCATACGGATGTGGTGTTAATTGTATCGGAGTTTTCAGATGTTTTTCCCGAGGAATTACCCGGATTACCGCCACATAGGGAAATTGAGTTCAAGATCGATCTCTATCCAGGAACCGAACCCATATCCATTGCTCCCTACCGGATGACACCTTTGGAGTTGAAGGAGCTAAGTAAGCAGTTGGATCATTTGTTGGCGATTGAGTTTATCCGTCTAAGCACTTCACCCTGGGGAGCCCCGGTCCTCTTTGTAAAGAAAACATATGAGACTCTACGGTTGTGCACGGATTACCGGAGGTTGAATCGGGTTACCGTGAAGAATAAGTATCCGTTGCCGAGAATTGATGACTTATTTGATCAGTTGAAGGGTTCGAAGTATTACTCTAAGATTGATCTTCACACGGGGTATCATCAGCTACGGATTAAGGAGGAGGATATTCTTAAGACTGTTTTCCGTACCCGGTATGGTCATTTCGAGTATACGGTGATGCCGTTCGGATTGACTAATACCCCCGCAGCCTTCATGGATTTGATGCACAGAGTCTTCCGGCCTTACCTCGATCAATTTGTCATTGTGTTTATTGATGACATATTGGTTTACTCACAGACTCAGGAGGAACATACTCGTCATCTCTCTATTGTGCTACAAACATTGAAAGAACATAAGTTATATGCGAAGATGAGCAAGTGTAAGTTTTGGATGAAGGAAGTGAAGTTCCTTGGCTATGTTGTGTCCGAGCAAGGTGTAGCGGTTGATCCCGCAAAGATTGAGGCCGTGATGAAATGGGAACCACCGAAGAACGTGATGGAAGTACGGAGTTTCTTGGGGTTAGCCGGCTATTATCGTAGGTTTGTGGAAGGGTTCTCCAAGCTTGCGATGCCGATGACTCGCCTTACAAAGAAGGGGGAGAAATTTTTGTGGACTCAAGCGTGTGAACTAGCTTTTCGCACCTTGAAGGAGAAGTTGACGACGACACCTATCCTCATTATTCCGAGTAGTGGGGAAGGCTACGATGTCTACACCGATGCTTCACTACGAGGCTTGGGATGCGTTCTAATGCAAGGAGGGAAGGTAGTGGCTTATGGCTCGAGGCAACTCAAGGTGCATGAGCAGAATTATCCCACACACGACTTGGAGCTGGCTGCGGTGGTGTTTGCTCTTAAGTTGTGGAAATGTTATTTATACGGGGAGAAATTTCAAGTGTTCTCGGACCATAAAAGCCTCAAGTATATCTTCACACAGAAAGACTTGAATCTCCGGCAGAGAAGGTGGATTGAGTACTTGGAAGATTATGAGTTCACGCTCAACTACGATCCGGGGAAGGCCAATATAGTTGCCGACGCTCTTAGCAGGAAGTCTCGGGGTGAAATCAATTCTCTTGCGGTAAATAGGTGGAAAATGATTGATGCATTGGAGGAGTACAATCTATGGGTGGATGGACCGAAGTATCAACAATATCTATTCAACCTTGTAGCTCAACCGACGCTTCGGCAACGGGTTGTGGAGTTGCAATGCCTGGATTCGGAACTCGATCTGATTAGAGCCCGATTGGAGAATGGAGAAGCGATGGAAGGATGGTCTTGGAAGAATGGAGAGTTGAGATATGGGGAAAAGCTATATGTTCCCGATGATTCGTCCCTAAAGGAGGAGATACTTGGAGAGTGTCATCGCTCCAAGTTTGCTATCCACCCCGGTAGCACAAAGATGTATAGGGACATGAAGCGTCAATACTGGTGGAGGGGAATGAAGCGAGATGTGACTAAGTATGTGGCAAAATGTGCGGTGTGCCAGCAGGTGAAGATTGAGCATCCAAGGCCAGGAGGAGTCCTACAGTCTTTGCCTATTCCAGAGTGGAAGTGGGATCACATCACCATGGACTTCGTGTCGGGTTTACCACGGACGTCGCGCGGGCATAATGCAGTGTGGGTCATTGTGGATAGACTCACCAAGTCCGCTCACTTTTTGGGTATGAAGACCACGGATACATTCGAGACTTTGAGCCAGCTGTATATCCGTGAGATAGTGAGGTTACACGGCGTTTTGCTCTCGATTGTGTCGGATCGTGACTCTAGGTTTGTGGCGAGATTCTGGCAGAGTCTACAACAAGCGATGGGGACGGAGTTACACTTCAGTACGACTTTTCATCCCCAAACGGATGGCCAATCCGAGAGGGTGATACAGATTGTGGAGGATATGTTACGCGCTTGCGCGTTGGACTTCAAGGGGAGTTGGAGCGACCACTTACCGTTGGTGGAGTTTGCTTATAAAAACAGCTATCAGGGAAGTATTGGGATGACACCGTATGAAGCATTGTATGGAAAACCATGCCGATCACCCACGTGTTGGTTAGAAGCCGGCGAGAGCAGTGTGTTTGGACCGGACATTGTTCGAGAAACTATGGAGAAGATTCAACTCATCCGAGAGAGGCTACGGATGGCGCAAAGTAGACAGAAGAGCTATGCGGACCATAGACGAAGACCCTTAGAATTCAAGGTGAGAGACTACGTATTTCTCAAGGTGTTACCCAAGAAGGGCGTGTTTCGATTCGGCAAGAAGAGGAAGTTAGCGCCAAGATATACTGTACCGTTTGAGGTAATCAAAGCGGTAGGCAAGGCGGTATATCAACTTCGACTACCAGCCCAGCTATCCGGAGTACATGACGTGTTCCACGTGTCCATGTTGAGAAGGTGTCACTCGGATGCAACTCCAGTCGTGAACTTGGAGGAGATTGAAATTCAAGACGGAGCAACCTACGAAGAGCAACCGGTAGAAATTCTCGACGCCAAGGAAAAAGTGCTTCGCAACAAAGTTATCAGATTGGTGAAGGTTTTGTGGCAACACCATGGAGTGGAGGAAGCTACATGGGAACCAGAGCAAGAAATGCGGGAGAAATATCCATATTTGTTCGCTACTTGAGGTAAGTTTCGAGGACGAAACTTTCTTTAAGGGGGGTGGATTGTAACACCCCGCATTTTCTTTTATATATGTATATAGATATATAGTAAATATTTGTTGTAAAAATGTGGATATGTGTAGTGATGTGTGTTTGAATTTGGTAGATTGGAAAAGTAAAGATTTAAAAGGTTAGTGAAAATAATAGTTGAAATTTAGTTTTAATAAGTGAAAATATGAAATTTTAAGTCCTAGAACTTGTATTAAATAGGTTTGGTGTAGAAATATGTGTTGGAGAGATTTGGGATGGATTTGGTTGGCTTAGGAATGGATTGGAAATGGAAAAAAAAAAAAAAAGGATGAAACAGCTGTGAACAGTGTACATAAACAGTGCACTGGCTGCAACTTCAAGCTCGATTTCGACCTTGATTCAGTCAATATCTCTCAAAACTCAAATCATGAAAGTTGTAGAGCTCTTTCTTATAATTCCATAGCATCTTGAATCATCTAAATCTGAGCTCATATGAGAGAGTTATGCCCAGATAACGAAGCGATGTCAAAACAGTCCATTTAGCTTAAACAGTGCACTGGCTGCAACTTCAAGCTCGATTTAGACCTTGATTTAGTCAATATCTCTCAAAACTCAAAACATGAAATTTTTAGAACTCTTTCTTAGCGTTCCATATCATCTTGAATCATCTCAATCGGAGCTCGGATGAGAGAGTTATACCCAGATAACGAAGCGATGTCAAAACAGCCCATAAACAGTAAAATTCGGGGCAGCTGTGTTTAAAACCCCATTTACATTACATTTTCTCTCATTTCATACATTTCACTCTCAACCCACATCTCTTAGAGCCCTAGTAGAAGGTAAAGGGAAGAAGAAAAGGGAGAAAGAGAGTCTCTAAAGCTTGGGCTTTGGTTTGAAATTCTTGATTTCAAGGTAGGGATTTTCTTCCATTCTTATCCATTGAGGTTAGGGCATAAATATATGTATGTTTTCACTCTCATTCTTATATATATGGTATGAAATACTTGATTCTTGACATTCTTGCAAAAATTATCATGTTTTAAACAAATCTATGGTGGAATAACCATTAAATCCTTTTTTTTCTCATCTTCAAATCCTAGGTTTCAAGAGAAAGGGGTTTTTCTTTTGATTTCTCCTAAGTTCTTGATTTCAAAACTTTAGTGCTTTATATTGAACAACAAAATGGTATTTATGATGATCTCTTGTACATTTTATTATATTACTCTTTGTACAACCACTTATGAGAATTGGAGATTTTTCTTGGAAATTGCTTGTAAATAGGAGACTTGTGGAATTGTTGGGTATTTGAGAGAATAGTTGGTATTGTATTTTTGTATGGTTGTTTGGAAAAACATGAGTGAGAGGTTCCTTGTAAGGATGGTCATTCCTTCTCAAGAGGTTCCTTGTAAGGATGCTTGAGAAACCAAGCCTTGAGGGTGAGAGGTTCCTTGTAAGGATGCTCATGTCAAAAGAGGACAGTATGTGATTTTCTCAAGAGGTTCCTTGTAAAAATGCTTGAGAAACCAAACCTTGAGGGTGAGAGGTTCCTTCTAAGGATGCTCATGCCGGGGAGGACAATCTTATATCATGTGTGGGAAATGGTTTATATTTTGGAAATGGATGTTTATTGGAACTTGGTTGTTATTGTTCATTTCTATTACTATTGCTACTTAAACTTGAAATCCGTTGTAAAATGTCTATGTTTTACTTCAAAGATTATATATGCTATTTTTGAAATGAGACCGGCCATTTTATATGTTTTTATAAATCTTATTCGAGTTTGGGAGGAATGTTGCTACGGAGTTTAGTGCTAACCCCCTACAAATTACATTTTTCAGATACGGTGCTAGAGGAGAACCTCGGAGTTGACGAACAGGGGTATTGGGAGGCCCCATTCGAGAGAAATCTAGATCCCGAGGTGGACATATAGAGATATAGCTTCTTTTGCACTAGACTAGAGAATTTATTTTGAGATCATGTATAGTCTAGTATTTTGTTTATTCCGCTGCTAAGTTTTAGTATAATTCTTTTGGAATGTAATTGTCATAGCTTGGCCTATTCTTTTGGGATGATATTGTGGATATTACTTATGGTGAATGAAATTTTATTTTGTGATGTGTAAATGGACTCGGTGGGGTCAATATTTAGTCATACTTGGACCCGGTGTGGTCAATGTAGTATAATTGCACATGTTATATTTTTGGGTAGAACTCCCCATACAAAGGAGACTCTGCCCGAATTTTGTTAAATTAAGGACCCCCGATTTTTTGGAGAATTTATTTATTGATGGATTTATTTAGTGCTCTCATGATGTGAATGGTGATTAGCTAGTAATGCTTCCAATGTGTATTTTGGGGCGTTACAGATTTTCTCATCCAATCAAACCGAAGTATGACTACTCAATCATTATCGAATTGCAAATGAAAGCAATTAAAGAAAGCATGGTTATAATTGAAAGTAAGCAAAACTTGAATTGAAATTGCAAGTTAATGTAAATACCTTGAATTGCAAGAATGTAAATCGTTCACAAAGTAGAACTTGAAAGTAATAGTGTTGCAAGAAATAAAGAACTTGAACTTAAACAAAGCTTGTAATTGAACAACAGAGAAGAACTCTTGAAAGCAAAGAAAACTAATTCTAAACCCTAGAAAAGAAGAAGAAAATCTACTTATGGGAGAAACCTTTCCCGAATCAGGCACTAATATATTTATATTTTTAACGATGGAATTTTGGTCTTCTCATGATGATGCCTTCTTTTGCTAGCCTTGGGTATTTATAGGAGATTATGTGCTGATTTTTCTCCCTATAATCCACCAATCACGGCCTTTAAAATAACCTAGTGGATTATCTTTCCAAAATTGTCCTCACAACAAAATTACAGTAACCTACTAGTAGGAAGCATAAAACGACCTACCAGTAGAACTGTTCACTGTTTTGCACAAACTTGTTACTCTTCTCCTCTACTCGTAGAGCACCTTTCTATTTCAAACCTACCGGTAGAACAGTACTCACCTATCGGTTGAACAACCCTCTGTTTTACTTCTACCAGTAGGAGTGAACTTCTATTGGTAGAATCAAATTTTGCCTCCAGTTGAACCGGTACCTACTAGTAGAACATGTCTTTCATTCAATTATGCTTGCATTGGCCTTGGCTTGATTCTTGAACCTCCTAGCTCATCCTTCAAATCCTCCATAGCATGAAATAGTATTCAAAGCCTCACTTTTGCATTAGTTCACATGCAAATACTAATTTTCTCCATAAAATACAAAACTAAAACAAAAGAACTAAGTAGCTAACACAACTAAGATGGATGATATGAGACATATAATATGCATAAGTGCTTGATCCTCAAAAGAGTGCACCCAAATGCAGATGGTCAAGAAGTAGTAATACTCGGGAAGTCCGAGATTGAACCACATGGATCAACAAAATCAAAAGATAGAAAAAGAAGAACATGTAACAGTTGGATTGTAGATTGAATTGGTTTTGTAAATTAAAAACAAGGAATTTAAAAGGGATTTATTAATTGGAAAAATGACTCTTTAGTTTCGGGATCTTGATCTTATTCATGATCATCAATTAAACATATTTATGTAATTATAATTATCTCAGTTGATTTCCCATGTCAGTGTAGTAAACCGGAAGATTTGGTTTTGAAAATAATAAGCGATTACTTTGAAAATATGAATTTAAGAATTAGTTCTATGAAACTCGTAGGGAATAAAAAGCACTACACATACAAAAAATTTAATCAAGTTAATGAATAGTCAAACAATTATACATAGCATAAAACTTTACTATCATTCAAATTAATCTAGAATTTCAGGAAAATATAACATTAAAGCATATAGAAAATAATTGCATAAAACATGAATACTTCATTCACAATCCTAGGTCAATACCCTAATTAAAGAGTACAATAAAACTTACTCACTATCCATAGAACTTGAAAGTAGAAAAATAAAAGAATAATAATGATCTCTCTACACATGAGAGCTCCTTTATTTATACAAAATAACCTAGGTATAGGTATGGAACCTGGCTTCTAAAAATTCGGTATTCTGCTTGATGGAGACTTCTGACCAACTTAAAGAGGCGCATCCAGACGAAACTGGCTGCATTCGAATAGTAGAAAGTCACTGGAACTTATTGTTTTAGAGTGGCGTCCAAACAGTAACACTCGTGTCTGGATGGTTGAACACTGTATCATCAATTTTGAGTCCGAATAATAATAACGGTGTCCGAATAATTAAAGCTCTCTAGAATTGCAACTTTGATGCTTGCGTCTGGACAGTGAAAGTTGCGTCTGGACGGTGACACTCCGTCTTCGATTTTGACTTTGACTTCAATAAGTTAATAAGTATGATTCAATGATTGCATCTGGACGATGCAAGTTGCATCGAGAGAGTATTATTTATCTAGCGTTCCTTGGGTTCTGGACCCCAATATTCTGGGAACGGGTTTGGATCATCCACGAGTATCCACTTTGATTCTAATCTCGACTCATGTTCTAAATTATGGTTTTTCCCTCCTGAGTCCAATTTGATCCTCCTTAGCAACTTATTCATCAAGTGTATCCAATTGTACTCAAATTTGCTTGTTTACCTAAGAAATAAGTCAATCACTAAAAACAAGAGTTAAGTTGAAAACCCAATAGTCAATCATATATAAGCTCAAATAATATGCAATTAGCTATGAATAAACTATAATAAAACATCACTTTTAATGGTTACTCAGTGAGCCTCTTGTTCAAGACTTCCCTATTATGCATGCAATGTGCACTATAGTAACCATGTTGTTCACATGTGAAACACACAAATTGTTTAGCTTGGGTTTCCTTATTAATTGGCTTCTTTAAGTTTCCACTCTTAACATTTTTAGTCTTTGGAGGACTTGTGTTCCCACATGGGGGTGATGGAATTAGATTACTTTTGACAAACACAGTCTTGGAAGGAGTGGAGGTGATGTGTTCACACTACAAGAAAAAAGAGTTTTTACGGCGGTAAAGTGCTGTCATAAAAGGTATATTTGCCGTCGCAAATACTTTTTGTAGCGGCATTGTGGCGGCATTGCCTCGCCATAATAAGTGTGGTCTCAAAAGGTTTTACGGCAGTAACAGTCCATCTCAAATAGTATTTACGGCAGCAAGACCCTGTCGTAAATAAGTTGTCACAAAAAATCTGACACTTTTGTTTTTATCACGGCGGCAAAAGTGCTGCCTCAAATACCATATTTGACTGTCGTAAAAAATAGAAGATATATTTATGACGGCAACGATGCTGCCACAAAAAAAAATTTAATTATTATAGACCGTTGGTAACTAATGTTATATACACTGTGCATATATACACTCCATACAACTTTTTTTTTTTTTGGGTGGGGGAGGGAGGAAGGGGGCTTGAACCCTTGACCTCAAGAAGGCAAAGCTTTCGCAATGTAAGGAATACCATTAGACCAAAGACCCATTGGTATCCATACAACTACCCAATTTAATATATAAATAAATACAAAAGTAAATATAATCAACATTTCCAAAAACATAGAAATATTTTCATATAAAAAAAAAAACAATCCCACGAGTTAAACAAAATGTAAAATATGCACTTTTATAAAACATAACGATCTATGAGTACAAAAAATTAATGCAAAAAATTGAACTTCCTTCCCGAACCATCTACTCTCTTAGTGACATCTGAAAAAAAATATAAAATTATTGTTATTATACTGAAATAATATTTATATACATATATACAATAAAGAACTAAAAGAAGTTAGAATATACATCAACAGAGGGTCAGACAATATTTCTCTGAACGGTTTGTCAAATTATGTAAATGACATATAAACGAGTCATATCGTATACATTTCTTATAATTGGTTTCACCAATACCTAATTCGTTTATAATCGTATCGTGACGGGTCCACTCGTTTACTAAACAGGTGGTTTAAAGAAGACTCAAACCCACTAATTTTATGTCGTGTTAACGGGTCGTGTCATATTTTGACACTCCTAATTTTGATATAAAAACTTGACTTTGTAGAGTTTAATTTTTTTTTCTTTGAACTAGAAATTGTCTTTTGATGTTAAACTACGTAATTTTATAAAATATTACTTGTAACATGAAAAATAGTTGTTGCCAATACAAATTTTTTTTAGAGTTTTTCTTTTTTAAACTATAAACTGTTTTTTAATCTAAAACAACATTTTAATGTTTTATGAAATATTATATACGACGAGAAAAATAGTTGCCATAAATATAAAAAATTCTTTTGAATTTATAAATATTATTTGAGGTAGGAAAAACAGCTGTCTCAAATACAAATTTTTTTTTTTGAGTTTATGACACTATTTACGGCAGAAAAAATAACTGCCACAAATATTAACACAAACACGCTTTTTGTGACGGCAAACACAGCCGCCACAAAAAATTGTTTCAAATACATCTTTTGTGACGACGAACACATCCGCCGTAAAAAATTTGTCACAAAAGTCCCTTATTCTTGTAGTGTCATTTGTGTAGTCTAAACCACGCTTGTCATTAACACTCTTCCCTATAGACAACATTTTATCTAATTTTTCTGATTATGGAAAGTCTTTTAGAGAATTCTTGTGATTCATGAAGGTCTCTATCAAGTTTTATCAACTTAGATTCTAGACACTCTTTAACTCGACAAGCCTATGACACTCTCTTTCTAGGAAGCTCATTTTGTCTTGAAAAGACTTCTTCTCATTCACAATCCCAAAAATATGATCCTTTGTCTTCACTAACTCCACATGGAGTACTTTTTGGTTTTCTTTGCTTGTGTTAACTCTACTACTCAAGACAATCACTTTTCCTTGTTTGAGAAATTGCTCATACAATTGCTCATATGCATCTTGTATATCCTCAAAACTCTCAACATCCTCCCGCATATGTGGACTTCTTCATCCAAGTCTTCGACCATAGTGGTAGGACTTATTTCAATATCCTCAACTTCTCTTCCTGAATTTCTCTAGGACAAGAGGAATATGAATCAACAAAGGCCATAAAATTTTCCTTATCTTCTTGAGAGGAAGAGTTCTCACTCGATATGTACTCACTGATAGTGTCACTCCACTTAGCCTTCATTGCTCTCATGTTTTCTTTGGGCATGCCCGTCTTCTTTCTAATAGGACAATCTGCAGCCATGTGTCCAAAACCGTGACGCTCAAAGTATCGGAGGTCTGATCCTTTTCTTCTCAACCTCTTGTCAAGAAGTTCTTCCCCCTTTCTCCCATTTCTCCTTAGGAGTTTTTGGTCTACTCATCCCCCCTTTCGACCTAGAGGACTCATTAGCCTTTAAAATACCTTTTGAACTTTTTTCGCAAAATATGCAACGTCCTCCTTTTCCAAGTAGGGTGACACAAATTTATTTCCTCATCTCAAATAGAACTCAATGCCACTCCCTTTGATTTTTTGGGTGGAAGGAGATTCATCTTAAAAGTCCATATCGACCCAACTAGATCTTCTATCGACACCTTAACCAAATCGACTCCAATTTCTGAGGCCGTCACCTTAGCTTGAAACCTCCCCAACAGATATCTCAATATCTTCCATTTTAGTGCAGAGTCCTTATATTTGAACCTAAGGTGTCAAATGATGAGTTGACTATGTTAGAATGATTAGCTTGCATAGGAAAATAATACATAAAAGTGTATTGCACACACTAATACACCAAAATACAGACTAATATATCCAACCCCAAATTTGACCCAAACCTGAACCCCAACCCCGCTGTATTAGTGTGTGTATTTTTTTGTGTATTTACATGTTTTATTTAGTGTTCTAACATGTATTTATATTAAGAGCTTTAATTATTTTACGAATTAATAAATTTAACTCAATCCATTATGATCCAACCCACTTATTAAACGGATTGAAAACTAATTAAATTTATTTTACACCCAACCCATCAATTTGTCTACTTTGACCAGCTTAGGAATTCCCCGGATGAAAGAACTGTTTCCCTCTTGCGATAAGGAAGTTCGTCCAAGCTCATCCTTTCAAATCAAGTCTTGGCTTCTACAAAAGGCTTATCTATTCTCTTTATCAAATCCGCAACATATCACTTAAACAACTCAACCCTTGTCCTCACTTTAAGTTCGGTCTCAACTAAATCAAAATCTAATGCCAAGCATAATAGTTTCGCAATCAGTCACCAAGAGACCCAACGGGCCACTTCTACTTCATGACTGTCTTGATGTTGTCATGATACTAGAAAGTCTACGGTATTCTTCATCTAAGAAAAACTAACGTATTTTAAGATTTATCATATTAATCTCTTGTGGACAAAACGAAACAAAATCAGTTGAATGGAAAATGACTTGCACGTACCAATCCCAAAGCCTATCAGTTGCCTTGACTCTTGAGGTAAATCATCCCTCAGTTTATTCCCTTAGCAGTATGACTCTTCTTTGAGGGGGGAAAGAAGCAACATTACTGATTATAGCGAAAGCAAGAAAACAAAAGGAACATGCCTCTTAACAAAATATACAGTTACAAGGATTCTGATGTGTGTGATATACAGTAATAATATCTATATAATAAAGTAACTTACAATTTAAATCTCAAAAGATAAACAAAATGACTTTTGCTATTCGTGGTTGAGATCGCTTTAAATTTTACTTTAAAATTAATCTAACACCTAATATTAATACCCTAAATTTAATAAGAAAAATAAGACCCTAAGAGTGTGTTTGGAGTGATTTTTTAAAAGAACTTCTAGAAATTATTTTTCATAAGTACTTTAAATAAAATAATAGTGTTTGAAACCGCACCACCATTACCTCTACCACCACCGTTGCCATCACCGCCACTGCCGCCACCACCATCGCCGTCGCCACTGCCGCCACCACCATCGCCGTCACCACGGTCATTGCTACCTACCACAACCATCATCGTTTTCGTACGACCACCACTGTCGCCCACCACCTCTCACCCCCACTACAAACCGATACTTAAATTTTTTTATCTCTTCTCCATATTTGTAATTTAATTTTAGATATAAATACAAATAAGTTTATTATTTATCATTTTTTATTACACTGTGTCTTCAGATACAGACAATAACTAGTATATTGATATAACTGATCTCAAGATCAACAAAATGGGCCCTAGTAATCAGTACAACCCCACAACCCCAGACATGGAGCTCAAATACTACTTACCCATGGAAAGAGGCAAAAAAGATCCAAAAGGGCTAATAAATTCCCAACCTACCTTTCTATATACATCACAAAAAACTACACCCTGAGATAAGTCTAGTGCCATTGAACCAGAAGGAGTTGACATGCATAGCATACTTCACTGCAGCTTGCGCTTGCGCTCGCACTTGCCGATACATGCAATGCCAGCACCATTTTCAGGACAGTCTTCAGTAACTGATTTTTCTTCCATGACCAGGGCACGATTCCTTGACAGTTTCTTTATTGGTGTTGTCCATAACGCTGCATCAGAATCATATGGAGCTGATTCTGCTTGAGAAAAACCTGGATTGTTCAAGTCATCCCTATGTGGCATCAGCTCCTCTCCCTCTGGGACTAAATCCATCATCAGCTGCAAGCCACACACCAGCATATATTATGTTGGAGGGAGCCAAAAAGACCGCACGAGTCAGCATAATGTACAAAAAAAAAAAAAAAATTTAAATCTAGAGGAGCAAATTTAACAATATAAAGAAGTTTCAAAGGAGGTTGATTATCAAATATACACTGGGGCAAGCCATCACACATGACTAATCCATAGGGTATCCAATTAATGAGAACTAGGACATTAACGCTAACTTTTCCTGCCAAATTCTCATAGAGGAAGATTACATCCAATCTAGCATATCTATGTAGCCACTTCTACAGAAGCTCCATGTTCCCATATGCTGCAAGTGTCTGTCTATGCATTATAGCTAAATTCCATATGATAAAATAGTGGTTGTTGTCGAAGGACCATCATGCATCTCATTGTTTATAGTCAAAATGGAGTCTCTTATCCAGGTTAGAGCAACTCCAAAGGTAGTTGCCATTTTTGGGGTGCCAAATCACCCATTTGCAACATTGGTATTTTTGGGAATTGGTCATAACAATGAAGCGGAGCCGCTTAAGTTTGCATCAAGCTTCCAACTAATACAAGTTTATGTAATGTTAAGCAGACATAGATACCTTAGTCAAGCACCTTGATTATCAGAAGATTTTTTTATTTAGTGGTGATTTGATGCATGTGTTATATTGACTACAATTTTTATTAGAAAACTATGTTTTAAACTAAAAATGATCAATTTATAACATCAGCATTGGAACCATCTTAAAGTTCATTTGAATGGAGTCCCCAAGAATTGTTCAAAACTTGGGTTCTTTACTCAAAACTGTCTCTATGTGCCTCCTATTACCATATGTTGAAAGAGAGAACCTTAGCAAGACATACAGCGCAAAAAAGTTCCTTGAGAAATCAGGCAAGTTAAAAGAGTTTTCCCTAGAGCTTTGAGAGAAAAACTTTTGATTCGGCCACCATATAGTTCAATGAGATATTTAAAGAGCTTTATCCTTTACTAGTGGAACACAGCCAGAGACTTCAATAGCTCAATTGAGATTAGCACCAGTTACAAAGTCACTTGGAAGCTCAAATTCTGCAAAGCTTGGTATTCAGTCAAGGTCACATCTGAGGTGTTTCAACCACTAACAATCAGGAGCTATGCTTAGGTATGTGCTTCAAAACCAACGAATTTAGCATAGGAGATAGCCCTTAAAAGAAATACCAGTTGCACAGAAAAACTATTGTCACACAAGCATCAATTTTAATTTGGATTTATGATTTTGTACCTTCCAATCTTTGAAATCAAATCTGAAGATAAAGTAGTTGTATGAAACTTCGCCTGACATAACTGAACTGGCTGCAGGAGCATTTCTTGGGGCTGGAAAAAAAAGAGCTCAGTAGCTTTGAGGGAGGAAGGATAAAAGAGCTCAGCAGAATTAGATAAAACAATATCTTACAAATGAATTGAAAGCCGTTTTCATCCACGTCTATTACAACCCGCCCATCTTTCACTAAGAAAGACATCACAAATAAATTCTCAATCGTTTGTGAAAAGGACTTCCTGTTCAAAATTAGACTCTCAAGGTTAACACTTTTCTTCTTCCTTAAAATCTCAAACATGATTGATATATTCTTGTCAGTATCTGTTCTCTCTTCTGCAGTCGAATCGACAAGCTGGTACAAAAGAATATACAAAATGAATGCACAACATTGCAAGAGCTAGCAGCAGAATATATAATCATTATATCCTTTATCCAGGTAAATGTCAAAAAGCTCAGACAATAAATCATTCTACAGGAACATTGAAAATATAATAAGAGGTGACAGATAAGAGTCTTTTACCATCATAACACCTACCAATGACCAGGAATTTTTGCACCTACAAACCAATTTACTATAATCTAACGAGTGATTAGCATCATGGTTTTACCTGGAAATTAAATGAATGGAGCATTGCTAAGATCAATTAAAAGATAGATGTATACATGGAATCACAGGACATTCAAAATTGGCTTTTCAAAGCCCACACCTGGATTCCCACAATGATAAACTCCCTTTTTTTTTTTCTACATCATGGCAGGTGAAAGAGAGCAAAGGCAAACATATTTTTCATTTAGTACAAATATAGTTTCCCATAAGCAAGCATGAATAATAAGAACAAGTAACTTACTGATGAATAATTAAAGGGAGTTATATCCCAGGACTTATGGAGAAGTGGTCCCAGCTATTTTACCCCAAAAAAAAGTGGCTAGAAGAACCAACCAACAGTATCTAATCACACCAAAATGACTGTAGAACTGCAAGCAAAATTAGAAGAAAAAATGAGCATGCACACAGCTTGGAAGATTTGACATACTTCAGCATCCTTCCTCAACTCTGACTTTAGCTTAGTTTCCTCTAGAAGGAAAAACAGAGCCATTTTATGAATCTGTTGCTCTAAGATTGACCTAATTGTTTGAGAGATGAAGCTCCTCAATGACATTGATCTGCTTTTTAGGCATGTCACAGCAACACAGTAGTTATTGTTCATTGGAGAAAACTCTGCCACTTTGTCCGCAGAGCATAAATTGAAGCATCTAAAGACAGCTCGTACACCAGTATAAGCAAGTCCCCTCCTTCGTAATTCGAGCAGTAGTCTGAATCAAAAATTTCTGCCAGTTGATCTGAGTCCTCTGCATGATAGACTATCCCTTAAAGCAAAGTGATCATGAGTCTCAGCAAAAATTTGCAAAATACAAAACTTACATGCCTTTGGTCAGTTGGTCGTGAGTGCCAAGCTTTCTTGACCAGCCACCCACAAGATAAAACTATGTATGGGCACTACCTCAGTACTTAGATTATTTACTTCTCTATAAAGTTCAATTACACTTTTTGTTATCAGCTGCTGTTTTAACTACTTAATAGCACCTGCATCTTGTGAATAAATTCATAGGATTAAGGATACTTATATTTTGCCCCATCAAACCACTGGAATTGGCGTCAAGCCAATTTTGGTCATGCATTTGCACTGTGCACCCTACTACTTGCATTCATCCAAGCCTCGTATCAATTTCACTCTTCCTCGCCTGTTCTAAAGATGGAGCCTCAAGGGTGTTACTTAATAGGTAAGTCCTGTCTCCATTGCCAACAATTTTCTGAAAGTAGCTAAAATTGTGGGCTTGTGAGGTGGAAGAAAAGGAAAAAAAATACCGAGGGTAAAATAATGCCATCCAGTGTCAGCATTTTTCACAGACCAAAAAATCCTTCCTCACATGTTTTAATTCATTCACCATATTGCACTGGACAATTCATATTGAAATAGATGCCTTGCTCCTAAGAGCACAACCCGATTCATGTACTTGAGACACAGCCTTAAAAGGCACTTTAGCACCAAACATTTCCAGTAATACCTTCGGTCAAAAGAAGGGCCCTTACAGCCTGCTCTGTTCATTTCTAAATCTTCCTCAGTAGAATTACCATAGGTAGCAAATTAATGTTTAAGTGGCAAGTAAACGGATATAATGATTTGTATCCTTTAGCACAAGATAGAGCTTTACTTTCCCACTGCTAAACCATTTTACAGTCATCAGCCTTGATCTCAATGGAAATAAGAGGCAACCCCAAATACCTTGCTCATAACACCCTTATAAAAGGGACAGCTTGGAACATTCTGCCCGTTTTCAACCTGGTATACAAATCAGTGCTTTCTTTCAATTTGGACAAAGTACTGCCATGCCCTTAGACAACTCCATGGCATCCTTTGGGATGTTAGCAGACCCTACCTCAACTCCAGTGAACATGAAAAGGCCGTCGACAGATCGTAGCATTGCAATCTTCTCTTTTTCATAAATCCAGTTAAAGTTAGATTCTTTTAGGCTAGTAAGATTCAGAATAATGCCATCGAGCCTTCCGTAACATCAATAAATTTGAATGAAAAGGTGGGAAAGAAAAGGTCGCTTTGTGTCCTTGTCTGCAACTATCTATTTATTCCCCATCTATACTGATGGACAACTTGAGAAAAGGTAACACAAACTTCAAGTCGATCACCCATCACACATTAAAGTCTAGAATCAATATCAGAGGCGCTCAACAAACTATATGCTTGTACGGATGTTGTCTGAGAATTCTATCACATTTCTGGTATAGCCACTTTATCCAAGCCCCCCCCCCCCCCCCAAAAAAAAAAAAAAACCAGTACCCACACAAAGCTAAATAAGCTCATACTTGGTGCACAAGGCTTCTCTTTATAACAAAGACTGAGAGACGTAAACCTGGACTGAAATCCATGGAATATTGTTTGGACAAATAAGCACTTGCTCATGCTACAAGTCCGGCCTCTAAAAAATACAAGAATGTAAAACTAAAAATATAAAAAACCATCATTCTGATGGTTATAGTTCTGAATGTGCTCTTGTAAATTGCACCGCAACAGGATATTGGTCTATGATCATCTATCATAGAAAGATACGAAACCTTAGGAATCAGAAATAATGGTAAATTGCAATTCCTTGACTAAGCAACCTGATTCACAGAAAAATAAAATGGAATATGTGACTTCTTCTCCAGTATGAAGCTATGATGTCACAAAATTTTGTTGAAAACAAAATTTATTTTCCAATTAAGCAACCTATTCTCAAATTTCCCAGAACACAAATACTAGACTTAACACGAATTCTCTCAAAAGAAGAAAGATAAACATCCCAATAAGAACAATAATAGAGGATTTTATTGATGTGCATTATACCTCTTCTGGTCGAGCACTTTCAGCTGTTCTTGAACGTTTTCTATAAACTGTAACTTTCCGTTGCTTGAGTTCATTTTTCATGGATCCAATCCTTAGAGCAAATGGCAAACAGAAACCAAAATTTGAAACTAGAAAAAAGTAAAGAAATGAAATTATAGGTGGCTTTCAGAAAAGAAGGCTTTGTTAGGAGCTCACATGGTGCAACATCCTTTGCCATTCCTGAAAATGGGTAAAACAGCAAACCCAACTCAGTTGTTGCCCAAAGCGCCTGAGCAAACATGACACATAATCTGATGGGATAACACCTCCACTGGAATGTAATTTAACAGAGGCCACCAAGGTGCTGGTAAGGTCGAATAGTGCCTCTGCATCTGCTACTTGTTCCCTTGGCTTCTTAACTGAAAACCCAACTCAGTTAACAAAAAGTTTGCAACTTCATGAATCAAGGCATCGTTTGATAACCTTTTTTTTAAGGTATTTTTTTTGCTTTTTTGCATTTTTTAAGTAAAAAAATAACAAAATAACAAAAAGTAGCGTTATTTTTATATCCGAAAAGAACTTTTAAAAATCAAAATAAGAGAAATAGTGTTTTTTTTAAAAGCAAAAGAAAATTTTACTTCTTGAAACAAATAACAAACTTTACACAAATACATTTATTAATACACCAAAACACACACACCAAACACACACACACACTAATCCACCAACAGAAACACAGTTTTATTTAAGGCGCACTAAGGCTCCAAGGTCCCTTGGGGCATAAGTGTGAGGCAGAAGGCGAGACGCAGGCCTCATTGAAGTAAGATGCAAGTTATAGACACATGCATTTATTGAAATACAAATTTCATAAACACATGCATCTGGAATAGAAAAAGACAAAACCAAAATGTTCTCACTGAAGCGCACCTGATAGGCGACTTGGTGTATTAGTTTTTTTTTTTTTTTTGGGGGGGGGGGGTGTGAAGGTGTGTTTTTTGGTGTATTATTCTATGTGTGTGTGTATGTTTTTTTTCACAGTACTTTTCCAAAGATATTTGTCAAACATGTTTTTACTTTTTGCTTTTAACCAAAAAGCAAAAAGCAAAATTTTGTTAAATTTAATTTTCGCAGTAAAAAAGTACTTTGAAAAAGCGTTACCAAATGAAGATTAAGTCTACCTAATAAAGCCTCATCTTAACTAGTTGGGATAGCTAATTTTGCTAATTAAGCTATGAAAACCAACTTGTACAGTTGTACTACAAACATATAAGAAAATTCCTGTGGCCATTCTCCCTATATGTTCACGAGCATAGTTATCAAATCGTGTATCGGAAGGCGTATCGTTTTTTAAAAATAGTGTATCGTATCGTGTATCGTAAGATACGGTGTAATTTTAAATAAATAGTAATAAAATATATATACCTTCGAAAAAAAAAGATTACACTCATAAAAACATAGAATTTCATTAATACTCCACCAACTATTCAAGTCATCAACATAGTTCACTTATATTATAATGCAAAATTCACAACCATAGCTTTGTAAATAAATTAGGGACCAAATAAATTATCAAATAAATAGCTTTTTAAATAAATTAGGGACCAAAAAGGCAGCTGCAACTTTGTAATAATTCACAAAAAAAAAAAATATTTGGCTTTGTAAATAAATTAGGCAGCAAACATCGCAGAGGAGAGGAAAAGATGGATTTTATTTTTTTTTGTAAACCCTAGCCACTAAACGACGTGGTTTCAGTGGCAGGGATAAAAAAAATCAGTCTCTTATTAATACAAAACGACGTCGTTCCAGAAAAAAAAAAAAACAATTTTTGCGCGTATCGTATCGTAAAAGCGTATCGTGTATCGGACGATACGACGCAAAAACGATACAGACCTACGATCCGTATCGTTTTGGCTCCGTATCGGAACGTATCGTACTATACGTATCGCGTATTGTATGATACTAACAACTATGTTCACGAGTACTGCTACAATAACATGCACAATACAAACATAAACGTTATTGATTGGTGAATATATACAATTCACATAAGTGTCATCTCAATTTTCACTTTCATAACTCGCCGTAGGTTGTCAATGAATATCATATACATGCAACTTATGCAAAGCACCATAAACATCAGTCTTTAAACAAACTTTACGATAGTAAACTGTTAAAAACCTACCACTTCATCAGCTTGGTTAATACGGGTGGCTCAAAAAAGCACTAGAGAAAAACAACATTGTCTAGGTGTCAAAGCAAAGTGGCCACAATTTTCGGAAAATTCTACCACACAACTAAGCAATTTGCATGTGCAAGACATGACCAATGGCCTACACTAGGCCACCCCATAACTTCAAAATTGCCCTCTTTATTTTTACTTTTACTTTTTAGATCCAAAACATTTCTCACTAACCTTTTCTAGGTATATACTAATACAACAATTCCAAATTAATGGAAATTTGCATTCTCAATGCTAATGCAGATATTTAACTAAACCATAAAAAAATTGGTTGACATAATCTTTCCCTTTATTTTCAAGAATGGTGCCACATAACCAAAGAATTTGTACACGCAAGATATTACAAATGGCCTACACTAGTCCACCCAATAGCTTCAATTGACCTTTTTTTTCTTAGTGGAGTGGGGAAGCGGAGGGGTTAAAAACAGTTCTCAAGTACTATTCTATGGGTATATGATCACATGATAATTTTCAATTGATTCCTGATTTATTTATTGCAATGAAGCTTATTCAATTGGTCTTACTCACTAAAAGACCAATTAAAATTGATGATGGACACTTGCATTCTTCAAGGTGTATAAAATTCTATGGGGCTATTTGCCGGTGTAGTGGTATAAATATCAAGATCATAATCATGAATTTGTGGGTTTGAATATGAGGACAGCTAATTTGTGCATACAAACCCAGAATTTAAGTCTTTACTAGGTCCGCCACACCCCCACTCTCTCGTTCCACGGAGGCCAAACTGCAAAATTTCCTTTCTGTTTTTCTTCCCTAGTATGTGAAAAATTTTGTTCATCCAAACAAGAGTGCTATAAATGTACACACACACATACATATGGGTGTGTATATGTATAAAGTGACAAGGGCGGAGAGATACACAGAGAAAGAGGGAGCGATGTGAGTAATATACCTAGCTGATGCAAGTCTTCCACTTCGTTAATGATGGACATGAACTTATCTGAGTGCACACTTGCTATATCTTCTCTTCTTTCTACGTCAAGAACACAAGAATCCAAATTGAAAAATACATATTAGTACTTAGAAACAGCAGATTTAGATCGTCTCCAGGACATTATCCCCTGTTCCTCTCAATCTGATGACCCATTTGAATGGATGATTTAGCATGGAGAAATATTGAAGAGATCCAAATTCATAAACACATACATATTTGCACACAGAAGCACATATGGAGAGATTGGTGAAACTAGTTATTACCGCTAATGAGATTATGAAGCTGGACGTAATGGGAGCGAAGAACTCTGCGCTCTGCCTTGTCATTCTGAGTCAATTCATTTAAGTCAGCAAGACACGATTCAGCTCTGTTCTTCATGACCAGCTCGCGTTTAACATTCCCATTCCTGGCCATTGCTTTGGATCTCTTCAGTTTCCGCTGTTAATTTCAAAGCAAGTGAAAGAGTGAGTGTGGGTGTTTGTGTGTTGTTGTTTTTTATTTTCCTGCTAAATAGTCTCGCAACTGTGTGGGTCACTACTACTAGGCTGTCTGTCTTCCATGTCTCTTCAGCTGTTGTGCTCTGACAGATTGGGAGATGGGTTTTCCCGCTCTTTTTGAAATTTTACTGATCTATGGTAAATTTCACTATTTTTACACTCAAAGTAAACTAGTTAATATGTATATTAGGTCTTTTGTAGTCTTAGAAAATATAAAATGATTCTAGTATATTTAAAATTTATCTAGATAGGTACATAACATAACATGTTCAAAATGTGTCAAAAAATTTATATTCATTTTATATAAGTGTACATTAATTGATGTGCCAAAAAAATAGGGTGGACATAATTAAAATTATTGAAGAAATATTTAAAATACATATAGATAATATTAAGAAAAAAAATTGAAAATGCATTCAACTAGGTTTTGTACTCACTGCGAATCTTTGGTTTAACTAGTGCTAGGCCCAGATTTTTTTTTTTGCTTTAAGTCGGTTTGATTTTTTAATTCTTTTGGGTGGATAGTCTTGGGATTAGAACTTTTATATTTGGTTTTTGGTGGGCACAAGTGATATATTATATCTATATAATAAAATAGCTTACAATTCAAATTTCAAAAGATAAAAAAAATGACTTTTACTTTTCGCAGTTTAGATTGTTTTAAATTTTATTTTAAAGTTAATCTAACGGCTAATATTAACACCCTAAATTTAATAGAAAAAATAGGCTCATAAGCGTGTGTTTGGAGTCACTTTTTTAAAAGTACTTCTAAAAATTATTTCTCATAAGTACTTTAAAAAAAAAAAAAATAGTGTTTGAAACCGCCCCACCACTACCTCTACCACCACACCACTGCTGCCGCCACCACCACCGCCGCTGTCACCGCCACCACCACCACCGCCGCTGTCATCGCCGCCACCACCACCGCCGCCATCGCCATTGTCGCCGCCACCACCACCACCACCGTCGCCACCACCATCCTCGCCACCGCCACCACCGCCGCCACCGCCGCCGCCACCACCACCACTATCGTTGCCACCACCATCGCCGCCGCCACCAACACCGTCGCCACCGCCACCACCACCACCGCCATCACCGTCACCACCGCCATCACCACCGTCGTCGCCACCGCCGCCACAACCACCATCGTCGTCGTCGTCGTCACCACCGTCGCTGCCACCACCACCACCGTTGTCGCCACCACCACCGCCACCGCCGTCGCCCCCAAAACTGTTGCCGCCACCAGCACCAGCACCGTCATTGCCACCCACCACAACCATTATCGTCTCCTACCACCACCACCTCTCACCTCCACTACAACCGATACTTAAATTCATTTATCTCTCCTCTATGTTTGTGATTTGATTTTGGATATGAATACAAATATGTTTATTGTTTACCATTTTTTATTATTCTGTGTCTTCAGGCACAGACAATAACTAGTAAATATATAATATATATACATACTTAATAAAAAAAAAAAAATTGAGGGGGGCACTTGCCCACCCTGAACCAAGCCTAACTCTGCCGTTGTATTTGAACCAAAGTCAACCATCTGGATATATTCACAAGGCTCCACAATGCTATCACATGAATAATCTTGCTATCAACCAAACCCATGATTCTCTTTATCGACATTCATTGTGATGTTTTACGATAGTGGCCTTCGAGCAAACTGAGTTGTTATGGTAGCACGCCACAAAAGAGATCTTCATTAACAATGAGAACAAAACTATAATGATCCGAGCATATCTCTCAGCCCTCTTCTCAGACATCCACAAGAATATAGTTACTCGGAATCGTCAAAAAAAAAAAGACATGCTCGAAGTCACCAACCAAGCTAAAGATGTGGTTGGTCTCTTTAGACCAAGATCTCTTCAGGACAGGTTAACATGCTACCACAACCTTTAGAAAGCATGCCCACAAGTTTCAATTCCCTTGTCACGGTGGAGAGCAAGATCAACGCTAATAGTAGATTGCCAAGTATCCATAAGATGGTTCCTATACGTGCGGCATGCAATTACTCTCTCAATGTTCTAGCATTATTGACATTCCCATTAGCACGCACATTGTTCACTTTCTCATAGTTCTCATTATTTCCATGATTACTCCTAGCATCATCCCCGGTGGGTCTGCTTGTGGCATGAAAGGATTGCAAATCCCTTGTGGGGTATTGAGGTAACCCGAGATTTTGAGGTAATTGGAGATGTAGTGGTAGCAAAGGGTTTTGACCTATTGGGTGATTTTGTGTCATTCTAGGATGTGTATGTGCTCATGGGGGTGTGTCAAATAAATATCGAAATGGTGAGTCATAATCCTCCCTAATCAACCTTCCACCAATCTCTATTTGTCAAGAGTTCATGCAACAACAACCAACACAAGTAGCAAAACAAAATAAAATGCAAAAAAATTAAATGACAAGTATGTAAAAGTGAAAAGAGTTTACTTAATCTCCGCTTATGCAAAATTGGGCAAACCTCGAATGATGATGAATCACTCCTCAATCGCGCCTCTTCCCTGGCAACTGTGTCAAAAATTTGCTTCGCTTTGGAAGTTGTAAACCCAAGTCTAGGTGTCAAGCAAACAGTAATTTCTTGGAAGATTCCAAATTCGAACCACAGGGAGATGGAGATTTTAGAGTGAAAAGGAATTAAGAAACTAAAATATGTTGTGTGTTTGAGAGAGTGATTGGTAATTGGAATTTAATACAAATAAACTAAAATTGTTTAAGAAAAGTAGTGTGGAGAAATACTAAGGCATTGGACACTTCTTCAATAACACTTGAATAGTAAATTAATCATAATTTATGATGATATCCAAAATACGCCTAAGGTTGAGTTCGGGTATTAAGCTCAAACCTTTCTAGCTCGAGAATTTAGCCCATCCTAGATGACCAGAGAGCTTGAGGTCAGACCTTCTATCCCTGTAATTGCGCCTTCACAAGGATAACATAGAAGATAGATGGCTTCCACTCAAGCGCCACCCAAATCGTAACGGGCATATATCCTGGCACAAGAGTCATAACTGCCTTGACACCTTCCACATTCGTTGCTTGATAGTCGCAACCGTTACAAGGAAGAGGCAAGGATCACGCCAGAGATCATGCGAGGCCCAGGATCGACTATAAATAAGCGGCATAACCCCCACAAGAACATATAAGCAATTGTAGCCTGAACAAACACTCTGTAATCTCATTTCTTATTAGTATAAGTCCCAAGAGCAAGAAACTCCACTGAGAGTGGATTAGCCGAGCTCCTGAGCTGGTGAACCACTATAAATTCTTTGTGTTATCCCCCTTTTTCCCCTGTTCCAAACCTTAAGAGTCTAGGAGCTCAGACTGAGTTACTTACTGACCCATCAATCTCTTATCTCTGTTCTATCGTGCTAGACACATCATCAGTTGACGCCGTCTGTGGAAACGACTGTTCCTGTAAAAAGTCTACTGATCATCTTCAATAATTGATGGTCTCTACGCGCAATATGAGCAGAAGTCAGATGAATCCTCTGCGTTTACAAAATCAACAAGAGTTCGCCACTGGAAAATAGCAGGAAAACCTACATAATCCTGAAGCTGACCCTCCAATGGCGAATCCTCCTCTAAACAATGAACTCGAGGCCCTTCGTCAAGCCAACCAACGCCTCCTCCAACAAAATGAAGAACTGCTAAGCCTTATCCACGCCTAGCATCCCCAGAGGGCACAGCCTGCCCTGGATGGTCCCCAACACGGGGGACATCAACGTCTCAATCCCTTAAGGGAAAATACAGAGGAGAATGAGCACAACCAATCATTCGACAACATACACCGATGAGCTCAAAAGAATGGAGAAGACGAGGAAGTATAGAGCCAAAACAGGACAACTCACAAGAACGAGCTTCTCCCACTCCAGTAGGAGAGGAATGAGCAATTTTGGGTGCAGCGCTTCAAGGAAATCCAACAGGAACTCAGCCGCATGAAGGAGGCTATGAAGGGAAAAACCCCAGTGTCTATGGATACCCTAGTCCAACAGACAGAATCTCCCTTTTACCATAGAAGTGCTGCATTTCCCTCTTCCACCTAAGTTCAAAATGCCGTAGATAGAGCCCTTTGATTGGACAAGGGATCCCATGGACCATCTCAACACTTACAAGAACTAGATGGAGCTGCATGGTTATCAAGACCCAGTGCGTGCGATGTCGAGTCTTCGCTATCACACTGAAGGGCTCAGCCTTAGCTTGGTTCAACAGGAACTCAGCCTTAGCTTGGTTCAACAGGAACTCAGCCGCATGAAGGAGGCTATGAAGGGAAAAACCCCAGTGTCTATGGATACCCTAGTCCAACAGACAGAATCTCCCTTTTACCATAGAAGTGCTGCATTTCCCTCTTCCACCTAAGTTCAAAATGTCGTAGATAGAGCCCTTTGATTGGACAAGGGATCCCATGGACCATCTCAACACTTACAAGAACTAGATGGAGCTGCATGGTTATCAAGACCCAGTGTGTGCGATGTCGAGTCTTCGCTATCACACTGAAGGGCTCAGCCTTAGCTTGGTTCAACAGGCTGACCCCAACTTCTATTTCTTCAATAAGGGAGTTCTCAGTTTCATTCGTGTCACATTTCTTTGGAGCTCAAACCTACCGGAAGCTGAGTTACCATTTATTGAACGTGAAACAAGGGCCGAGCGAGATGCTACGAAGCTACGTTCAGAGATTTAACTCAGAATCCCTGAAAATAGACG
This sequence comes from Ilex aquifolium, assembly GCA_951799425.1. Lineage (NCBI taxonomy): Eukaryota > Viridiplantae > Streptophyta > Magnoliopsida > Aquifoliales > Aquifoliaceae > Ilex > Ilex aquifolium. The sequence continues at coordinate 31,887,568 of OX637393.1, forward strand.
TACCTGTTGAGAAATTTTCCCTCACCACGTTCATCGCCGGGCTAGGAGTTCAGTCCAAAGATCTAATGTTCTCGATCTCCAAAAATCCTCAAGCCAGCATGGTTGAGATCCTAGCCAAGGTAGAGAAATATATTAATGGAGAGGAAACTCTCCTCTCCAAGGCTGGGAGCTCGACTACCCACAAGGAGAAGGAGAAGATAAAGGACCGAAGTCCAACGAAGGAGAGAAGTCGAGAACACTCTCCACTAAAAGACAGAGAGTGATCCCTAATGAGGAAAGTGGATATAAGAGATCGCTTGGGACCTCCACCTTATGAGCTACAACCGAGGTATGCACCAAGTCCTCTACGAAGTACAGAATGAAAAGTTTCTGAGGTGGCCACCTCGGATGAAGACTGACCTTGAAAAATGGGACACGACAAAATAATGTGAGTATCACTAGGACCATGGCCACCTCACTGACGATTGCATCGAGCTGAAGAAAGAGATTGAGTTCTCCCTTGGTGGTAAGAGCCATCTTTGCTAACAAAATCGTTCATCAAGTTCTTATCGACAATGGAAGCTCTACCGATATCATCTTCGCCTCTGTCTTTGACAAAATGGACATCGACAAAGATAGGCTTGACCTAGTAAAAAATCATCTGCTTGGATTCTCAGGGGAGAGGGTGACCCAGTAAAGACTCATCGACAAAATTCTTAGGTTTTATAGTCAATAGTCGAGGTATAGAGGCTAACCTAGAGAAGTTCAGAGCTGTAATTGACATGTAACTGCCCTCAAACACAAGAGAGGTTCAACGTCTAATAGGGAGGATAGCAGCTTTAAGTCGCTTTGTCTCCAGGTCAAGCGATAAATGTCAAACGTTCTTCTAAGTCTTGAAAAAAAAATTCTACTGGGATGCACAATGCGGGGAGGCATTCAAAGCCCTCAAGGGTTACCTCAGCTCACCCCAGGTCCTTGTGAGCCGTTGGTGGAATTTGTCATTGGTGAAATTTGCGTATAACAATAGTTTTCAATCTAGCATTGGCATGACACCTTATAAGACATTGTATGGGAGACCATGTAGGTCCCTGACTTGTTGGTTAGAAGTTGGAGAGAGTAGTCTATTTGGGCCACAGATTGTTTGAGAGACTATGGAGAAAATTCAACTAATTAGGGAAAGACTACGCACGGCTCAAAGTAGACAGAAAAGCTATGCGGATAGAATAAGAAGACCATTGGAATTCCAAGAGGGAGACTATGTGTTCCTCAAGGTGTCACCCAAAAAGGGAGTGTTTAGATTTGGCAAGAAGGGGAAACTAGCACCAAGGTATACGGGACCATTTGAAGTGATCAAAGCGGTGGGCAAAGTGGCGTATCAACTTCGATTACCAGCCCAGTTGTCAGGGGGTACATGATGTGTTCCATGTTTCAATGTTAAGAAAGTGTCAATCGGATACAACACATGTCGTGAATTTGGAGGATATTGAAGTTCAAGATGGAGCGACATATGAAGAACAACCGGTGAAGATTCTTGATACCAAGGAGAAGGTGATTCGCAATAAAATAATCCAACTGGTGAAAGTCTTGTGGCAACATCACGGGGTGGAGGAACCTACCTGGGAACCAGAGCAAGAGATGCGAGAGAAGTACCCTCATTTATTCTCTACTTAAGGTAAGTTTCGAGGACGAAACTTTCTTTAAGGGAGGTGGATTGTAAACCCCCACATTCGTATCTATATATAGTAATATAATTATGTTTTGAGATGCTAATATACGTGATGATGTATGCATGAACTATGTAGATTGTAAGAGTAGAAATAAAAATTTTAGGCGAGGTAATAGGGTATGTATTGGAAGTTAGGAAGTATTCCGGAGTGAAAGCACACTTAAGAGAAAATTTGGGTAGAAAGGATTTTGGACACTTCCTAGTATTTGGATCATAACTTTTTATTCTAATGTCCATTTGATCTGAAATTTTGACAGTAGATAGTAGACTTCCAGGGATAAAAAAGTGTATTTGACGAAAATTTTCCAAATCAATCTCTAAATAGGTCAAAACTTCACTGGAATTTTCAGCAAAAATAGGAATTCCGTTCGAACGTGAATCGACGTTCGAACGTGAATAAACGTTCGAACGAAAGCTCGTTCCAGTACTCTTGTCTGATGGAAAAACAAAATTACTGGGAGCAACGAACGTTCGAACGCCAATGACGTTCGAATGTGAGTTACGAATCTGGGTTTCAGAATCGTGCACAGGAGACCCTTTCTTCCCCTATAAATACTTAAGGACACTTCCATTAGCTCCATTTCAATATTTCTAACCCTAGGAAGACTTAGAGAGGAAGAAAGAAGGTGAAAACACAAGATCAAGAGAGGATTTACACATTGAAGAGGATCAAAACTTCAAGTTTTTCAAGAACACTAAGGAAGAAGAAGGTAGGGGTTTCTTCCTATTCTCTTCCATTGAGGCTAAGGTTTATATATATGTATGTTTTGACTCTCAATCCTATATATATGATATGAAATCATTATTTCTTGATACTCTTGCAAAGATTACCATGTTTTGAAGGAAGCTATGGTGGAATAGCCATGAAATCTCTTTCTATTGTCTTGAAAACCCTAGTTTTCAAGAAAAATGGGTTTTTCTCTCAATTTTCATTTGATCTTGATTTCTAAAGTCCTATTCTTGATTAAATCATGTTTTCATCTAATATTTGTTCTTGTTCCAAGAAATTATGGTTTTTGGCAAAACCCTAAAATGTTGATATCGAAATTGTGAAGGTTTTATTGATATGATCTCTTGCATATTTTAATTCCTTTATTATTGTTGTATATTGTGAATTGTATAATTGTGATACTTGAATTATTAACAGAAATTGTGATTGATTAAGATTGTGGTTGTTGAGAAAATATTGGTTTTATCTCTTGTATGGTTTGTTGTGACAAACTTGAATTGCCTTCGAGAGCTGCCGTAAAGTGTTAGAGGTTAGTCTATCCCAGTGGGGGTGAGATGGTTTCCTAACACTTGTAGTGGATTGTTGTTTGTGAGAGCAACCACTACTGTTCACGTAGGTTCGAGGCTGAGGGATGGTATACCTTTCCTGGAAAGGATTCGTCAATGCCATGGGAGACGGTATACGCCCTTCCTAAAATGTCGGTGATGTGCCCTGCGGGGAATAATTGAGATTGTGTGATTGTGATGGGTGAACGAGGTAGAATCATTGTGTAGATTCCTGAGAAACAACCAACATACATGATAATATGGAATGATGTTACTAAATTATTTATGGATTACTTTAATTTCTTGTAAGTTTATTCCTGTCATTGATTTACTGTATTCCGTACACTTGAGATCATTACAACTATCATTGTTTTATTCTCAAAATCTATATATGCTATTTTCCAAAAGAGACTTGCCATCTTTTACTTGTTTTAAAACCTTGTTTGGGTTTGGGAGGATTTTCCTACAGAGCTTAGTGCTCACCCCCTACAAACAACATCGTTTTCAGATTATGGCTTAGAGGAAGAGTTCAAAGTTGATGAGCAGGTAGATTGGGAAACTCAATTGGATGGAAGCGTGGATCCCGAGGGGAACATATAGAGTTGTTCTCTTTATGTCCTAGACTAGAAGAGGATTTTGAGACAATGTATAGATGATATTTTTTTTATTCCACTGTAAGATAACAGTTGATTTTTGATGTACTTGTCATAGTGGGGCATATTCTTTTTGGATGTAATGTTATAGATATTGTGCATGATGAATGAAATTTTCTTTACTTATGGAAATTATTAGTTGCTCTCTTGATGTGAATGGTTTTAGATAATAATGCTGTCCAATGGGGATTTTGGGGCGTTACAGAGAAATAATAACTCTATATCTGAAGAAGGTACAAGAGCTAATGAAAAAGTTTGTGTAGGTTAAGATCGTGCATGTCCCTAGAGCAAAAAATTCCCGAGCCAACGCCTTAGCCAGACTAGCCACTGCCATTCAAGAGAACCTGGATAGGCTGATTCCAGTTGAACACCTAGCCGAGCCATTTGTGAGCTCCGAGGCCGAAGAAGTGTTCCCTGTGCAGATTCAGCCAACCTGGATGGATCCAATCAGGGAGTACCTTTAGAATGGAACCTTGCTAGCAGATTCAAAAGAAGCAGCAAAGCTAAGAGTCAAGTCATCCAGATTCACCATCCTTCAAGGATCCCGTACAAACGGGGCTTCTCGGCACCACTCCTGAGGTGTGTAAGGGATGAGGAGGCTGATTACATTTCAAGGGAAATCCTTGAAGGAATTTGTGGAAATCACATCGGAGCTTGAACTTTGGCGGGCAAAGTTCTAAGGCTGGGATTTTTTTGGCCAACCATGCTCAGGGATGCAGTAGAGCTGGTCAAGAAGTGCAAAACCTATCAAGTGCATGCCAATATTACGCACTCCCACCAGAGCTCCTCACCTCGGTGGTTAGTCCATGGCCATTCCAGTAGTGGGGTTTAGACATACTCAACCCTCTTCCAACAAGCACGGGACAATGAAAAATTGATATAATAGGGGTAGATTACTTTACCAAGTGGGTTGAGGTGGAACCTCTTATGAAGGTCATAGAACAGAAAATCTAGAGTTTCACCTGGAAATTCATAATCTGCAGATTTGGGATCCCAAGGGCACTTGTCTCAGATAACGGAAAGCAGTTTGACAACTCAAGGTTCAAAGGATTTTGTGCCGAGATAGGCATAAAAAACTACTTCTCTACACCAGCTTATCCCCAGTCAAATGGGCAAGTAGAAGTGACCATCCGTACCATAAAAGCAGCTCTGAAGACCAAACTCGAAATCTTAAAAGGTCGATGGGTGGAACACCTTCCAGAAGTGCTATGGGTTTATAGAACCACCGCCAGATTGGCAACTCAAGAGACACTTTTCGCCCTAGCTTATGGCACTAAAATAGTAGCCCCTGTGGAAATAGGCATCACATCTCCCAGGACGGAGTTCATCAACCCCGAGTTAAATGATGAGTCACTTCTAGTCAATCTCGACCTCTGGATGACAAAAGGGATAGAGCCTTACAATGCATCCTGGACTATCAGAGAAAAACAACAAGGTATTACAACAGAAGGGTCAGGCACAAGAGTTTCAAAGTAGGAGATCTAGTCCTCGAGAAAATCCTTCCAACTAGAAAGGACCCCACTCATGGGAAGATAAGACCCAACTGGGAAGGTCCGTACATCGTGTCCAAAGTAGTTAGGCCAGAGAATTATGAGCTATGGACTGAAGAAGGGAAAGTTTGGCCTCACTCTTGGAATGTTGATCATTTGAAAAGGTTATTTCAATAGATAAAAATCCAAATTTTGTAAAGCTTCATTACAATGAACAAGAAGTTTTAGATCAATTGTCGTTCCTCACTAATTAAAAACGAGCTCCTCAAGCTCATAAAACCAAGATGAACTATTCCGCTCATAAACAAACGACGAGCTCTACAACTCATAAAACAAAGATGAACTCTTCAGCTCATAAAATAGAGATGAGCTCTCCAACTCATACAACTAAGATGAGTTCTTCAAACTCATAAAACTATGATGAGCTCTTCAGCTCATAAAACTAAGATGAGCTCTTCAAACTACGATGAGCTCTTTAGCTCATAAAACTAAGATAAGGACTTCTGCTCATAAAACTAAGATGAGTTCTTCAAACTTATAAAACTACGATGAGCTATTCAGCTCATAAAAAAAAAGATGAGCTCTTTAGCTCATAAAACAAAGATAAGCTCTTCAACTAATAAAACTAAGATGAGCCCTTCAACTCGTAAACTGAGCTCCTTAGCCCACCAACAAACCATGAGCTTCTCAGCTCATAAATCCTTTAACATAAAGTTAAGCGTCTCAGATAAGTCCCTCAACTCGAGAACATAACTCATACTTGAAGCAAGATAGAATTGCTCCCAGAAGAACAGAGTTCTCCTTGAAGCATGGGGGCAAAGGGAAGATAGCAAGACAATAATACAGAAACAAGATGTTTTTTCATTCCTTCCAAAAACTATTACAAAGACAAGAAATTTTCAAAACAAAAATCCCTAAGGGTCCACAGCAGGATCTCTGATTTCTTCAGTTTGGGGCATCTCAAGTACAGTCACTCCCTCTAGTAGAGTAGGAGGGAGATCAGATGAAGCAGAATGAGCCTCAGAGGAGTCAGGTGCAGGAACTTCAACTTCAGTTGGAGGTAGGGTGATCTCAGGAACTCCCACCTTTGGTGAAGTTGTATCCCTAGCCGAAAAGGGCCCAGAAGACTCAACCCCACTCTCAGTCGGAACAGGCTCAGGAGCCTCAGCCTCATCCCCAACAGAGACAACAACAGAAGCTTCGACCTTAGGGACGGCGCCAGGAGTTGTGACCCCGACCTCAACCTCCTTTTTCAGTAGTTGATCCATCTTTCTCCTTGTCCAAAGGAGGATAGAAGTCGAAATCCAGATCAGGGTATGCATCCATGGCCTACTCTTGAAAGGAAAAATACCCCGCAACCCAGTTCATAGCAGATTCATCTTGAAGTGTCGTTATCTAGGTATCCCTCTTTAACCTTGGCCCTCTCAGTTTCAACCTCCTTCAACAATGTGCATTGACCTCTGCCAACATCTTGAACTTGTTCTTCATGGTGTGGATTACAACACGAGCCTTGGAGACATCCTTCCGAGCTTGGAACAGGGCCTCCATCTTGAGCTTAAGCTCATCACTTTTCTCCTTTACTTCGGCCTCGAGATTCCTGTTTGATGAGCTCAACCCTTTAACTTGAGCCTTCAAGTCTTGTACCTGAGCTTTTAGAACATCGTTGGCAAAGGCCAATTCAGCAACTTTGAGCTCGGAGGCCCTCGAGGATTTCTGAGACACCTCGGTAACGCTCTCCAGAGCTCGAACTCTGCTCACCAAGGCACTCATATGAATGGCCAACTGAGAAAAACAAAAAGGAACTAAGGTCAGAAAAACTATCTACTAAAAAATGTAGACTAAAAAGCTCAGAATTTACCGATGTTGCTCCATACAAAATAGTGGTAGCGGAGGTAGACAAAGGCATCAAGGAAACTTTATGAATGTAAGATTTAGGGATAATAGATGAAATGACATCGACAACAAGGTTCACGTTCTTGATGAGCGAACCCTTGCCCTTGGTCGCCTGACCTGATGAGCCCTTCAACAGCTGACGAGGCACTTTTTCGACAGACTTCGAGGAGAAAGAATCTCGCAGAAGGGGAGCAATGGCCTCGAGAGCTCCAGCCACCTCTGTCGATGAGGGGGAGGACGGAACCCCAGTAGGTCTAGAAGGCCCCATGGATGTAGGAGGAGATACCGTCGGAGTCTTCTAAGGCACTAGAACCCCTTGGGAAGTGGAGACCTCGCAGCCTTCGCAGACAGAGAAGTCTTCTGGAGAGCCGGTGGAGGTGAGGGAGCGTCTAAGAAGGTGGGGGCAAATAAGAGCTTACTCTTGGCATTTTTTAAAGAAGACCCAGATCACTTCCTGACCCGACTTCAACCTTGTGCTTACCCCCAGTTCTACTCTTCCTAAATTAGGCCACCTTGGCCTTACTGTCTCAGCATCGGGAGCCATCGAGCTGGGACCTAGAAAATCGAAGTTAGCAGGTCAGTAAGGTTGAGAAAGGAAAAAGATAAAACTAAAGGATGAAAGAAGAAAGACTTACTAGCAGAACCTTCCTCACCAGCTACGGATATGGGGATAGGAGTTTTAACTCTCACTTCGAGAGGACTGAACCTGAATTGAGTAAGCACTGCAGGCTTGAGAAGCTCTGAGTACTTCTCTAGCTGACAGTCTTCCAAGCCTAGCAGAACTATCTTATCCTCTGGTCTGAGGTCAAGCCAGATACCTGAAATAACAAAAGAAGGCAAGATCAGTAGGTGAAATGCAGAAATAAAAATGTCAAGATAGGCCCCTAGAACAAAGACTTACTCAAATTGTCAGGGCCTGACCAGGACTAGGGTACGAGAAGGGTATTAGTGATGTCACTCGGGTCAAATTCCCATTCCTTACCCGACACAAAGAAAAAGAATTTCTTCCAACCTTTATGGGAGCTAGGGAGGTCGGTGATCAAGTGTTGGGCCTTTACCCGTTTTGCTATGTACAGAAAGTCATCAACAGGGGAGAATTTGACGTTGAAATACTTCATGAGCAAGGGGACCGTAGGGGTGCCAAGCTCGTTCTTCTTAAAGTAAACAAGGAGACCTACCAAGATGTCCTAGAAGTTGGGAGAAAGCTGGGCTGGACAGACATTGAAATGTTGAAGGACAGATTTGAGGAAGGGATGTACAAGAAATCTAAGGCCATTCTTAAGAGAGGCAACAAAGAAACAGGTCTTCTTGGGCACCTCGGTATCATACCTAATGTCTATGTGGGGACACCAATAACTCATACCCCTAGGAAAACCAAATCTGGTAGAGATAACACTCATAAAAGAGGGTGACCTCACTAAAACCTACATTGTCAAAAGCTCGGGGGGTAGGCTCAGCACCCTCAGCAATGCCTGAGGTCCCCACCCCACCTTTCCTAGACTTCCTTCTTCAGGATTTTTTAGACCTTGAAGCAGGGCCTGGTAGGGGCAAAGGGACCTCTACCTCTTCCTCAATGTCAGTAGATTCAATGGTTGGGAAGTTATCAATCTCGTCACCCATATCCCCCATGTCATCCTCATCTAGCTCGGGAGACCTGTCACCCATGGCAAGGGATATAGATGAAGCAGTGGCTTCAAAAGAAGCAGACATAATGGAATAAGAAGTAGGAAGATTGAAAGAAACGTAGAGAGGAGTGACGTTTAAGAGACAATCCTTAAGAGCCCGGGGGTCAAGACTCCAACGGCCAAAGAGGAAAGTCCTAGCGGTGGAGAAGGGATCTAAGAAGAGTGGGAGAAAAGATAAGGAATGAACTCAACTCCTAAAGAAGAAGAAACGAAAAGTCCAAAAATGAAGCAACCACCTCGAATCTGAGGGATCTAGAATGAATAGAAGCCTAAAAAGAAGGAAATGAGGAGCAGGGCAAAGGATGTACCTAGTTGAAAGCGGTCAACAATTGAAGACCCAAGATAGATCCAAGGAATGGACTGAGCCAGCCTTGCAAAATCTTCGGAACGAATTTGGGAACTTGCCAGTAAAGCCCTAGGTAACCAGTAAATTGGGGAAGAAAGAGTCGTGATGAATAAGGAAAGAGAGAGAAATCTGAAGAGACAAATATCAATGGAATCTGAAATGATTAGCAAAGGCAGTTTAGACTGCAGACACATTTAAGGCAAGGCGTATGGGCAGACACATGGAACAAGGATGGTGAACGTGCCCGAAAAACAAGGAAGAAATTAATTCGTGCATGCCTGAAATGCCATAAGAATTGAGAAACGTCCCATCGTGCTAATCCCAAGGGCCAACTGGGTTAACTTCGCTCACCAAGACCAGAGGTTAGCCCAGTTTAGGTAATCTACCTGACTGAAGGCTAGGGGGAAACTGATGATACCCAAAATATGCCTAAGGTTGAGTTCGGGTATTCAGCTCAGACCTTTCTAGCTCGGAAATTCAGCCCATACTAGATGACCAGGGAGCTTGAGGTCAGACCTTCAATTCCTGTAACTGCGCCTTCACAAGGATAGCATAGAAGATAGCTAGCTTCCACTCAAGTGCCACCCAAATTGTAACGAACATATATCTAGGCACAAGAGTCGTAACTGCCTTGACACCCTCCACAGCCGTTGCTTGATAGTCGCAACCATTATAAGGAAGAGGCAAGGATCATGCCAGAGATCATGCGAGGCACATGATCGACTATAAATAAGCGACATAACCCCCAAAAGAACATTTAAACAATTGTAGCCTGAACAAACACTCTGTAATCTCATTTCTTATTAGTATAAGTCTCAGGAGCAAGAAACTCCATTGAGAGTGGATTAGTCGAGCTCGCGAGCTAGTGAACCACTATAAATTCTTTGTGTTATCCCCCTTTTTCCCCTGGTCCAAACCTTAAGAGCCTAGGAGCTCAGACTAAGTTACTCAGTGATCCATCAATCTCTTATCTCTGCTCTATCGTGCAAGACACATCATCAATTTCCAAACTCAATTGGGAAACAACTAGGGAGTAAACCCAATTGGAGGATTTGTCAATGATTAATTAAGAAATTCTCTTAAGTATAATCAATGGGTTAATATAATTTAATCTAAACATTCTATTGTTAATTACAAGCATTCAACATTCCCGGAGTCAATGATAAATCAAGTAATTAACCAATCAAATATCTCAACTCATACAAATCAACTAATTAGATATAAACATTAATAATTCAACCTAAGCACTTATATCTAGCTATTCTACTCATTGGGAATCTCAAGTTTCCATCACATTTAGCATAGTAATTCAAGAGGTTATATAGAGAGAAAGCTTTGCTAAAATAAGATGAATTGAACAATTAAAGAAAAAATCAATTAAAGCACATATAATTAATTACATACCCAAGTGTATTGAATTTTATCCTAGCCTTAGTACAAGAGATTAGCCAACCTTAGTTTGGGGCTAATCACAGAATTAAACAAGAGTTAATCAAGAAAATAATCAAAATGTTCCAAGATCTAGAAAAGTTTAAAATTCTACCCAGAAAAGTAAAAGTACTTTTGCCAAATCGAGGAAGATGACCCCAAGCTCGTGTTATTCGAGCTTCTCTGATTGGCTGGGAGTAAGGACACGCGTCTGTACGTGGTTATAATGATGTTCAAATGTGACCCTCAGATCTACATGCGTTTGAACTTGAAAAGCTGAGAGTCTTGCATTTTTTCTTCTAATGCAGAACCTCACATTCGGACTTTGACATATGACGTCCAGATGTGGTCTTCAGAGCTCGATTCTCCAATGCTCTCATTTCCTTTATGTCATCCACTTCCATGTTTGTCTTTTTGCTTTCTTATCTTGCCATTTTACTTGCAAAATAGACAAACACCAATTAAATCATGATAAAACCATACATAGCATTAATCTTATACAATTAAGTCCAAACTCATGACAATTAGTCCATAAATGATACGATAAATATGTAATATTCAAGACTAATCACCTATGCAACAAGTAGTTCAACCCCTAGGTGATCCCTAGTGGACGAGTGTTATCTTGTGAAGGTTTCTAGAGAAAATACCTACAAACTTCAATTTATCTATCCGGAGTTCACTGTTATTCCGTAATTACTATGAAATTAAAGACATGCTACATCCACTCAAAATTAATCCACACAAAGCTTAAATGCTATGTAAGAGTATTCACAATCATGTTAGCATCCAAAACTCGTGTGTGTGATACGATCATGCAATTCAAGAGATGTATCAAACAAAATTTATATTCCTATTAGCTTTCCAAGGCTAGGTTCAATGCCAATCTCACCAAGGTTTTCTCATTTAAAAAAAAAAAATCTCTAACTATAGTGACTGTTTGACTCATAAGTATATGTGAGGATCAAAGATATGTAGTTAAAACAAGTTATACTCACATATGTCTTAACAATAAAAAACATAAATCAAATGAAACAACCTTGGCATAATCTCACGAACAAATGTTAAAAGACATAAAAGCAATGTAGTTAGTATATCTCTTAGTCATCAAAGCATACACACTCATCCACACTCCCTAAAATCAAATAGGACTTTGTTTGGTTGTAATGTGGCTTTGGGTGAAGGTTAAAGAAACGAAGGGTAATAAGGATTGAAAATAAGTTATCCCATGAACATATTCTTTATTAAACACTTACACTCTTCTTTTGATAAAACATAAAAGCATATATCCTTCATTCTTTCTTCAAATAGCCTTCGGCTTTCACATGCACTCTTTTTCCATATTTTTCTACAATTTGACTTTTTCTTTTGAATTTCTAACTTTTTTTTCCAACTTACTTCAACCCTTTTTCTTTCATCATTTCATTATCATTCTACCTTTTTGTTCCATTCATGATTGAGCATTTCACCACAATTCCCAACATATAGCAAGTAGATACAATTTCAGTGATAACTAAGGTAAGGTATACATCTTTATGCTTGGCCTGGTGATTATTTGTGGTAAAGAAACGAAAATTTATTAAAGCTCAATCACGACTTCTAATGTCAATGAAATGAAAAAACAGACTTAAGGCTCAAATAGATCAAGAATGGCCTAAAATCATCTCTTAAGGAACATGAAAAGAGTGTTGCTTATTCTAGAGATATAACGAACTAATTCACCCATATGCTCCTAACGAAGGTAAAATAATGAGAGTCTTGAATGAAATTGAAGTGAAATGAATATTCTTGAGTAAATGTATTTTAACCCTAAAAAAATGATAGGCACAAAACTTACCAGTCTATACATGCATCTCCACTATAGATGTCAAGCTTTTTCAAAATATAGGCCTTATTCAATAAATCACAAAAATTACATGTTTATAGTGGACATAGTTTTTGAGTTTCAAATACAAACATAAGTATGACACTCAAACATATAATAGAATCCTATAGTGTACTACTATACAATCAATCCGAGTTTCAAATAGAAAATCTAAACTTCATAGGAATAAGAACAACAATAGAATCCAAATACACATATTTTTTTAAAATTTTAATTTTAATTTTTTTTCATTTTTCATTTTTCATTTTTTCAGTGGTTGGTGTAATCCTCACCCCCTAACTTAAGTTATACATTGTCCTCAATGCAAAAGAAGTAATGCAATGAGAAAAATGAAAAAGATAAGGGAAGGAAAACATTTGGATAAAAACTCCTAATTAAAATAACTAATAGCAAAACAAATAAGAAAAATTAGCAAAACATAAACAAAAAATAAAGAAGAAATAAAAACTAAAACTACTATGTACAAAAATTTTATTTTTGATAAAGGGACCATCAAGGCTCTAATTGCCCATTGCTTGACTCCCATTGGGACTTGGCTTGTCCAATGAAAATTTTCTTTCTTATCTTTTTCTCAACTCCACACAAATCCTGTGAAAAATTAAAAAAATCAGTATAAAAAACAGCCTCGGAGTTCTCATTATGATGAACATAATTAACTAAACAAACTTGCAAAGGGTCAGAGCAAATAGACTTAGTAGTCATAGTATAGTGGTAAGTATTTTCGCCTGTCACGCGGATGACCCGGGTTCGATGCCCGGAACGGCACCATAAATGCTTGACCTCAAAATTGGGTAGATAATAAAATGGTTTTCAAGCGCACGAATGTATCATTTAGTAATTCAGTCGATTACCAAAGTCGTCTCCTCAGGGAAAACAAAGGTTAAATTTGATTGAGGATAGACAAAGAAAAGTAAACTCTTGAATTTTAGAAAAGGGTTTTTGAAAATGGGTAAACTAAATAAAAATAATTAAAGAAAACCGGTTAATCATCAGAGCTCATCCCTCCGTGAATAGTAATTTTGAACTAATCCTATAACTCACTCAAGATTATAATCAAACGCACTTAAGTGGAAAATATTCAACTAAAATCGATGAAAGTGACAAAGGTGTATTTAAATTGATTGACTTCATTTTGAAAGAATTACATTCACGTTGATTACAGTGATTCCAAGAATTATCCGTGTCAAACCTAATTATCTATGGATAAGCAAGAATATATACATATCACCCGTGTTTTCAACTTTAATTATTAAATCAACAAAATAACTTAATTTTTGGAAAAACCCTAGTTAGGTCAAAATCCCCATTCACGGATAAGAATACTTCATCTGATAGATCCAAAAAATGATTACTCACCCATTATGGAAGTAAAAACAAAAGTAATTGAAACAAGAAATCAACATAATTGAAAGAGAAATAGAACTTGAATCAAAATCGCAATAGACAGTAAATACCTTGAATTAAATGGAAAGAATCGTAAATTGTTACATAAAAAAGAACCAATGTACTCATCTTGCAAGAAATTAAATAACTAAAAGTAGAATGAAGCTTCGAATAGAAAACAATGGAAGAACTCTTAAAGAACGAGTAAACCCTAATTCTCCACAGGAGAAATGGCTAAAGGAAAAATAAAAATAATGAATGATCTTTCTAAAGGAGTCCAAAATAATGAATGCTAAAAATAATGAATGATCTTGCCAAAATAAAATAATGAATGATTTAAAATTCCAGCAGATGGACTTTCCAAAGGAGTCCTCGCAGCATGAAAACACTAACGAACCGGTAGGAAACACAATTCGACCTACCGGTAGCAAAGTTACTGTTTCGAATCTACTAGTAGCTCTTCATAGATATTGGTAAAACTGCTCTTTGTTTTGGACCTACCGGTAGCAAAGTAATAACCTACCTGTAGCAAAGTTTCTATTTTACTTCTGCCGATAGGAATTCACTGCTACTGGTAGAACCACAATTTGCCGCTTGATGAACTAGTAGGAAACCTATTGGTAGAACTATAATTTTTCCCAATTCTTACTGCAATGCTCTTGGCTCAAATCCTGGCTCTTCTAACTCTTTGCCAGTGTCTTCCAAAGCCTCAAAATGTATATAAAACCTTGTTCTTATATTAATTTACCTACAAATATAGGTATTCTCTATAAAAAAAAAAAAACAAAAAACTAAACTAAAACAAAGCAAATAGATAAGTAACAAAGCTAAGATGAATGGTATGAGACATGAAATATGCAATATTATGCTCTCATCACATCCCTCAGTTCAAGCTAAGCCTTAGAAGGCTCTTCATGGTCAGCCTTCAACCGCGTCGCTTCCGCCTCAGCCTTGACCCTCTCAAATTGGGCATGGTCCACAGCCTCATTCAGGTCAACAATCTTAGATTGGAGGTTGACTCTTTCCTGAGGAGTTCCTGAGAAAGCTTGAGCTCATCCACATCATGGTGAAAGGTTCCCAGGCTCTCTTTGTGGGCAGCCAGTTGCAAGGCTTGATCTTTGCAGCATTTGAGCAAGTCTTGCCCTTGGATGTCAAGAGCTTTAACATAGGCAATGAACTAAAAAAAAGGATGAATTTTAAACCAAGGAAAGAGAGAGAGAAATAGAGAGGATAAGGGAAAAGGCCATACTGCGATTAGGCCATGAACTACCTGAGTGACCCATAGTTGAAGGTGGTCTTCATTAATTCGTTCAACTCATCATTAGGGACCATGCTAAATATAGTCTCCACGACTAAGATGGGCTCGTGAAGAAATGGAATCCTGTCTCTGACCCGCAAGTGACAGCCTAAGCTGGTGCCATTTACCTCTTTCTCAAGGCTCACCGGAGCAGAAATCTCAGGCATGTTGGGGACCTAGAGAATAGGGATGTGATCACTTGTTGGATGAGGAGCAGATCCATCCGGAACGTCCACAATCTTCGTGGCAAGCTCTTTTCCTTCGGGGCGAGTTAGAGCCAAAGGATCTTGGTGTGAAGTTTCCAAGCTCACAAAAGGTAAACCTAAGACATCCCCAGAAGCCAGGGAAGGATTCGATTCCAACCTTTTAGGATAAGGAAGATCAACCTTCTTGTGCAACCTCTTCCATTTTCTCTCCTGAATAGTCTTCTTGATCAAATCCTGGTCTAAGGCCATCTCAACATAACTTAAAAATAGCAAGAAGAATGAGAGGCATAAATGAGAAACAATAAGGTAATTCTATGCTACTAGTTTGCATTTAGGAACACACTACATGGGAACTCCTTAACAGGGGTACCTAACCCATATTTGGCTAAGTTCTTGGTAGTCATGAGATCCTTAAAGGATCTCAAACCATGCTCTTTAGCCTTGGCAGTTCGGATTATTTCCTTAACAGTAAGGGAAGGTCGGTACCTTGCAACAACAATTCAGAACAAAGTAAAAATGTAAAATAAAAACATCAAGAAAAGTGGAAACTAAACACCCATCTAAGTAGGACTTAGGAGTATTATGGAGGAACTGCCAAAGTTGGAGAACTCGAGGGGTGTCACTTGTATGCCCTATCAGCTCCCAAGCATCCCTACAAACAAATAAGATACTCTCTTTTCAGTCCTCATGCGAAGTGGGGAGGTCAAAAATAAATGCCTTAACTTTCACCCTCTTAGCAAAATAAAGGAAGTTCGGAGTTGGGGAAGACTTGAGGTGGTAGCAATAAGCAAACTCAGACAAAGCAGGAGGGGTTTCGATACCACTCTCCCGCCACACCAAAAAAACCCAATCCATTGGAGGGAAACTTGGCTGAACAAATGTTATAGTGACAAAGGACTTCATGAATGAAAGGATGCATAGGGAACCTAAGCCCTACCTCAAAGGCAGACACAAAGAAATAGGTATTCTCGGGGACATAAACGTTGCATTTCTCCTCGACCTCAAGGACATGAATCATTACTCCACAGGGGAAGCTATACCGTTCCATTAGATCTTGGACCCAACTATTAGTCATGCAGCTTTAGGTTGAAGCCACAATACAGGTCAGGTTATACAAATACCGAAAAACCTTTATTTTTTTAGGAATCACTGAGGAGGACGCACCACCTGTTTTCCCCCTTTTTTCTCTTCCCCAATTTACTAGAAGACTCAATCTGAAGGATCTCATCTTGGCGGTCCAAGGTTGATACCTCAAGGTCGAGAACAAGTGTAAGGACCTCTAAAGTTCATTCCGAAAGGCTCTCCCCAATTTTGGCCAAAATCAAAGGACGTTTTCCCCTTTTTTCTCTTCCTCGATTTATTAGAAGACTCAATCTGAAGGATCTCATCCTGGCAGTCAGAGGTTGATAATTCAAGATCAAGAACACGTGTGAGGGCCTCTAAAGTTCATTCCGAAAGGCAGGAAGTACTTCTTTTGGACCTCCTCAACACATGGATCCTCATCCATATGAGAAGAACGTGACCCCACATCCTTAGAACTATCCCTTGGTGTTTAGGAATTCAAAGGAATAGATTCAAAGGAAGTATCAAACACAACCCTCACCATGGGAATCTCGCACCTTAACCTACGATATAAATCAGACAAGTGAGAAGAACAGTCTTCTACGGCTCTCAAGTCAGGACTCCAAAACCTCACTAAAGATTACCTAAACAGTAGAGGACGATCAACGAAGAAGGGAAGAGATGTAAAAGACCCAAAAGAATTCCTAAAGAAGCAAAACCTGAGAACCAAAAATCGAAATCCTATAGACCACCACTAGGGATCAATTCGGTCCAGAGCTGTGTAAGGAAAGAGAAACATACCTAAAATCAAGTGGATTGGACAGAAAGGCTACGAAGAGTGAATGGCACAATTCTGAAAGCTTCAAAGACCTCTTGGTTTGTTGAATGAAAGGATTAGGGGCTTGTTACCGGTATAGATGAAAAGTTCAAATGCCTTCATTTTTTGGCAATTCAGTCCCCTTATCTACAATTAATGTGATAGACATTCGTCCAAAAGCACTTAAGGTGCACCATTGATTGGATCCACGTGTACGTATGAGATAAGAATGTCCTAAAAATCAAGGTGACAAGTACACTACACCCCTTGCACAAGCTGCACCTCCTCAACCGATCAGTTACATCATGTCTCACCTAGGTTTTGATGAATGGTGCACCTCCAAGGAACAAGTTTTACCTCGGGCCTAGTCTAACCCTGACCTAAAGCCAGCAATAACACTATTCGAGCTCGAGCTGGGAGATAACTGATGATACCATGCTTAGCAAACCATTATCTACATCGCAGCTCGACCTCGAATAGACTAACCTCAAAAATCAAAGCTGAAGCAACCAATACGCACCATGACTTCCTCAATGGAAAAATCGAAGAACAACATCATCTAATGCAGCTCGTGTCTAAGGACCGCCCAAGCTGACTTCTTACCTTCAACAAGATCATTTGGAGGAAGGATCTTACAAACCACCAAACATTACTCAACCAGCTCATCCAATGACCTTAAGAGTTCAACCCTCCCGGATGTCATCACCTTGTTTCTAGAAGGACACATGGAGCATTGTCAGAGATATTCTAATGGAAAGATATTCCTCTAATGATTCTAACTGATTGAGGGGACCACATAATTTGGAATAACGACAAAAGTTAACCCCTGTATAAATAAGAGGATATACCCTCAAGGAATATATCTAAAATCTCATTGTAACAACCTTCTTCTCCAAGCAATAGAAACCAGAGAGCAAGGGTCTCCATTAGAGTGGAGTAGCCAAGTTTTTCAGACTGGTGAATCACTGAATAGTCGACGTCATTGCATTTCTTTAAGCCTTCATACTGGTACAACATTAAACAGCTCTTCAACTCTATTCCCAGAATCTATCATTCACACACAAGAACATACTCTTCAACTAACTTTGAATCTTTTTGCGGTTCTCTCACACTCATACCTTTATTTTATGTTATTACTTATCATGAAACTTCACACAGGATTTGAACTTCACCTCTTCTTTGTGCCCTTTTAAACCATTGTTTTTGTCGCAAATTCCTCTGCCTTGTGCATCTTGGTGAACTGACTTGAACATGCTCATCTTTGTAGATAGTCTTAGAAGTCCTTTTCAATCTGTTTGATTCACTATGTTTCCTCTTGCTTGAAGTCACCAAACCACCAAGTAGGACAAGCTGTACCAATCCAAACAAACATTTTAGAATTTGCTTGCATTTTTTTAGGGAAAGAGGGGGGGGGGGGGGGGTTAGGGGTTTGATGTGGGGATTTTGTTGGATTTTTATAGGCCAGGTGGTGTATGAGACGTCTAATAGTTACAAAGAGTCCAATGACCTTGCAAGTTCCTACAATGAATACTAAGAACTCACAACTTTTCAATTTCAATCGTTCACACCAACCATTTAAGTTGTGAGTAAGTGAGAACATATGTTCAGATGCTTGGGCATTCCCTGTTGGCACATACTATCTTTCCTATGAAGGATTAAACAATAGAGTGATAATAATGTGTATACCACTTGTTTTATCAAATTTTATTTACCAAATAAATGAAAATGGTTGAATCACTGGGGC
Organism: Ilex aquifolium; assembly: GCA_951799425.1. Taxonomy (NCBI): domain Eukaryota; kingdom Viridiplantae; phylum Streptophyta; class Magnoliopsida; order Aquifoliales; family Aquifoliaceae; genus Ilex; species Ilex aquifolium. Next base: position 31,906,437 of record OX637393.1, read on the forward strand.
CATAAAAAAAAAATTAATGGGACCCACTAATTCAACTATTCACATTGATTTAGTAAACAATATTTGATAACAAATTTCGTATGTGTAGTAGTTCTGTAAAAAATAAGATAGCATTGATATTATGTCATATGTGGTATTACCATCCAATAATGAGGTGTCTATATGCACAAAGAAATTACCACACGTGCATACAATCTATTGAGAAGATTATAGTGTGACCCCCTGAGCTATGTCCCTTACCTCAATTGCCACATTTTTTACGTTATACCTCCAATCATGGTAATTGGCCCCACATTTTTCTCTCGACTATTATATTTTTTATACTTCACTTCCAACTATTGTTATTGTGTTTGTATTGCCTCAATTTTAGACATTCAACATGTGCATTTCACAACATATGTGAACATTTTTCGTTCAAATCATGAAGAACATTTATTTTTCGGGGCATCATGAAATCAATTCTAGTAGTTAAAGGGGCTATGTGAGAAAATTGATAGTTAAAGGTGCAAAATAAGAGTAAGGTCATAATTAGAGGATCAAAATATAATTTATCCTATTTTATTTAATGCGATCCCCAACTATTTCTTATACATATTAAACCAGACGGTTCTAGATGTGTCAATAGTAATGTAATATTGGTGTTGCTCTAAATATTTACTCCAATATATATACATGATTTATATCAGAATATTCTCCAAGATATATACACTTTGGTAGACGAGTTATATACACGATTTATATTAGAATATTCTCCAAGATATATACACTTTGGGAGACTAGTCCCACAGATTTTTGTGGCACCACTATTATCAGCATCTAGCATAAAAGTGTGGTTACAATGGGCTAGGTCTACCCCAACCCACCATCTAATCGCTTAGTGCGATTCATAGAGCAAGAAGTCGGGCCATTGATTGGTAAATGGGCTGCCCTCAAACACATACGATTCACGACTTATTATCAAGTTACTCTTAATAAACTTTCAAAAAATTCTGAGCAAATGTCTTTTAAACTACTTAATTATGAGAAAATACTTTGACTAAAATCTTTTGTAGATAAGTACCTTTGACTTGAATTGTATTATAGTTAGGTACTCATTAATATATTTTCAAATATTTTCTTCACTAAAATACCATTTTCGTTATTTGAAGGTCTGTTAGTTTGACAATCCCATTTTTTGTGGGATTTAATTTATTATATTAATGGTTTCATATTTTAAGGGATTGAACATATTTGAAATTCAAAATTATACCACATGAAATATACCTTAACGACTTGGCCAAGATTTTGAAATTACTTTTTTATATATTATTTTTTAATGTTAAACGGCTCTGGTTGTAGATAAGTACCTTTGACTTGAATTGTATTATAGTTAGGTACTCATTAATAGATTTTCAAATATTTTCTTCACTAAAATACCATTTTCGTTATTTGAAGGTCTGTTAGTTTGACAATCCTATTTTTTATGGGATTTAATTTATTATATTAATGATTTCATATTTTAAGGGATTGAACATATTTGAAATTCAAAATTATACCACTTGAAATATACCTTAACAACTTGGCCAAGATTTTGAAATTCATTTTGTATATATTATTTTTTAATGTTAAATGGCTCTGGTTGTAGATAAGTATATTTGACTTGAATTGTATTATAGTTAGGTACTCATTAATAGATTTTCAAATATTTTCTTCACTAAAATACCATTTTAGTTATTTGAAGGTCTGTTAGTTTGACAATTCCATTTTTTATGAGATTTAATTTATTATATTAATGGTTTCATATTTTAAGGGATTGAACATATTTGAAATTCAAAATTATACCACGTGAAATATACCTTAACGACTTGGCCAAGATTTTGAAATTCATTTTTTATATATTATTTTTTAATATTAAACGGCTCTGGTTGTTTTCAAATCTAACAACAGTGTCACTTTGCTATGTTACACTATGATATAATACTGTCATTCATTAAAAATAATATATATATATAAAGTGATTAAAGTGTTAATGAAGGTGTTACTCTGTCATGTATCACTGTAATGTCACATTATTGAAAATTTGAATCGAAACAGAAGGAAAATTAGTCTTCAATGGTGCTTCAACGTTTGACTTCTTTTTTTTTTAGTTGAAAATTGAAGGATTTTGTAGTAGATTTTTTTTTTTTAAATTTGAAAACCCATGTTTTGAGGGATATAGCAGTTGCCGAATTTAATGGGATTGTTGCATGATTTTTGGCAGTTTCCTTACCCATACTTTGTGTCTGGTAATTGTTACCTTGTGGGCATTTTTGTCACAAAAAAATACTTCTATACAACACATTTTATACTCAGTACTTTTTCCACAATTAAGTGGTAAATTAAGTACCAGCTCACAAAAAATCCATAAAATTTTAGCATATTAGTCAACATACCGGCCCTAATAACCTTATTATCTATTTGTAATTGAACACTACAACTACCTTTGACATTAATTAATATTTTATGTCTCTTATTATTTGCACTCAGCTAAATACAAGTCTCCACCGCCGTACTACTTAAAAAAAGTATGTCCATCCCCGGTCCACCCCTGTTAACGTGACTAATTTTAATCCCTATTCCCGTCTAGTGTGTAAACCCTAATCCTCGCCCTATCACCCGTCCCCCACCTCTACTATCAGCTCCCGCCCCCTGCCCCCCGCCCCCCCCATCCTAATCCAAAAATTGCTTTAAACCAAAGGATCCAAAAGTCACACTAATGCAAATCAATAAGTTGTTCTTTAAATCATGGTGTTTCGCTGATAAGCAGAGGATAACTAGGAGGAATACGTGGTGGTTGTTATTATTGTTTTCTTATTTAAAATCTTGTTATTTGTTTGTTATTTCTTTCCTAGTTTTTTTCCTTGATTGTAGCATTCATCGTAATGGTTATATAGAACTCGAATGAGAAGGAAGGAGGTAGTTGCCATTTTTTGATCATTTTGAATTCTACAGAAATTCCTGTTGCAGAGAGATTTTGTGTTCTGTTTCCCCTCTTGACCGTCGACGTGAGGTTGAACCAAGATAGTTTGCATTATTTTGGTATCAGAACTTGGTTTTCTTCCTAAGGGAAATTCATCATCTCATGCCTTTGACAAGAAGTGGCAATTCATACTCCATGCCAAACAAGGCAAACCAAGAACAATCCAACTTACAACAACAATTCACTCAAATTGCTTTAATTTTGGAGCAGATCTCACACCGATTTGATGCACTGGAAGAACGTTGGGCTCGAGAGGAGTTAAGAATTCCCAATAGAAAGGGGCATGTTCCACCTCGTGAAGAGGAACTGGAAGCAAGTGTTGGGGAAGAGGAAGACGAGCCAAACGAAGATGACCATAAGGGGTTTTGACACCATGAATTTCATCAGAGGGATCATTATCATCGAGACCGTGGCGAGCGTGGTGCAAGTTATCACCAAAAACCTCTTGATGAACTGACTAAGTGGATAAAAGTGGATGTGCCAGATTTTTATGGAAAATTAGAACCCAATGCTCTTAAAGATTGGTTAACAGCCATTGAGGATCAAAAGGTTCATTATGTCTGAATGAAATCGAAGAGGCATGTAAGGGCTTGATGGGGAAGTGTAAATGAGCAATTGCGTCGTACTCGACATCCATTAGTTTCCAACTAGGAGGAAATAAATGAATGAATGCCCATTGATTATAAGCAAATGATTTTTGAAGAGTTGTTACAATTGAGGCAAGGATCATCGATAGTTGATTAATACAAGAATTAGTTCCATGAGTTGACTGTTCGTAGTAAGATCGTGGAAAATGTATAGCAAACTCTAGCTCGATATCGCATCAGACTACATAGTGATTTGCGCAAGGAAATGCTGACTGCACGATTAATCAATGTTGAGGAAGTGTATCAACTGGAGCTGCATATTGAGAAGCAAATGAGAGTTTCAATTGGAAGTAGGATGATGTCAACAGATCCAAGGTTGGGGCGTGTGGTAAATTGTTCATTCCAAAAGCCACCATTGCTGAACGAGCAACCTAAGGTTGCAGTGATGGGAGATCAAAAAGGAAAAGCACAGGTTATCGGTGAAGGGCCGCAATGTTACAAATGCAAAGGTTTTGGTCATTTTGATGTTGTGTGCCCTACAAGAGATAAGAAACTGACATTCATTTGCGAGAAGGATTTATTGGTAATGGATGCCGTCGAAGAAGTTGAGGAGGAGGAAGCTGACGAGGGTGCTGATGATGAGGAAAAATATTTGGGTGCAATTGATCTACCTAGCTGCGTGACCCACCGAATGCTGACTAGAAATAAGAAAGAGCTTAAGGCTAATCACGAGTAGCTACGCACCAATATTTTTCATACGCGCATGGAACATGGTGGCCAAGCCTTGAATGTCATTATCGATAATGGCAGGGGCATGAATGTGATTTTCGAAGATGCAGTAGAGCGATTGGGGTTGAAAGTTAAAAAGCATCCTACTCTTTATCAAATTAGTTGGGTCAATGAAGATAATTTAGCCTTGCTAAAGCATTGGTGTTTGGTGAAGTTTTCATTGGGAAAGAAATATGTGGACGAGGCCTGGTGCGATGTAATTCCTATAACTGTTTGTCACATTCTTTTGGTGCGACCATGGCTTTATGATAAGAGGGTTTCCTATGAAGGGTATGCCAATACTTATTCTTTTATTTTTAAGGCTAAGAAATTTGTTTTGGATCCTTTGTAGATTTCAGAATTTGAGACAAAAATAGAAGTCGTCCCAGTATTGACTATACGACAATTCTCTCGAGCTCTATTAGAGGAACAAATGGTGTTAATGGTGGGGATTCATGAGGTTACGCAAGATGATGGTTGTATTCCCACAAAGTTTGCCAAATTGCTGGAGAAGTTTCAAGATAGTATGCCTGATGAGATGACAAAACAACTTCCACCAATGCGGGATTTGCAACATGCTATCGATTTAATTCCCGGATCAAACTTGCCCAACTTGCCACATTATCACATGAGCCCAACAGAGAATGACGAGCTTTACTAGCAAATTCAATAGTTACTAGACAGGGGCGACATTAGAGAGAGCCTTAGTCCCTACGATGTTCTGGTTCTACTTACGCCCAAGAAGGACGGTAGTTGGAGGATATGAGTAGAGAACTAGGCAATTAACAAGATAACAGTGAAATACCGATTTCGCATTCCCCGTCTTGACGACATGTTGGATTTATTAAGTAGCGCCTCCATTTTTACGAAGATCGACCTTCGAAGCGGATACCACCAAATTCATATCTGTCACGGTGACGAGTGGAAGACGGGCTTCAAAATGAAAGATGGACTATTCGAATGGCTGGTCATGCCCTTCGGATTAACCAATGTGTAGAGCACCTTCATGCGTGTTATGACACAAGCACTCAAATCGTTCTTGGGTAAATTTGTAGTCGTATATTTTGATGATATTTTAATTTTTAGCCGATGTTTATAGGACCATCTAGACCATGCTGAATAGGTCTTGAACAAATTGGGGGACTGAATGACTTTATATAAATCGAGATAAGTGCTCGTTTATGAAGAAGAGAGCCAATTTTTCAAGCTTCATAATTTCTAATTAAGGTGTTGAAGTTGACCCCGCCAAGGTGCAAGCAATTCAGAAATGGCCTATACCTCAGAATTTCTTTGAGGTGAGGAGCTTCCATGGGTTGTACATGTTCTATCAGCATTTTATTCGGGGTTTCAGCACTATAATGGCCCCAATCACCGCGTGTTTAAAGGCAAAGGGCTTCTCTTGGACAAAAACAGCTGACCAAGCCTTCACCGAAATCAAAGAAAAGGTGGGGCAATCACTAGTTTTGAAATTGCCAAATTTTTCTAAAGTGTTTGAAGTGGCTTGTGATGCTTCACATGTGGGGATTAGGAGCGTTTTGAGCCAAGAAAGTCATCCCATTGCATTTTACAGCGAGAAGCTTAATGACACTCGTCAGAAATGTTCTGTATATGACATGGAATTTTATGCTTTAATTCAAACTCTCAAGCGTTGGCGTCCTTATTTGATTTATAGAGAGTTTATCCTTTATACTAATCATGATTCTTTAAAAAACACCTAAATTCCCAAAGCAAGCTAAATGCTAGGCATGCAAAATGGATGGATTATTTGCAGCAGCTCGATTTTGTTATTAAGCATAAATCAGGGACTGAAAATAAGGTGGCTAAAGCCTTAAACATGAGACCTCATTTGCTGCATATTTTCTCACCTAATTTTCTGGTTTCGATAGCCTCAAATTGCAGTACGCCGAAGATGTGGACTTTGGAAGCTTGTGGAGTAATTTTCCCACCAACCTAGGCAAATCTGGTGGTGATTATTCTTTGAGGGAAGACTATTTATTTTATAGCACACGATTCTGCATTCCTTATGGATCTATCCGTGAGTTCATAATCACAGAACTCCATGAAGGGGGTCTAGCAAGGCATTTCAGGTATGATAAAACGTTTGCCATTGTCACTAACCGGTTATATTGGCCACATATGCGTAGAGATATGCATAAGGTGGTGGTTCGTTGTCGGACTTGTCAGGTGAACAAGGGAACTAAGCAACAAGCGGGACTCTATACTCCTCTTCCAATTCCGGACAAACCTTGGCAACATGTTAGCATGGATTTTGTTCTTGGGTTGCCCAAGACTCTCCACCAGCATGATTCAATTATGGTGGTCGTGGATCGCTTCTAAAAAATGTCTCATTTCATTCCTTTTCATAAGACCTACGATGCTTCAAAGATTGCAACATTATTTTTGAAGGAAGTGATCCGATTACATGGTGTACCAGCCACCATAGTGTCCAATCGAGATGTAAAATTTGTGAGTTATTTTGGAAAATGTTATGTGCAAAAATGGGGACGAAACTAATGTTATCTAGTGCCTACCACCCTCAAACAGACGGCCACACCAAAGTGACAAACCGGAGTTTGGGAAAATTATTACGTTGCCTCGTTGCGGATCATGTCACCAGTTAGGATCTAGTACTACCACAAGCGGAGTTTTCTTTCAACAACTCTGTTAATCGGTCAATGGGGTGCACACTGTTTGAGGTGGTCTACAAATTTTGACCCCACACTCCCCTAGATCTCAATTCATTACCTTTGCCTACTAGACCCAGTGAAGCTGCGCTAGATTTCTCTAGCTATATGAGGAACGTTCAAAAAGAAGTGAAACGATGCCTTTCCCTTAATACATAAGCGTATGCAGACTATGCAAATACAACGCGCAAGGATAGGCAATTTTGGAAATATGGTTCTTATTTGGTTAAGACCGGAACGTTTTTCCCCCATCAGTTTTACCAAGCTACATGCACGACGTGTAAGGCCTTTTAGATTCGCCAAGAAATTGGGTCCGAATGCATATGTCGTTGACTTGCTCTCTGATTTTGGTATTAGCCCAGTTTTCAACATAGAAGACCTCACATAGTTTAAGGGTGATGAAGTGGAGATATCGACAACACCAAATTCAGACGCATTGCAAGGCCCCATTATTCATGTTCCTAAACAAATAGCTCCTAGAGATGAGATTGCATCCATACTTGATCATCAATTCGTTATAACCCACCGAGGGGGTTATTACAAGTTTTTAGTGCGATGGAAAAATCGTCCCAAGTCAGATTCAGTTTGGTTGTAAGCCACGGAACTCAAGCGTTTACACCAAGAATTATTCGATTCCTACGTTCGTCAAAACTTGTCGGAGTCAAGTTCTTTAGGGGGTCAACAATTGATGCAAATCAAGAAGTTGTTCCTTAAATCATGGGGTTTAGCTGATAAGCAGATATAACTAGGAGGAATACGTGGTGGTTGTTATTATTGTTTCCTTATTTAAAATCTTGTTATTTGTTTGTTATTTCTTTCCTGGTTTGTTTCCTAGATTTTAGCATTCATCGTAATGGTTATATAGAAACCGAATGAGAAGGAAGGAGGCAGTTGCCATCTTTTGATCATTTTGAATTCTGGAGAAATTCATGTTGCTGAGAGATTGTGTTTTGTTTCCTCTCTTGGCTATCAACGTGAGGTTGAACCAAGAGGTTTTGCATCACACACCTGTGTCTTTATCACAACCAAACGATCATGTTGACTAATTCTTTTTATTGATGCCTATCAAAGCTCTCCTACAACAATTATGCATATATCATATACATCAAAATCATAAAAGAAAATGCAAGAAAGCTAGCAAAATGGTAAGCCTATGTACTTTTACATACTTGAGCCATGGATCTATAAGAAACGACAGAAATTTGAGAAACGGGAGCTTTTACTCAACTTGCTCAAAAAAATGGAGATATATATCTATATCAGAAAAAAAATGGAGATATATATCAGAAAAATGAAGATATAGATTTCCAGCTTTGGAACTGACATGAAACATAAATGTCAAAGAAGGTGCATTTAGTAATTTTTTTAGTGTATGCTTTAAAGGAATCATTAAGTGATCACACAAGTTCTCATTGTTGTAGGCACTCAATAAACGGCGTTTTACTGTATCTTTTTTCTGAACTTTAGAGGGAAAAAAAATTAAAAATAATTGTGGGCTTATATTGGGTGACAATTTTCATTAGTTTTTTTTTTTTATTGACGATTTTTTGTGTTATACAATACCTTAGAGAAAGGGTAATTGTTTGCAATTTTTTTGTTTGCAATGTAGTGCCTTTAGGCACGAACAATTGCTAGTGTATATATATATATATATATATATATATATATAACGAGTTTAGCGGGACGGGGGTATATTTCAGTCTATCCCCATATTCGTCACCGCATGGGTTTATACGGATATCCCCGTATATGTTTACCATCCAATACGTATAGTCCATTCTCAATCCAAACAATAAGGATTTAGATGAATCCTTTTTTTCTCGGTCCACTCTCATCCCTACTTGCAATATAACTATCATGCCATCTGGAATTGGATCTCTTCAATACATCTTTTTTCAATTCTGATAATGTTAGATCACTCATCATGAAATAAAATTGAATTTCCTAAAATAAGTGGATTCCATATCAAAACACAGTGGGTGATAAACTATTGAACAAATTCAAAGAAAGGGCATGAAAGAGGGTCTGGGTCTCGATGATCTGATCGTACCCTTAAAGGTTGCTAGTTGTGATCAACTCTATCAAAGTTTTAAAATTCTTAGTTGAGCTCCCATTTGGCCCAACAGCCTTTAAAGCAAGCTCTCTAAACACTCCAATTTGCTCCCTCAATTTCTTCCCTTTTTCCTGACCCAAAACCAAGTCAAGGGCCTTCACTACACCACCTTTTGTGAAAACCCCACCCTCAACCCTCAGACCAATTTTCCACACCTTTTCAACCATCCATGCGTTTAGCTGCTGATCCCCAAAAAAAGGCCTGCAAATAATAGGCACACCAGCAGGAATAGCCTCCAAGACTGAGTTCGTTCCGCAATGACTAAGAAAACCCCCAACGGAACTATGTGCTAATAGTTGAACTTGGGGTGCCCATGGCAGTATTTTCCCATTCTCTCTCATCCTTTCCACGAACCCTTCTGGTAAATGAACTTTTAAATTGTCTTTAAGTGACCAAATAAATGGAGTACCACTTGCTTCAAGTGCCTCAGCTAACGCCTTCAGCTCCGGTGGCGGCAGCGTAGCCACGGTTCCGAAGCTGATATACACTACGGACGTTGGTTTCTGCTTGTCCAACCACAGGTACAAGTCTTGATCATCGGAATTTGAGGAGGGTGGTGGTGAGTTAACGTTGAAGGGGCCAATATTGAGGAAATTTTGGAACTTTGATTTGAGGTCTTTCGTTAAGGGGGGGTCTAGTTCTTCAAAGGAGTTTATGAGCAATGCCTTCGCTTTGGGGAGGATTTGACCCATTTTGTGTAGCATGATTGAGAAGGGTGATTCTAAGTTTCCAAAGAGTATCCCACTAGGCAAATCTCCAAGGCGTAGTTCAGAAAATCCAGGAATGAATGTAAGGATTTCATCTTCACGTCCTGCAGTGCCTGGATTTATATCATCAAAAACTAAAGTGGTCAGATTAACTATAATAAAAATAAATAAATAAATAAAAGCATTGTTCTTAAACAGAGTTTTGAAGAACCAACTGTGATCTACGAAAACGAGTTCCGATTGTGCTTGATCCAATACGATTTCTAGTTTTTGAGGTTTACAAGTGGTGGGTTCGGCCAATTTTAGTATAATTGTGGGCTCTTCTTTGAGATAGAATGGGTTAAACACTTATGCCTCAATAATAAATTAGTCAGGCTAGTATCATAATATTCAAAATAATTAATACCCATATATGCCTCAATAAGATCATTTCCTGAGTTTCGCTTACACAGTATACATATGCTAAAATTAGTTTTAAATTTCACAATTCTCTTTACTTTTATTGATATTTTATTTTATTATTATTATTTTTTTTTGCATTCTTGAATGATTTTCACGAAAACTTCGATCAGAGATTTTCGTATTATTACTTAACTATCAAGAGGCCAGCTTATGATATTACCAAAACTCAAGGGCTGACATTATAATTAATCTTTGTGAAGTACTTACTGGTCACTCCAAAGGTCTCCCTGATGAAGTCGGTGTAAAAATGAACGGACAGCGAAGAAGCACCAGAAGTCCAAAGCGGCACCCATGGAATACCCATCTCCTCCGCCAACTCGCCGGAAAACCACAGAAACGCGTCGGCCACCAAGCAGCCGACTCTCGTCCCTATCTCCGCCTCAGCATCCGCCACACCTTTCCTGAACTCCTCCGGCGCCACCTTGAAGAACAATTCAATGTCCTCCTGTGGTCTCCCGGCAAACACATACCCCTCTGGGACACCATCAGACACGTCGTAGGGCTTGATGTTTTCTGGGGCTGGAGCCGAGAATAATGAACGGTTAGATTTGGCTGTGCTGAAGAATGAAAATGTCACCGCCGGGGCCGCAGTGGCCAGGCGGCGGAGAAGGCCTAGGAGGACGCTTGCGTGGGAGGCGAATGGGAATGCAAGCACCGCAACGTGGCGGTTTGGGGTGGTTTTGGACATTGACATGGTGGGTATAATTGAGTGTATGTATTTTCTTGGTGGCCTGAGCTAAATCTTTCTCTGAACATTTCCATGATGCTGTGGTGCATTAAATAGTGCATGTGGGCTTCACATTGGGCAAGTGGAGGAGAAATGTTGATAGAATATAATTTTGGGCCTTAATTTTGGAATCTAATATACTAATTTTATTAATTTTGGGGTTCTTAGTTTTATGTTTTGTTTGGTACAATGAAAGGTTGGAATGATAAAATATTGGAGGGATGAATAAAATATCATGTCTAGTAAGGAAACAAAATAAGAATAATGAAAAAGTGGATGAATTAATTTTCTTTTCAACTCACCAAAATCAATCCCTCCAAAATTGAGAGAAAAAATAGATGAAAAGTCAATTATGTCTATTGAAGTGTATACTATTTCCTTATATATATTTTAATATATACATATATCATATTTATTTATTACATATTGTGCATGAATATGCATCTATATTCTTTTCGTCATTCCACCATCCAACCAAACCAAAAAAAAAATAAAAAAAATCAATCATTTCTATTTTTTATACCTCCTACTAAACACAAGGAAGATATTAAAAGATTTATCTCTTAAAGGATAAAAAATGTATTACTCATACTTTCAATCCTTCTATTTTTTTTATCCACCCAACCAGATACACCGTTAAAGATAAAGCCCTAATTATTAGATTAGTTATCAATTCCAATAGTAAATGGAGTCCCAATGATTATATTGAATTATATCTCTAAATTATATCCCAAAATTGAATTCAAATAACATTTTTCAAAAACTATTACATTGCTAAATTTAGGCCTTCAATAGAAGTTAGCCGTGTGCGTTTCCTCTGAATCTTAGAGAAAGAGATATAGATGCATACGGTCAATAATATTAGAGCAATACTACATGGATTTAAAAAATAGACTTAAAAATTATACTTGATAATTATAACCATTAATTTCACTGTGAGTCTTAGCATTTATTGAGACTTATTACCTATTCAATGGTTAGAATTATCAAGTCTAATTTTTAAGTCCATCTAGCATTACTCATAATATTATTGTTTGATGATGCGGTAGAGGTAGTTGGGGGATCATAAATATGTTACACGTAGTGGAGGCATACACCACTTGTATTTCAATTTTCCTATTAGCTCAATAATGGTTATGTTTTCTTAATAATGCTATTTTTATTAAATTTATGTCTTAAATGATGTAAGTTGTTGGATTAGAGCATTTTCAATCCTGACTTAAATTTAAACTCAAATTTGAATTTGAGTAAAAAAATTTAAAAAACTTGCTTCAACATTGACTCAAACTTATACAAAATTAAGGGAAACTCATTTTTTTACTTAAATTAAGAGAAACTCAAATCTTTACCCAAATATTTAATGGTGAGATTTGAACCTCTTTTAAAAATTCAATGGTCATCGTTATTATCTTTTAAATTTGGGTTTGTCATCATTTAAATTTAAGTTTATCTTTTTTTAAATTTGAATTTGTCCATTAGAACACTTTATATCAAATCAAAATTTTTACTCAAATTTAGACTCAAATTTTGAATCATAGTTGGAGATGCTCCAATCTCATCGACTCTTACTGCACCTCCGATGAAATATGGTGTTGCCATATCATTTTGTTCAAAAAATTTTGTGCACATAGCATTAGTGAAAAAATATTGATTTTATGGGAGATTTTTTTCTAAAATACTAATATTGCTCTTCTTAGCTATAGGTGCACTGCGGATAATTTTTTCTTAACATCTATACTGGGACTAGAATATTCATGAGAGATAAATCTTTCATAGCCTGACTGCAAGAAATTATCAAGATTCGAATTTAGGACGTCTGAGTTTACAACTCGTATTTATTATAACTTGAACTTTCGCTTAGAGTTTACACCACCACCATCACTGCCCCAAATTCATCAAATTTCATTCATCCACTCTTACCTTCAACATCCGCCTAAACAAGCGTGTGCACATTTAGATTAAAAAATATAAGAATTTTTAGTAATGAATTCAAAGATTTTGTTTCCTCACAGCAGATCATTCTCAGCACCGTGAGAAATAGACTTGCCTCTCTTAAATTTAAGTATATTAACCACCAGCAATAGACAAATAGTTCATGATTGGCAACTACACTTTACTTGTACACAGGTGGCAAATTGCGATTAGTATTGTGAATCGGAATCCTAAATTTAAAAATCGTGAATCGTATCGAATTGTAAATCGTAAGATTCGACATAAAATTTGAACAAATATAAAAAATAATACTACATATTTAAAATGCACAAAATATTGAATATTGAATATTGAACATTATTGCATTCTAAAAATAATCAATTGACATAATCACGTCATCTAAATGGAAAGATGCTAGCCTTTTGCTTCATTTTCATCGTTTGCTTAACTATTTTCAAATTCAACAACTTAAAAAAAAATTCATTAAAGAACCATGGCTATTCAGGAATCAAAATAGTGACACTCAATATAGATTAGGTTACAAACATGAATGGAAAAAGAACAAATAAGAAAATTGATTGGGAGAAAACATACGGGCTAACATTTTGAAATAAAAAATTAGAACTTAACAAACTATCCATGAAAGAATTTAGAGCAAAAATCAATCGATGATGCGAGAGCGTTAGCCGTGACCTTTAGCTTTAGACAACGCAAGGGAGCTTTAGACGACGTCAGAGAGAGAACGAACAAAGATGTTGAGGTTTTAATTAGGGCGTGAGTTCTTCTGCAAACAAAACGACATCGTTATACTGTTTAGTGGACAAAACGACGTCGTTTTACCAAAAAAATTGGGTTTTAAAAAAAAGTAATTGAATCGTGCGATACGAATCGAATCGTACGAATCGTACGATTCAGGTGCAATTCAACTCTAAAACGATTCTCATATAAGATACGAATCGTTTTGTACCTGTATCGAACCGAATCGTACGAATGAAATCATGAATCGTACGATTTTGATAACTATGCTTGTACATGAAATACAAGTCAATGTCCTCCTGTGGCCTCCCCACAAACACATACCCCTCTGGTACAGCATCAAACACGTCGTAGGGCCTGATGTTTTCCGGGGTTGGTGCCGAGAATAATGAACGGTTGAATTTGGCTGTGCTGAAAATGTCACTGTCGGGGCCGTGGTGGCTAGCTGGCGAAGAAGGCCTAGGATAGGAGGAGGCCAGCGTGAGTGGCGAATGGGAAAGCAAGCACCGCAACATGGCGGTGTGGTGAGGTTTTAGCCACTGCCATGGTGGGAGTTTAAGTGTGTGCCTTTTGGATGGCCTAAGCTAATTGTTTTTTCCTTCTTTTGATAAAGGAAAAGGTTAGTGAGACACTTTTCCATTGTGTTACGGTGCAATAAATAGTGCAGGTGTAGGTTTATAAGTCTCCTATGGCCCTTACACTTGTTAAGTGTAAGTGGTTGTAGGTTGATCAAAAAAAAATAGTGCAGGTGGGCTGAGACACTGGCCAACGGGAATTGAGTACCGGAATTATAAAAGTTGGCTTAATTTTTTTGATTTAATGATAGGAGAATTCACATGATTGATGATATTATTATAAATATATGTAATTATATAATTTTTTTATTAGAACTATATCGCTAGTGCATTATTAAGTCACACTCATAAAAATATCGTTCATCAGAATCCTCTCTCGAGTTAAATCTAATTTTTTTTTTTTTTTTATTAACTGAGTTAGATCTAACTTCAAATAAAGGATTTTTAAGATAATGAAATTGCCTGATAAGAATGGTGAGATTAGAATTTGACCACATCACTCTCTGTGAAAATTGCATGGATTCTGGCCTTAAGAGTCTGCAAAAATGATAAGAGTCTTCGGAGAAGGTTTTCATCTTGCTTTTGTGGTTCACTGGACTTCATTATCTACAGTTCGACTCAATTTAAAGGATGAGGTTAGCATCTGCTTCAATGGCTATTATTTTTGTTATGGGACTTTAAGGTCATTAGTTCGAATCTCGTTACCACCCTCTCAATAATATTGTATGACCAAGAAAAAAAAAATTTGAATTTCGAGGATCGAGAGGGAATCATCCTTTATTTTCGCTAGTTTCTTTCGATCAAAAGGTTAAAAGGTCAATTTTTTATTTGTAAGTTTTATCATGCCTCTTTTTTCAAGTTTTTTTTACATGTTTATATGTATATGTTAGTGTGGACGTATTGTGTTTTAGTTATAGTGCAATGCTCTTTGAACATAATTTAATGACTTAATTTATTGATCTAATTCACTGCAATCGTTAAATCAGCAATATGTTCTAATGTTAAATGGGATTCATTGTTATATCAGTAATTGTATTGAATTAGGTCAATAATCTAGGTCCTAATAACATTATTTTTAATTATAATGGGTAATGTTTCAGTGTAATAATAATATATCCTTACACATTAAAAAGCATTGCCAAGGGGAGAATGGGAGTTGGTTGGTGCCATGGAGAATGATCGGGATGGAAAGTTGGATCAATTACGGTTGGTTCATTGAATCAACAATTGAAGATGGAGGAAGTTTAGAGATAATAAATTAAGTTTAGTTCATTGAATCAGCAATTGAAGATGGAGGAAGTTGAGAGATAATAAATTACGGTTGGTTCATTGAATCAGCAATTGAAGATGGGGGAAGTTGAGAGATAATAAATTACGGTTGGTTCATTGAATCAACAATTGAAGATGGAGGAAGTTGAGAGATCATATGGTTATTACACGTAGTGGAGGCATACACCACACGTAGTTCAAACAAGAGGGAGTCATTTTTCCTATTACGTTAAACAACATAGATATTTTCATGGATATTGATGATACTAGGGGTCAAATTTAACTCGATTTTTTACGTTGTGATGGCATCAAGATTTAATATTTTGTCTTAGCCAAACTCACACAATCGCTCACAGAAACACTCTATCGAACAGAATATGCACAAGCTTCAAATACACAAAGACACAAGATTACATGTCAAACAATCCAACCTTTTTATTCTCAATAAACTTAAAGGATTTTTGGCTAAGGGTTTGCTTACAAAAACGTGGTCAAATTCTCTTGGGTTACTGCAAACCCCAACATGTGTATATAAAAGCTATATAATGGCAATTGCAATCGAACCGCCTAGGCAATGTTGCCACCATCCAACTCTGGCCAACTAAGTCATGCAGTTGACATCCCCAATTGCTAGGAATACATACACCAATCAGATTTACCCTTTAGGATAGCGGATGATTCTGCCACTCCCCACAATGTACTAAACATCTACTGAACATGGCACGATGTGCACATGTCAGCAATTGCCTCTCCTGATGTGCACATGCCTTCAGCAGCTCATAACCCTATCACATTATGCCCAAAAAACAAAAAAAACCTCTCACATGTTGTGCACATGCTTCAGCTGCTTGGAACCGCTTCACATGACAGACACTTAACATCCTTGATAGCCCACAACATCTGATCTTCCCTCGCCCATGTGCCAAGCCATGCACAACCCATGGCTTGGTCTTCCAAGCTTGCAATGCATGACAATTCAGGCCCACACAATTAGCCTTGATTGCTTGCTTGTGTCCAACGTGCCCATGTATGTGCTGCCTTACTCAATCATGTATGAGGCTGCCACTATCGATGGGTCCCACCGATCATCGACCCCATATCTCAGGTATTGGTGCCTTGCTTTGGTGTGCCAAGGCTAGGGAGCATAAAGGTTACTAGGGTTGCTGGCTTGGAACCCCTTCACGGAGCATCCCCTATAATAGCATTAGGAGACAATTCCCTTGTGGCAACAATTGACATCATCTGGCTGAAGAGTTATAATGACAAGAGCCTAGGGCATAATTGCTGCATTCCACCAGAAATTTTTGTCGAATACCTTTGATACCAAACCAAGCACATGACCAAGTCCTAAAGAAGCCATCTTTTCACTAAAGGGTGCTTAGGCAAGCACACCCCCACCTTGGCTAAGGCATGGGGCACCCTTGGGCAAGGCACCCGCATGCCATAGCCATCTCAACTAGCTAAGGGTGTAACAAGCCACCCCCATCAAAAGAACTCGACGTCCTCATCAAAAGGTTGTCCCAATACTCTTTGATTTGTTTCTCAAACTGGAAAAGAGTAACATTTCTTTTCCAACTAGCATTTGCCTTGAAACCACCTTTCTAATGAACCAGAAAATCAGTTATGCGATTCTTCTTACTCTGATCCATGATCCTATGAGATGGAATGTTGTCGATTTCCTTGTTAAACAGTTTCCTGATTATAAGCGGAGCCTTCTTGGCTTATCTCCTTCCAGTATTCAACAAGTCTTCATGGAAAAACTTCAAAAAATTCACATGAAAACTTGCGTGAATTTTCAATCGATTAGGCAGTTTCAACCGATAGGCTACATTCTCAATCTTCTTCATCACCTCGAAGTGACCGTCATAATTAGGAACCAACCCATGGTGCACTATTTTGCTATTGATCCTTTTCCAAATTGCAGGAGTTAATTTTAGTAAAACTTGATCACCAACTTGAAATTCTAGTGGCTTGTGACCGTGATCTACATATTTCTTCATCAGACGAGCAGCTTTAGCTAAGCTGTCATTTGCTTCGTCAAACAACTCTTGCTTGGATTTACCAAACCGGTATGTAGCGGGACATCTACCTCCGGTTCTCTATTTCACCACTTCATGAGGAGTAAGTGCTTGTTGTCCCATAGCCAATTCAAAAGTACTCATTCTTGTAGCAGAAGACTTTTGCTAGTAATAGCAAAATTGGGCAGTATTCACCAACTCCACCCAATTTTTTTGACTTGCAGTGACATAGTGCTGCATATAATCCTCTAGCAAGACATTGATCCATTCAGTCTGACCATCTATCTAAGGGTGACTTACTATAGAAAATTTCAACTCAGAACTCATGATATTGAACTGCACTATCCAAAATCAATCAGTGAACCTTGTGTCACGATCACTGACTATGTCTTCCCACAAGCCAAAGTACTTCACCACGAATTTGTAAAATAGTACTGTAGCAACATCTATAGGGCAAGCATGGAGCGTATGAATAAATGCCACATACTTGGAAAATCGATCAACCACCACCATAATCAACTACATGCCATCCATATTTGGCACGTTGCATATGAAGTCCATTGAAGCTGACTGCCACAGTCTGGCAGGAATGGGTAGGGCCTGCAGCAAACCCCCGTCTTCTACTTCTCAACCTTGTCAAGTTGGCAAACTAGACAAGTCATAACATATGCCTCAAGGTCATCTTCCATCTTAGGCCAGTAGTATGAGCGAGACAATAACGCCAGCATCCTCTCGACTCTTAGATGTCCAGCTCATTGGGAGTTATGTGTTTCCCAAATCAAATCCTGCCTTAGTCCCCCTCCTAGAGGGACATAGAGTTTGCCTCCCTTGGCGTAGAGTAAGTCATCTTCCAGCTAATATCTATGAACCAAGCCTTTACTGACCTGTTGCTTCAGTTTGTCATAGGCAACATTAGTCTGGACCTATTCTTTGACTCTTTCAAGGAAGTCGGTTTGCACAGTGGAAAGTGCAGCAACATAGTCATGAACCTCCTTCCTGTTTAATGCATTAGCAACTTGGTTCTGCCTTTTGGGCTTGTGAACCCACATGAAATCAAACTTAGCAAGAAACTCTTGCCACCAGGCTTACTTTGGGGTCAGTTTCTTCTGGGACTTGAAGTAAGTATTCACCACATTGTTCATCAGAACAGCGAACTTCGTTCCCAAAAGGTAATGCCTCCAAATTTCAAGGCAATGCACCACAACAATCATTACCTTCTTATGTGCTGAGCAACGTTGTTCTGCATCTTTGAGCTTTTGACTTTCAAAGGCAATAAGGTGTCCTTCCTAAATGAGGACTCCTTCAATGGTATAGTCAGAGGCATCAATGTGCAGGTCAAAGAGTTAATCAAAGTCTACCAGTTTCTGCATCGGTGCAGAAGACACTGCATGCTTCAATTTCTCAAAAATTGTTTGGCAAGCATCATTCCAGTCCCTTTTGAGGTTCTTCTTGAGAAAATCAGTTAGGGTATTTCTCTTCTTTGAATAGCCTTTCATTTTTCAATGAATTGGATCCGCCCTGATTCGATCAATAATTGGATTCTTGGCTAGAGAAATGTTCTATGACATGGATGCCCAACCCCTAACTCGGTCGGTCGGTTGGCCCACCTAACAGATGATGAGATTCTCAATCGATTTGATCGAATTTCAAAAAGTCTCTCATTATTCAGAACAGTAGAACTTTCGATCAAGATGTTATTACCTCCCCCGTTTGGGCTCTTGCTTGAATCAGAACCCTTATGTGTTGGTAGGAATAAACTTGGATATTAATTGACTAAACAAAGGAAAGACAACAGTTGAAGCACCTTGGTTAGTACATGCCAATCAACAATTGCCTTCACCTTTCTTTCATCCTTCCGAATCTGACATTTGCTAATCCAATGTCCCAAGAACATCATTTCTTGGCGATAGAATTCACATTTCTCTTTCTTGACATATAACTAGTGATCTCTAAGCCGTGAGAACACCGTCTTTAGATGGTCTAAGTGATCCTCCAATGAATAACTATAGATTGCAATGTAATCTAAGTAAACAACTACAAACATATTGATGTAATCATAGAAAACATCATTCATTAAATTACAGAAAGTAGCATGGGCTTTTTTGAGCTCAAATGGCATTACAGGGAATTCAAATGAACCATAACGAGTAACACAAGTAGTTTTGGATTCACCTCCTTCTGCAATTCTAACTTGCCAATACCCAATCCTCAAGTCCAAGTTTGTGTAGAAAGTTTATTTAGAGAGCCTATCGAATAAATCACCAATATTCAAAATAGGGTATTTGTTCTTGATAGTCACTTTCTCCTTTTGGAATAGCACTGAGGCTATTTTCACTTTTTTTTTGAAAATAGAAAATTGAAAACATTACCAAACACACTCTTACTTTTTAGCACTGTATCTTTGTTTTTGTTTAACAAGTATATAGCATGTATACAAAAAACTTATTGTTTGACATCACTATATTATTTGTACAGTAATGACTAGAATACCCATTCTCTAAGGTATTGTTTAACACAAAAAATCGTCAATAAAAAAAAAACTAATGAAAATTGCCACCCAATATAAGCCCACAATTATTTTTAATTTTTTTCCCTCTAAAGTTCAGAAAAAAGATACAGTAAAAACACCTTTTATTGAGTGCCTACAACAATGGGCACTTGTGTGATCACTTAATGATTCCTTTAAAGCATACACTAAAAAAATTACTAAATGCGCCTTCTTCGACATTTATGTTTCATGTCAGTTCCAAAGCTGGAAATCTATATCTCCATTTTTCTGATATATATCTCCATTTTTTTTCTGATATAGATATATATCTCCATTTTTCTAAGCAAGTTGAGTAAAAGCTCCCGTTTCTCAAATTTCTGTCGTTTCTTATAGATCGATGGCTCAAGTATGTAAAAGTACATAGGCTTACCATTTTGCTAGCTTTCTTGCATTTTCTTTTACGATTATGATGTATCTGATATATGTATAATTGTTGTAGGAGAGCTTTGATAGGCATCAATAAAAAGAATTAGTCAACAAACAGGTGTGTGATGCAAAACCTCTTGGTTCAACCTCACGTTGATAGCCAAGAGAGGAAACAAAACACATAATCTCTCTGCAACATGAATTTCTCCATAATTCAAAATGATCAAAAGATGGCAACTACCTCATTCCTTCTCATTCGGTTTCTATATAAATATTACGATGAATGCTACAATCTAGGAAACAAACTAGGAAAGAAATAACAAACAAATAACAAGATTTAAAATAATGAAACAATAATAACAACCACCACGTATTCCTCCTAGTTATCCTATGCTTATCAGCAGAACACCATGATTTAAGGAACAACTTCTTGATTTGCATCAACTGTTGACCTCCTAAAGAACTGGACTCCGACAAGTTTTGACGAACGTAGGAATCGAATAATTCTAGGTGTAAACGCTTGAGTTTCGTGGCTTACAACCAAACTGAACCTGATTGGGGACGATTTTTCCATCGCACTAAAAACTTGTAATAACCCCCTCGGTGGGTTGTAACGAATTGATGATCAAGTATGGATGCAATCTCATCTCTAGGAGCTGTTTGTTTAGGAACACGAATAATGGGGCCTTGCAATGCGTCAGAATCTGGTGTTGTCGATATCTCCACTTCATCACCCTTAAACTATGTGAGGTCTTCTATGTTGAAAACTGGGCTAATACCAAAATCAGAGAGCAAGTCAACGACATATGCATTCAGACCCAATTTCTTGGCGAATCTAAAAGGCCCTACATGTCGTGCATGTAGCTTGGAAAAACTATTGGGGAAAAATGTTCTGGTCTTAACCAAATAAGAACCATATTGCAAAAAAATTGTCTATCCTTGCGCTCTGTATTTGCATAGTCTGCATACGCTTCTGTATTAAGGGAAATGTGCCGCTTCACTTCTTCTTGAACGTTCCTCATATAGCTAGAGAAATCTAGCACAACTTCCCTGGATCTAGTAGGCAAAGGTAACGAATTGAGATCTAGGGGAGTGTGGGGTCAAAATTCATAGACCACCTCAAACAATGTGCACCCCATTGACTGGTTAATAGAGTTGTTGAAAGCAAACTCCGCTTGTGGTAGTACTAGATCCTAGCTGGTGACATGATGCGCAACGAGGCAACGTAATAATTTTCCCAAACTCCGGTTTGTCACTTTGGTGTGGCCGTCTATTTGAGGGTGGAAGACACTATATAACATTAGTTTCGTCCCCATTTTTGCACATAACATTTTCCAAAAATAAACTCACAAATTTTACATCTTGATCGGACACTATGGTGGCTGGTACACGATGTAATCGGATCACCTCCTACAAAAATAATGTAGCAATCTTTGAAGCATCGTAGGTCTTATGACAAGGAATGAAATGAGACATTTTTTAGAAGCGATCCACGACCACCATAATTGAATCATGCTGGTGGAGAGTCTTGGGCACCCCAAGAACAAAATCCATGCTAACATGTTGCCAAGGTTTGTCCGGAATTGGAAGAGGAGTATATAGTCCTGCTTGTTGCTTAGTTCCCTTGTTCACCTGAAAAATCCGACAACGAGCCACCACCTTATGCATATCTCTACGCATCTGTGGCCAATAGAACCGGTTAGTGACAATGACAAACGTTTTATCATACCCGAAATGCCTTGCTAGACCCCTTTCATGGAGTTCCGTGATTATGAACTCACGGATAGATCCATAAGGAATGCACAATTGTGTGCTATAAAATAAATAGCCTTCCCTCAAAGAATAATCACCACCAGATATTGTAAACCCCCACATGTTTATATTAATATAGTAATGTACTTGTTTAGTGATTCTTATATATGTAATGACGTAAGAATAAATCATATATATATTGAAACCGTAAGAATAAATACTAGGGAGGCAAATTGATTGTGAAATTTAATTTTTAGTTTTGAAATAAATCATAAAAATAAATGTTTTTATGTTAAAATAACATTAAAAAAGAATCCGGAACGTCGAAAAACCTTAGGGTAGTCATATGGATCAAATTGGAGATTTTAGTGGCAAAACCGTAATTTTGGAGAAAACAAAAACAGACTGTGAACAGTATTTTTCGGGGTTGGCTGTGTTTAAAACACTGATTTTAGCCCTTTACTCCCATTTCTTTCACTCCACTCTCACCCCACACCCCTTGGAACCTTAGAGGAAGATTAAGGGAGGAAGAAAAGGGAAGAAGGAGGTCTATAGAGCTTGGACTTTCACTTGGAATCTTTGATTCAAGGTAGGGGTTTCTCTCACTCTTGTTCATTGAGGCTAGGGCTATATATATATATATATATATATATATATATATATGTGTGTGTGTGTGTATATATATGTTTTTGACTCTAAATCTTAGATATGTGTTAGGAAATCTTTAATTTTTGATATTCTTGCAAATATTATCATGTTTAAAACAAGGCAATGGTTAGATTGCCATGAAACCTCTAATTTCTTGTTTTGAAAACCCTTGTTCTCATGAGAGGTGGATTTTTCTCTCAATATTCATTTGTTCTTGATTTCTAAAACTTTAGTGCTTTGTGTTGAGTAATAAATGATATTGTTGTGATCTCTTGTATTTTTCCTTAATTGGTCATTGGAATTGTTACATGATAAATTTGAGGATTTTTGAGATATGCTTGTAAAATGAGAAATTGTGGATTTTGTATTTATTTGGAATTGTTGGTGAATTGAGAATATTTTGGTTTCCTCATTTGTATGGTTGTTGTGATGGAATTGGATTGCCATCGAGAGATGCCGTAGAGTGTTAGAGGTTAGTCTATTCCAGTGGGGGTGAGATGGTTTCCTAACACTTGTAGTGGATTGTCATTTGGTAATGCGACCACTATCGTTCACGGGAGTTCGAACAAGGGATGATATACTTTCCCTGGGAAGGGACTCGTCACTGCCATTGGGATGGTAGACGCCCTTTCCTAAACTGTTTGTGATTATGATTGGTGGACTAAGTATAATCGTTGGGTAGATTCATGAGAAGCAATCAACATACATGGTACGGGGATGAACTAATATACATGGGATGATGGGTTGGATCATCTTGGCCGGTGCACTGGTATGGGAAAATGCATCGGAAGGCGCCCCTCCTAAATGGCTTAAAGTTGGAAATGGTATATTGTTATGAAATTTACCTTAACCTTTCACTTGATTATTGTTACGGCTTAAACTTGAGATCTATTTAAAATGTCCTGTTTTTCCTTCAAAATTGATATATGTTATTTACGAAATGAGACCGACCGGTTCTTATCTGTTTTCTAAACTTTGTTCGAGTTTGGGGATGATTTTTCTACAGAGCTTCGTGTTCACCCCCTACAGTTAAACATTTTACAGATTATGGACTGGAGGAGGAGCTCGGTGCTAACGAGCCGGGCCATGGAGAAGCTTCATTAGAGGGGTACTTGGATCCCAAGTGGGACATCTAGAGATGTCGTTTATTTTTGTGCTAGACTAGGAACGATTATGTACAATCATGTAAAGTCTAGTATTTTGTTTATTTCGCTGCTAAGTTCAAATGTAATTCTTTTGATGTAGTAGCCATGGTTTGGGCTTATTCTTTTGGATAATGTTGTAAATATTTTATGGATCAATGGACCCGGTGTGGTCAATGTAGTATAATTGCACAGGTTGTGTTTTGGGTAGAGCTCCCCGAACAAAGGAGATTCTGCCCGAATTTTGTTAAATTAAGGAACCCCGGTTATTTATGGATTTTATTAGTTGCTCTCATGGTATGAATGGTGTTAGAAGGTAATGCCTTCCAATGTGGTTTTTGGGGCGTTACAGATATGCCCAGGTTGGTGGAAAAATTACTCCACGTGCTGCAAAAGTCCACATCTTCGGCGTACTACAATTTGAGGCTATCGAAACCTAAAAATTAGGTGAGAAAATATGCAGCAAATTAGGTCTCCTGTTTAAGGCATCAACCACCTTATTTTCAGTCCCTGATTTATGCTTAATAACAAAATCGAGCTGCTGCAAATAATCCATCCATTGAACATGCCAAACATTTAGCTTGCTTTGGGAATTTAGGTGTTTTTTAAAGAATCATGATTAGTATAAAGGATAAACTCTCTATGAATCAAATAAGGACGCCAACGCTTGAGAGTTTGAATTAAAGCATAAAATTCCATGTCATATACAAAATATTTCTGACGAGTGTCATTAAGATTCTCGCTGTAAAATGCAATGGGATGACTTTCTTGGCTTAAAACACCCCTAATCCCCACATGTGAAGCATCACAAGCCACTTCAAACACCTTAGAAAAATTTGGCAATTTCAGAACTAGTGATTGCCCCCACCTTTTCTTTGATTTCGGTGAGGCATTGTCAGCTGTTTTTGTCCAAGAGAAGCTCTTTGCCTTTAAACACTCGGTGATTGGGGTCATTATAGTGCTGAAACCCCGAATAAAATGCTGATAGAACGTGTACAACCCATGGAAGCTCCGCACCTCAAAGAAATTCTGAGGTATAGGCCATTTCTGAATTGCTTGCACCTTGGCGGGGTCAGCTTCAACACCTTAATTAGAAATTATGAAGCCTAAAAAATTGGCTCTCTTCTTCATAAACGAGCACTTATCTCGATTTATATAAATTCGTTCAACCCCCAATTTTTTCAAGACCTATTCTACATGGTTTAGATGGTCCTGTAAACATCGGCTAAAAATTAAAATATCATCAAAATATACGACTACAAATTTATGCAAGAACGGTTTGAGTGTTTGTGTCATAACACGCATGAAGGTGCTCTGCACATTGGTTAATCCGAAGGGCATGACACTCCATTCGAATAGTCCATCTTTCATTTTGACGCCCGTCTTCCACTCGTCACTGTGACAGTTGCGAATCTGGTGGTATCCGCTTTGAAGGTCGATCTTCGTAAAACTGGAGGCGCTACTTTATAAATCCAACATGTCGTCAAGACGGGGAATGGGAAACCGGTATTTCACTGTTATCTTGTTAATTGCCTAATTCTCTACACACATCCTTCAACTACCGTCCTTCTTGGGCGTAAGTAGAACCGGAACATCGTAGGGACTAAGGCTCTCTCGGATGTCACCCCTATCTAGTAACTATTGAATTTGCTGGTAAAGCTCTTCATTCTCAGTTGGGCTCATGCGATAATGTGGCAAGTTGGGCAAGGTTGATTCGGGAATTAAATCGATAGCATGTTGCAAATCCGGCATTGGTGGAAGTTGTTTTGTCATCTCATTAGGCATACTATCTTGGTCACATGAAAAGTTACACTTGAACATAAATTCAGACTCAGACTGATCAATTACATCCCGTAGGGCCACAACTACATCTCACAAAATATGCCCCAAGTGCGCTATGTACCAATCAATCACAAAGTAATTAGTCAAATGCAGCTCACTCAACAAAACATATAGAATTTCATATCAATCAAGAATAATGAATAGGAATACAAATTTTAAATAATCAAAAGACCATTTTTTTGCAAAGAGATAAACAATAGAAGCATATTGTATACTACCCCGTACTTCAAACTGTTAATTGACTACGATAGATGTTGTCATCATAACACCAAGAGCAACATGTTCAAATTTTATCTCGATTAGAGTTTATTTCATCGTTGATTTTGGCACTTCATGGATTTCTCGTTCAGTCTCATCTTTCCTTATTTCTCTGTGTTCTTATTCCTGTACTCCTCTTTCTTCCCTCTTACACTCGATTATCTCTCTCTCTCTCTCTCTCTCTCTCTCTAATCTTCTTCCTTTTTTCCCCTTTTACATAGGCTAGCCTCCCTATTAATAGCCTTCATTTACACGTTAAACACAAACACATACACTACTTTATCATACTGTTACATGTCACCTCCAAATCCTTTCACTGCTTTGTTGTGCTTACCTTTTGCCACAAGTCACTACTAGGTCCTTCCACTGCTTTGTTGTGCTTGCCAAGTGTCACCTCCAGATCCTTCCATTTCTTTGTTATCCTTGTCGCATGTCACCTTCAGTGTCATCATTATCCTTCCCTTACTATGTCATAGTTTCCACTTGTTACACTCCATTTTCGACAAGTGTCCTATGACATACCAAAGTTTACACTAATTAAATCTTCTCAGTTACTACGGGTATTTAGCATTGCTTATTTTTTTCTCTGACACAAAACATATTCAATATTATAGTCATTGGACTCCTCTTCGTGCAACAAATTTATTTTTTAGGTCTATTTATTTATTTGAACTCTACTGGTCACATAAAATCATGAGTGTTTTCATTGTCAATTATATCTCTAATTTTATCAAATCCAAGGATGTTACATATATAGTGTTAAATATATAGATTTGTGTATGTGCGTTTATGTGTGTTTGTGTGGATCTATGGGTGTGTGTATCTGTTACTATTGTTACTTTGAGGGATTTTGTTTGTGGGTTTCTTGATCTTTCCCTTGAACAACTTCCTTTTGGGTTCCAAGAAAGTCTAAGAAAGGAAAGAAAATTTATTAATACACCCTTTTAACACAAGTTTATACTTGTTGGGCTTCTTTGGGAAATAGAGAACATAAACGCCAAGCTCTTTAGTCAAATTTCTATATTTTGTTTTCATGGGAACAAATGACAGTTTATGATTTGTTGAGTTGCATAATTGGATATTTATTAGACAAAAGTTGATTTTTTATGAAAATGGCATGCCAGGCCATGCATTACTGGACTTTTAGTGGGTTGGTTGGTGCCTTTGTTGATCTTGCTATTGCTTATCTCTTACTTTGCGCATCAACCATTACTTTTTTTACTTCAAATATTTTGGGTATCTTTGGACTGTGCCTGCCTTGTCCTTGCAATGGAGTATTTAGGACTCTCAATAGGAATTACTGCTTACATAGAATGTTACTTGATTTGCCAGCTGAAAAGGTGTATAATGTTTGATTCTATGTTAAGACCAAGTTTCCTTTTGATTCTATGAGATCCGACTACGGTATCTCCATTTGGTTCTTTGCTACTATACCGAAAAACAGATGTGGGCCGTTGATGAGCCTGTCAAGCAATAGGAATAATTGATCAACTTTACTTTTTTTGAGTTTTCCGATGGAGTAACCAGTGACCTGCTAAACCATTAATGGTTTGAAAATTTTAAATATTAAAAATAATAAAAGTCAATTAGTACAATTTAATTAACTTTGTCAGATAGTACAAGTCCAATTAATACTATATAAAATTTATACCACAAAATTGGTTAGAGTTACAACAATTAAGGTCATATTTACAACCTCTATGGGTTATGATACTACATTTGTGGACATATTTACAACATTTTGGAGATAATTTACAACATTTGTGGGTCAATTACCACTGTTTGTGATAGATCTACAACAATTGAGGGTAATAATATCACAATTTTGGACGTATTTACAAGTTTAGAGGAAAAGCAATTACAACTTCTTTGGTCAATATTACGATGAAAGAGGGTAATTTTACAACAAAAGTGTTTAAGTTACATTGTGGATGAATTTACCACAATTGGGCACTGCAAGAAAAAATGGTTTTTACGGTGGTAAAGTGTTGTCATAAAAGGTCTATTTGACATCACAAATACTTTTTGTGGCGGCATTGCCTCGCCATAATAAGTGTGGTCTTAAAAAGTTTTTACGGTAACAATAGTCTGTCTCAAATAGTATTTACGGCAGCAAGACCCTGTCGTAAATAAGTTGACACAAAAATCCGACACTTTTGTTTTTATCACGGCGGCAAAAGTGCTGCCTCAAATACCACATTTGGCTGTCGTAAAAAATAGAAGATTATATTTATGACGGCAACGATGCCGCCACAAAAAAAAAACAAATTTTTTTTAAAAATTATTATGAGCCTTTGGTAACCAATGTTATATATCCTGTGCATATATACACTCCTTACAACTTTTTTTTTTTTGGGAGTGGGAGGGGGAGGGGGGATGGGGGAAGGGGGTTTGAACCATTGACCTTAAGAAGGCAAAGCTTTCACAATGTAAGGAGTACCATTAGACCAAAGACTCATTGATATCTGTACAACTACCCAATTCAATATATATAGATAAACACAAAAATAAATATAACCAACATTTCCAAAAACATAACAATATTTTCATATACAAAAACAAAAATTTCATGAGTTAAACAAAATGTAAAATATGCACTTTTATAAAACATAGCAATCTATTAGTACAAGAAATTAATGCAAAAAATTGAACATCCTTCTCGAACCATCTATTCTCTCAGTGACATCTGAAAAAAAATATAAAATTATTATTAATATATTGAAATGATATTTATATACATATACACAATAAATAACTAAAAGAAGTTAGAATATACATCAACAGAGGGCCACACAATATTTCTCTGAACAGCTTGTCCAATTATGTAAATGATATATAAACGAGTTATATCGTATGCATTTCTTCTAATTGGTTTCACCAATACCTGATTCGTTTATAATCGTATCTTGTCGGGTCCACTCGTTTACTAAACAGTGGCTTAAAGAAGACTCAAATCCACTATTTTTATGTCGTGTTAACGGGTCGTGTCATATTTTGACACCCCTAGTTTTGATATAAAAAATTGACTTTATGGAGTTTAATTTTTTTTTCTTTGAACTAGAAATTGTATTTTGATGTAAAATTACGTAATTTTATAAAATATTATTTGTTACATGAAAAGTAGTTGTGTTACATGAAAAATAGTTGTGGCCAATACAAATATTTTTTTAGAGTTTTTCTTCTTTAAACTATAAACTGTTTTTTAATCTAAAACAACATTTTAATGTTTTATGAAATATTATAAACGACGGGAAAAATAGCTGCCATAAATATAAAAAATTCTTTTGAGTTTATGAAATATTATTTGAGGCAAGAAAAACAGTTGTCTCAAATACAAAAATGTCTTTTGAGTTTATGACACTATTTACGGCAGAAAAAATAGCTGCCACAAATATTAAAAAAATATTAATACAAACACGTTTTTTGTGACGGCAAACACAACCGCCACAAAAAATGGTCTCAAACACGTCTTTTGTGCCGGCGAACACAGCCGCCGTAAAAAATTTGTCACAAAAAACCCTTATTCTTGTAGTGAGGGTAACATTACAACATGTAAGGGCGAATTTACTATAGTTTTGGTTTTTTTACAGCGATTGTGAAGTTACTAGTTTATAGGATAATTTAACTGTTAATTTGGTTAAATATTACGACAACGGTGGGTATTATTACGAACTTAAAGGTAAATCTACAACGTTTGTGGCATTCACTAGAGTGAAACTTACGACAAATGTGGTCAAATGGGTTATTCATAGTTCGTACCACCACAATAGTTTTAATATCATTAAGGAAAATGTGACGATATTTTTGGAAATATTTATAACACTTATGAATAAGTTACAATTATTTGAGGTAGATTTACCACTATTGTGGGTAACATTTACTATTGTTTTGGTAAAAATTACGACAATTGTGGGTAAGTTTACAATGATCAAGGGTAATTTTTCTACAATTTAGAATTAAGTTAGAATGATTGTGGATAAGATTACTAGTATATATGTTAAGTTTACTTTCATTTTGATTAATATTACTAACTTAAAAGTAAATATAGACATCAGTGGAATGCACTAGTGTCGTATTTACGACAAATGTAGTTAAAGGTATCAATTATACTTTTACCATCATATCGGTTAGCTTTAATATCATTAATGATAATATTACCACTGTAGTGGTAAGATTTATTAGAATTGTGAAAAATTTAGCATAATTAAGGGTAGATTTACAACTGTTGTGAGTATACGTACCAGATTTATAAATGGATTAAGTTAAATTTATGGTGGATGAATTTACAATAATTGGGGTAACATTATAACATCAAAAGAAAAATTTACTACAACTTAGTGTTAAGTTAGAATGATTATAGATAAAGTTACTAATATATAGGCCAATTTTACTTTCATTTCAGTTAATATTACAATAACTTTGAATAATAATACAAACTTAAAAGTAAATGTATGATATCAATGTGATGCACTACTGTCGTATTTACGACAAATGTGATTAAAGTTGTCAATCATACTTTTATCACCATATCGGTTAGATTTAATATCATTAAGGATAGAATTACTATAAATTTGGAAAATCTTAAAATATCTGTGGGTAAGTTATCACAATTACGGATAGATTTACCACTATTGTGGGTTAGGATTCTATAATTGTGGACATATTTAAGAGTTTAGAGACATATTTATATCTATGGGTAATATTACAACATTTGTGAAAAAAATTATGATAATTATCGGTAAATTTACTACTCTTGATTTTCACATTGTTATCTATTGACCCAAAAAAATGTGATCGATTATACAACGAAGCAATAGATCATTGCACTTCATGTCATTGAACTACGTTTGTGATATTTCACAAGAGTTTAGGATCTATCGCACACATGTTTGAAATAGACCTTAAAATGTTAACAAAATGTTTGGAATCGATCACAAGCATCCTTGACTTAATTTTTTTGGTATTTAATCTTCAATTTTTTTTATTTACATTAAATATCAGCAATTTAAAGTTTAGTCTCATCAAATCATTAATACCAAATTGGGCTTTAATTTTATCAAATGCCATTTAATTCCACCAAATTAACATTCAACTTCAGCTAATTAAAGTTCAAATTATTCATCCAATTAACATTCAATTCATCAAATTAACATGCAATTCCTTTTCAAATCCTAGACCTCTCTACGCTGACCCAAGCCTAATCCCCTCACTGAAACCCAACAGTGATCTATCTCGTCCTATATATCCCATTCATCGGCCCTCGATAGACCCATCTTGCCATAAACCCTAATTTCCCTCTCATCAAACCTTTGAATCGTTAGCAAAAAACAATGCCGTCTATACCTACAATCACTAAGCCTTCTATATTTTGTTCTCCTGACCTATTTCATTGTGTTTTATTCCTCCACCTTTCTCTGATACACCCTATTCTACCCATAACCACGACAAAAAGACTAAAACCTTGGTTTCTGCAAGTTTGACTCCTCTATTTTGACTTTCTTCTTCTATGTTCACTAATTTTTGCCTAAAACCTATCTCTTAAGTACGCATATTCTCCAATATCTGCTAGCCTAAAACCACAATGGAACATGAGGAGTAGTCCTTAAGAGATAACTACCCAAGATTATCACTATTCACAAAGATCTCAAATTCCGAGGAGATTAAACAATCCATACTTATGGGTAAGATTTTCTCAAACTTAGTCCTTAATAAACAGGGGGTAAGCAATATCCTGTAGGGGACCTGGAAAATGAAGAAAGGTTTGTCGATCACTCAATGGGGAAAGAATACCTATATGTTTAGGTTCAAGGATGAAGGAGATAGAAATAAAATCCTCAATGAAGGCCCTAGTCGGTAATGGGATGCTTACTTGTTCTAAGGAAATGCCAATCTCGATCAACAGTCTGAGGCTATGAGTTTAACATGGTGCAATTTTGGGTCCAGATTTGCGGGTTGCCTTTTGAAATGATGACAAAGAACAGTGCCAGGAGATTGGGCCAAGTACTAGGGGAAACCACTCAGCTTGAGGAAATAGAGGAGGATATGGCCTTCGATTGTAACTAACTATGTGTAAGATGTCGCATCAACATTACCGAACCCTTAAAGAAGGGTTTCTTCCTAATAAGGGAAAACCTAGAGGATGTGTGGATTTCATTTAGGTGTGAAAGGTTATCGGATTTTTGTTATTGTTGTGGCAAAATCGAACATACTTGGGGATCTTGTCCATAAAAAGTTACCTACGAGGAATTTGGAAATACATATGGGTTAATGACACTTTGATCCCTAATTAGATAATCCGTCAAGTTTTTTGACAGACGTGTTATTTTTTTTGGACAGTATCACATGCTTAACACGTGATCATTTCGTCAAAAACTTAATGGTAGTGACCAAAGTGACCCGGATTGAATAATTTAGAGACCAAATTGACAAAATTGATCGAATGAGGACTAAATTGAGAAAAAAATGCATATTTTAGAGACCAAAAGTGTTATTAACCCTTATTGTTAATTTGATAAATTGAATTTTAACTAGATAAAATCGAATATTAATTTATAAACAGAATGCTAATTTGATGAATTAGATGCTAATTTGATGAATTGAATATTATTTTGGTGTTGATTTGATGAATTGAATGTTTATTAGATGATTTGCGATATTAATTTGATAAATTGAGTGTTAATAGAATGAATTTGAATATAGATTGGATCAATTGAATGTTAATTTTGTGTTAATTTAATTTTTTTTAATTAAGCCCATTACGAAAAATATTTGTTAATAACAAAAATTATAAAGAGGAGAGGACATAAACCTTGCCCCTTTATATAAAAAATTAAAAACTAAAAAATCTGCTTTGAAATGAAATTAGCAATTTAAAAGCTTTCCTAATTCTTCCACTAATGTGTTAAAAAACATTGCCGAAACATTCATTTGGAGATATTCTATGAAACTTCACTCATTTTCCATGGCCCACCTTCCACTCAATTTGTCTTTATCACAATGCCTTGTCCTGTCATGTCTCCCACTAATGCATGAATTATAGAATAAAATATGGAAAATGTTATATAAGGCAAATGAAACTTAAAAATTAAAACTCAAATATATATTATCTCTTGGATGAGTGTGGGATGAGTAGATCCTACCGAAAAAATTAATGGGATTCATTCATCCAAATGATGATATATATTTCAATTGTAATTTTTTAAGTTTGATTTGACTTTTGTAGCATTGGTCATAAAATATTCCTTGCTTGAGGAGAAAAAGCCACCACCCAACTAAAAAGGAAAGTCCCATGATCCTTTTAAAAATGAAGTCCGCTAGAAAAGCAAATAAAAACCCACAAAAACTGCCCCTTGAATCACTCATGGGAGTATTTTCATTCTTTCCAAAGCCTTTGAAGAGTCCAAAATGCATGCTTGCATCCCACTCACGCCAATCCATTGCCCAAGCCCAACTATCCAACCTTTCCTTATCCTAGCCTTAACTTTGTCTCCATAATCAAAATTCAGAAGTTTTGCTCCTCTTCTTTACACTTCCTTTTTCTCTCAGCATTATTGAGCCTTGCCAATAATTTTTTGGACTTAGTCATAACAGACTTATAATCCATTTTAGTCACTAAACCATCCTCCTCCCCATCAGAGATAAATTCTTTGGTGTTCTCATGAAGAAAGGACTCTTCGACATAGTCGTCTTGAAAGAAAGTTCCTTTTGATTTCAATACTTGGTGAATTTCTTCCCTGGACATTTTTGGAATAACCTCCTCCTGACTACGGATATGCTTATGAACTTCCTCCACCATTTCCTTGGTAATAACTGAAGGCTTGTACAGTGGCAAAAAGGTGTAGCATTAGCCCTTAACCCACTAAATTCCTCCATTATTATAGGATCCAAAGCTTGCTTATTCATAGAACATGGACCATACTCCAAAGAAACTTCATACAAAGAATGAGACTTTCAATACTATAATTCGGATCATCATCTGAACTTGAGAAAATTTCACCATCTTCATGATCCAGATTAACAAAATTGAAAGAAACTCTATAATGCTCCCCCTGTAATACCATATCCAATGCACCTGTATTTAAAAATCTGTGACAGGCCTAATTGAAACTGACATTGACAACAATAAGAGATAGAGCCATGTTTAGACAGGGGAGGCCAGACCCCCTCAGCTTTCCAAGAACCATGTATCTTTGAGAAAATATTGATTGAAACAATGATATTACATCATCAGTGATATGAAGTATTATCAATTAATAATTATATATCACATCATGGATCCCACTATTTTAGTAACTTTCAAAATCACCATGTTGAAACTTTAGTGTAGTGGGGTTCATTTATTTTACATGTTGTATTATTATTCTTTTTTTTTTATTTTTTTATCAAGGTTGAATTATTATTCATTAATATGGCCATTACATTAAATATTTACTTGTATATCTGTATACACAAATCTGTCACTATATCCCACTTTTCCACTTTGTTTTTTTTACCCAAATAACGTAGGAAGTCATCCAATATAACTTCATTACATCCTGATAAAAAAACTTCTTTACATCTTGGACTGCCAGAAGCCATAAGGTCACTGTAGTAATTAGAATTGCGTCACTTTTTTGCATTGTCTTATGTTACGTGTGGATGACATCTCTTGACGATATCCACTCAAATCATTTTACTCTCTCTTCTCTCTCCACCGACACTCTAAAGTGTCTCATCCACAGATGTTTGCTAGTTGGGTATTTGTTGAAGTTGAATCCTTGATCACATTCGAAGAGCGGTAGCCGAGTGTAAGGAGTAAGGATTTAACAAGTCCGACCATTATATTTGATATTAAATTTTGTCCCTGAAAATTCGGTCTTTTTTACTGAGTTTGAGATAAATATTTAAGAGGAGTTGAGTTAGAGTGTTAGGGTCGAAGATTTTAGACTCAATTTTCAATTCTAAATTAGACAATCAAATCATGCCATGTTCAAGTAGATAAGATTTTATCGGTTCATGTAAGATTTGGGTGCTTTGATTTTCTTTTTCAACTTATGATGAGGATTTTTAAACAACAGTAAAATAATATTGTTCGTCATCTGATTTCGTCCCTGGCAACCGTGCATAGCTTCCATTGTATAGAAACCTTGTTTTTCTCAGAGGTTGAAAGAATGAATTTAATTCATTTATAATCAATCCTTATTGAGAGCCCCATTAGGGTACAAGGGTAGTTGCTTCTGCCATTATCATTCTAACTCCTTGAAAACCTGTACTCTTCATCTACCCCATTAAATGATGAGAATGTACTTTTCATTGCTAGAAACTATATTACGATGCCAATGGCATGGCCTATTCACGGCCAGAAACTATTCTACGACGTAGATATTTCCACGCAGACAACATATAATTTGATTTATTCTAGACACTATAGTTTTGAGATAAGGTTAGCAAACAATTTGGGTGGACTATTCTCAACCTAAAAATATTCATTCTCACCCCATTAAAGTTTCAACTATAAAACTACTAAACTCACCTTTTCTATACACGTCCCACTATAGACTAACCCCACCCCATTAACAATTAAATCCAATCCAAACTAAAATTTAAATCTCACCATTGCATAGTTAAAATTTTCATATCTATCACTTGCTCATCCAAATATAGTATCTTGTCTCGCCTGTGTGTATATGTGTGTGTATGTGTGTGTGCGCGTGTGTGGGTGTGTGTGTGTGTGTGTGTGAGAGAGAGAGAGAGAGAGAGAGAGAGAGAGAGAGAGAGAGAGAAATCAAGCCCCAACAACAACAAGTGATTGAAAAAGACATCAAGCCTCAACAATAACAAGTGATTGAACTGAAGTTCTTTTTTAATCAAACAAACTATTTTTTTTATATATAAAAGAACCGTTCCATCATATCAATTACGACAAGTATTAAAACCCACATGAACAATTTTGATTTACATATAAAGATGCAAAAGATCTCTTATATATTACTTACATTATGATGCAACATGAATCCAAATAACTGTATCACACTAAAATATTTAAAAAATCTTGATTGCTAAAAAAAATAGACAACCATTTACTTAATCATTCCGTGTATGCTACTAATACCCCTCTGAATTTCTTTCCAAGAACAACTAGAAGTCAGGTTCTCTCATATGTGTGTGAAAAAAATATATTTTCATAGCAAAACATATACAAAAAAAATATTAAACTTGACACTAATACTCACTTGTATATCACCCGAGAAATCCATGTTAGATTACCAAGTTGAGTATATGACATTCAGGTGTGTGAAACAACGCATAGAAAGAAGCCCAAAAAGTGAGAAGATATTGAGGTGGGAATAATTTATGAGTCAGATGTATTTTACTTGGAATAGGTTTAGTTATTAATTGGGTGGGAGAAAAATGGGGTGGGGTTAGTCTATAATCGGGTATATATAGAAGGGATGAACTTAGTAGTGTTATAGTTGAGACTTTAATGGGGTGGGAATAGATCCCATCCAAAATCTTTTTATGCCATACCCAAAAAATATTTCATGTAGTAGATCTTAATTCGATTTATTCTAGTCATTACTGTACAAATAATATAGTGATGTCAAACAATAAGTTTTTTGTATACATGTTATATACTTGTTAAACAAAAACAAAGATATAGTGCTAAAAAGTGAGAGTGTGTTTGGTAATCTTTTCAGTTTTCTATTTTCAAAAAAAAAGTGAAAATAGAAACAATTTTTGTTTTTTTTTCTATAATAAAAAGTTGAAACAAAAAATTTGTTTGATTGTCAGTTCTGATTGAAAATTTATAAAAACTAAAACATAAAATGTTTGGTAACTACTTCAATTTCTGTCATATTAAGTAGCTTTATATTAATTATATGTTAAAAACTAAATCAAAATTCATTGTCTCAATACATACACTCATCAAGTAAGAGACAAATCAAAATAGTTGAATCACATAAGTATATAGGTCAAAGCAAAAATTGAACAGATCTTCAAGATTAGTAGGTCCAAGCAAATCCATCACTAGAACATTATAGTCTCCTCCCACACCGAACCATCTCAATTTAGGAATTCTAGCTGAAATTATTAGAAGTATTGCAATTATAATATTGTTTGGCAAAGCTTCCAGCTCGTGCCCCCCTTCTGGATGTCGCCCATGGAGTTGACAGAATTGAGGAAACAGTTGAACGAGCTGCTTGATTTTGGCAACATGAAACCCTCCAAGGCGCCATACAGAGCCCCAGTGCTATTCCAAAAGGAGAAAGTGACTATCAAGAAAAAATACCCTATTTTGAATATTGGTGATTTATTCGATAGGCTCTCTAAATAAACTTTCTACACAAACTTGGACTTGAGGATTGGGTATTGGCACGCTAGAATTGCAGAAGAAGGTGAATCCAAAACTACTTGTGTTACTCGTTATGGTTCATTTGAATTCCTTGTAATGCCATTTGAGCTCAAAAAAGCCCATGCTACTTTCTGTAATTTAATGAATGATGTTTTCTATGATTACATCAATATGTTTGTAGTTGTTTACTTAGATTACGTTGCAATCTATAGTTATTCATTGGAGGATCACTTAGACCATCTAAAGACGGTGTTCTCACGGGTTAGGGGTTGGGTGTCCATGTCATAGAACCTTTCTCTAGCCAAGAATCCAATTATTGATCGAATCAGGGCGGATCCAATTCATTGAAAAATGAAAGGCTATTCAAAGAAGAGAAATGCCCCAACTGATTTGCTCAAGAAGAACTTGAAAAGGGACTAGAATGGTGCTTGCCAAACTATTTTTGAGAAACTGAAGCATGCAGCGTCTTCTGCACCGATGCAGAAACTGGTAGACTTTGATTTACTCTTTGAACTGCACACTGATGCCTCTGACTATACCATTGAAGGAGTCCTCATTTAGGAAGAACACCTTATTGCCTTTGAAAGTCAGAAGCTCAAAGATGCAGAACAACGCTACTCAGCACACAAGAAGGCAATGATTGTTGTGGTGCATTGCCTTGAAATTTGGAGGCATTACCTTTTGGGAACGAAGTTCGCTGTTTTGATGAACAATGTGGTGAATACTTACTTCAAGTCCCAGAAGAAACTGACTCCAAAGCCTGGTGGCAAGAGTTTCTTGCTGAGTTTGATTTCATGTGGGTTCACAAGCCCAAAAGGCAGAACCAAGTTGCTAATGCATTAAACAGGAATGAGGTTCATGACTATGTTGCTGCACTTTCCATTGTGCAAACCGACTTTCTTGAAAGAGTCAAAGAATAGGTCCAGACTGATGTTGCCTACGACAAACTGAAGCAACAAGTCAGTAAAGGCTTGGTTCATAGATATTAGCTGGAAGATGACTTACTCTACGCCAAGGGAGGCATACTCTAAGTCAAGGGAGGCAAACTATATGTCCTTCTAGGAGGGGGACTGAGGCAAGATTTGATTTGGGAAACACATAACTCCCAATGAGCTGGACATCTAAGAGTCGAGATGATGCTGGCATTATTGTCTCGCTCATACTACTGGCCTAAGATGGAAGATGACCTTGAGGCATATGTTATGACTTGTCTAGTTTGCCAACTTGATAAGGTTGAGAAGTAGAAGACAGGGGTTTGCTGCAGCCCCTACCCATTCCTGCCAGACTGTGGCAATCAGCTTCAATGGACTTCATATGCAACGTGCCAAATATGGATGGCATGCAGTTGATTATGGTGGTGGTTGATCGATTTTCCAAGTATGTGGCATTCATTCATATGCTCCATGCTTGCCCTACAGATGTTGCTACAGTACTATTTTACAAATACGTGGTTAAGTACTTTGGCTTGTTGGAAGACATAGTCAGTAATCGTGACACACGGTTCACTGATAGATTTTGGATAGTGCAGTTCAATATCATGAGTTATGAGTTGAAATTTTCTACAATAAGTCACCCTTAGATAGATGGTCAGACTGAACAAATCAATGTCTTGCTAGAGGATTATATGCGGCACTATGTCACTGCAAGTCAGAAAAATTGGGTGGAGTTGGTGAATACTGCCCAATTTTGCTATTACTTGCAAAAGTCTTATGCTACAAGAATGAGTACTTTTGAATTGGTTATGGGACAACAAGCACTTACTCCTCATGAAGTGGTGAAATAGAGAACCGGAGGTAGATGTCCCGCTACATACCGGTTTGGTAATTCCAAGCAAGAGTTGCTTGACGAAGCAAATAACAGCTTAGCTAAAGCTGCTCGTCTGATGAAGAAATATGTAGATCAAGGTCACAGGCCACTAGAATTTCAAGTTGGCAATCAAGTTTTACTAAAATTAACTCCTGCAATTTGGAAAAAGGATCAATAGCAAAATAGTGCACCATGGGCTGGTTCCTAATTATGACGGTCCCTTCGAAGTGACGAAGAAGATTGAGAATGTAGCCTATCGGTTGAAACTACCTAATCGATTGAAAATTCACCAAAGTTTTCATATGAATTTTTTGAAGTTTTTCCATGAAGACTTGTTGAATGCTGGAAGGAGATAAGCCAAGAAGGCTCCGCTTTTAATCAGGAAACTGTTTAACTAGGAAGTCGACAACATTCCATCTCTTAGGATCATGGATCAGAGTAAGAAGAATCGCATGACTGATTTTTTGGTTCATTAGAAAGGTGGTTTCAAGGCAGATGCTAGTTGGAAAAGAGATGTTACTCTTTTCCAGTTTGAGAAACAAATCAAAGAGTATTGAGACAACCTTTTGATGAGGACGTCGAGTTCTTTTGATGAGGGTGGTTTGTTACACCCTTAGCTAGTTGGCATGGCTATGGCATGCGGGTGCCTCACCCAAGGGTGCCCCATGCCTTACCCAACATGGGGGTGTGCTTGCCTAAGCACCCTTTAGAGAAAAGATGACTTCTTTAGGACTTGGTCATGTGCTTGGTTTGGTATCAAAGGTATTCGACAAAAATTTCAGGTGGAATGCAGCGATTATGCCCTAGGCTCTTGTCATTATAACTCTTCAGCCACATGATGTCAATTGCTGCCACAAGGGAATTGTCTCCTAATGCTATTATAGGGGATGCTTCGCGAAGGGGTTCCAGGCCAGCAACCCTAGTAACCTTTATGCTCCCTAGCCTTGGCACACCAAAGCAAGGCACCAATACCTGAGATATGGGGCCGATGATCAGTGGGACCCATCAATGGTGGCAACCTCATACATGATTGAGTAAGGCAGCACATACATGGACACGTTGGACACAAGCAAGCAATCAAGGCTAATTGTGTGGGCCTGAATTGTGATGTATTGAAAGCTTGGAAGACCAAGTCATGGGTTGTGCATGGCTTGGCACGTGGGCAAGGGAAGATCAGATGTTGTGGGCTATCAAGGATGTTAAGTGTACGTCATGTGATGTGGTTCCAAGCAGTTGAAGCATGTGCACAACATGTAAGAGGTTTTTTTTTTAGGCAGAATGTGATAGGGTTATGTGTGACGCCCCAATTTCCGGGGGTCCTATATTAACCGTTGATCATCCTTCAACCCGCGGAATTACACGTGGATGTCACTCAACCCAACACCACGGCGATAGCATCCCCTTAGCTGGGATCATAACTCACAAATGTAAACTGGATTCAATTATTCATTGGGTTCAACCAAGATCCAACATACCAGGATTTATACTCCATTATAGTTCATTTATATCATTGGAGGGAAGGAAAGCATAGACCGAAAATAAGGTAAAGCAGTTTAAAAATCTAAAAATTCTTGAAAGTGTACCGGTACACTGTGTACCGGTACAATATCGTACCGGTACTGCGTATCGGTACGGTTTGCCTACTGGAAAGTGCGTACCGGTACCCTACCGTACCGGTACACTGTACCGGTATTTTCTGCCCAGTTTTGCCTTTTTCAACCATTTTTCATTTTCAATTCATTCAAAACCTCCCAAAATCATCCAATACATGTTTGATAAGAATTCTCATATAAAACATAATTTGTACAAGTTCCATTACAATTAATTCCATACATTTATACATCAAAATAGTATTTTCACAAAAGCTTTACAAAATAAACCATAAAAGCCACAAGTTGGCTTTCTTCAACCTTGGGGCTCGAATTTGGGAGCCGTCTGCCAGTGTACATCCTGCACCTGAAATGTTTTTCCCACGAAGGGTGAGCCAACGCCCAGTAGAGTAGATCCTACAAAGGCTACTCCCCCCTAGATGCTCATGCTCATGCAACATTCATTCCTTATAAGGATATGCATTCTAAGTTGGAATGCAACAATACCATGCCATGAAATGAGATGACACTCACTCATGCACTTCAACCCGAGTCCTCACCGACTCCCACTACACGATGCAATGCCAAAGTGTTTCATTTCATCATTTATGTTCACATCAAATGACATTTTCAAAACTAGGGTCTTTCTTGGGATTGGATATTCATGGACTTACACCAAGGGTCATCCATACCCACACACTTTATGGACTCTTACACCAATGGAGTGCATCTCCCAAATCACCGGGCCTTGCACCCGAGAGGTCGTCATGCCTCTTCTTGCTAACCCCAACCCAATTTATCATGCAACCAAGCAGCTTAGCTCGGTCTTCGACCCAACTTTTCTCAAGCCATACCGTCAATCACCAAGTGTGGTGTTGACATCAACCATGCACACACCCATGTGATGAGATGCTCCCGTGCATATGCAATGTCATGTCCCATTTCATGCAACATAATGCTCAATATGTCAAGAACAACACATGAACAATTTCAACATGCGCATTCAACTACAAATCATATCATAAGCATATGATTCCACAAGTTAAACTTAAGCATGTTATTTCAATTCAATTAAAACAACAATTTCCAAATACTCATGGCATTTCACCAAACACCTTCAACGCATAATTTATATAACACATAGCATTCCTTTAATTTTACTAAGTTACATAGTAAATCACATGTAACTTCCATATACCAAAATCAAGCTAGCAATTAGCTTAAACCATTTCTATGCTCACTTTTCTATTTCTATAAACATAAACATACATATAAAAGTCTATTCATATGCATAAACATATCAAACCCTTAAACTACCAACATCTAAGGAAAGATTAATCCAAGGTAGGAAGAACCCTACCTCTTGAAGCTTGAAATGAAGACTAGGCTTCAAGAACACACCAAGAACAACCCCAAAATCTCAAGACTATTGATTTCTCCAAAACTTTGCCTTTTGATCTTTGGTGAAACTCCTCATTCTTGGTACCCACGCGTAGCCCTAGTCACGTAGAGCAACTTTAAGTCTTGGTCCAACGAATTCTGAGCGACGGAACTCCGGGAAATCGAAGGAGAAGCTTGAAGAATCAAGGTTTTCTCTCTTCTCTCTTCTCTCTTCTCTCTCTATGGCCGGCCAAAGGGGCTGAACAATGGGATATTTCTGTTGAAATATCTCATTTAAGTCCCTATTTATAATTTTAAATACTCGGCCTACGTCGCGCCACACGTCCTTCGCTTAATCGGATCCGATTTCGTTCCGAAACGACTTATTTGATCTCGGTTTAAGTTCAAATTAATTTTATTTGAACTTTAATTCAATTTTAAGGAAATTTTATAAAATTTATTTATGGGGACGTTCGTGAGGTCATTCGCCACGCAGTCGCCTCGAACGACGTGTAAAAATCTGACTCTCTCGGAATTCGACGAAATTTGACAAGGTGACTAGATTTCGTGATACGAATCCAACGGCGAACTCCGTTTCCTCATCCGAGGTCTAGAGCATGAGTATTTCAAATAAGCATGAGGATGGCAAATGACCATTTTGCCCTTATTCACAAAAATTTCAAATTTGCCCGGGTTTTACATTCTTCCTCCCTTAAAAAGAATTTCATCCCCGAAATTCACACACACATACATGCAATCACATGCATATGCTATAGTCATGTAATAGTAAATGACTATAAAAACGTACCTCTATCCTTAAACAAGAAAGGATAATTGGCAAGTACGGTGTTCTCGCGCTCCCATGTCGCCTCTTCCACTCCCCGGTGCTGCCATAGCACCTTCACTAGCCTCACGGTCTTGCCTCGCAAAATCTGATCTCGGCTATCCATGATACGCACCGGTCCCTCCTCGAAGGTCCCATCCGCATCAACAACAAGCTCGCCCTAATCCACCACATGAGTCGGATCTGGGGTGTATTTCCGGAGCATAGAGACATGGAATACCGCATGAACACCTGATAGGTTTGGCGGTAACGCCAACCGGTAAGCGACCGTACCAACCCTCTCAAGTATCTTAAAGGGCCCGATATACCTCGGTGACAGCTTTCCTCGCTTGCCGAACCTGACTACTCCTCTCGTAGGCATCACCTTCAAGAAGACATGATCTCCCACCTCAAACTCTAGAGGTCGCCACCGTCTATCGGCGTAGCTCTTCTGCCGACTCTGAGCCGTGAGAAGACGCTTCCGTATCAAGCCCACCTTCTCTGAGGTGTCTCTAACCAAGTCCGAACCCGTAGCAAGTCTCTCTCCAACCTTTGTCCAACAAACCGGAGATCGACATGGCCTCCCATACAGTGCCTCGTAGGGTGCCATCTGTATGCTCGCCTGATAACTATTGTTATAGGCGAACTCCACCAAGGGTAAATGATCTTCCCAACTACCCTTGAGATCTAGGACACATGCCCGTAGCATGTCCTCTAATGTCTGAATGGTCCTCTCAGACTGACCGTCCGTCTGGGGATGAAAAGCAATGCTCATCATCAGTTGTGTCCCCATGGCTCGTTGGAAACTCTCCCAAAAATGAGCCGTAAACCTAGGATCCCGATCCGACACTATAGATACGGGTACCCCACGCAACCGGACAATCTCCCGTATATATAACCTGCAGAATTCCTCCAGTGTGAAGGTCATCCGCACAGCCAAAAAGTGTGCCGACTTCGTTAGCTGGTCCACTATCACCCATACCGCGTCATGTCCCTGCAATGTCCGTCGCAAATGAGTCACAAAATCCATCGTGACATGTTCCCACTTCCACTCAGCTACCTCCAATGGCTGGAGTAACCCTGCTGGTCTCTGGTGTTCAGCCTTCACTTGCTGACACGTGAGACATCTACTAACAAAATCGCCAACCTGTCGCTTCATCCCATTCCAATAATACTGGTGACGAAGATCATGATACATCTT
Source organism: Ilex aquifolium (assembly GCA_951799425.1). Classification (NCBI taxonomy): domain Eukaryota; kingdom Viridiplantae; phylum Streptophyta; class Magnoliopsida; order Aquifoliales; family Aquifoliaceae; genus Ilex; species Ilex aquifolium. Next base: position 31,950,720 of record OX637393.1, read on the forward strand.
CGTGCCTCCTGGATGAACCGCAAAACGGGAGCAATGAAACTCCCTAAGGATCTCCTCTCTCAGATCTTCCAACTGAGGAACCACAACCCTTCCTCGATACCGAAGACTACCATCCGAGTGAATGGCCCAGCCCTCGTCACCTGTACCTGCCTGTACACGGTCCCGGATGGACAATAGCTCCGTGTTCTGACTCTGGGACTCAACAACCCTGCTCAGTAGGGAAGGCGTAGCCACCAAACTCCCCAAAGTACCCTGAGTCTGACCCATATAACATAGCCCGAACTGTCCACAGTCTCGATCATCTGCCACTCTCGGGAAGCCACACTAGCCAAGACTCCCCGTGACTTCCGGCTGAGTGCGTCAGCTACCACATTTGCCTTACCGGGATGGTAATGCAAAGTGCAGTCATAGTCCTCCAGAAACTCCATCCACCTGCGTTGCCTCATGTTGAGGTCCCGCTGTGTAAAGATGTACTTCAGACTTCTGTGGTCTGAAAACACCTCGAACTGCTCACCGTATAAATAGTGGCGCCAAGCCTTCAAGGCAAAGACAATGGCTGCCAACTCCATGTCACGTGTGGGGTAACTCTGCTCGTGGTTCTTTAACTGCCGAGAACTATAAGCTACCACTCTCCCGGACTGCATCAAGACGCATCCAAGTCCGTCCTTAGAGGCATCACAATACACTGTGTACCTCTGTCCCCTTTTTGGGATTATCAGAATAGGAGCTGAAATAAGCCTCCTCTTCAACTCCTGGAATGCCTTCTCACATGAATCATTCCACTCAAACTTAACCTCCTTCCGGGTCAACCTCGTCATAGGTGCAGCTAGTCGGGAGAAGTCCTCAATGAACCTCCTGTAATACCCCGTCAATCCCAAGAAACTACGTATCTCGAAGACTGACTTCGGCCTCTCCCAATTCATGACTGCCTCAACCTTCTCCGGATCTACGGATACACCCGAAGCCGACACCACATGTCCCAAAAATTTCACCTCAGTAAGCCAAAATTCACACTTGCTGAACTTGGCATACAACTGATGGTCTCTCAAGGTCTGGAGAACGACCCTCAAGTGACCCTCATGCTCCTCCTTAGACTTGGAGTAGATCAAGATGTCGTCAACAAAAACCACGACGAACTGATCAAGGTAGGGTTGGAACACCCTATGCATGAGATCCATGAATGCCGCTGGGGCGTTCGTCAATCCGAATGGTATCACTGTGAACTCGAAATGCCCATACCGCGTCCGAAACGCCGTCTTAGGGATATCTGCCTCCCTAACTCTCAACTGATGGTAACCGGTGCAGAGATCTATCTTGGAGTAGACCCGCGCCCCTCTCAGCTGATCAAACAAGTCATCAATCCTCGGCAAAAGGTACCTATTCTTGATAGTAACCCTATTCAACTGCCGGTAGTCTATGCATAGTCGAAGGGTTTTGTCCTTCTTCTTTGCAAATAACACCGGAGCGCCCCAAGGTGAGGTACTCGGTCTAATGAACCCCCTGTCCAACAATTCCTGCAATTGGACCTTGAGTTCTTGCAACTCAGCAGGCGCCATCCTATGTGGAGTCATAGAAATGGGCAATGTACCAGGATGCAACTCTATAGTGAAGTCTACATCCCTATGTGGAGGTAATCCCGGTAGTTCATCCAGAAAAACATCCTCATAATCACTCACAAACCGAGGTAGACCCAACTCATGTCTCACCTCGTCCTCCAGGGTAAGGCTTGCTAGTCAACCCATCAACTGTCCGTGCCATCTAGAGTCGTACACGGCTTGAGGAAAAGCATCGTGCTTATCCCCCAGAAACATGAAACAAACCCCATTCGGTGTGTAAGCAGTGACTCGGTGTGCCGCCAACCAATCCATTCCCAGGATTACATCGAACTCCGACATGTCCATGACCCGAAGGTCCACAGTGAGTAGAATCCCTGAGATCTCTAGCTCACAACCCCGACATATCTGATCAACTCTCACCCTAGCTCCTAGGAGAGAATTTACATGCAATGGCTTTTCCAAGGTTTCGACCTCTAAGCCCAAATCCCTCACACAAGTCAAATAGCAAAATAGTTTTACAAGGCATCCCAAAATAGGAATCAATACTCAAACATCAAGAGTTTTCTCATTGTCTCACTAGGGGGGGCATATGCCTCTCATTAGTAGACATTTATACCATGAACCCTCCCGTTCATCTGCTTTCGCACTCCCAAGGTTATGTTTTCTAACCTAGTGCGTTCATTTACATATACATTCTATAATGCATATAATCCACATAGCACATAGCACATAACATGTAGCATATAAACACATAAGATGAAATGCACAATGCATGCAATGGTCTAGACCCATGCCCATCAAGCCCTAGGTAAATCGTATACCTATGCTCTGATACCAAGCTGTGACGCCCCAATTTCCGGGGGTCCTATATTAACCGTTGATCATCCTTCAACTCGCGGAATTACCCGTGGATGTCACTCAACCCAACACCACGACGATAGCATCCCCTTAGCTGGGATCATAACTCACAAATGTAAACTGGATTCAATTATTCATTGGGTTCAACCAAGATCCAACATACCAGGATTTATACTCCATTATAGTCCATTTACATCATTGGAGGGAAGGAAAACATAGACCGAAAATAGGGTAAAACAGTTTAAAAATCTAAAAATTCTTGAGAGTGTACCGGTACTGCGTACCGGTATGGTTTGCCTACTGGAAAGTGCGTACCGGTATTTTCTGCCCAGTTTTGCCTTTTTCAACCATTTTTCATTTTCAATTCATTCCAAACCTCCCAAAATCATCCAATACATGTTTGATAAGAATTCACATATAAAACATAATTTGTACAAGTTCCATTACAATTAATTCCATACATTTATACATCAAAATAGAATTTTCACAAAAGCTTTACAAAATAAACCACAAAAGCCACAAGTTGGCTTTCTTCAACCTTGGGGCTCGAATTGGGAGCCGTCCGCCAGTGTACATCCCGCACCTGAAATGTTTTTCCCACGAAGGGTGAGCCAACGCCCAGTAGAGTAGATCCTACAAAGGCTACTCTTCCCTAGATGCTCATGCTCATGCAACATTCATTCCTTATAAGGATATGCATTCTAAGTTGGAATGCAACAATACCATGCCATGAAATGAGATGACACTCACTCATGCACTTCAACCCGAGTCCTCACCGACTCCCACTACACGATGCAATGCCAAAGTGTTTCATTCCATCATTTATGTTCACATCAAATGACATTTTCAAAACTAGGGTCTTTCTTGGGATTGGATATTCATGGACTTACACCAAGGGTCATCCATACCCACACACTTTATGGACTCTTACACTAATGAAGTGCATCTCCCAAATCACCGGGCCTTGCACCCGAGAGGTCGTCATGCTTCTTCTTGCTAACCCCAACCCAATTTATCATGCAACCAAGCAGCTTAGCTCGGTCTTCGACCCAACTTTTCCCAAGCCATACCGTCAATCACCAAGTGTGGTGTTGACATCAACCATGCACACACCCATGTAATGAGATGCTCCCGTGCATATGCAATGTCATGTCCCATTTCATGCAACATAATGCTCAATATGCCAAGAACAACACATGAACAATTTCAATATGTGCATTCAACTACAAATCATATCATAAGCATATGATTCCACAAGTTAAACTTAAGCATGTTATTTCAATTCAATTAAAACAACAATTTCCAAATACTCATGACATTTCACCAAACACCTTCAAGGCATAATTTATATAACACATAGCATTCCTTTAATTTCACTAAGTTACATAGTAAATTACATGCAACTTCCATATACCAAAATCAAGCTAGCAATTAGCTTAAACCATTTCTATGCTCACTTTTCTATTTCTATAAACATAAACATACATATAAAAGTCTATCCATATGCATAAACATATCAAACCCTTAAACTACCAACATCTAAGGAAAGATTAATCCAAGGTAGGAAGAACCCTACCTCTTGAAGCTTGAAATGAAGACTAGGCTTCAAGAACACACCAAGAACAACCCCAAAAGCTCAAGACTATTGATTTCTCCAAAACTTTGCCTTTTGATTTTCGGTGAAACTCCTCGTTCTTGGTACCCACGCGTAGCCCTAGTCACGTTGAGCAACTTTAAGTCTTGGTCCAACGAATTCCGAGCGACGGAACTCCGGGAAATCGAAGGAGAAGCTTGAATAATCAAGATTTTCTCTCTTCTCTCTTCTCTCTCTATGGCCGGCTTAAGGGGCTGAACAATGGGATATTTCTGCTGAAATATCTCATTTAAGTCCCTATTTATAATTTTAAATGCTCGGCCTACGTCGCGCCACACGTCATTCGCTTAATCGGATCCGATTTCGTTCCGAAACGACTTATTTGATCTCGGTTTAAGTTCAAATTAATTTTATTTGAACTTTAATTCAATTTTAAGGAAATTTTATAAAATTTATTTATGGGGACGTTCGTGAGGTCATTCGCCACGCAGTCGCCTCGAACGACGTGTAAAAATCTGACTCTCTCGGAATTCGACGAAATTTGACAGGGTGACTAGATTTCGTGATACGAATCCAACGGCGAACTCCGTTTCCTCATCCGAGGTCTAGAGCATGAGTATTTCAAATAAGCATGAGGATGACAAATGACCATTTTGCCCTTATTCACAAAAAGTTCAAATTTGCCCGGGTTTTACATTATGAGCTACTGAAGGCATGTGCACATCAGGTGAGGCAATTGCTGACATGTGCAAATCGTGCCATGTTCCGTAGATGTTCAGCACATTGTGGGGAATGGCAGAATCACCCGCTATCCTTAAGGGTAAATCTGATTTGTGTATGTATTCCTAGCAATTGGGGATGTCAACTGCATGACTTAGTTGGCCAGAGTTGGATGGTGGCAACATTGCCTAGGCGGTTTGATTGCAATTGCCATTATATAGCTTTTATACACACATGTTGGGGTTTGCAGTAACCCTAGAGAGTTTGACCACGTTTTTGTAAGCAAACCCTTAGCCAAAAATCCTTTAAGTTTATTGAGAATAAAAAGGTTGGATTGTTTGGCCTGTAATCTTGTGTGTCTTTGTGTATTTGAAGCTTGTGCATATTTTGTTCGATAGAGTGTTTCTGTGAACGATTGTGTGAGTTTGGCTAGGACAAAATATTAAATCTTGATGCCATCACAACATAAAAAATCGAGTTAAATTTGACCCCTAGTATCATCAATATCCATTAAAATATCTATGTTGTTTAACGTAATAGGAAAAATGACTCCCTCTTGTTTGAACTACGTGTGGTGTATGCCTCCACTACGTGTAATAACCATATGATCTCTCAACTTCCTACATCTTCAATTGCTAATTCAATGAACCAACCGTAATTTATTATCTCTCAACTTCCTCCATCTTCAATTGCTGATTCAATGAACCAAACGTAATTTATTATCTCTCAACTTCCTCCATCTTCAATTGCTGATTCAATGAACCAACCGTAATTGATCCAACTTTCCATGCCGATCATTCTCCATGGCACCAACCAACTCCCATTCTCCCCTTGGCAATGTTTTTTAATGTGTAAGGATAATTATTATTACACTGAAACATTACCCATTATAATTAAAAATAATGTTATTGGGACCTAGATTATTGACCTAATTCAATACAATTATTGATATAACAATGAATCCCATTTAACATTAGAACATATTGCTGATTTAACGATTGCAGTGAATTAGATCAATAAATTAGGTCATTAAATTATGTTCAAGGAGCATTGCACTATAACTAAAACACAATACGTCCACACTAACATATACATATAAACATGTAAAAAAAACTTGAAAAAAGAGGCATGATAAAACTTACAAATAAAAAATTGACCTTTTAACCTTCTGATTGAAAGAAACTAGCGAAAATAAGAGATGATTCCCTCTCGATCCTCGAAATTCAGTTTTTTTTTTTTGGTCATACAATATTATTGAGAGGGTGGTGACGAGATTCGAACTCATGACCTTAAAGTCCCATAACAAAAATAATAGCCATTGGAGCAGATGCTAACCTCATCCTTTAAATTGAGTCAAACTGTAGATAATGAAGTCCAGTGAACCACAAAAGCAAGATGAAAACCTTCTCCGAAGACTCTTATCATTATTGCAGACTCTTAAGGCCAGAATCCATGCAATTTTCACAGAGAGTGATGTGGTCAAATCCTAATCTCACCATTCTTATAGGGCAATTTCATTATCTTAAAAATCCTTTATTTGTAGTTAGATCTAACTCGGTTAATAAAAAAAAAAGAAAAGAAACTAGATTTAACTCGAGAGAGGATCCTGATGAACGATATTTTTATGAGTGTGATGATTAGTACTTAAAAGTAGCATTTTACTATGCCTTTTTTAGACTAATTGTACTTTGATAGAGTTTAAGTGATGTATTTTCAGGTCCTAAACTGAACAAGGACTCAAGAACAACAAGTATCACACTTGAATGTAACACCAACACATTAGGGCACAAAATTGAAGAAGCTTGGAGCACAGCCAGAACGTTCGAACGTCCACTTGAACTGTAGCAGTCCTGACTGCTGAGAGAAGGCGTGTTGCAACCAAGAAAGAAGACTCTGAAGCTCTGAGGCACTTGAGTGTCACGTTCGAACGCCAACTCACATTCGAACGTCCACTTGAGTTGATTGAGGACCAGACTACTGCATAGAGTGTGGAAATGAACTTCACAGAAGACCACATACCACTCGAGTGAGAGGGTCAGAGCACATCTAGCGTTCGAACGCCCATAATGCAAAGACAGAAGAAACGTTCAAACGCCAACTCACATTCGAACGTTCTCCACAGACTGGCAGCAGAGTAGTTGGTTTTTCACTTGGACTTGGGCGGCATACACTATTCCTTCACCCCCTCTTGGCTCCTCCTCTTGCCTATAAATACTCCCATTGTTGGAGAGCTAAGGGAGACCAAGTAGAGAGGTTGATGGAGGCTTAGACTCTCACCAATATTGTTGTAGAGTAATTTTACATTTTCTTATATGAAGTAGTTGTTTTAGAGATTAGTTTGGCTTAGTCCAACATCTCTTAGCTTGTTATAAAATCAGTCTTATGCTTATGCTTTCATTTTCATGCATAGAGGGAGATAGCTTACCTTTGGTTGTGGATCACCCTCCAAAAGTGACTATCTTTCTTCTACTTTCAATTTGTGTATCATTCACTTCCATTGCTTGAGCTTCCTTCTTCCCTTAGAGGAGTGAAACTCTTCCACTTTTCTAGAGCTTCGCCAAATCCGTGAAGGGTGGAACGTGATTCACTCATTCTTTGTTGAAGATCGGCTCCTTGTTTATTGTACTTTGTTTTGTGAACCCTCTACTTGGAGGAATGAGCATCACTCACTTTTCTAGCTTTACCAAAGCCATGAAGAGTGAGTAGTTTCTCATTCACTCTTTAGTAAGAGGAGAATGGCATGTATAAATTATCCGGATGTTAAATTTGTGCAATTTCGATTATGCTTAATGCTATATATTCCCCATGCTTATTGAATGATTGATTGCATCTAGAAAAGGTAAGGTACTTTGTATAACCAAGAGTTCTTTCTATAACATAGATAACTCTTGTATAGAAAGACTCATTGGTTCAAGGCAAGTACCCCGGCTAGATCTTCATGACTACCCTTCAATCTTCACCATTATTGTGCTTCAATTAAAGAATGAAAATGGAACATTAATGTCATGATTGGATATCTTGTAGAAACACTTGCTTGTTTGTAGACAGGTTAAGTCTCGGCACAGACAATTCTTGTAAATTTCTAGAAAGACATCGGAATTATGTTCTTAATTCTCTTAATCCACCTTTATCTTCCGATTAACCTGCTGTTGACACGGGGGTTAATTGAGTTATCAAGCACAAGTGTAACAAACCGGATAATTAACTACATGTCTAGATCCTTAAACTAAAGAGTGACTCTTTTACATTAGAGCTTATTGATTAAGGTCTAATAATCACATTTATTACTAGGAAAGATTGATTATTTAATTATAAAAGTGTGATAAATATAAAAGTTTATCCAAGTTCGGATGTTATGCTATCAAATGTTGATTTGTGTTAATTTGCAGGAAAAAAACATAATTTTGGAGATAAATTATGGGAAGAGGAAGCATAGCTCAAGGGAAAGCACACTGGAAAGTGCGTCCGGACGGAAGAAGATTACACGTCCGGACGCGAGTGGCAGAAAGACGATCAGTAGAAGAATAAACTCACTGGAAGTTGCGTCCGGACGGTTGAGGGACGTGCGTCCGGACGCATGTCAAGGATCTGCTGATGCCAGACTTAGAATTCTAACGAAAATCAATCTCTTTCCTAGGAAGTTATAAATACAAATTGAAGACCTTGTAAACGGGACTTTTTTTGGCTCACGAATTCATTTAGTTTGTTTTGCAATTCTTTTATCATGTTTGGCTAGAAGGTTAAGCTAGGGCTAGGGAAAACCTCTCAATGAAGTACGGTATTATTATTGACTTTGTACTTAATGATTTATGATATTGTGTTAATTTAATTTCTGATCTTTTAGCAACGTTTTTATTCTGTAAAAACTCCTGAGTTGTTGTGCCACGTACATCGATTGCTTGAGTTTCCCTGCGAATAAATAACTGGTTACTCCACGCTTGAAGTATTAGCATTATTTCATAAAATGATATGATTGATTTATTATTCAGGTTCTTGAATAATCCTTTGATTATAACTTTTGGTTTCATTACTTGATTTGTTACTTGGATTAACCGACATCTAATTCCTGTTTCAAATTAAGTCTTGAGTCTTTAGTTATTGCCGTATGAAATTGAGAGGGAGTACCTGATGCCCTAGTATTTTTATTACTGTTTTAATTATTAAAATCAATTGTTTTCATTCAACAACTCTTCAAACAAACTTTGCCCTTTTAGGTTATTTTTTTGTATTCGTGTGATTGTTTTCTTGTTACAATTCCTTGTGGGATCGACCTCGGACTTTCGAGAATATATTACTCTGCTCAACCTACGCTTGGGTTTACAATTCTAAAGTTGAAGCAATTTTTTGGCGCCGTTGCCGGGGAATTGAAAAACAAGGAGCCATCACATCTTTTGAGGTTTTCGGTATTTGCGATTCGTCGGAGAACCGGTAACTTCGTTTCAATTTCTTTTATTCTTATTTTATGGCAATTTATTTACTTTTTGTCATTTAGTTAGATTTCTGTTTTATTTAGTTTGTTTAGTTGTTTTATGAGCTCTTGGCATTGTGATTTGAGTGGTCGTTTAATAAGAGAAGATTTAGATACTCTGTTTGGAAATCTATTTGGTTCATCTGATTTAAATTATTCTTTGCACACAATGGCTGCTAATCCTAACAATAATAGGCGGAATGAACTTCCCGAACATGAGGACCATATTGATAGAGTAAGCAATCATGATGAGAACGATGTGGATAATTTGAATGCTAATCAGGGTAGGACTTTGCGTGAATATCTACAACCTGTACTACTCACTGAACCTTCATGCATTATTTTTCCATTGAATGCCATTAATTTTGCTTTCAAACTTGGCATGATTCAATTACTCCCAAAGTTCCTTGGTATAGGTGAAGAAAACTCATATTTACACATCAGAGAATTTGAGGATGTATGTGCTACGTTCCATGACCAGAATGTTTCAATGGATATAGTCAGGCTGAAGCTATTTCCTTTTTCATTAAAGGAAAAAGCTAAAACTTGGTTATATTCATTAAGATCTAGGTCTATAGGTACATGGCAAGAGATGCATAAACAATTTTTAAAGAAATTTTTTCCCACACATCGCACAAACTCTTTAAAAAGACAAATAATGAATTTTTCTCAAAAGGAGTCTGAAAATTTTTATCAAAGTTGGGAAAGATTTAAAGACCTTCTTGCATCTTGTCCACATCATGGTTATGAGAGCTGGCGCGTGATAAGTTTCTTTTATAAGGGTTTAGGCCCACAGTTGCGTCAATTTATTGAGATGATGTGTAATTGTGATTTTATGAATAAGGAACCAGATGATGCTTTTGACTATTTAGATCAATTAGCAGAGAGTGCACAATCTTGGGACACTACATCTTAGGAACCACCTAAAGGTAAAACTGCACAATCATCATCATCTAGTGGGGGTAAGTACCAGTTGAGGGAAGAAGATGATATTGGGGCTAGGATTGCCACCTTAGCTAGGAGGGTAGAAGCCATGGAATACAAAAGGGTTAATGAGGTTGACATGATACCTGTTGAGGAAGTTTGTAGCTTTTGTGAAATCCCTGGACACCCAGTTAAGCAGTGTCCAACATTGCCTATTTTAAAGGAAGTTTTGCATGACCAAGCAAATGCTGCAAACAATTTTTCAAAACCTTACAATAATCTTTATTCAAATACATACAATCCGGGGTAGAAGAATCATCCCAATTTTAGTTGGAGGAATGAAAATCATGCATCACAACCACCTCAACAAAATTCCTCCAATGTTGCACCTTATGTCCCACCCCCTAAGAGAAGTATGGAGGAAGCATTGACACAGTTCATGCAGAGTCAGACAAACTATTATAGACAAAATACTCAGGCCATTGATGATCTCAGAAGTACAGTCAATCAAACCACACAGGCTTTAAATGATATTAGGAGTGCAATCACTAAACTGACTATTGACCCTTGTCATCAGGAGAAAGGTAAGTTCCCAGCACAACCACAACCAAATCCACAGGGTCAATTTTTTGTGAATGACACTGGCACTTCTAATACTGAGCATGAACATGTAAAGTCTATCACCACACTCCGTAGTGGGAAAGAAATTGATAAAACCATTCCTTCTAAAACTCAAAAATATGAGAAAATTTCAAAACTTACGGAGAGTGATGATAAACTTAACTCCTCTGAAGTTAATGAGCCTGAGAAGTATGTCCCTCCTACACCATTCCCACAGAGATTGATTACTTCTACCAAGCCTCATATGCACAATGATATGTTAGAGATCTTTAAGCAGGTAAAAATCAATATTCCCTTGTTGGATGTCATTAAACAAATACCTTCTTATGCAAAGTTTTTGAAAGAATTATGCACTGTCAAAAGGAAATTGAATGTGCAAAAGAAGGCATTTTTGACTGAGCATGTATCCTCCATCATACAGCATAACACTCCACCAAAGTATAAAGACCCAGGTTGCCCTACTATTTCTTGTGTCATAGGCAACCACAGAATTGAACAGGCTTTACTGGATCTTGGAGCTAGTGTGAACTTGCTCCCTTATTCAGTATATGAACAATTAGGGTTAGATGAGTTAAAACCCACTTCGGTTACACTCCAATTAGCTGACAGATCAATAAAAATACCGAGGGGTATGGTGGAGGATGTCTTAGTGCAGGTTGATAAATTTTATTTTCCCGTGTATTTTATAATTTTGGATACTCAACCTGTATTAAATGCTAATGCTCAAATTCCTGTTATTTTAGGCAGACCATTCCTAGCAACTTCAAATGCTTTAATTAATTGCAGGAATGGTGTGATGAAATTAACTTTTGAGAATATGACATTAGAACTCAATATTTTTCATGTGTGCAAACAACCAGGGAATGTTGATGAGGATGTGCACGAAGTTAATATGATTGAGTCTATTGTTCCAAGTAGAGTATATGATTCTTCTTTATTTGATCAACTTGAAGCATGCTTGCTTGAACAATCTTCTATGATAGAGATAGATGAACATAATTCTAAAATTTCTGTTTCGACTGATTTGTTAAACTCTTCACAGGTACTTGAAATGAAAGAGTTGAGACAGAAATTTGAGGAGCTTCCACCAAGAATTGAACCACCAATCCCATCCAGTGATAAAGCTCCCAAGCTTGACCTCAAGCAGTTACCGGTTGAGTTAAAGTATGCATTCTTAGGAGATGATGCAACTTATCCGATAATAATTTCTTCTCAATTAAATTCAGCACAGGAAGGTATGTTATTACAACTTCTTAGAGAGCATAAAAATGCAATTGGCTGGACTTTAGCAGATATAAAAGGAATTAGTCCATTGGTTTGCACTCACAAGATTTATTTGGAAGATAATGCTAAAACATCTAGGGAAATGCAACGTAGACTAAATCCACATATGAAAGAAGTTGTAAAGAAGGAAGTGCTGAAATTGTTAGATATAGGAATTATTTACCCTATTGCAGACAGCAAATGGGTAAGTCTCACACAGGTAGTTCCTAAGAAATCTGGAATCACTGTAGTTGCTAATGAGAATAATGAACTTGTACCAACTAGGACAGTCACTGGTTGGAGAATGTGCATTGACTACAGAAAGTTAAATTCTGTAATTAGAAAATATCACTTCCCTTTACCTTTTATGGATCAAATTTTAGAAAGGGTAGCATCGCATTTGTACTACTGTTTTCTAGATGGCTATTCAGGATATAACCAAATTGAGATTGCTCTAGAAGATCAAGAGAAAACCACATTTACTTGCCCTTTTGGTACTTTTGCGTATCGAATGATGCCTTTTGGACTTTGCAATGCACCTGCGACCTTTCAAAGGTGCATGCTAAGTATTTTCAGTGATATGGTAGAGCGTTTTCTTGAAGTTTTCATGGATAATTTTACTGTTTTTGGTGATGCTTATGATGAATGTTTGCCAAATTTAGAGAAAGTGCTTATTCGATGTGAAGAAAAGAACCTTGTGCTTAATTGGGAAAAATGTCATTTTATGGTTCAAAAGGGAATTGTTCTTGGTCACATCGTCTCATTTGAGGGAATCCAGGTAGATAGAGCTAAGATAGAATTAATTGCTAATTTACCTTCTCCCAAAACCCTTAAGGACATTAGATCTTTCTTGGGTCATGCTGGTTTCTATCGAAGATTTATAAAAGATTTTAGCTCTATATCTAGACTACTTTGTAATCTCCTAGGGAAAGATATACCATTTGAGTGGGATGAGTTATGCCAAGAGGCTTTTGATAAGCTAAAAGGTATGCTCATCACTGCTCCAATTATGCAACCCCCAAATTGGAGTCTTCCCTTTGAAATCACGTGTGATGCTAGTGACTATGATGTAGGGGCAGTTTTAGGGCAGAGGGATGAGAAAAAGCCACATGTCATTTACTATGCTAGTAGAACATTAAACAATGCGCAGATGAATTATTCTACCACAGAAAAGGAATTACTAGCCATAGTGTTTGCCCTTGACAAGTTTAGGTCATACTTAGTAGGGTCACCTATTGTTATCTTCACAGACCATGCAGCTCTCAAGTACTTATTAACTAAGAAGGATACTAAACCAAGACTACTAAGGTGGATCCTATTACTCCAAGAATTTGATTTAACTATTAAAGATAAAAAAGGAGTAGAGAATGTAGTGGCCGACCATTTGTCTAGACTTGTGAATGATAAGGCCATAGAGACAGTGCCGATCAAGGACACTTTCCCTGATGAACAATTGCTGGCAGTTTCTGCAGTACCTTGGTTTGCTGATATAGTGAATTTTCTTGTTACAGGTAACATGCCACCAACTTGGACTACATTGGATAGGAGGAAGTTCTTAGTTGAGGTAAAAAGTTTCTTCTGGGATGACCCATACCTTTTCAAATATTGCTCAGATCAAATTATCCGGAGATGTGTGCCCGATGATGAGGTAAGTAGCATTCTATCTTTTTGTCATTCGGGAGCATGTGGAGGCCACTTTTCTATGAAAAAGACCGCTGCAAAGTTTTGCAGTGCGGATTTTATTGGCCGACAATTTTTAAGGATGCATATAATTTTTGTAAGGTGTGTGAGCGATGTCAAAAACTGGGGGGATTAACCCGTAAAAATATGATGCCTCTAAATCCAATTTTGATAATATAAATTTTTGACTGTTGGGGCATAGATTTCATGGGACCTTTTCCCCCATCTTTTGGATATATGTACATTTTAGTGGGAGTAGACTATGTTTCTAAGTGGGTCGAAGCTATACCATGCCGGACAAATGATCATAAAGTTGTTTTGAAATTTCTAAAAGAAAATATTTTGTCCAGATTTGGTATACCTCGAGCCATTATCAGTGATGGGGGATTGCACTTTTGTAATAGACCTTTTGAGAATTTAATGAAAAAATACGGTGTAACACATAAAGTTGCAACTCCTTATCACCCTCAGACAAGTGGGCAAGCAGAGCTAGCCAATCGGGAGATTTCTTACATTTTGGAAAAAACAGTGAACCCCGATCGTAAAGATTGGTCGTTACGACTAATTGATGCGTTATGGGCATACCGAACTGCATACAAAACCCCGATTGGCATGTCTCCGTACAGATTGGTTTATGAAAAAGCTTGCCACTTACCTGTGGAACTAGAACATAAGGCATACTAGGCCATTAAGATGTTCAATTTTAGCTTTGACAAAGCTGGTGCCTTGCGAAAATTACAATTAAATGAGCTTGAGGAGATTAGAAATGAAGCCTATGAGAATTCTAGGATTAGTAAGGAACGAATGAAGGTGTTCCATGATAAGAATATTGTGCGTAAAACGTTTACACCTGCACAGAAAGTTCTGTTATATAATTCTAGGCTTCACATCTTCAAAGGAAAGCTTCGAACTAGATGGAGTGGTTCGTACATTGTTAAGGAGGTATTCCCCTATGGAACAATAGAGATTGAGAATCCCAATAATGGGAACACCTTTAAAGTTAACGGACAACGACTGAAACCATTCTTGGAGGAAGGTATTGTTGAAGTGGAATCCATCGAATTGATGGATCCCCATTATGAATAATCTGTCTCTAACCATTTGCTGTATGCTGTTGTATATTAATGTATTTTGTTTTCTTTTTATTTTTCTACAGATGCATGAGCACATTTTACGCGCATCCGGTATGTTCTTCCTATCCCTTATTTGATCTTACTTTCCGCATTATTACATTGAGGACAATGTAAATTTTTGAGTGGGGGGGGGGGGTGGAGCATACTTGATTAATGGATATGAATTTTTGAGTTTGTTGTGCACATGCAGCTGCAGCTGTGTTATTCTGTAAAAAAAAAAAAAAATGATGCAAACGTTTTTTTTATGTAGTTTTGTAGTTTTTTTTGGGACTTAGGAGTTTTTATGAGTAAGGTGTAGCAATTTGGGAGGAACAAGTTAGAAATTGAAAATTTTTCTAAGTATGGAAGGAGCAACTCACTGGAAGTCGCGTCCGGACGCAATAACATAGAACAAAACCTACTGGAAGTCGCGTCCGGACGTGACCAAAGAGCTTGAACTCTCTGGAACACGCGTCCGGACGTAACATGATCATGCGTCCGGACGGGAAAATCAACCGTTTCAAATTCCAGAGGCGCGTTCGGACGGGACCTGTTCATGCGTCCGGACGCGTGCTATTTAAGGCTAATTAAAGCAGTCGTTGAGTCGCGTCCAGACGGAACATCATTATACGCCCGGACGCGTGTAAAAAAATTATAAATACCAGGCGCTGAGTGAATTTGTTGCTCAACACTCCTCCAAACCGGAATACACTCCTTCTTCCTCTATATTTGCTCATTCATCACGTTTTTGCCATGGCACCACCTCGAGTATCCACATCAAAGAGACCCCGAGTAAACACTCAGGAGGAGGAGGATACCACATTTGATCTCGTTTGTTTCCAAACCTTGGAGGCTCGGGTAAGGTTTTTTAAGTACTACGCCCTGAAGCCTGTAGTCTGTGAGAGGAAGATCAAATATGAGGACTTCACCGGGTTGGGAGTCCGAGACATTGTCACTTCGAGGCGATGGGCGGGTTTTATGGGTAAAGAGTGGCTATGTATCCCCATCTTAGCGAGAGAATTCTTTAGCAATGCTGACGATCTCGGGAATGGTCTCATCCATACATATGTTCGGGGGTATAGAGATTAGGGTGGATGCTGTGGCCATAGCTAGGATAATTGGAATGACCCAAGCTCGGGTGGTCAACCCAGACTACCCCCAAGCCTATCCTGGAGATGAGGTCGGGCGAGAGCTGCTAGGGGACGATGAGTTTGTTTGGATGGGTAACATTAAATATCTTCAGCAGGGTGATTTGACCAATAAGTATAAGATACTGAACCTCATTTCAATATCAAATGTCCTTCCCTTACTGAGAAACAACCACATCTATCTAGACCGTGCTCGCCTGTTGTACGCTATGGGTTCAGGAAAGTCCATTGACCTCCCATCATTGATTTTTTCTGAGATGAGGCGAGCTATCGTGGACCCGAAAAAGCCATCTCTCCCTTTCGCTGGCTTGGCTACCGCATTGTGCGAGCAGGCAGGAGTGGTGATCGATGCCACTATGGAGCGGGCCAAGAAAGTGGTGGCACTAAACTCTGGCACCCTTTTGAAAAGTCAGAGTGTGGCTAGGCCAGTGCCAGGTGGGAGGGGGCCAGGGCGAGCAAGCAGCACCACCAGGGGTGGAACCAGAGGAGGAGGACTGAGATCAGTTCCTCAATATTGATGAGGATTTTGAAGTGCCAGTTGATGAGGATACTGATCCCAGGACTGACAGACAGATTCTATTTTAGCTGTTGAGATGACAGAGAGAGATGAGGAAGAAGATGAGAGAGTTGAGGGCTCAGATGAGGGGGTTAGGGCAGAGTTCTCAGGATCAGGCAATCCCCTCATCTTAGCATGTTCTTCTAGGTCCCGGTGTTTGAAAATCTTTTCTTTTATTTTCTTTTTGTATCTGTGAAATCAAGGTCTATTTTTGGTAGATTTTTGTTGGGCTTGATTTCTGCTATCTTTTGAATATGCATTGTACTTGAATTCTCAATATTATATGAAATGCATATTTTGTTTGGTGTGCTATCAAATATCTAAATAACATTTTTATGCATAATTTGACATCACAAGATAGAAATAATTCGCTTAGCTTTAAATTTGTAACTGTTTAAGCATCACATAAAACTTTATTCTATATTTTTGTATCTCATATCATGATCTTATAAAAACTCACAATTTGTGCACTTTATACTTTACCAAGTTGGGAATTTATTAGGTGATTTACCTTGAGAACTTGAAACATAAAGTGGAGATGCATAAAAACCCGGGTGAGTTTTGATTCAATCTTTCTTGGAGGGTTATTTATATTTACTCAATAAAGAATATTTTTATTCAGCTAATCTCATTCAATAGTCTCATTATTTTTGTTTTGATTAACACCAATATTATAAATGATTGCTTGACTTTGAATTAGTTGCATGGGAAGTGTGTTATCAAAAGCTCTTGAGATATGATTTTAGGCCATCTTTGATATTATTTGAGCCTAAGCCTTATTCTTTGATTATTATTATCCCTAGAAGCCATGATTGAGCCTTTAAAGAAAAATTTTATTTCTTATACCCAACATGTAATGACCAAACCAATGAAAAAAAAAATAATATCCTTTACCCTTGGTTATCCCGAGATTGAACTTTTTATTACTTATGTAATTTGGGAGATGTTGGTTGAGAAAAGATGATCAAAGATGAAAAAATGGTGCATACTTGTGAATATTTATATTAGATGTCGTGCTATAATTAAAAAAAATAAAAAATATGAGCAAGTGTTGTAAAATGTGCTTCTAAAGATTGAAGAGTGAAAGGCTATGAAAAGAAATTGGGTTGTGTAATGTACATGTTCTTTCGGGATAGTCTTTTGAATTCCTGAATATCCTTCGTTTCAAAACCCTAATCCCAAGGCCCCATTACAACCTTAAACAAAGACCTATCTGATCTCAAGAATGTTTTGATGGATACATGACTTGTGTGAATAGGGAAGAGAAGGGTGATTATTTATTTATGGTGTGTTGATTTCCTTTCATGAGACTATGTCAAATCCTTTTCTTTTGGATTATGTTCTTCTTAATGGAACATGTGAGCAGTATTTTGTGTTGACTTAAATATCCTCCACTCACATGTGATACTTGAATGTATAGTCACTATAATCTGAGAGCATTGTTCATGAGTGAATTATCTAGTGAGATTTTCCATTGAGACGAATGGTTGATAGTTGCAGAGGTGATTACCGGATAAATTATTGACTTAGTATAATTAATTCACACTACACATGAGTTTATATGAGAATATGATAAGTGCATACATTTATATAACGTAGAGTTCTGTATTTTGTTTTGCATGTGCATATGAAAAGGCGTGCAGTTAAATTCTTATATTGTGGTAGCAACTTGTGTTATAAAATTATTATTCAGATATTTGATCACAGGGTAATGTTTGTGGGTATCATCTCTGGAAACCCTCACGAGACTATACTCGTCCACTAGGGGAAACCTAGGGGTTTAAATGCTTGTTGCATATGCTAAATGCAATCGTGAGTCCTATGAAAGTGGTTTTGTTTTGTTTTGTTTTGTTTTGTTTCCTTTAGTCAGTGTTCGTATTTGTTTTTGTTGATATTTGTCTTACTAGGGACTAGCAAGGTCTAAGTGGGAAGGTGTGATTAAGGTCTAATAATCACATTTATTACTAGGAAAGATTGATTATTTAATTATAAAAGTGTGATAAATATAAAAGTTTATCCAAGTTCGGATGTTATGCTATCAAATGTTGATTTGTGTTAATTTGCAGGACAAAAGCATAATTTTGGAGATAAATTATGGGAAGACGAAGCATAGCTCAAGGGAAAGCACACTGGAAAGTGCGTCCGGATAGAAGAAGATTACGCGTCCGGACGCGAGTGGCAGAAAGGCGATCAGTAGAAGAATAAACTCACTGGAAGTTGCGTCCGGACGGTTGAGGGACGTGCGTCCGGACGCGTGTCAAGGACCCGCTAATGCCAGACTTAGAATTCTAACGAAAATCAATCTCTTTCCTAGGAAGTTATAAATACAAATTGAAGACCTTGTAAACGGGACTTTTTTTGGCTCACGAATTCATTTAGTTTGTTTTGCAATTCTTTTATCATGTCCGACTAGAAGGTTAAGCTAGGGCTAGGGAAAACCTCTCAATGAAGTACGGTATTATTATTGACTTTGTACTTAATGATTTATGATATTGTGTTAATTTAATTTCTGATCTTTTAGCAACGTTTTTATTCTGTAAAAACTCCTGAGTTGTTGTGCCACGTACATCGATTGCTTGAGTTTCCCTGCGAATAAATAACTGGTTACTCCACGCTTGAAGTATTAGCATTATTTCATAAAATGATATGATTGATTTATTATTCAGGTTCTTGAATAATCCTTTGATTATAACTTTTGGTTTCATCACTTGATTTGTTACTTGGATTAACCGACATTTAATTCCTGTTTCAAATTAAGCATTGAGTCTTTAGTTATTGCCGTATGAAATTGAGAGGGAGTACCTGATGCTCTAGTATTTTTATTACTGTTTTAATTATTAAAATCAATTGTTTTCATTCAACAACTCTTCAAACAAACTTTGCCCTTTTAGGTTATTTTTTTGTATTCGTGTGCTTGTTTTCTTGTTACAATTCCTTGTGGGATCGACCTCGGACTTTCGAGAATATATTACTCTGTTCAACCTACGCTTGGGTTTACAATTCTAAAGTTGAAGCACTTATCTCATATTTTGTTTGGAAAAATCTCTTGGAAAGAATCTTATATTCTGTCCAGGAAATCTCACACCTCACACAACTTCAAATCTCAAAGGTTACAATCAATAGGTCTCCACCACTGCTTACCCCAAAACACTAAGAAGAGTTTCCTGTGGATTCGACTCCGGACTCAAACCGGATTATTACTACAGCTTGACCGTCTGCACTTGGGTGTACACATTTCGGATCAAGTCAAGTTTTTGGCGCCGTTGCCGGGGAACCATGAAAGGTGTTTCAAGGTAAAAGGTAAAAAAACCTTCATCTTTGTATATATTCTTTGGTTTACTGTGAATAACTTTGTTTTATTTTCTTTATGACTGAGGGCACTCCTCACTATCAAAATTTGCCGGCAGAATCTTGTGAGTCTGTGAATCAGCCTGAACCAAATTCACCTAGATCAGTAGCAGACTCTTGTGAGAGTAATATGACAAATAATGAGAGAAACGGAGAAGTCCCTATGAGAGAGGAGGAAGTGCCTAACATTCGAACTTTGCGGGATTACTTAAATCCCACAAGAAACAATGTCCCTCTTGTTTTATATTTCCTGAAAATGCTCCTTTCTTTACTGTAAAGTCGGGGACAGTGCAGTTATTACTCGTGTTTCATGGATTGGATGCAGAAAATTCATATCTGCATATAAAAGATTTTGAGGAAGTGTGTGGAACATTTCAAGACAATTCTGAACTAGCTAAGATGAAACTTTTTTCTTTCTGTTTAAGGGATAGAGCTAAACAATGGCTAAATTCTTTAAAAGCATTTTCAATACCTAACTGGCAGGCATTGCAAAATGAATTTTTTAGAAAAAAATTTCCTCTACACCGCACAAATGCACTAAAAAGGCAAATCATGAATTTTGCGGTTAAAGAAGGAGAAACTTTTTACCAAAGTTGGGAGAGATTCAAAAATCTGCTCCAATCTTGCCCACATCACGCTTTTGAGAATTGGACTTTGGTAGGATTTTTCTATGACTCCTTACCCTCTAGACTACGTCAGTTTGTCGAAATGATGGCTCAAGGAGAATTTATGGGAAAAAGTCCGGAGGAGGCATTCAATTTTTTTGACACCATATCTGACAGTTCTCAGATGTGGGACTCAGCCTCTCCTACCACTGTAGAAGCCAAACCATCTACTTCCTAAGGAGGTAAGTATGTCTTGAGAGAGGATGATGACTTGAGAGCAAAAATGTCTATGTTGTCTCGAAAGCTTGAAGCTTTAGAAATGAAGAAAGACCATCAAGTTGCTGTTAGCTCTTCCACATAACAAGTGTGTGGAATCTGTGCGCTAACAGGACACCCTACTAGGGAGTGTCCTACCATCCCAGCGTTCAAAGAAGTCTTGTTGGAACAAACACATGCAGTTTCCAACTTCAACAAGTCTTACTCCAACCCATATTCTGAAACATAAAATCCAGGGTGGCGGAACCACCCGAACTTCAGTTGGAAGAACACACAACCAATGCCCATGAACCAACAACAAGGTTCATATCCACCATAAACATGATATTTTATCCATCCCTCCAATATTTTATCATTCTAACTTTTCGTTGTACCAAACAAAACATAAAACTAAGAACCCCTTGCTAATTAATAAAATTAGTATATTAGATTCCAAAATTATGGCCCAAAATTAGATTCTATCAACATTTCTCCTCCACTTGCCCAATGTGAAGCCCACATGGACTATTTAATGCACCACAGCATCATGGAAATGTTCAGAGAAAGATTAGCTCAGGCCACCAAGAAAATACCTACACTCAATTATACCCACCATGTCAATGTCCAAAACCACCCCAAACCGCCACGTTGCGGTGCTTGCATTCCCATTCGCCTCCCACGCAAGCGTCCTCCTAGGCCTTCTCCGCCGCCTGGCCACTGCGGCCCCGGCGGTGACATTTTCATTCTTCAGCACAGCCAAATCCAACCGTTCATTATTCTCGGCACCAGCCCCAGAAAACATTAAGCCCTACGACGTGTCTGATGGTGTCCCAGAGGGGTATGTGTTTGTCGGGAGACCACAGGAGGAGATTGAATTGTTCCTCAAGGTGGCGCCGGAGGAGTTCAGGAAAGGTGTGGCGGCGGCTGAAGCGGAGATAGCGAGGAGAGTCGGCTGCGTGGTGGCCGACGCGTTTCTGTGGTTTTCCGGCGAGTTGGCGGAGGAGATGGGTGTTCCATGGGTGCCGCTTTGGACTTCTGGTGCTTCTTCGCTGTCCATTCATCTTTACACTGACTTCATCAGAGACACCTTTGGAGTGACCAGTAAGGACTTCCCAATGATTATTTATAGTTTCAGCCCTTAAGTTTTGGTGATATCATAAGCTGACCTCTTGATAGTTAAGATATAATATCAAAATCTCTGATCGAAGTTTTTGTGAAAATCATTCATGAATGCAATAATAATAATATATCGAGTAAAGAAAAAATTTACCCTTGATCGTCGTAACTAGTTTTCGTAGATCACAGTTGGTTCTTCAAAACTCTGTTAAAGAATAGTGCGTTCTTTTTTATTTATTTTTGTAGTTAATCTGACCACTGAGTTTTTGATGATATAAATCCAGGCACTGCAGGACGTGAAGATGAAATCCTTACATTCATTCCTGGACTACGCCTTGGAGATTTGCCAAGTGGGGTCCTCTTTGGAAACTTTGAATCACCCTTCTCAATCATGCTACACAAAATGGGTCAAATCCTCCCCAAAGCAAAGGCATTGCTCATAAACTCCTTCGAAGAACTAGAACCCCCACCCCCCCCCCCCCCCCCCCAAGGACGGAGCCATGATTTTTGTTTATCCCGGGTTAAGCTAAGCATTCATATGACTAACAAAATACAAATGTAAACTCATAAACATATATTTAATAATACAAGCATTCATATGACTAACAAAATACAAATGTAAACTCATAAACATATATTTAATAATACAATTGTAAATTCATAAACACTTACTAATGAAATTGGACTCTTCGATCCTTCCTAGAACAAAAGGCATCTATTATTGAATCTGTATCGATTGCTTCCGTTATTTCTCTTTCAATGTAGACAACTAATGAATCAGTCAAATACTCATCTTCCATCTTGTTACGAAGAGTATTTTTGACATGTTTCATGGCTGAAAATGTTCTTTCTGAAGTTGCCGTAGAAACGGGAAGAGTTAAAATAAGACGAATCAACCTATCAATCAAATTGTAGGACTCTGTCTTATTTGTTTCTACTAAACCACGACATAATTTTGAAATTGTAGACATACTTTGAAGCCTCTCATGGCGAACCACATCAAATTGATAATGATCTAGTTGACATTTCAAATGATGCATGTCTTGTCTATCAAAATCAGCTGCATAAAACTTCTCAGCAAGTACACAAATGCGATCAGGATTGAAAGATTTAAAGTTGTCCCGAGGATCTAAAGCAGAGCTGAGCATAAGCAATTTCATTGTCTCTTCATTGAATCTACTATGTAACTCTTCCAACTGATGATCAATCGTAGCATTAAATATGTCCATGTGATAGTGATGATCAACTGTAATATTATCATTATGTTGACATGAACGTCTTGCCCCTTTGTACTGAGTGCTCATATCAGGTATATCGACATCAAATTTCATGCAAACTGATTTCACATGGTCAAGGAGATAATTAAAACCTTCTGCTCGCAAGGTTTGAAGCAATGATTTTGTCGATGAGACTAAATTCATTGCATTCAAAATATCTAATGATTTATGCTGCAATGCCCGACAAAGCATATCCTTAATCCCCATAATCTTGTGCATAAGATGCAATATGAATATGAAATCGAAGGACTTCATTGCCATTAAAGAACCACCAGCTTCCCCACGAATTGTATTTGAAGATCCTTCGTTAACCATACATTCAAACACACTAATGATAGCATCATACATATCTATCAGACCGCAAATGGATTCAAAATGTGAGCTCCAACGAGTAGTACCAGCTCGATGCAAAGTACCCATCTGATTAGCCCCTTTACCAGTCTCTCGTTCACCACTAGTTATCCCCCTTTCAATCTCAATAGCTTGGGCAGATCGCAACTCTGTATGACGCTTAGGAGAAGCATTAATAAGATTGACAATGCATGTCAATTTGGAAAAGAATTGCCATATTGAAATCTCATCTTCAGCAGTTGCAACTAATGCAAGTTGTAAACGATGAGCAAAGCAATGAACATAGTATGCATACTCACATTCATTGCGGAACAAAGCTTGCAATCCATTAAATGCACCACGCATGTTGCTAGCACCATCATATCCCTGACCTCGTAAATCTCGAATGTGCAAATTGTGTCGAGTAAGAACTTTTGATATTTTCTTCTTAAGAGTTAAAGAAGTGGTATCTTTAACATGCACAATCTCAAAAAATCTCTCCTGCAAAAAACCCTGAACATCAACAAATCTCAAAACAATTGCCATCTGTTCTTTATTTTGATGCATCCTTTGCTTCATCAACCAAAATACAAAACTTGGCATTTCCAACTTCTTCACGGATTTTTTCTCTTACTTTAGTAGCTAGAATATGCAAAATATCTTTTTGGATCATAGGAGACGTATACTTTGCATTTCCTGGAGCTTTTTCTAAGACAACATCATTTATCTCAACATTCAACTTTGCCATCAAACTAATCATCTCAATTAGATTACCACGATTTTTTGACATTACAGATTCATCACGACCTCTCAAGGCACATCCCTGTAAAGTAAGCCATTGAACACTATCAATGGTAGCCTTAAGACGCAATCGATTTTTCTTTATTTCTTCTGAACTTTGAACATTCATAACTTTATCAATGTGCACTGATATATTCTTCAACGCCTCAACATTTCTCACAGCATTATTGTGTGTGGAAACAGGACCTCCCATATGTGACAAGAAAACACATTTGACCCCATTATTCACTCTCTTCCAGCTACTAAAACCATCAACGGTAAATGCGGGATGTAGAGGTTCACGACCTTGAAAAACAAAGCACGGAAAGCAAAATGCCGCATCTTTTGAAATAGAATACTCTAGCCATGGAAATTTTTTGTACCAACTTTCTTGAAATCTTCGATTTTGAACTCCAGTTTTAGTCCTCGGATACTCAACCAAGATAGGTTGATTTGGTCCCCACTTTATATAAGCACGTCTAACTTCATCTTGATTATAAGCAGGATGTTTCCATATCGGAATACGCAATGCGGGATCTCGTTCAAGTTCATTCTCATCAAAAGGAATCCTTGGAACTTTTGTTTGAGGTTAAGGACCTTGAGGTTCAACAACCGCAGGAATCATAGGAACATCAACACTTGTTGATGTTTCTACTAAACTCAAAGGTTCAAGACTAGAATTTGATGTTTTAACATAGATCTCTATGAAAGTAAGAGAAAATTCTGCCTACTTTTTTTCCTTTCTTTTAGGCCTTAAATGGATCATTTCTTAGCAACACAACTTGGGTCAAGGAAAAATTAACATGAAATGGCAACTTATAGTCAAAACAGATCAAATAAAAGGCAAAAAAAAAAAAAGTCAAAACAGATCAAGTTATCCTCTCATCTTCCTGCTAATTACAGATTTATGGGAAACAGAGCCTCCATTTTCAATTCAATTTTATAATGGTTCGATGTTAATCACAGTACAATTTTATCAATAAACATAGTTCATATCGTGTTCCCTTGATTGAATTCCCCGTTGTATTTCGAATATTCAAAAGCTTACACATGCAGCTCTGTTGATATCCCCCATTCTACAGACAACCCCATCAATTGGCAACACAGAATTTAATAGGCCAACCAAGAAAAATGAAGGAATTATCGTAGGGTTCATACAAATCTACAAACACAAATTTAGATTGTGATAAAAATAGAGAAGGCGATGATTTCGAACCTTGGTTTTGGTCTCGATTTTGACAGCTAGAGAGCTAATCCTGGTGGATAGAATTCCGGCGAGACATTCGCCGGCGATGGGGTTGAAGAAGTAAAAACCTGGCTGAGCAGTAACAAAGTGTAGTTTCTTAACTTTCTTGATCCTCATAGCTGTGGCCTGTGTGATGTATCTGTAGAGACTAGAGTCTAGACTAGAGAGAGAGATTTGATGGAAGGAGAGCAGGACTGCAGGAGCCGCCTGTGTTGCGCCGTTGCTTGTCCGAAAATTTGGGGAAGGGACTTGCGTGAGAGAGGAGCTTTGCAAATTGCAGGTGGGTTGGATGGGATTTATCTGATTTTGGGGAAGCAGGTGGGCTGGGTTGGGTTAGTTGGGTTGGGTTGGGTTGGATGGGATTTTTTTTGAGAGTGGGGGTGGGCTGGTACTTAGTGATAAATTTTTTTTTTTTTTACCCTGGGCTTCAGCCCACCTTAGCCCACTAACAAGTCCGTCCTTGCCCCCCCTTAACAAAAGACCTCAAATCAAAGTTCAAAAATTTCCTCAATATTGGCCCCTTCAACGTTAATTCACCACCACCCTCCTCAAATTCCGATGATCACGACTTGTACCCGTGGTTGGACAAGCAGAAACCAACGTCCGTAGTGTATATCGGCTTCGGAACCATGGCTACACTGCCGCCACCGGAGCTGAAGGCGTTAGCTGACGCACTTGAAGCAAGTGGCACTCCATTTATTTGGTCACTTAAAGACAATTTAAAAATTCATTTACTAGAAGGGTTCGTGGAAAGGATGAAAGAGAATGGGAAAATAGTGCCATGGGCACCCCAAGTGCAACTATTAGCACATAGTTCAGTTGGGGGTTTTATTAGTCATTGTGGAATGAACTCTGTGTTGGATGCTATTGCTGCTGGTGTGCCTATTATTTGCAGGCCTTTTTTCTGGGAGCAGCAGCTAAACGCACGGATGGTTGAAAAGGTGTGGAAAATTGGTGTGAGGGTTGAGGGTGGGGTGTTCACAAAAGGTGGTATAGTGAAGGAACTTGACTTGGTTTTGGGTCAGGAAAAAGGGAAGAAATTGAGGGAGCAAATTGGAGTGTTCAGAGAGCTTGCTCTAAAGGCTGTTGGGCCAAATGGGAGCTCATCTGAGAATTTCAAAACTTTGGTAGAAGTGATCACAACTAGCAACCTTTAAGGGTACGATCAGATCATCGGGACCCAGATGCTCTTTCATGCCTTTTCTTTGAATTTGTTCAATAGTTTATCACCCACTGTGTTTTGATATGGAATCCACTTATTTTAAGAAATTCAATTTTATTTCATGATGAGTGATCTAACATTATCAGAATTGAAAAAATATGTATTGAAGAGATCCAATTCCAGATGGCATGGTAGTTATATTGCAAGTAGGGATGAGAGTGGACCGGAGAAAAAAAGATTCATCTAAACCCATCCTGTTTGGATTGGGGATGGACTATACGTATTAGATGGTAAACATATACGAAGATATCCGTATAAACCCGTGCAGTGACGAATATGGGGATAGACTAAAATTTACCCCCCGCCCCGCTAAACCCGTTATATATATATATATATATATATATATATATATATATATATATATATATATATATATATATATATATATATATATGCCTGTGTCTGAAGGCACTACATAACAAACAAAAAAATTGCAAACAATTACCTATTCTCTAAGGTATTATATAACAGAAAAAATCGTCAATAAAAAAAAAAATTAATGAAAATTGTCACCTAATATAAGCCCACAATTATTTTTAATTTTTTTCCCTCTAAAGTTCAGAAAAAAGATACATTAAAAAAGCCTTTTGTTGAGTGCCTACAACAATGAGCACTTGTGTGATCACTTAATGATTCCTTTAAAGCATACACTAAAAAAATTACTAAATGCCCCTTCTTTGACATTTATGTTTCATGTCAGTTCCAAAGTTGGAAATCTATATCTCCATTTTTCTGATATATATCTCCATTTTTCTGATATATATCTCCATTTTTTTTCTGATATAGATATATCTCCATTTTTCTGAGCAAGTTGAGTAAAAGCTCCCGTTTCTCAAATTTCTGTCGTTTCTTATAGATCCATGGCTCAAGTATGTAAAAGTACATGGGCTTACCATTGTACTAGCTTTCTTGCATTTTCTTTTACGATTATGATGTATCTGATATATGTATAATTGTTGTAAGAGAGCTTTGATAGGCATCAATAAAAAGAATTAGTCAACATGATCATTTGGTTGTGATAAAGACACAGGTGTGCGATGCAAAACCTCTTGGTTCAACCTCACGTCGATAGCCAAGAGAGGAAACAAAACACATAATCTCTCTGCAACATGAATTTCTCCATAATTCAAAATGATCAAAAGATGGCTACTACCTCCTTCCTTCTCATTCGGTTTCTATATAACTATTACGATGAATGCTACAATCTAGGAAACAAACTAGGAAAGAAATAACAAACAAATAACAAGATTTTAAATAAGGAAACAATAATAACAACCACCACGTATTCCTCCTAGTTATCCTCTTCTTATCAGCAGAACACCATGATTTAAGGAACAACTTCTTGATTTGCATCAATTGTTGACCTCCTCAAGAACTTGACTCCGACAAGTTTTGACGAACGTAGGAATCGAATAATTCTAGGTGTAAACGCTTGAGTTCCGTGGCTTACAACCAAACTGAATCCGACTGGGGACGATTTTTCCATCGCACTAAAAACTTGTAATAACCCCCTTGGTGGGTTGTAACGAATTGATGATCAAGTATGGATGCAATCTCATCTCTAGGAGCTGTTTGTTTAGGAACACGAATAATGGGGACTTGCAATGCGTCAGAATCTGGTGTTGTCGATATCTCCACTTCATCACCCTTAAACTCTGTGAGGTCTTCTATGTTGAAAAGTGGGCTAATACCAAAATCAGAGAGCAAGTCAATGACACATGCATTCAGACCCAATTTGTTGGCGAATCTAAAAGGCCCTACACGTCGTGCATGTAGCTTGGTAAAACTGCTTGGGAAAAATGTTCTGGTCTTAACCAAATAAGAACCATATTGCCAAAATTGCCAATCCTTGCACGCTGTATTTGCATAGTCTACATACGCTTCTGTATTAAGGGAAAGGCGCCGCTTCACTTCTTCTTGAACGTTCCTCATATAGCTAGAGAAATCTATCACAGCTTCACTGGATTTAGTAGGCAAAGGTAATGAATTGAGATCTAGGGGAGTGTGGGGTCAAAATTCGTAGACCACCTCAAATAGTGTGCACCCCATTGACTGGTTAACAGAGTTGTTGAAAGCGAACTCCGCTTGTGGTAGTACTAGATCCCAACTGGTGACATGATCCGCAACGAGGCAACATAATAATTTTCCCAAACTCCGGTTTGTCACTTTGGTGTGGCTGTCTATTTGAGGGTGGAAGGCACTAGATAACATAGCTTTCGTCCCCATTTTTGCACATAACATTTTCCAAAAATAAATCATAAATTTTACATCTCGATCGGACACTATGGTGGCTGGTACACCATGTAATCGGATCACCTCCTACAAAAATAATGTAGCAATCTTTGAAGCATCGTAGGTCTTATGACAAGGAATGAAATGAGACATTTTTTAGAAGCAATCCACGACCACCATAATTGAATAATGCTGGTGGAGAGTCTTGGGCACCCCAAGAACAAAATCCATGCTAACATGTTGCCAAGGTTTGTCCGGAATTGGAAGCGGAGTATAGAGTCCCGCTTGTTGCTTAGTTCCCTTGTTCACCTGAAAAATCCGACAACGAGCCACCACCTTATGCATATCTCTACGCATCTGTGGCCAATAGAACCGGTTAGTGACAATGGCAAACGTTTTATCATACCCGAAATGCTTGCTAGACCCCCTTCATGGAGCTCTGTGAATATGAACTCACGGATAGATCCATAAGGAATGCACAATTGTGTGCTATAAAATAAATAGCCTTCCCTCAAAGAATAATCACCACCAGATATGCCCAGGTTGGTGGACAAATTACTCCACGTGCTGCAAAAGTCCTCATCTTCGGCGTACTACAATTTGAGGCTATCGAAACCTGAAAATTAGGTGAGAAAATATGCAGCAAATTAGGTCTCCTGTTTAAGGCAGTAGCCACCTTATTTTCAGTCCCTGATTTATGCTTAATAACAAAATTGAGTTGCCGCAAATAATCCATCCATTGAGCATGCCTAGCATTTAGCTTGCTTTGGGAATTTAGGTGTTTTTTAAAGAATCATGATTTGTATAAAGGATAAACTCTCTATGAATCAAATAAGGACGCCAACGCTTGAGAGTTTGAATTAAAGCATAAAATTCCATGTCATATACAAAATATTTCTGACGAGTGTCATTAAGATTCTCGCTGTAAAATGCAATGGGATGACTTTCTTGGCTCAAAACGCCCCTAATCCCCACATGTGAAGCATCACAAGCCACTTCAAACACCTTAGAAAAATTTGGCAATTTCAGAACTAGTGATTGCCCCCACCTTTTCTTTGATTTCTGTGAAGGCTTTGTCAACTGTTTTTGTCCAAGAGAAGCTCTTTGCCTTTAAACACTCAGTGATTGGGGCCATTATAGTGATGAAACCTCGAATAAAATGCTGATAGAGCGTGTACAACCCATGGAAGCTCCACACCTCAAAGAAATTCTGAGGTATAGGCTATTTTTGAATTGCTTGCACCTTGGTGGAGTCTGATTCAACACCTCAATCAGAAATTATGAAGCCTAAAAAATTGGCTCTCTTCTTCATAAACGAGCACTTATCTTGATTTATATAAAGTCATTCAGCCCCCAATTTGTTCAAGACCTATTCTACGAGGTCTAGATGGTCCTGTAAACATCGGCTAAAAATTAAAATATCATCAAAATATACGACTACAAATTTACCCAAGAATGGTTTGACTGCTTGTGTCATAACACGCATGAAGGTGCTCTGAACATTGGTTAATCCGAAGGGCATGACACTCCATTCGAATAGTCCATCTTTCATTTTGAAGCCCGTCATCCACTCGTCACTGTGACAGTTGCGAATCTGGTGGTATCTGCTTCGAAGGTCGGTCTTCGTAAAAATGGAGGCACTACTTAATAAATCCAACATGTCATCAAGACGGGGAATGGGAAATCGGTATTTCACTGTTATCTTGTTGATTGCCTAGTTCTCTACACACATCCTTCAACTACCGTCCTTCTTGGGCGTAAGTAGAATCGAAACATCGTAGGGACTAAGGCTCTCTCGGATGTCGCCCCTGTCTAGTAACTATTGAATTTGCTGGTAAAGCTTTTCATTCTCAGTTGGGCTCATGCGATAATGTGACAAGTTGGGCAAGGTTGATCCGGGAATTAAATCGATAACATGTTGCAAATCCCGCATTGGTGGAAGTTGTTTTGTCATCTCATCAGACATACTATCTTGGTCACATGAAAAGTTAAACTTGAACATAAATTCAGACTCAGACTGATCAATTACATCCCGTAGGGCCACAACTACATCTCACAAAATATGCCCCAAGTGCGCTATGTACCAATCAATCACAAAGTAATTAGTCAAATGCAGCTCACTCAACAAAACATATAGAATTTCATATCAATCAAGAATAATGAATAGGAATACAAATTTCAAATAATCAAAAGACCATTTTTTTGCAAAGAGATAAAAAATAGAAACATATTGTATACTACCCCGTACTTCAAATTGTTAATTGACTCCGATAGATGTTGTCATCATAACACCAAGAGTAGCATGTTCAAATTTTATCTCGATTAGAGTTTATTTCATCGTTGATTTTGGCACTTCATGGATTTCTCGTTCAGTCTCATCTTTCCTTATTTCTCTTTGTTCTTATTCCTTTACTCCTTTTTCTTCCCTCTTACACTCGATTATCTCTCTCTCTCTCTCTCTCTTCTTCTTCTTCTTCTTCTTCTTCTTCTTCTTCCTTTTTTCCCCTTTTACATAGGCCAGCCTCCCTATTAATAGTCTTCATTTACACCTTAAACACACACACATACACTAATTTATCATACTATTACATGTCACCTCCAAATCCTTTCATTGCTTTGTTGTGCTTACCTTTTGCCACTTGTCACTTCTAAGTCCTTCCACTACTTTGTTGTGCTTGCCAAGTGTCACCTCCAGATCCTTCCATTTCTTTGTTATCCTTGCCGCATGTCACCTTTAGAGTCATCCTTATCCTTCCCCTACTATGTCATAGTTTCCACTTGTTACACTCCATTCTCGACAAGTGTCCTATGACATACCAAAGTTTACATTTATTAAATCTTCTCAGTTACTACGGGTATTTAGCATCGCTTATTTTTTTCTCTGACACAAAACATATTCAATATTATATTCATTGGACTCCTCTTCGTGCAACAAATTTATTTTTTAGGTCTATTTATTTATTTGAACTCTCCTGGTCACATAAAATCCTGAGTGTTTTCATCGTCAATTATATCTCTGATTTTATCAAATCCAAGGATGTTACATATATAGTGTTAAATATATAGATTTGTGTATGTGTGTTTATGTGTGTTTGTGTGGATCTATGGGTGTGTGTGTATCTGTTACTATTGTTACTTTGAGGGATTTTGTTTGTGGGTTTCTTGATCTTTCCCTTGAACAACTTCCTTTTGGGTTCCAAGAAAGTCTAAGAAAGGAAAGAAAATTTATTAATACACCCTTTTAACACAAGTTTATACTTGTTGGGCTTCTTTGGGAAATAGAGAACATAAACGCCAAGCTCTTTAGTCAAATTTCTATATTTTGTTTTCATGGGAACAAATGACAGTTTATGATTTGTTGAGTTGCATAATTGGATATTTATTAGACATAAGTTGATTTTTTTATGAAAATGGCATGCCAGGCCATGCATTACTGGACTTTTAGTGGATTGGTTGGTGCCTTTGTTGATCTTGCTATTGCTTTTCTCTTACTTTGCGCATCAACCATTACTTTTTTTACTTCAAACTTTTTTGGGTATCTTTGGACTGTGCCTGCCTTGTCCTTGCAATGGAGTATTTAGGACTCCCAATAGGAATTACTGCTTACATAGAATGTTACTTGATTTGCCAACTGAAAAGGTGTATAATGTTTGATTCTATGTTAAGACCAAGTTTCCTTTTGATTCTATGGGATCCGACTACGGTATCTGCATTTGGTTCTTTGCTACTATACCGAAAAACAGATGTGGGTCGTTGATGAGCCTGTCAAGCAATAGGAATAATTGATGAAATTTTACTTTTTTTGAGTTTTCCGTTGGAGTAACCAGTGACCTACTAAACCGTTAATGGTTTGAAAATTTTAAATATTAAAAATAATACAAGTCAGTTAGTACAATACAATTAACTTTGTCTGATAGTACAATTCCAATTAATACTATCTAAAATTTATATCACAAAATTGGTTAGAGTTACAACAATTAAGGTTATATTTACAACCTCTATGGGTTATGATACTACATTTGTGGACATATTTACAACATTTTGGGGATAATTTACAACATTTGTGGGTCAATTACCACTATTTGTGATAGATCTACAATAGTTGAGGGTAATAATATCACAATTTTGGACGTATTTACAAGTTTAGAAGAAAAGCAATTACAACTTCTTGGGTCAATATTACGATGAAAGAGGGTAATTTTACAACAAAAGTGTTTAAGTTACATTGTGGATGAATTTACCACAATTGGGTACTACAAGAAAAAATGGTTTTTACGGTGGTAAAGTACTATCATAAAAGGTTTATTTGTCATCACAAATACTTTTTGTGGCGGCATTGCCTCGCCATATAAGTGTGGTCTCAAAAGGTTTTTACGGCAGCAACGGTCTGTCTCAAATAGTATTTACAGCAGCAAGACCCTGTCGTAAATAAGTTGTCACAAAAATTTGACACTTTTGCTTTTATCACGGTGGCAAAAGTGCTGCCTCAAATACCACATTTGGCTGTCATATAAAATAGAAGATATATTTATGACAGCAACAATGCCGCCACAAAAAAAAAAAAAATTTTTTTTGTTTTAATTATTATGAACCTTTAGTAACCAATGTTATATATCTTGTGCATATATACACTCCTTACAAATTTTTTTTTTGGGAGTGGGAGGGGGAGGGGGGAGGGGGGAAGGGAGCTTGAACCCTTGACCTCAAGAAGACAAAACTTTCACAATGTAAGAAATACACTTAGACCAAAGACCCATTGATATCTGTACAACTACCCAATTCAATATATATAGATAAACACAAAAAAAAATATAACCAACATTTCCAAAAACATAGCAATATTTTCATATCAAAAAAAATAAAAAATTCCATGAGTTAAATAAAATGTAAAATATGCACTTTGATAAAACATAACGATCTATGAGTACAAGAAATTAATGCAAAAAGTTGAACATCCTTCTCGAACCATCTACTCTCTCAGTGACATCTGAAAAAAATATAAAATTATTGTTATTATACTGAAATGATATTTATATACATATACACAATAAAGAATTAAAAGAAGTTAGAATATACATCAACAGAGGGCCACACAATATTTCTCTGAACAGCTTGTCCAATTTTGTAAATGATATATAAACGAGTCATATCGTATACATTTCTTCTAATTGGTTTCACCAATACCTGATTCGTTTATAATCGTATCGTGTCGGGTCCACTCGTTTACTAAACAGGTGGATTAAAGAAGACTCAAACCCACTAATTTTATGTCGTGTTAACGGGTCGTGACATATTTTGACACCCCTAGTTTTGATATAAAAAATTGACTTTATAGAGTTTAATTTTTTTTTCTTTGAACTATAAATTGTATTTTGATGTAAAACTACGTAATTTTATAAAATATTACTTGTTACATGAAAAATAGTTGTGTTACATGAAAAATAGTTGTGGCCAATACAAATTTTTTTTTGAGATTTTCTTCTTTAAACTATAAATTGTTTTTTAATCTAAAACAGCATTTTAATGTTTTATGAAATATTATATACGACGGGAAAAATAGCTGCCATAAATATAAAAAATTCTTTTGAGTTTATGACACTATTTACGGCAGAAAAAATAGCTGCCACAAATATTAACAAAATATCAATACAACCACTTTTTTTGTGACGGCAAACACAGCCGCCACAAAAAATTGTCTCAAACACGTATTTTGTGACGGCGAACACAACCGACGTAAAAAATTTGTCACAAAAAACCCTTATTCTTGTAGTGGGGGTAACATTACAACATGTAAGGGGGAATTTACTATAATTTGGTTTTTTTACAGCGATTGTGAAGTTACTAGTTTATAGGATAATTTAACTGTTAATTTGGTTAAATATTACGACAACGGTGGGTATTATTACTAACTGAAAGGTAAATCTACAACGTTTGTGGCATTCACTAGAGTCAAATTTACGACAAATGTGGTCAAATGGGTTATTCATAGTTCGTACCACCACAATAGTTAGATTTAATATCATTAAGGAAAATGTGACGATATTTTTGGAAATATTTATAACACTTATGAATAAGTTACAATTATTTGAGGTAGATTTACCACTATTGTGGGTAACATTTACGATTGTTTTGGTAATAATTACGACAACTGTGGGTAAGTTTACGATGATCAAGGGTAATTTTTCTACAATTAAGGATTAAGTTAGAATGATTGTGGATAAGATTACTAGTATATATGTTAAGTTTACTTTCATTTTGGTTAATATTACTAACTTAAAAGTAAATATAGACATCAGTGGAATGCACTAGTGTTGTATTTACAACAAATGTAGTTAAAGGTATCAATCATACTTTTACCATCATATTGATTAGTTTTAATATCATTAATGATAATATTACCACTGTAGTGGTAAGATTTATTAGAATTGTGAAAATTTTAGCATAATTAAGGGTAGATTTACAGCTGTTGTGAGTATACGTACCAGATTTGTGGACATATTTATAAGTTTAGGGGAACATTTACAACTTCTTTGGTTAAGATTACGACAACTTTGGGCAACGTTATAAAGATAAAAAGTGAATTTACAATAGAAGTGGGTTAAGTTAAAATCATGGTGGATGAATTTATCACAACTGGGTAACATTACTACATCAAAGGGAAAATTTATTTTAGTTTAGGGTTAAGTTAGAATGATTGTGGATAAGTTTACTCGTATATAGTTCAATTTTACTTTCATTTTGGTTAATATTATGATAACCGTAAATAATAATACAAAACTTAAAGGTAAATGTACGACATCGATGGGATGCACTACTGTTGTATTTACGAAAAATGTGGTTAAATGTGTCAATCATACTTTTACTACCATATTGGTTAGCTTTAATATAATTAAGTATAATATTACCGCTGTTGTGGTAAGATTTACTAAAATTGTGGAAAATTTACCGCAATTAAGAGTAGATTTACCACCTTTGAGGGTGAGTTTATCACAATTGTGGATAAATTTATAAGTTTAGAGAAAAATTTATGACTTCTTTTGGTTAAGATTACGACAACTTTGAGCAACATTATGAATATAAAGAGTGAATTTACCACATAAATGGATTAAGTTAAAATTATGGTGGATGAATTTACAATAATTGGGGTAACATTATAACATCAAAAGAAAAATTTACTACAACTTAGTGTTAAGTTAGAATGATTATAGATAAAGTTACTAATATATAGGCCAATTTTACTTTCATTTCAGTTAATATTACAATAACTGTGAATAATAATACAAACTTAAAAGTAAATGTATGATATCAATGTGATGCACTACTGTCGTATTTACGACAAATGTGATTAAAGTTGTCAATCAAACTTTTATCACCATATCGGTTAGATTTAATA
Source organism: Ilex aquifolium (assembly GCA_951799425.1). Classification (NCBI taxonomy): domain Eukaryota; kingdom Viridiplantae; phylum Streptophyta; class Magnoliopsida; order Aquifoliales; family Aquifoliaceae; genus Ilex; species Ilex aquifolium. Next base: position 31,987,024 of record OX637393.1, read on the forward strand.
TCATTAAGGATAGAATTACTATAAATTTGGAAAATTTTAAAATATCTGTGGGTAAGTTATCACAATTGCGAATAGATTTACCACTATTGTGGGTTAGGATTCTATAATTGTGGACATATTTAAGACTTTAGAGACATATTTATATCTATGGGTAATATTACAACATTTGTGAAAAAAATTACGATAATTATCGGTAAATTTACTACTCTTGATTTTCACATTGTTATCTATTGACCCAAAAAATTGTGATCGATCATACAGCGAAGCAATAGATCATTGCACTTCATGTCAATGAACTACGTTTGTGATCTATCACAACAGTTTAGGATCTATCGCACACATGTTTGAAATAGACCTTAAAATGTTAACAAAATGTTTGGAATCGATCACAAGCATCCTTGACTTAATTGTTTTGGTATTTAATCTTCAATTTTGTTTATTTACAATAAATATCAGCAATTTAAAGTTTAATCTTATCAAATCATTAATACCAAATTGGGCTTTAATTTTATCCAATGTCATTTAATTCCACCAAATTAACATTCAATTTCAACCAATTAAAGTTCAAATTATTCATCAAATTAACGTTCAATTCATCAAATTAAAATGCAATTCCTTTTCAAATCTTAGACCTCTCTACGCTGACCCAAGCCTAATCCCCTCACTGAAACCCAACTGTGATCTATCTCGTCTTATATATCCCATTCATCGGCCCTCGATAGACCCACCTTGCCATAAACCCTAATTTCCCTTTTCATCAAACCTTTGAATCGTTAGCATTAAACAATACCTTCTATACCTACAATCACTAAGCCTTCTATATTTTGTTCCCCTGACCTATTTCATTGTGTTTTATTCCTCCACCTTTCTCTGATACACCCTTTACTACCCATAACCACGACAAAAAGACTAAAACCTTGGTTTCTGCAAGTTTGACTCCTCTGTTTTGACTCTCTTCTTCTATGTTCACTAATTTTCGCCTAAAACCTAGCTCCTAAATACGCATATTCTCCAATATCTACTAGCCTAAAACCACGATGGAACATGAGGAGTAGTCCTTAAGAGATAACTACCCAAGATTATCACTATTCACAAAGATCTCAAATTCCGAGGAGATTAAACAATTCATCCTTATGGGTAAGATTTTCTTGAACTTAGTCCTTAATAAACAGGGGGTAAGCAATATCCTGTAGGGGGCCTGGAAAATGAAGAAAGGTTTGTCGATCACTCAATGGGGAAAGAATACCTATATGTTTAGGTTCAAGGATGAAGGAGATAGAAATAAAATCCTCAATGAAGGCCCTAGTCGGTAATGGGATGCTTACTTGTTCTAAGGAAATGCCAATCTCGATCAAAGGTCTGAGGCTATGAGTTTAACATGGTGGAATTTTGGGTCCAGATTTGCGGGTTGCCTTTTGAAATGATGACAAAGAATAGTGCCAGGAGATTGGGCCAAGTCCTAGGGGAAACCACTCAGCTTGAGGAAATAGAGGAGGATATGGCCTTCGATTGTAACTAACTATGTGTAAGATGTCGCATCAACATTACCGAACCCTTAAAGAAGGATTTCTTCCTAATAAGGGAAAACCTAGAAGATATGTGGATTTCATTCAGGTGTGAAAGGTTATCGGATTTTTGTTATTGTTGTGGCAAAATCGAACATACTTGGGGATCTTGTCCAGAAAAAGTTATCGACGAGGAGTCTGCAAATGCATATGGGTTAATGACACTTTGGTCCCTAATTAGACAATCCGTCTAGTTTTTTGACATACGTGTTATTTTTTTTAGACAGTATCACATGCTCAACACGTGATCATTTGGTCAAAAACTTAATGGTAGTGACTAAAGTGACCCGGATTGAATAATTTAGAGACCAAATTGACAAAATTGATCGAATGAGGACTAAACTGAGAAAACAAATGCATATTTTAGAGACCAAAAGTGTTATTAACCCTTATTGTTAATTTGATAAATTAAATTTTAACTAAATAAAATCGAATATCAATTTATAAACAAAATGCTAATTTGATGAATTTAGATGTTAATTTGATGAATTGAATATTACTTTGGTGTTGATTTGATGAATTGAATGTTTATTAGATGATATTGGATATTAATTTGATGAATTGGGTGTTAATAGAATGAATTTGAATATATATTGGATCAATCGAATGTTAATTTTGTGTTAATTTAATTTTTTTAATTAAGCCCATTTCGAAAAATATTTATTAATAACAAAAATTATAAAGAGGAGAGGACATAAACCTTGCCCCTTTATATAAAAAATTAAAAGCTAAAAAATTTGCTTTGAAATGAAATTAGCAATTTAAAAGCTTTCCTAATTCTTCCACTAATGTGTTAAAAAACATTGCCGAAACATTCATTTGGAGATATTCTGTAAAACTCCACTAGTTTTCCATGGCCCACCTTCCACTCAATTTGTCTTTATCACAATGCCTTGTCCCGTCATGTATCCCACTAATGCATGAATTATAGAATAAAATATGGAAAATGTTATATAAGGCAAATGAAACTTAAAAATTAAAACTTAAATATATATTATCTCTTGGATGAGTGTGGGATGAGTAGATCCTACCGAAAAAATTAATGAGATTCATTCATCCAAATGATGACATATATTTGAATTGTAATTTTATTAAGTTTGATTTGACTTTTGTAGCATTGGTCATAAAATATTCCTTGCTTGAGGAGAAAAAGCCACCACCCAACTAAAAAGGAAAGTCCCATGATCCTTTTAAAAATGACGTCCGCTAGAAAAGCAAATAAAAACCCACAAAAACTGCCCCTTGAATCACTCATGGGAGTATTTTCATTCTTTCCAAAGCCTTTGAAAGAGTCCAAAATGCATGCTTGCATCCCACTCACGCCAATCCATTGCCCAAGCCCAACTATCCAACCTCTCCTTATCCTAGCCTTAACATTGTCTCCATAATCAAAATTCAAAAGTTTTGCTCCTCTTCTTTACACTTCCTTTTTCTCTCAGCATTATTGAGCCTTGCCAATAATTTTTTGGACTTAGTCATAAGACTTATAATCCATTTTAGTCACTAAACCATCCTCCTCCCCATCAGAGAAAAATTCTCTTGTGTTCCCATGAAGAAAGGACTCTTTGAGATAATCGTCTTGAAAGAAAATTCCTTTTGATTTCAATACTTGGTGAATTTCTTCCCTGGACATTTTTGGAATAACCTCCTCTTGAGTACGGATATGCTTATGAACTTCCTCCACCATTTCCTTGGTAATAACTGAAGGCTTGTACAGTGGCAAAAAGGTGTAGCATTAGCCCTTAACCCACTAAATTCCTACATTATTATAGGATCCAAAGCTTGCTTATTCATAGAACATGGACCATACTCCAAAGAAACTTCATACAAAGAAAGAGACTTTCAATACCATAATCCGAATCATCATCTGAACTTGAGAAAATCTCACTATCTTCGTGATCCAGATTAACAAAATTGAAAGAAACTCTATTATGCTCCCCCTGTAATACCATATCCAATGCACCTGTATTTAAAAATCTGTGACAGGCCTAATTGAAACTGACATTGACAACAATAAGAGATAGAGCCATGTTTAGATAGGGGAGGCCAGGCCCCCTCAGCTTTCCAAGAACCGTGTATCTTTGAGAAAATATTGATTGAAATAATGATATTACATAATCAGTGATATGAAGTATTATCAATTAATAATTATATATCACATCATGGATCCCACTATTTTTGTAACTTTCAAAATCACCATGTTGAAACTTTAGTGTAGTGCGGTTCATTTATTTTACAAGTTGTATTATTATTATTATTTTATTATTGATCAAGGTTGTATTATTATTCATTAATATGGCCATTACATTAAATATTTACTTGTATATCTATGTACACAAATCTGTCACTATATCCCACTTTTCCACTTTGTTTTTTTTACCCAAATAACGTTGGAAGTCATCCAATATAACTTCATTAAATCCTGATAAAAAAAACTTCTTTACATCTTGGACTGCTAGAAGCCATAAGGTCACTGTAGTAATTAGAATTGCGTCACTTTTTTGCATTGTCTTATGCTAGGTGTGGATGACATCTCTTGACGATATCCACTCAAGTCATTTTACTCTCTCTTCTCTCTCCACCTACAATCTAAAGTGTCTCATCCACAGATGTTTGCTAGTTGGGTATTTGTTGAAGTTGAATCCTTGATCACATTCGAAGAGCGGTAGCCGAGTGTAAGGAGTAAGGATTTAACAAGTCCGACCATTATATTAGGTTTGAAATTTTGTCCCTGAAAATTCGGTCTTTTTTATAGAGTTTGAGATAAATATTTAAGAGGAGTTGAGTTACAGTGTTAGGGTCGAAGATTTTGGACTCAATTTTCAATTCTAAATTAGACAATCAAATCATGCAACGTTCAAGTAGATAAGATTTTATCGGTTCATGTTAGATTTGGGTGCTTTGGTTTTCTTTTTCAACTTATGATGAGGATTTTTAAACGACAGTAAAATAATATTGTTCCTCATCTGATTTCGTCCCTGACAACCATGCATAGCTTCCATTGTATTGAAACCTTGTTTTTCTCAGAGGTTGAAAGAATGAATTTAATTCATTTATAATCAATCCTTATTGAGAGCCCCATTAGGGTACAAGGGTAGTTGCTTCTGCCATTATCATTCTAACTCCTTGAAAACCTGTACTCTTCATCTACCCCAAATTTTGGGGTCTTACAACCAAACTGAATCTGACTGGGGACGATTTTTCCATCGCACTAAAAACTTGTAATAACCCTCTCGGTGGGTTATTACAAATTGATGATCAAGTATGGATGCAATCTCATCTCTAGGAGTTGTTTGTTTAGGAACACGAATAATGGGGCCTTGCAATGCGTCAGAATCTGGTGTTGTCGATATCTCCACTTCATTACCCTTAAACTCTGTGAGGTCTTCTATGTTGAAAACTGGGCTAATACCAAAATTAGAGAGCAAGTCAACGACAGATGCATTCGGACCCAATTTGTCGGCGAATCTAAAAGGCCCTACACGTCATGCATGTATCTTGGTAAAACTACTGGGGAAAAATGTTCTGGTCTTAACCAAATAAGAACCATATTGCCAAAATTGCCTATCCTTGCGCGCTGTATTTGCATAGTTTGCATAGGCTTCCGTATTAAGGGAAAGGTGCCGCTTCACTTCTTCTTGAACGTTCCTCATATAGCTAGAGAAATCTAGCACAACTTCACTGGATCTAGTAGGCAAAGGTAACGAATTGAGATCTAGGGGAGTGTGGGGTCAAAATTCGTAGACCACCTCAAACAGTGTGCACCCCATTGACCGGTTAACAGAGTCGTTGAAAGAAAACTCCGCTTGTGGTAGTACTAGATCCCAACTGGTGACATGATCCGCAACGAGGCAACGTAATAATTTTCCCAAACTCCGGTTTGTCACTTTGGTGTGGCCGTCTATTTGAGGGTGGAAGGCACTAGATAACATTAGTTTCGTCCCGATTTTTGCACATAACATTTTCCAAAAAATAACTCACAAATTTTACATCTCGATTGGACACTATGGTGGCTGGTACACCATGTAATTGGATCACCTACAAAAATAATGTAGCAATCTTTGAAGCATCGTAGGTCTTATAACAAGGAATGAAATGAGACATTTTTTAGAAGGAATCCACAACCACCATAATTGAATTATGCTGGTGGAGAGTCTTGGGCACCCCAAGAACAAAATCCATGCTAATGTGTTGCCAAGGTTTGTCTGGAATTGGAAGAGGAGTATAGAGTCCCGCTTCTTGCTTAGTTCCCTCGTTCACCTAAAAAATCCGACAACGAGCCCCCACCTTATGCATATCTCAACGTATCTGTGGCCAATAGAACCGGTTAGTGACAATGGCAAACGTTTTATCATACCCGAAATGCCTTGCTAGACCCCTTTCATGGAGTTCCGTGATTATGAACTCACGGATAGATCCATAAGGAATGCACAATTGTGTGCTATAAAATAAATAGCCTTCCCTCAAAGAATAATCACCACCAGATATGCCCAGGTTGGTGGACAAATCCACGTGCTGCAAAAGTCCACATCTTCGGCGTACTACAATTTGAGGTTATCGAAACCTGAAAATTAGGTGAGAAAATATGCAGCAAATTAGGTCTCCTGTTTAAGGCATCAGCCACCTTATTTTTAGTCCCTGATTTATGCTTAATAACAAAATCAAGCTGCTGCAAATAATCCATCCATTGAGCATGCCTAGCATTTAGCTTGCTTTGGGAATTTAGGTGTTCACTACAACAAAAAACATTTTTTGCGACGTTTTTTTTTTGCAACGATTTTAAAATTGTCGTAAAAAATTTACTATTCGCGACGATTTTATAATTTTGTCGCAAATTTCTATTTTTGCAATTTTTTTGCGACGTTTTTAAAAAAAGGTCGCAAAAAAACGATTTCCTCCAAGGCGGGAGAAATGGCGCGAATTGGCAATTTTTTACGACAAAATTTTTTCGTCGCAAATAGTTTTTTTTTGTCGCAAAAATAAATAATCTAAAATTTAAAAGAAAATAAAGTCTAAATTTCTATTTTGGCATTTTTTTGCGCGATTCCCTCCAAATTATTTTTGACGGGAGAAATTGCGGGAATTGGAAAATTAAATAAAAATAACGATTTAATTAATTTTTTGCGACGTTTTTTAAAAACGTCGCCAATAAATTTTTACGTAAATAAAAAATTTAAAACATAATGATTTAATTAATTTTTTGCGACGTTTTTTAAAAACGTCGCGAAAAGGCGATTCCATCTTAATTGTTTTTGGCGGGAGAAATTGCGGGAATTGGAAAATTAAATAAAAAAAATTATTATTTAATTAATTTTTCGCGACGTTTTTTAAAAACATCGCCAATAAATTTTTACTTAAATAAAAAAATTTAAAAATAATGATTTTATTAATTTTTTGCGTAAAAAACGTCGCCAATAAAGTTTTACTTAAATAAAAATTTAAAAAAATAATGATTTAATTAATTTTTCGCGACGTTTTTAAAAAAATGTCGCCAATAAATTTTTACTTAAATAAAAAAATTTAAAAATAATGATTTAATTAATTTTTGCGACGTTTCAATAAATTTTTACGTAAATAAAAAATTTAAAAAATAATGATTTAATTAATTTTTTGCGACGTTTTTATCATTATTTAATTTTTTGCGACGTTTTTTAAAAACGTTGCGAAAAGGCGATTCCATCTTAATTGTTTTTGGCGGGAGAAATTGCGGGAATTGGAAAATTAAATAAAAAAAATAATGATTTAATTAATTTTTCGCGACGTTTTTAAAAAATGTCGCCAATAAATTTTTAATTAAATAAAAAAATTTAAAAATAATGATTTAATTAATTTTTTGCGATGTTTTTTAAAAACGTCGCGAAAAGGCGTTTCCATCTTAATTGCTTTTGCCGGGAGAAATTGCGGGAATTGGAAAATTAAATAAAAATAATAATTTAATTAATTTTTCGCGACGTTTTTAAAAAAGGTCGCCAATAAATTTTTACGTAAATAAAAAGTTAAAAAATAATAATTTAATTAATTTATCGCGACGTTTTTTTAAAAACGTCGCCAATAAATTTTTACGTAAATAAAATTAACATTTAATTTCATCTAATTAATATTTAATTTCATCCAATCCTGATTTTCTAAAATGGGTTAACACACTTTTATCCCTAAATTATGGATATTTTATTAGTTTCATATCTAAAGTATCAATTTTTTCAATTTTATCTCTAAAGTATTTAATTAACAGACAATTAGCAAATTGATATCACTTTAACATGTTACTTTGGTGTTAAATTGATGAATTGAATATTAATTATATGAAATTGTATGTTACTTTGGTGTTAATTTGATAAATTAAATATTAATTTGATGAATTGAATGTTAATTTAGTGTTAATTTGATAAAATAAATTTTAATTGGATGAAATTACATGTTACTTTGGTGTTGATTTGATAAATTGAATATTTTTTAAATAATTTTAGATGTTCATTTGATTAATTGAGTGTTAATTGGATGAATTTGAAAGTAAATTAGATGAATTCAATGTTAATTTGGTGTTAATTTGATTAATTTAATGTTAACTTGTTGAATTTGATTGTTAATTTATTGAATTAAATGTTTATTAGGTAAAATTGAATGTTAATTTGGTGTTAATTAGATGAATTGAATATTAATTAGATAAAAATTGTATGTTGATTTGGTGTTAATTTGATAAATTGAATCTTTGTTGTTTGATTTGGAAAGTTAATTCAATGAATTGAGTATTAATTGAATGAAATTAAAAGTTTGTTTGATTAATTTAATGTTAACTAGTTGAATTTGAATGTTAATTTATTGAATTAAATGCTTATTAGAAAAAATTGAATGTTAATTTGGTGTTAACTTGATAAAATAAATTTTAATTGAATGAAATTACATGTTACTTTGGTGTTGATTTGATAAATTGAATATTTTTTAAATAATTTTAGATGTTAATTTGATTAATTGAGTGTTAATTGGATGAATTTGAATGTAAATTAGATGAATTCAATGTTAATTTGATTAATTTAATATTAACTTGTTGAATTTGATTGTTAATTTAATGAATTAAATTCTTATTAGATAAAATTGAATATTAATTTGATGAATTGAATATTAATGAGATGAAATTGTATGTTACTTTGGTGTTAATTTGATAAATTAAATCTTTATTGTTTGATTTGGAAAGTTAATTCAATGAATTGAGTGTTAATTGAATGAAATTAAAAGTTAATTTGATTAATTTAATGTAACTAGTTGAATTTGAATGTTAATTTAATAAATTGAATATTTAACTGATGAAATTGAATGTTAATTTGGTGTTAATTTGATGGTTTAAATATTAATTAGATGAAATTGCATGTTACCAAATTTATTTGCGACGTTTTTTAAAATACCTCGCCAATAAATTTTTACGAAAATAAAAAATTTTAAAAATAATAATTTAATTAATCCGTAAGTCCTCTATCTCTCTCTCCCTCTCCCTCACTGTGTTCCGCTATTTACCCGACTCCAACTTCCCTGTTGTTCAGCTCCCCCTGTCACATAACCACTGCATTGAATCACCAAACGACCCCAACTCCTCAACTGCTCAATGAAATCACGTAAACCTATCAACTGCTCGATGAAATTAACATGTTTAACTAGTATTATAGAAATAAAATGTTAATTATTTGTAACTATTTATTAAGCACTGACATTATTATTGTTTAACATCCCCAACTCTGCCTCGCCCAACTCCCAAATCCCTAATCCTAATCGCCATTTTCACCAGTGAATCGCCACTGCCACTGAAGCCACCGGAGTACCACCACCAGTGAAGCCACCGGAGTACCACCACCAGTGAACCCACCTCCATCACTCTCGAACCAGATCATTTCCTGCCCTCCCATTGTTGAGGTAAAGATCCCATTGGGGGAATTACTAGGTGAGTTTTTGCATCTCCACATGAAAGTACAGACTCGTATGCTTCTTGTGAGTCTCATATTTTTTATTTTTTTTAACTAATTAAATATTTGCAATGACTTGGTTAAGTTCTTGGGATTAGTGGTTTTGGTTGTCGAATTTCTTGTTCTTTAACTATTACTCTGTTGATTTGGATAACTGTTTTGTCTTGAGTGTCATTTTGGTAGATATCAGCAGAGAAAGTAGGAGGTTTTCTGTGACGCCCCAAAATCCGGGGGTCCGTTGATTACCCATCAACCTGCAGAATACCCGTGGATACCGAATAACTCGATATCGCGCCGTTATACCCCATTTATCGGGGTCCATAATTGAACAAAAATCGGGCAGAGTCTCCTTTGTACGGGGAGCTCTACCCAAAACTCAACATGTGCAATATATATATTCAAATGACCCATCCGATGCCCAATATAAAACAATGACCGCACTGGGTCCATTTATAAGCAAGACATTGGCCACACTGAGTCCATTTATCCCTACTCATATAATAACATGCAATGTTACATTAACATAGTTCATAAGAGTTCGATTACAACTCTTTTACACATTACATGCCCAAAACTAAATTACAAGTCCAAAAATATAATTTTTCAAGTTTGGTTTACAAAAACAATGCATTAAAAGCCACAAGTCGGCTTTTCTTCATCCTTGCGGCCCCGAATGAGAGCCTTCCACCGGCGTATATCCCGCACCTGAAATGTTTTCCCGTATAGGGTGAGCCACGTCCAGTAGAGTAATTCCTACAGAGGCTACTCCTCACCTAAGTGCACATGCAATGTTCACATTCAACATTTCATATTCACCTCAACATTCCAAGTAAGAATATGCAACTCTATATTGGAATTTACCATGTCATGCTATGAAATGAGATGGAACTCACTCATGCAACTTTAACCCGAGTCCTCACCGACTCCCACAACACAATGCAATGCCAATGTGTAATGAATCCGTCAATTGACAAAAAATCCACCCAATGATCGTTTGAAATAAAAGTTGTTTTATTATAAAACCAAATCATTGATGGGTGTTACTCATTGAATGAGTACTTTATAAATCAAAATCTTATGTCTTGTTGGGCAACGGATTTTGGTATCTCAACTACCGGTTCCGTAAACACCAGCACTTTTCTGGAATTTCACCGCCGGGAAGTGCCTGAACCATGTGACCGGGTTTTGCACCCGAGGGAGAGTCTAGCCCTACTTGCTATACCTGACACAAGTTTTTCCATGCATGCAACCGTGCGACTCAGTTGGATATTCAATCCAACTTTCCCGAGCCCACCATTCAACCACTAAGAATGATGTTTGAATGAACCATGCCCAAACACACACAAACACCCACACTCATGCCTAAGCCCATGAAATGGATGCCTCCGTCCAAATGCAATGTAATGTGTCATTGCATATCAATGTCATGCCTCATATGTAATGAATGTCATATGAACCATTTAAATCACACATTTCATCATGTATCATGGACAATTATATCATATGCATATAACCTCCAAAAACTCATCACAATGTCAATACATCAACTAGCATGTGTCAACATTTATATTCAACACAATTGACAAGCATGTTATTACATAATCTATGCCAATAACACACTTAATTTACAAGGCGCATGATAACACATAACAGTCCACAAAGATTTTAGCCCAAAACAGCCCACATAATCAGTCCAAAGTGGCCCAAAATTTAGCCACTAAACAGCCCACAAATCAGCCACTAAACAACCCACAAATCAGCCACTAAGTAGCCCACAATTCAGCCACTAAACAGCCCCGTAAACAGTCCCTAAACGGCCATAAAATAGCCCCAATAAACAGCCATAAGATAGCCCTTAAAACAGCCATAAACAGCCCCTTAAAACAACCATAAAACAGCCCATAAATCAGTCACTAAGCAGCCCACAATTCCGCCACTAAGCAGCCCCTTAAACAGTCCATAAACGGACACAAAACAGCCCCAATAAACAGCCACAAAAATAGTCTATGAAAGTGCACAAATTCAGTCCATGAAGGTGCACAAAAACAGTCCATGAAAGTGCACAAATTCAGCCCATGAAAGTGCACAAAAACAGTCCATGAAAGTGCACAAATTCAGTCCATTGGACAGCCTACTTACAGCCATATTTCAGCCAAAAAAACAACCCCTAAGCAGCCCCTTAAGGTAGGAATAAACCCAAGTAGGAAGAACCCTACCTCACTTGAAGTGTGGAGACTTCAAGAACACCCTCTAAGCTTCAAAATTCTTGATTTCCCCCAAAGCTTCCTCTTGGATCTTCGGTGAAATCTCTCATTCTTGGAAAATAGACGTAGCCCTCGTCGACGTGATCGATTTTCTCTCTTGGCTCGACGGAATCCGAGCGACGGAACTCCGGGAAATCGAAAGAGAAGCTTGAAGAACTCTCTTTTCTCTCTTCTCTCTTCTCTCTTCTCTCTTCTCTCTCTTGGGCGGCTGAACAAGGCTGAAGAATGAGATATTTCTGCTGAAATATCCCATTTAAGGCCCTATTTATATTTTTATAAGACTTGGCTCAGATCACGCCAAGTGTCCCCCGATTATTCGGGTCCGTTTTCGCCCCGAAACGATTCATTACATTCTGGTTTAAGTTCAAATTAATTTTATTTGAACTTTAATCCAATTATAAGAAAATTATATAAAATATATTTATGGGGACCTTTAAAATGTCATTCGCCACGCAGTCGCCTCGAACGACGTGCAAAAATCCGACTATCTCAGAATTCGACGAAATTTGACAGAGTGACTCGATTTCGCGATACGAATCTAACGGCGAACTCCGTTTCCTCATCCGATGTCTAGAGCATGAGTATCTCAAATACGCATTAGGATGGCAAATGACCATTTTGCCCTTATTCACAAAAATTTCAAATTTACTCGGGTTTTACATTTTTCCTTAATTTTATTTTTTTCTTTTTTTCACTTTTTGTTTTGCAGATTGAAACAATCCCAAGTGGAAATCTGGCAGAGGTAATGGACAGGCTGTGAGAGGAAGAATTGTGGGAGAGGGACATGTTTTGGTGATTTTCTATACATTTTGTATTCGATATACATAAACGTGGCATAATTCCCGAAAAAGGGGAAAAAAGTAATGTTGCTCAGTGAAAATATTTTTAGGGAAAATATTTTTCGTCACATAATGTTAATTTTAGTTATTAAAATAAAAATAAAATAAAAATATTAAATCGCGACGTTTTTTATAAGTTTGTCGGAAATATTTATAAGTTCGTGGGGAATATTTAAAATAAAATAAAAATTTATTTTACGACGTTTTTATTTTCGTCGCAGAATATAAATTATAACACATCTATAATATAAAACAGGACGGCTTCAACAAGTCGATCCAACTGTTACAAATCATTTCATCCAACGGTTCTAAATTCTCTCATTTCCCCCCCCAAATTTATTATTTTTCACCCATAATTATTTTCAAAATTTTGTACAGGTGTGTCACTTCATCTGTCAATGGCCTCAGTCACTTCTTTTTCTCAGTACAACAGAAAAAGGGTCCATGGACATCGTGTTTTTTTTTTCGCAACCCTTCTAAGAAAATATCTCACTATCTCTCTCTCTCTCTTTATTTCTCTCCCTCTGTTTCTTCTTACCAGTAACACCACCACCACCGCCGAAGTCAGCAACACCACCACCGCCCCAAGCCTTCTTCAGAGACCATCTCACACTCTCTCTCTCTCTCTCTTTATCTCTCTCCCTCTATTTCTTCTTACCACCACAGTCGCCGAAGTCAGCAACACCACCACCGCCCCAGGTATGCCTCATCTCTCTCTCTCTCTCTCTCTCTCTCTCTCTCTCTCTCTCTCTCACACACACACACATCCTACCCCCGCCTCTTCTCTGCCCTCTTCTACACACTCATCACCCACACTCACCCACACACAAATCGCACACACACACACACAAACAAACCCAGACCCATCACACACACGCCCACCACAGACCCACCACACACGCACCCACACCCACTCACCCACACACACCCAAAAGGGAAGAAGTTGGATGATTTGATGTCGAAGAGAGACTGAGATTCACCCACGATTTACTTTGGTTGTTTCAAAATACATATAGAGAGACTTCAAATTTCTTTTTCTTTTTCTTTGTGCAGCATTCTATTGATTTTTCAGATCCCATGGAGAATGATAGTGTAGAGGGTTTGATTTTTTCATAGCCTCCTCCTTGCTTTTCTTGAGTGCTTTTCTAATTTATGCCCACTACCTTTCTGCCTTCAGTTGTGCTCTCCATGTATTCATATGACGATTTTTCTAGAAATCTTTGGGATGTACACAAAAGGATTTTTTTCTATTGCTGAATGTGACTCTCCAATCCTCCTGTTTTATTATGCAGTTTAGATATGGTCTCAGGATGAGTAGTTTGTTTTGGCAATTTTCATGCTTATAAAAGGTCAGAGATGCTTTGTAGTTTGTCCTGACTACTCCAGTTGATAAGCATTTAGTTTTTACAGAAGAAGATGCAACTCCAAAATAAAAAATCAATGAGTTCTATCTACTTAATTTAAGTGAGATTGACTGATGAAAATCCCCATTGCAGGCAAGTGTTCAACACTCAACAGCCCATTCTGATAGCTTGTTTTTGCCATGAGTTTTGCTAAAGTTAAATAATCTCTCTTCATACCTTTCCTACATATTTGTAGTAATGTTGGGCAGACCGTTAATTTGTTTGACCCATTGTAGAGAACAAAATGACCCATGTTTTGATTTCTTTGATACTTGCAGTTACTTTTACGAGCATGTATCTTATTCTTTAATCATAATTAGAAAATGTAGCATATTTGTATAAATAGAACAATGTAAAGCTGTTCGGATGATTGCAGCAACTAGAATTTAAAGCTCAAACTGGTGTATCATTTCGTTCCATGTTAACCTGAGCAAGTTATCCAATCAAGAACCTGTAGAGTCGTATTGTGTTTCTCTCTGTTGGCAGTCTTTTGGTCCATGGTTTCTCCTCTGGCTGCAAATCCATAATGTGTTCTGTATTTTATGCAACTCTTACTGTGTCCCCATTTAACTCTGAATTATTTGACAACTTTTGGCCAACATAGGAATTGATTCCTCACTATGTGCATAGAGAGGCAGAGACACACACACAGAGGAACACACAGGGGATTGATTCCTCAAAAATGATATTGATTCCTCAAAAATGAGCACAGTTCCTGTATAGCAATGACTAATCCTTCTACCACTTGGGATTAGTTTGGGATTAGTTTTGGGATTAGTTTTTTTGTACTGGCTTGGACTTGTAGCACAAGGACCGTATAAAATCTCGCTAATGGATGCATTATCAATTCACGGTCATGTGCTACTAAGATAGTTTTGGACCTTGAAAATTCATTAACATAGACATGCTATGTTCAATTGATGAAGAATAGGAAAATGTCAAATTTTGGAATCTCAGTTATTTGGGATTGAAGGGTATTAAGATTTGAGTTTTACTTTGTTAATCTCAGTTATTTGGAATCTAACGGTTATAATGAATTCACATCATTAGGTGAGCATATTAAGTCAAATTTTTAGGTCCCAACAGCATTAATCATCCAATAAGTAATGCTTTTGGAACCTAAAAAATTGACCTAATTTATGGGTATACTGATGTGTCAAGTTATGAAATCTTAATGAAGAAGGATTCCAACCAAGAGGATTTGACATACTTTAATTTTATGGTACTAATCATTCTTAATCCATTGAATTTTTTTTTTCCCATTTAGGTGTTTGATGAATTTCATGATTGCGGTGCTTCACCCAAATTAAGCCAATGAAGGTAACAACTTTCATTCAATTTTACTATAAAGACCTCTTCTTGGTCTTTTTTAATTTTTTTTTGTGCTTGCAGTTATTGTGTTTGTACCATCTGCCCAAGCCTCCTTATTTCCAAGGTGCATAATCCCATCTAGGTTGCTCAATGTGTTGAATGAAAACTATTAGTCTAAGACTACGTCATTTTTTTGATGTTTTATTCTTCTGTTTTACGGCTGTGTAGGTCTTTAAATTAAGTTGTATATATGTTATTGGACAATAAAGCTGTAATATCTTCTGCGTTATGGCTTTCTGAATGTTGAGCTCCCAAACATTTTACACTGATATGCTTTGGCTTTGGTTTCAGGCTCTTCGTTACTTCTCTAATATTCTTGGAGATGTTACATTAAAGGAGTTTAGACATGCATATGGTTTAGGTATGATATTTCCTTTGATGTACTTGCCAGTTAAAACGGACTGAACAGAAAACCTTTTAAGTTCTTTGGCTATCTTTGTTCATTAGATTAATATTTCACCGGCTAGTGATTAATTTTTTGCTTAGATTTTTGAACGTTGTTACATGTTTTTCATGGTATGCAATAGGATGGTAAGCAAATGACATATTGGATTATCACAATATGATATCAGGATGTGCTTTATAGATTCCATTTGCAGATTTTCTAAATCATGATGGCATTTCAGAGGCAGATCTTATGCTAGTGGAGTATTGTTTTATTTTTTTTATTGCGTTTTGTTTGTCGTTTGTGGTGTTAGAATAGTGTTAATTTTAACTTCGCCAATTGTTTCACATGTTGATTCACCAATACTTTCTAATCTGTCATTGCTAATGACATCAAACTTCATGTTATTGAACTGATTTCTAAGCATTACTTTATCTTAAATGGTGTTTTGTCTCTCTTCTTAATTGCATACAAAAATTCTGTCCCCATCTACTTATCCAACTCATTTGGTGGTGGTTTCCGTTTTGACTTCATATTATGTCATCCTACACTGATTAGTTGCATTGTTCTTTCCCCTAGGATTTGGTGGGATTTGTTTTTATTGAGTGATTTGTTTTATTTTTTGGCATGTCAGAATTTCTGTAAGAAATATTCAAACCATAAACTCACAGTACAAAGTACACTCTAAGCCTTATATTGACACTTTAATAGTCATACGACGCCGTCCAACTTGAGATTTTTAAATTCCTCGCTGGCCAAATACACTCAAGCACAAGATATTATTCTTTGAACCATATCATTGGTGTTCTGAGATTTCTAATTTCCAGTGATTATCTTGCAGGCTATTGCTGATCGTAATTATGCTCCTGGTGATCAGGTGTGGTGCTCGTAAACTAGAACAAGTATGTTTTATTGACACCTGTTTTATACTTTTTCATGAAATAGCGAAAAGCAAACTAGACCTGTTTTGTGCATTCTCCTCTCCTTCTTTGACTGTTTTTTAAATAGTCTGATCACTTGCAGATGGACTGTTCACGTTACTGTTCATTACACATTCAGCTGGATTCTTTTAGCTTATGCCAGGGATGTGGTCACTCTGTCAGCTGGTTTTCTTCTCCTTCAGCTGCTAATTCCAGTTGGAATTTTCATTCTCCAGATCAGTATCATGTTCTTATGCTGTCATGTCTATCTAAGTGGTAGGAGCTGAATGGATCAGGCACCTGGACTGTGGCCTGATTGTTCTGATCTGACTTCAGTCTGGGCTTCTACTGATCTGTTGAGCTTGGAGATGGTATTTCAAGGCATGGAGCTGGACTGTTGGAGCTGTTCAAGTTTAAGAGACATTAAATGTAATTAGAGATGGTTTAAATCCTCTTGAAGGATTAAAGCCATTTTTTCAATTCTTAGAACTTCTTGTTCTTTGATTCTCGTAATTCATTCTTTTTGGAAATAAAATTTTGTTTTTTTTTTAAAAAGATGTGAAATGTATGTTGAATGGAAAATATGTGAAATGTATTAATTGTGTTTGTTTTTTATTGAACACATGTATTATTGGTGTACAAGTGAAAAATTTTATTGGAATATCATTTTTTATTAATTATTTTAAAAAAAAATGAACTTTTGTGCAACGAAATTAAAATCGTTGCGAAAATTGTATAAACAATCTTTTTCGCGACGATTTTTACACGTCGCAAATGTATTTATTCAATTATTTTTTACATTTTTTATTTATGAAAAAAAATAGTTTGCAACGTTTTTTTTCGTCGCGAAAAAATAATTAAATTATTATTTACATTTTTTATTTATGTAAAAAATTATTTGCGACGATTTTTTTACGTCGCGAAAAATTAATTAAATTATTATTTTTTGCATTTTTTATTTAAATAAAAACTTATTCGCGACGATTTTTGTACGTCGCGAAAAATTAATTAAATTATTATTTTTTTACATTTTTATTTATGTAAAAATTTATTAGCGACGATTTTTGTAGGTCGCGAAAAATTAATTAAATTATTATTTTTACATTTTCAATTATGTAAAAAATTATTTGCAACGATTTTTGTACGTCGCGAAAAATTAATTAAATTATTATTTTTTACATTTTCAATTATGTAAAAAATTATTTGCGACGATTTTTTTACGTCGCGAAAAATTAATTAAATTATTATTTTTTTATTTATGTAAAAAATTATTTGCGACGATTTTTTACGACGCGAAAAATTAATTAAATTATTATTTTTTATTTTTTTACGCTAGTGGAATAGATTTTAGCTACGTTTTTTTTAAATTTTCGCGACATTTTTTTTTCGTCGCAAAAAATTTTTTTTGCGATGAAAATAAATTTGCGTCGCAAAATACTTTCTGCGACGAGGCAATTGCGACGAACACGCGACGAAAAAAAACCTCGCAAAAAATAATTGGCGACGATTTGTTTTTAATTTAGCGACGAAAAAAATCGTCGCAAAAAACGATTTTTGTTGTAGTGGTTTTTTAAAGAATAATTATTAGTATAAAGGATAAACTCTCTATGAATCAAATAAGGACGCCAACACTTGAGAGTTTGAATTAAAGCATAAAATTCCATGTCATATACAAAATATTTCTGACGAGTGTCATTAAGATTCTCGCTGTAAAATGCAATGGGATGACTTTCTTGGCTCAAAACGCCCCTAATCCCCACATGTGAAGCATCACAAGCCACTTCAAACACCTTAGAAAAATTTGGAAATTTCAGAACTAGTGATTTCCCCCACATTTTCTTTGATTTCGGTGAAGGCTTTGTCAGTTGTTTTTGTCCAAGAGAAGCTCTTTGCGTTTAAACACTCGGTGATTGGGGCCATTATAGTGCTGAAACCCCGAATAAAATACTGATAGAACGTGTACAACCCATGGAAGCTCCGCACCTCAAAGAAATTCTGAGGTATAGGCCATTTCTGCATTGCTTGCACCTTGGCGGGGTCAGCTTCAACACCTTAATCCAAAATTATGAAGCCTAAAAAATTGGCTCTCTTCTTCATAAACGAGCACTTATCTCGATTTATATAAATTCGTTCAGCCCCAATTTGTTCAAGACTTATTCTACATGGTCTAGATGGTCCTGTAAACATCGACTAAAAATTAAAATATCATCAAAATATACGACTACAAATTTACCCAAGGACGGTTTGAGTGCTTGTGTCATAACACGCATGAAGGTGCTCTGCACATTGGTTAATCTAAAGGGCATGACACTCCATTCGAATAGTCCATCTTTCATTTTGAAGCCCGTCTTCCACTCGTCACTGTGACAATTGCGAATCTGGTGGTAGCCGCTTCGAAGGTCGATTTTCGTAAAAATGGAGGCACTACTTAATAAATCCAACATGTCGTCAAGACAGGGAATGTGAAATCGGTATTTCATTGTTATCTTGTTAATTGCCTAGTTCTCTACATACATCCTTCAACTACCGTCCTTCTTGGGCGTAAGTAGAACTGGAACATCGTAGGGACTAAGGCTCTCTCGGATGTCGCCCCTGTCTAGTAACTATTGAATTTGCTGGTAAAGCTTTTCATTCTCAGTTGGGCTCATGCGATAATGTGGCAAGTTGGGAAAGGTTTGATCCGGGAATTAAATCGATAGCATGTTGCAAATCCCGCATTGGTGGAAGTTGTTTTGTCATCTCATCAGGCATACTATCTTGGTCAGATGAAAAGTTACACTTGAACATAAATTCAGACTCAGACTAATCAATTACATCCCGTAGGGCCACATCTACATCTCACAAAATATGCCCCAAGTGCGCTATGTACCAATCAATCACAAAGTAATTAGACAAATGCAGCTCACTCAACAAAACATATAGAATTTCATATCAATCAAGAATAATGAATAGGAATACAAATTTCAAATAATCAAAAGGCCATTTTTTTGCAAAGAGATAAAAAAATAGAAGCATATTGTATACTACCCTGTACTTTAAACTGTTAATTGACTCCGAGAGATGTTGTCATCATAACACCAAGAGCAGCATGTTCCAAATTTTATCTCGATTAGAGTTTATTTCATCGTTGATTTTGGCACTTCATGGATTTCTTGTTCAGTCTCATCTTTCCTTATTTCTCTTTGTTCTTATTCCTTTACTCCTCTTCCTCCCATCTTACACTCGATTATCTCTCTCTCTCTCTCTTATCTTCTTCCTTTTTTCCCCTTTTACATAGGCCAGCATCCCTATTAATAGCCTTCATTTACACCTTAAACACACACACACATACACTACTTTATCATACTGTTACATGTCACCTCCAAATCCTTTCACTGCTTTGTTGTGCTTACTTTTGCCACATGTCACTTCTAGGTCCTTCCACGTGCTTTGGTAATAACTGAAGGCTTGTACAGTGGCAAAAAGGTGTAGCATTAGCCCTTAACCCACTAAATTCCTCCATTATTATCGGATCCAAAGCTTGCTTATTCATAGAATATGGACCATACTCCAAAGAAACTTCATACAAAGAAAGAGACTTTCAATACCATAATCCGGATCATCATCTGAACTTGAGAAAATCTCACCATCTTCGTGATCCAGATTAACAAAATTGAAAGAAACTCTATTATGCTCCCCCTGTAATACCATGTCCAATGCACCTGTATTTAAAAATCTGTGACAGGCCTAATTGAAACTGACATTGACAACAATAAGAGATAGAGCCATGTTTAGACAGGGGAAGCCAGGCCCCCTCAGATTTCCAAAAACCGTGTATCTTTGAGAAAATATTGATTGAAACAATGATGGTGAAACTTTAATGGGGTGAGAATGAATATTTTTAGGTTGAGAATAGTCCACCCAAAGTGTTTGCTAACCTTATCTCAGAACAATAGTGTCTAGAATAAATCAAATTATATGTTTTCTGCGAGGAAATATCTACGTCGTAGAATAGTTTCTGGCCGTGAATAGGCCATGCCATTGGCATCGTAATATAGTTTCTAGCAATGAAAAGTACATTCTCATCATTTAATGGGGTAGATGAAGAGTACAGGTTTTCAAGGAGTTAGAATGATAATGGCAGAAGCAACTACCCTTGTACCCTAATGGGGCTCTCAATAAGGATTGATTATAAATGAATTAAATTCATTCTTTCAACCTCTGAGGAAAACAAGGTTTCTATACAATGGAAGCTATGCACGGTTGTCAGGGACGAAATCAGATGACGAACAATATTATTTTACTGTTGTTTAAAAATCCTCATCATAAGTTGAAAAAGAAAATCAAAGCACCCAAATCTTACATGAACCGATAAAATCTTATCTACTTGAACATGGCATGATTTGATTGTCTAATTTAGAATTGAAAATTGAGTCTAAAATCTTCGACCCTAACACTGTAACTCAACTCCTCTTAAATATTTATCTCAAACTCCGTAAAAAGGACCGAATTTTTAGGGACAAAATTTAATATCAAATATAATGGTCGGACTTGTTAAATCCTTACTCCTTACACTCGGCTACCGCTCTTCGAATGTGATCAAGGATTCAACTTCAACAAATACCCAACTAGCAAACATCTATGGATGAGACACTTTAGAGTGTAGGTGGAGAGAGAACAGAGAGTAAAATGACTTGAGTGGATATCGTCAAGAGATGTCATCCACACGTAACATAAGACAATGCAAAAAAGTGACGCAATTCTAATTACTACAGTGACCTTATGGCTTCTGGCAGTCCAAGATGTAAAAAAGTTTTTTTTATCAGGATGTAATGAAGTTATATTGGATGACTTCCAACGTTATTTGGGTAAAAAAAACAAAGTGGAAAAGTGGGATATAGTGACAGATTTGTCTATACAGATATACAAGTAAATATTTAATGTAATGGCCATATTAATGAATAATAATACAACCTTGATAAAAAAAAAAAGAATAATAATACAACATGTAAAATAAATGAACCCCACTACACTAAAGTTTCAACATGGTGATTTTGAAAGTTACTAAAATAGTGGGATCCATGATGTGATATATAATTATTAATTGATAATACTTCATATCACTGATGATGTAATATCATTGTTTCAATCAATATTTTCTCAAAGATACACGGTTCTTGGAAAGCTGAGGGGGCCTGGCTCCCTTGTCTAAACATGGCTCTATCTCTTATTGTTGTCAATGTCAGTTTCAATTAGGCCTGTCCCAGATTTTTAAATACAGGTGCATTGGATATGGTTTTACAGGGGGAGCATAATAGAGTTTCTTTCAATTTTGTTAATATGGATCACGAAGATGGTGAGATTTTCTCAAGTTCAGATGATGATCTGGATTATGGTATTGGAAGTCTCTTTCTTTGTATGAAGTTTCTTTGGAGTACGGTCCATGTTCTATGAATAAGCAAGCTTTGGATCCTATAATAATGGAGGAATTTAGTGGGTTAAGGGCTAATGCTACACCGTTTTGCCACTGTACAAGCCTTCAGTTATTACCAAGGAAATGGTGGAGGAAGTTCATAAGCATATCCGTACTCAAGAGGAGGTTATTCCAAAAATGTCCAGGGAAGAAATTCACCAAGTATTGAAATCAAAAGGAACTTTCTTTCAAGACGACTATGTCAAAGAGTCCTTTCTTCATGAGAACACAAAAGAATTTTTCTCTGATGGGGAGGAGGATGGTTTAGTGACTAAAATGGATTATAAGTCTTTTATGACCAAGTCCATAAAATTATTGGCAACGCTCAATAATGCTGAGAGAAAAAGGAAGTGTAAAGAAGAGGAGCAAAACTTTTGAATTTTGATTATGGAGACAAAGTAAAGGCTAGGATAAGGAAAGGTTGGATAGTTGGGCTTGGGCAATGGATTGGCGTGAGTGGGATGCAAGCATGCATTTTGGACTCTTTCAAAGGCTTTGGAAAGAATGAAAATACTCCCATGAGTGATTCAAGGGGTAGTTTTTGTGGGTTTTTATTTGCTTTTCTAGCGGACTTCATTTTTAAAAGGATCATGGGACTTTCCTTTTTAGTTGGGTGGTGGCTATTTCTCCTCAAGCAAGGAATATTTTATGACCAATGCTACAAAAGTCAAATCAAACTTAAAAAATTACAATTCAAATATATATCATCATTTGGATGAATGAATCCCATTAATTTTTACGCTAAGATCTACTCATCCCACACTCATCCCACACTCATCCAAGAAATAATATATATTTGAGTTTTAATTTTTAAGTTTCATTTGTTTTATATAACATTTTTGACATTTTATTCCATAATTCATGCATTAGTGGGAGACATGACGGGACAAGGCATTGTGATAAAGACAAATTGAGTGGAAGGTGGGCCATGGAAAACTAGTGGAGTTTCATAGAATATCTCCAAATGAATGTTTCGGCAATGTTTTTTAACACATTAGTGGAAGAATTAGGAAAGCTTTTAAATTGCTAATTTCATTTCAAAGCAGATTTTTTAGTTTTTAATTTTTTATATAAAGGGGCAAGGTTTATGTCCTCTCCTCTTTATAATTTTTGTTATTAATAAATATTTTTCGTAATGGGCTTAATTAAAAAAATTAAATTAACACAAAATTAACATTCAGTTGATCCAATTTATATTCAAATTCATTCTATTAACACTCAATTCATCAAATTAATATCCAATATCATCCAATAAACATTCAATTCATCAAATCAACACCAAAGTAATATTCAATTCATCAAATTAACATCTAAATTCATCAAATTAGCATTCTGTTTATAAATTAATATTCGATTTTATTCAGTTAAAATTCAATTTATCAAATTAACAATAAATGTTAATAACACTTTTGGACTCTAAAATATGCATTTTTTTTCTCAATTTAGTCCTCATTCGATCAATTTATTCAATTTGGTCTCTAAATTATTCAATCCGGATCACTTTGGTCACTATCATTAAGTTTTAGACGAAATGATCACGTGTTGAGCATGTGATACTGTCTAAAAAAAATAACACGTCTGTCAAAAAACTTAACGGATTGTCTAATTAGGGACCAAAGTGTCATTAACCCATATGTATTTGCAGATTCCTCGTCGGTAAATTTTTTTGGACAAGATCCCCAAGTATGTTCGATTTTGCCACAACAATAACAAAGATCCGATAACCTTTCACACCTGAATGAAATCCACACATCTTCTAGGTTTTCCCTTATTAGGAAGAAACCCTTCTTTAAGAGTTCGGTAATGTTGATATGACATCTTACACATAGTTAGTTACAATCGAAGGCCATATCCTCCTCTATTTCCTCAAGCTGAGTGGTTTCCCCTAGGACTTGGCCCAATCTCCTGGCACTGTTCTTTGTCATCATTTCAAAAGGCAACCCGCAAATCTGGACCCAAAATTCCACCATGTTAAACGCATAGCCTCAGACCGTTGATTGAGATTGGCATTTCCTTATAACAAGTAAGCATCACATTACCGACTAGGGCCTTCATTGAGGATTTTATTTCTATCTCCTTCATCCTTGAACCTAAACATATAGGTATTCTTTCCCCATTGAGTGATCGAGAAACCTTTCTTCATTTTCCAGGCCCCCTACACGATATTGCTTACCCCCTGTTTATTAAGGACTAAGTTCGAGAAAATCTTACCCATAAGGATGAATTGTTTAATCTCCTCGGAATTTGAGATCTTTGTGAATAGTGATAATCTTGGGTAGTTATCTCTTAAGGACTACTCCTCATGTTCCATCGTTGTTTTACGCTAGTAGATATTGGAGAATATGCGTATTTAGGAGCTAGGTTTTAGGCGAAAATTACGTAGAAGAAGAGAGTCAAAACAGAGGAGTCAAACTTGCAGAAACCAAGGTTTTAGTCTTTTTGTCGTGGTTATGCGTAGTAAAGGGTGTATCAAAGAAAGGTGGAGGAATAAAACACAATGAAATAGGTCAGGGGAAAACAAAATATAGAAGGCTTAGTGATTGTAGGTATAGAAGGTATTGTTTATTGCTAACGATTCAAAGGTTTGATGAGAAGGGAAATTAGGGTTTATGGCAAGGTGGGTCTATCGAGGGCCAATGAATGGGATATATAGGACGAGATAGATCACAGTTGGGTTTCAGTGAGGGGATTAGGCTTGGGTCAGCGTAGAGAGGTCTAGGATTTGAAAAGGAATTGCATGTTAATTTGATGAATTGAATGTTAATTGGATGAATAATTTGAACTTTAATTGGCTGAAGTTGAATGTTAATTTGGTGGAATTAAATGGCATTGGATAAAATTAAAGCCCAATTTGGTATTAATGATTTGATGAGACTAAACTTTAAATTGCTGATATTTGATGTAAATAAACAAAATTGAAGATTAAATACCAAAAAAATTAAGTCAAGGATGCTTGTGATCGATTCCAAACATTTTGTTAACATTTTAAGGTCTATTTCAAACATGTGTGCGATAGATCCTAAACTGTTGTGATAGATCACAAACGTAGTTCATTGACATGAAGTGCAATGATCTATTGCTTCGCTGTATGATCGATCACAATTTTTTGGGTCAATAGATAACAATGTGAAAATCAAGCGTAGTAAATTTACCGATAATTATCGTAATTTTTTTCACAAATGTTGTAATATTACCCATAGATATAAATATGTCTCTAAACTCTTAAATATGTCCACAATTATAGAATCCTAACCCACAATAGTGGTAAATCTATCCGGAATTGTGATAACTTACCCACATATATTTTAAAATTTTCTAAATTTATAGTAATTATATCCTTAATGATATTAAATCTAACCGATATGGTGATAAAAGTATGATTGACAACTTTAATCACATTTGTCGTAAATACGACAGTAGTGCATCACATTGATATCATACATTTACTTTTAAGTTTGTATTATTATTCACAGTTATTGTAATATTAACTGAAATGAAAGTAAAATTGGCCTTTATATTAGTAACTTTATCTACAATCATTCTAACTTAACACTAAGTTGTAGTAAATTTTTCTTTTGATGTTATAATGTTACCCTAATTATTGTAAATTCATCCACCATAATTTTAACTTAATCCATTTATGTGGTAAATTCACTCTTTATATTCATAATGTTGTTGTAACACCCCGCATTTTCTTTTATATATGCATATAGATATATAGATATAGCAAATAATGGTTGTAAAGATGTCGATAGGGGTATTGAAGTGTGTTTGAACTTTGTAAATTTGAAAAGTAAAGATTTAAAATGTTAATGAAAATCATAGTTGAATTTTAGTTTTAGTGAGTGAAAATATAAAATGTTAGGTCCTATAACTTGTATTAGATAGGTTTGGTGTATAAATATGTGTTGGAGAGGTTTGTGATGGATTTGGTTAGTTTTGGAATGGATTGGAAATGGAAAACAAAAGAAATAGGCAAAACTGGGTGAATGGTACCGGTACTGAGTACCGGTACCCCGATTCCAGAAGGTTTCTTGTACCGGTACTGGGTACCGATACTGAGTACCGGTACTACCGAAACCAGACTGTTTATTTTAAAGTCGCGAATTTCGGCCTCTCTCTCTCTCCCTATAAATACTTAAGGCCGACTAATTGAGCCCCATTTCAGCCTTCTAAACCCTAGGCACCTTTAGAGAGAAAGAGAGGGAGAGAAGAACATCAAAGACAAGGAGAGATACACCATTTTAGAAGATTAAAACCCTAGATTTCTAAGATTTCACTTCTCTACTCATTCTCTTTTCTTCCATTCTTCACCCACTCTCACCCAAATCTTTTGAAAACCCTAGGGAGAGGAGATTAAAAGGAAAAGAAAGGAAAGCAAGAAGGTCTTGAAGCTTGGGTATTTGGCTTAAACTCTTGAGCATTGAGGTAGGGGATTTCTTCCTATTCTCTTACATTGAGGCTAGGATTAAATTATATGTATTCTTTTGGTTCAAAATCATATATACTTGCTATTATTTACTTGATTCTTGATCCTCTTGCATTTATTGTCATGTTTTAAACATTGTGATGGTTGGGTAACTATTAAATTTCTCTTTTTCATCTTCAAACCTTGGTTCTAAAGAGAAATGGACTTTTCCCTCTATTTTTCCTTGGTATTGCTTTCAAAACTTTAGTGTTTGATATTGTACACCAAAATGTTACTTATGATGATCTCTTGCTCATTTTCTTCCATCATATTATAAAACATCATATTAGAAATTGTGGAATTTGGTAATTCCTTGAAATGTTGATGAATTGAGAATATTTTGGTTTCCTCAATTGTATGGTTGTTGTGAGGGACTTGGATTGCCTTCGAGAGATGCCGTAGAGTGTTAGAGGTTAGTCTACCCCAGTGGGGGTGAGATGGTTTCCTAGCACTTGTAGTGGGTTGTCATTTGGTAATGAAACCACTATCGTTCACTGGAGTTCGAACAAGGGATAGTATACTTTTCCTGGGAAGGGACTCGTCACTGCCATTGGGATGGTAGACGCCCTTTCCTAAAATGCTTGTGAATGTGATTGTGATTGGTGGACTAGGTATAATCGTTGGGTAGATTCAGGAGAAGCAATCAACATACATGGTACGGGGATGAACCAATATACTTGGGATGATGAGTTGGAACGTCTCGGCCGGTGCATTGGTATGGGACAATGCATCGGAAGACGCCCTTCCGAATTGGCCTAACTTTGGACACGGTGTATTGTTGTTCAATTTAATTTATTCTTTTACTTGATTGTTGTTATGGTTTAAACTTGAGATCTATTTAAAATATCCTGCTTTTCCTTCAAAATGGTATATATGCTATTTGTGAAAATGAGACCAACCGTTTTATATGCTTTTCTAAACCTTGTTTGAGTTTGGGAAGACTTTGCTACAGAGCTTCGTGCCCATCCCCTACAATTAATATTTTTCAGATTGGGTGCTAGAGGAGGATCTCGGCATCGACGAGTCAGGGCATTGGGAGGCTCCACTCGAGGGGAACCTAGATCCCGAGGTGGATATGTAGAGATGTATCTTCTTTTGTACTAGACTAGGTTATTCTTTTGGACACTGTAAGGTCTAGTTTCTTTTGCTATTCCGCTGTCCTACTTTAATTAATTTTTGAGATGTAAATGTCATGGTTGGGCATATTCTTTTGGATAATGATGTAAATATTTTATGGATGATGAATGAAGTTTAATTTATTTATGGATGATATTAGTGCTCTCATGATGTAAATGGTTTTAGTATGTAATGCCGTCCAGGGTGTGTTTTGGGGTGTTACAGTTGCTCAAAGTTGTCATAATCTAAACCAAAAGAAGTCAATAATTTTTCTCTAAACTTATAAATTTATCCACAATTGTGATAAACTCACCCTCAAAAGTGGTACATCTACTCTTAATTGTGGTAAATTTTCCACAATTTTAGTAAATCTCACCACAACAGCGGTAATATTATACTTAATTATATTAAAGCTAACCAATATGGTAGTAAAAGTATGATTGACACCTTTAACCACATTTTGTCGTAAATACAACAGTAGTGCATCCCATCGATGTCGTACATTTACCTTTAAGTTTGTATTATTATTTACGGTTATCATAATATTAACCAAAATGAAAGTAAAATTGAACTATATACGAGTAAACTTATCAACAATCATTCTAACTTAACCCTAAACCAAAATAAATTTTCCCTTTGATGTTGTAATGTTAACCAGTTGTGATAAATTCATCCACCATGATTTTAACTTAACCCACTTCTGTTGTAAATTCACTTTTTATCTTTATAATGTTGCCCAAAGTTGTCGTAATCTTAACCAAAGAAGTTGTAAATGTTCCCCTAAACTTATAAATATGTCCACAAATCTGGTACGTATACTCACAACAGCTGTAAATCTACCCTTAATTATGCTAAATTTTTCACAATTCTAATAAATCTTACCACTACAGTTGTAATATTATCATTAATGATATTAAAGCTAAACAATATGATGGTAAAAGTATGATTAATACCTTTAACTACATTTGTCGTAAATACGACACTAGTGTATTCCACTGATGTCTATATATACTTTTAAGTTAGTAATATTAACCAAAATGAAAGTAAACTTAACATATATACTAGTAATCTTATCCACAACCAGTCTAACTTAATTCTAAATTGTAGAAAAATTACCCTTGATCATCGTAAACTTACCCACAGTTGTCGCAATTATTACCAAAACAATCGTAAATGTTACCCACAATAGTGGTAAATCTATCTCAAATAATTGTAACTTATTCATAAGTGTTATAAATATTTTCAAAAATATCGTCACATTTTCCTTAATGATATTAAATCTAACTATTGTGGTGGTACGAACTATGAATAACCCATTTGACCACATTTGTCGTAAATTTGACTCTAGTGAATGCCACAAACGTTGTAGATTTACCTTTAAGTTCATAATAATACCCACCGTTGTCGTAATATTTAACCAAATTAACAGTTAAATTATCCTATAAACTAGTAACTTCACAATCGCTGTAAAAAAACCAAAAATTCGCCCTTACATGTTGTAATGTTACCCCCACTACAAGAATAAGGGCTTATTGTGACAAATTTTTTACGGCGGCTGTGTTCACCATCACAAAAGACGTGTTTGAGACAATTTTTTGTGGCGGCTGTGTTTGCCGTCACAAAAAACGTGTTTGTATTCATATTTTGTTAATATTTGTGGCAGTTATTTTTTCTGCCGTAAATAGTGTCATAAACTCAAAAGACATTTTTGTATTTGAGACAACTGTTTTTCTTGCCTCAAATAATATTTCATAAACTCAAAATGATTTTTTATATTTATGGCAGCTATTTTTCTCGTCGTTTATAATATTTCATAAAACATTAAAATGTTGTTTTAGATTAAAAAACAGCTTATAGTTTAAAGAATAAAAACTCTAAAAAAAATTTGTATTGGCCACAACTATTTTTCATGTAACAAGTAATATTTTATAAAATTACGTAATTTTACATCAAAATACAATTTCTAGTTCAAAGAAAAAAAAAATTAAACTCCATAAAGTCAATTTTTTATATCAAAACTAGGGGTGTCAAAATATGACACGACCCGTTAACACGACATAAAATTAGCGGGTTTGAATATTCTTTAAGCCACCTATTTAGTAAACTAGTGGACCCGACACGATACGATTATAAACGTATCAGGTATTGGTGAAACCAATTAGAAGAAATGTATACGATATGACTCGTTTATATATCATTTACATAATTGGACAAGTTGTTCAGAGAAATATTGTGTGACCCTCTGGTAATGTATATTCTAACTTATTTTAGTTCTTTATTGTGTATATGTATATAAATATCATTTCAGTATAATAACAATAATTTTATATTTTTTTTTCAGATGTCACTGACAGAGTAGATGGTTCGAGAATGATGTTCAACTTTTTACATTAATTTCTTGTACTCATAGATCGTTATGTTTTATCAAAGTGCATATTTTACATTTTGTTTAACTCATGGAATTTTTTTTTTTTTTTGATATGAAAATATTGCTATGTTTTTGGAAATGTTGGTTATATTTATTTTTGTGTTTATCTATATATATTGAATTGGATAGTTGTACAGATATCAATGGGTCTTTGGTCTAATGGTACTCCTTACATTGTGAAAGTTTTGTCTTCTTTGAGGTCAAGGGTTCAAGCCCCCTTCCCCCTTCCCCCTTCTCCCTCCCACTCCCAAAAAAAAAAAAAAGTTGTAAGGAGTGTATATATGCACAGGATATAACATTGGTTACGAAAGGTTAATAATAATTAAAAAAAGAATTTGTTTTTTTTTTGTGGCGCATCGTTGCCGTCATAAATATATCTTCTTTTTTTTACGACAGCCAAATGTGATATTTGAGGCAGCACTTTTGCCACCGTGATAAAAGCAAAAATTTCGGATTTTTGTGACAACTTATTTACGACAGGGTCTTGCTGCCGTAAATACTATTTAAGACAGACCGTTGCTGCCGTAAAAACCTTTTGAGACCACACTTATTATGGCGAGGCAATGCCGCCACAAAAAAGTATTTGTGATGACAAATAGACCTTTTATGACAGCCCTTTACCACCGTAAAAACTTTTTTTTCTTGTAGTGCCCAATTGTGGTAAATTCATCCACAATGTAACTTAAACACTTTTGTTGTAAAATTCTTTCATCGTAATATTGACCAAAGAAGTTGTAATTGCTTTTCCTCTAAACTTGTAAATACGTCCAAAATTGTGATATTATTACCCTCAATTGTTGTAGATCTATCACAAATAGTGGTAATTGACCCACAAATGTTGTAAATTATCCCCAAAATGTTGTAAATATGTCCACAAATGTAGTATCATAACCCATAGAGGTTGTAAATATGACCTTAATTGTTGGAACTCTAACCAATTTTGTGGTATAAATTTTAGATAGTATTAATTGGACTTATACTATCTGACAAAGTTAATTGTATTGTACTAACTGACTTGTATTATTTTTAATATTTAAAATTTTCAAACCATTAACGGTTTAGCAGGTCACTAGTTACTCCATCGGAAAACTCAAAAAAAGTAAAAGTTGATCAATTATTCCAATCAACGGCCCACATCTGTTTTTCGGTATAGTAGCAAAGAACCAAATGGAGATACCGTATTCGGATCCCATAAAATCAAAAGGAAACTTGGTCTTAACATAGAATCAAACATTATACACCTTTTCAGTTGGCAAATCAAGTAACATTCTATGTAAGCAGTAATTCCTATTGGGAGTCCTAAATACTCCATTGCAAGGACAAGGCAGGCACAGTCCAAAGATACCCACAAAATTTGAAGTAAAAAAAGTAATGGTTGATGCGCAAAGTAAGAGAAAAGCAATAGCAAGATCAACAAAGGCACCAACCAACCCACTAAAAGTCCAGTAATGCATGGCCTGGCATGCCATTTTCATAAAAAAATCAACTTCTGTCTAATAAATATCCAATTATGCAACTCAACAAATCATAAACTGTCATTTGTTCCCATGAAAACAAAATATAGAAATTTGACTAAAGAGCTTGACGTTTATGTTCTCTATTTCCCAAAGAAGCCCAACAAGTATAAACTTGTGTTAAAAGGGTGTATTAATAAATTTTCTTTCCTTTCTTAGACTTTCTTGGAACCCAAAAGGAAGTTGTTCAAGGGAAAGATCAAGAAACCCACAAACAAAATCCGTCAAAGTAACAATAGTAACAGATACACACATACACACATAAACGCAAATACACAAATCTATATATTTAACACTATATATGTAACATCCTTGGATTTTATAAAATCAGAGATATAATTGACGATGAAAACACTCAGGATTTTATGTGACCAGGAGAGTTCAAATAAATAAATAGACCTAAAAAATAAATTTGTTGCACGAAGAGAAGTCCAATGACTGTAATATTGAATATGTTTTGTGTCAGAGAAAAAAATAAGCGATGATAAATACCCGTAGTAACTGAGAAGATTTAATAAGTGTAAACTTTGGTATGTCATAGGACACTTGTCGAAAATGAAGTGTAACAAGTGGAAACTATGACATAGTAGGGGAAGGATAAGGATGACTCTGAAGGTGACATGTGGCAAGGATAACAAATAAATGGAAGGATCTGGAGGTGACACTTGGCAAGCACAACAAAGCAATGGAAGGACCTAGAAGTGACATGTGGCAAAAGGTAAGCACAACAAAACAGTGAAAGGATTTGGAGGTGACATGTAACAGTATGATAAAGTAGTGTATGTGTGTGTGTTTAAGGTGTAAATGAAGGCTATTAATAAGGGAGGCTAGCCTATGTAAAAGGGGAAAAAAGGAAGAAGATGAGAGAGAGAGAGAGAGATAATCGAGTGTAAGAGGGAAGAAAGAGGAGTAAAGGCATAAGAACAAAGAGAAATAAGGAAAGATGAGACTGAACGAGAAATCCATGAAGTGCCAAAATCAACGATGAAATAAACTCTAATCGAGATAAAATTTGAACATGCTGCTCTTGGTGTTATGATGACAACATCTATCGGAGTCAATTAACAGTTTGAAGTACGGGGTAGTATACAATATGTTTCTACTTTTTATCTCTTTGCAAAAAAATGGTCTTTTGATTATGTGAAATTTGTATTCATATTCATTATTCTTCATTGATATGAAATTCTATATGTTTTGTTGAGTGAGCTGCATTTGACTAATTACTTTGTGATTGATTGGTACATAGCGCACTTCGGGCATATTTTGTGAGATGTAGTTGTGGCCCTACGTGATGTAATTGATCAGTCTGAGTCTGAATTTATGTTCAAGTGTAACTTTTCATGTGACCAAGATAAACTGAGTATAAGGCTATGTACGTTGAATAGTTGCACTATTAGATATTTCATATTTCATTCATGATTCCATAAATGCCTGTTGATTGAGTGGTTTGATATTTGATAATTCGTAATGTTATCATTGAACATATTATTTCATGTCGTATTATATACTTTCCAACTTAATTAATTTTTCAGGAGGATTATAGAGCATAGATCGTGATTAGAAATATTGGAGGAACCGGACATGATATAAATTTTGTTGTCACGCCCCATCTCGGTCTCTCAAGGATGAAACACAACTAGATTTTTGATACACCTGTTTACATATATAATCTGGATTAATATAACACTAAATAATTCCACAGATGCTACAACACCACCTATCACCATAGTCATTAAGTATGATGATAATATCTGACTCATAACCTGTATCATATATAACACATGTACCATTTCTACTTTCAGGCCATATACATATACAAAATCTCACACACACATAGCATACATCACAAAGTATGTTTGTTGAGTCTGTTTACAATTATACACCATTAACCTGCTATAACAAGTTTTCACTCAATATAATATACAACCCAGCAAATAATTATACAGACACCCAACCTGTATCACTCAACTCATTAAAACTTAATCCATAATTAACAAACATACAACCTGAGTAATATTACACTAACTTCGTTGAACTACTCCGGACTGAATTCAACTCCACGAGATAATACTTAACCGACTGGACAGTGGACTGTTCTGCAACTCCCTCGATAGTACATGAAAAAGAGAAACTATAGGGGTGTAAGCTAAATCACGTGCTCAGTGAGTATACATGCCATATATGAAATGGAAATGATAGTAATACATAGAAGTAAGTAGATACTACATAGATACACGTATCAAACAACAACATCAATTCAATTCCAAAGAGTTCACAAGCCACAACACATTCATACCACCCCTCATCGGGTAGTTGATCTCACATGGATCCGTGTCTCCCAAACCTCTTGGGAACACCACAGTGCTAGCACATCACTGCATGCCCAGTGATCAGGCATCGATGCTCCTGTCTCAGATAGTGCGCCACATTCCATAATACACAATACACAATACAAAACATCATTCACTCACATAAGCACATAGCACATAATCCTGAGGAAATTCTATTAAATTATATCATTTACTACCGTCTTATAATAGCATTTTCAAAACATATAAAGATATATACTCACCTCAAGTGTACAGATCTACGGGCCTTCGGACTCACCAGTGGATCCCTTCGGTTTTATCGTATCTGTCTCAACATCAACTGTCCTACATGTTCCACCTAACACATTTATAATTATAATATCAACATGTTTATCACATTTAATAATTAATCATGCACTAATGCATGCAAGATGATTCAACCAAAAGTACCCCGGTAGCCTCGGTTACTGCACTATCCACTCACACACTAGCACATTAGATTTAGGGATCACATTTTCTCCCCAAATCTCCAAAATACTCACATTTATCACAATTTGGATTAAGTAGGTCAAACACATTGACCGGGGGGCCATTTTCACACATTTCGACCCGAATCCTAAAAATCGCACTTCCGACATTTCATACATTTCGCACCGAATATTATATTTATTTGCATTCAAAATTGACATTATCACATCAAACATCAATTAAGAATGCAGCCTGCAAAATTTTGGGTCAATTGGATTAAAATTCACACATGTGATAATAACATTTATAAATCAGGGTTTCGGCATTACCGGCACCCATTTCAACCTCTATCGCACTTTTCGTTTAAAATAGCCACACTTAAACTCACATACACATTTAATCATGCAAAACAACCCTTAATTGAACCCTTAAACCCTCCATTTCACTCCCATAAATTCCGGTTTCAATCTAGCCCACTAAAAACATTCTGAACATCGTTTTTCACACTTTTCTCGCACCCGATTGAACACCCCCTTGAAATCCTTTCTTAACCGACCTTTAATTACACTTAATTAGACTCCCTCAAAATCTGTTTTGAAATTAAAATAAAACAGCCCACACACACACACACACTAAAATGAACACACACACCCCTTACCTT
The DNA here is from genome assembly GCA_951799425.1 of Ilex aquifolium. Taxonomy (NCBI): domain Eukaryota; kingdom Viridiplantae; phylum Streptophyta; class Magnoliopsida; order Aquifoliales; family Aquifoliaceae; genus Ilex; species Ilex aquifolium. The sequence continues at coordinate 32,022,139 of OX637393.1, forward strand.
CTCTTACTTCCTTCTTCTTCTTTCCCCACATTTTTCTTGCCTTCTCTTACTCTTGGTCTGGCATGGAGTTCCCCCCCCCCCCCCCCCCCAAAATCCTTTCCTTTTCTTTCCTCTCCCTCTCGGGTTGAGCTAGGAACACCCACCAACTTGGTTTTTCTCTCTCTCCCTCTCTCCTTCTTTGCTCTCGGCTCAAGACACACACACGCATATATATTTTCTCCTCTCTCTCTCTTGCTCTCCCTCACTCGCGGTTTCAGCAAAAATAGAACACACACACACACTGGTTCATGTTTTAAACACACACACACTCCACACCTTAACAAACACACACACACACACACTCGGCATACACACACACAGCCACTTGGCCTTTAATTTAACACACCCACTTAATAATACTACACATGTAAGGATGACTCATCCTAATTGAGTAATTATGCTTGTCTCCCCCCAAGTTCTTAAGTGATTTCCAAATCGACCCCGTACTATTTTCACACATGAAATTTCTATACATTGGTCTCACTAATACTTCACTAACGCGGTCCACATACTCGATGTATACTCACACACAACATGGCTATAAAGGGTTTACTTAAATTAACCCTTTAATAGTTTCACATAATTGTAATTTAGCCCACATAATTATGCTAATATGCATGCAATGCACGATCGGGTCTCACAACTCTCCGCTACTAATAAAAATTTTGTCCTCAAAATTACTTACTTGCACTAAACAAATGAGGATATTGAGCCCACATACTGTCCTCAGTCTCCCAAGTTGCTTCATCTACTGAGTGTATATATATTTACATATTTCTATACAGAAAAAAAAATAATCTAATATCTACTACAATCTCTCTACTATATAAGTTTCTAGGCAATATTCAAAGGTGTCGTGTGAAGCTTCTGCTTCATTCGATTGTGCAAATCTAAGTGAAGCAACAATCAATAGGCTGGGCTGTGGTATCCTAAGAACGACGCGTTGTTACCTTATGCGCTGCGTTTCTTTTATAAAGGGGTGTGAATCGTCTTAAGAGAGTGATCTAGTCCACGCCTCACGTTGCCATTCACTTTATCTTTCGCATCCCATTTTTCCAACAATTTTAAGACGAATCATACCCGATGGAGAATTTTGCGATAGCCACTTCTATTGTTTCATCTATTGCATCAAATAATCTTAACAAATTGTTTCAATTCAATGGAAAGTTCTTCAAAAGATGGCCGAAGAAAGTTCTATTTTATCTCAAATTGAGGAAGGTCGCATGGATTCTCACTAAAAAAAATCTAAAGAAGGTGAACAAAGAAGGTATAACTACAGAAGATCTAGCAGAACATGAAAAGAGTTTAGCAATATGGGAGACTGATGAAGATAATTGTTGCAATTATTTGCTCAATTGTCTTTCTGATGAGGTATATGACTACTATTTCAATTTATATTCTTCTGCCAAGAAGATATGGAAAGCTTTGGAGAAGAAGTATGATACAGAAGAAGTAGGGAAGAAATAATAATCTGTAATTGCTCAAACACATGAGCTACAAATGATTGTTTACAAAATTGTATCTGAAGGAATTAAGGTGGATGAACAGATGCAAGTTGCATCAGTTATCGACAAACTGCCGATTTCATGGAAAGAGTACCAAAAGAGTCTTCGTCACAAGTAATCAGAATTAAGCATGGTGAATTTGATGGCTTGGCTTTGAATCGAGGAGGAGGCTAGAAAACAAGACAAGACCAACAACACTAATGAAAATCTCAATGGTAACGGAAACAACAATAAGGTACATTTTATCACATTCAATGACAACATCTCTAAGGGTCAAAATAATAAAAAAAACAGTGCCTATTTGAAGCCTAGAGGTAATAACATGAAAAAGTTCAATAGGACTTCAAATAAAAACCATTTTCAAAAGAAATGGAACCAAGCACCAAACCAATGACCCCCTTCCAAACAAGTACCATATAATAAAAATAATTCGTCAAAAAATAGTGCTTGTTTTGTATGTGGAAAACCTGGGCATTTTGCCAAAGATTGTCATTTTAAAAAATGGGGTTATGCTCCTCAAGCTAATGTGACTGAGGAACCACTTGTGGCCATGATTACTAAGGTTAATTTTATTGAAAATAGTGAAGGGTGGTGGGCAGATTCTGGAGCTTCCAAGCATGTCTATCCTAATAAATCTTGATTCAAGTCTTTCTCTCCTATTGAAAATGATAAAAAAGTGTTGCTCGGTGATTCACATACTGTCAGTGTTTTGGGCATGGGAGAGGTCAAACTCAAATTTACCTTTGGCCAAGTTTTGACCCTAAGAGATGTTCTTCACACTCTTGAAATCAGAAAGAATTTGGTTTCTAGTTATCTTTTAAATATAGGTGGTTTCAAACAAACCATAGAATATGATCAGTTTATTTTGACCAAGAATGAGTCATTTGTTGGTAAAGGTTATGCTTGTGATGGTATGTTTAAGCTGAATGTTGAAATGAATGAAACTACTTCTTCCGTTTACATTGTTTTTTATGTGAATATGTGGCATGCTCGTCTTTGTCATGTTGGTAGCAAATATTTGAAAAATGAGCCATGTAGGTTTATTGCCTAAGTTACACAATGATTTTGAAAAATGTGAATATTGTAGCATGACAAAAATAACAAAACAGCCTCATATCAAAGTAGAAAGAAAATCTAAATTATTAGAATTGATACATATGGACATATGTGAATTTGAAGGAATTTTGACTCGTGGTGGAAAAAGATATTTTATAACTTCCATCGATGACTTTTCAAAATACACTTATGTTTATCTTATGAAAAATAAAAGTGATGTTTTTGATAAACTCGTCATTTTTATTAACGAAGTAGAAAATCTTTTTGACAGAAAACTTAAATGATTTAAAAGTGACAGAGTTAGAGAGTATGAATCACTTGGATTAATTAAACATATACAGTCTTTAGAAATAATTCATGAAACTACACCACCATACTCTTCTCAATCTAATAGTATAGCTGAACGTAAAAATAGAACTTTGATCAACTTAACCAATGCTATGTTAGCTAACTCTAGTGTACCTAAAAATTTGTGGGGAGAAGCAGTTTTAACTAGAAATTATGTTATGAATATAGTTCCTCGTAAACAAAATCTAGTTACTCCATATCAAATGTAGAGAAAAAGATATCCTAATTTGAATTACATTACAGTTTGGGGTTGTTTAGCTTATATTAGGATGACTGATCCTAAAATTCTTAAATTATGAATAAGAGCAACTAGATGTGTATTCATTGTGTATGCACTAGCTAGTAAAGCATATAGATTTTTAGACCTAGAGAATAATGTGGTAATTGAATCACTAGATGCTATATTTCATGAAGATAAATTCCCTTTAAAATATAAAAATAATGGGGGTGATGATAATATGCCAAAGTCTAGTGATATTTCTAGTTCATTGTTAACCGATAATATAGAACAAAAAGAATCTGAACCTAGGAGGAGTAAAAGAAATAGAGTAGAAAAAGATTTTGGTTCAGATTACATTGTTTATAATATTGAAGGGGATCCAACCAACTTACAAGAATCCTTAACATCTTTTGATTCAAACTTATGGAGAGAAGCTGTAAATGATGAATATGATTCACTCAAAACAAAAAAACCATGGAGATTGGTAGATTTACCTCTTGGTTGTAAAACTATAGATTGCAAATGGGTGTTAAAGAGAAAGAATCTGATGGAACGATAGATAAATATAAGGCGAGGTTGGTAGCTAAAGGTTTTAAACAAAAAGAAGATTTAGATTTTTTTGATACGTTTTCTCCTGTCTCCAGAATTACATCCATAAGATTGCTAATATCTATAGTTGTTATACATAACTTAGAGATACATCAAATGGATGTAAAAACAAGTTTTTTGAATGGTGATCTAGAGGAAGAAATTTACATGGACCAACCATTAGGGTTTATTCAACAAGGTCATGAGAATAAAGTTTGTAAGTTAACTAAATCTTTATATGGCCTTAAACAAGCTCCCAAGCAATGGCACAAAAAATTTGATCAGTGTATTTTAGCTAATGGGCTTAAGGCTAGTGAGAGTGACAAATGCATTTACTTATAGTTTGAAAATGGTGAAAATATTATTATTTATTTATATGTTGATGACCTTTTGATATTTGGCTCCAGAATATATGTGATTGAGACTAACAAGGCTTACTAAACAGAAATTTTGACATGAAAGACTTGGGTCAAGCAAATGTGATTCTTGGCATGAAAATCACAAAGAGTGTTGATGGAATTATGCTTGATCAATCTCATTACATAGAAAAAGTTTTGAAAAAATATAACTTTTTTTATTGTAAACCTGTTTGCACACCTTTTGATTCAAGTATTCATTATTTCCAACAGAAAAAGATAATGATGTAGTTAATCAAATAGAGTATACAAGCATAATTGGTAGTCTTAGATATGCCACTGATTGTACTAGACATGATATTGCCTATGCGGTGGGTGTACTTGGTAGATTCACTAGCAGATCTAGTATGGATCATTGGAATGCAATATATCGTCTTATGAAATATCTCAAAAGAAATACACATGTTGGTTTATTTTATAAAAAATTATCTTGTTGTCCTTGAAAGTTACTGTGATGCAGATTAGAACACCTTATTTGGTGAGTCTATGTCTATTACATGTGATGTTTTTACTTTAGGTGGTGGAGCCATAAGTTGGAAATCAAAAAAGCAGCAAATTATTGCAAAGTCAACAATGGAAGCTAAGTGGATTGCGCTAGCTTCAGCTAGTGAGGAAGCTAGGTGGCTTCGTGATTTATTATTTGATATACCTTTGTGGGAAAAACCAGTGCCACATGTGTTAGTTCATTGTGACAGCAATGCCGCAATAAGTAGAGTACGCAATAAGTACTATAATGGAAAATTCAGATCTGAAAGAAGTAAACACAGTATTGTGAGATCATACCTAAATAATAGTGCAATCAATGTTGATTATGTGAGATCGACTGACAATCTTGTCAATCAGTTAACAAAAGCTCTAGCTAGAGAAAAGATCTGGAGTACATCGAGGAGGATTGGACTCAAGCCCAAATCCTATTAAGTTACATATGAGGATACCCAGCCTAAGGAATGGAGATCCCAAGAACTAGGTTAATGGGACAAACGAATCATAGAGTGACTTGGCTTGTAGAACATGTACTAATGAAATTTATATCATTGTTGAAATTTTATATTCATTGTCCATCCATATGATGTAAAGTACATGTGATCTCGTAACAAAAATTTGGAGGATGAGATCAATATCTCTTAATGAGTTCTATAACCTTCTTGGGTGGGATGTCTTAGTTACGAGAACATTCTCGATAGATTCACCTATATGAGTATGGAAGATGAGCCACTTCCTATGAGAATTGGGGTTAATTCTCTAGAGCACTCAAGAAATTGGGATAAAGCACAAGACCGAAAATGAGCTGGTTTTTTAAGTTTGGTTAGGACACCTTGAATATCATGTGTATGATATGGTTCTACGTACCCTCAAGTAGTCATCGTTTAAAGCCTAAGTCCACTTTGACTCTAGTACAGGAAAATTGAAACACTAAATAAAGGTTTAAAGGCATTGCCACTTTTACAATGCATGATATTCTATTTATTGCCCGGTTACTTATATAGTGTATCTTTTATTAAAATAAGTGGGGGATTGTTAGAGTATTTTAAACAAAAGAGTGTTTTTATGTGGGAACTCAATCTCACATCGACTAATGTAACGCCCCAAAACACACCCTGGACGGCATTACATTCTAAAACGTTCATATCATGAGAGCACTAATATAATTCCTTAAGAAACGAGACTCTATTTGTCATCCACAAATATTTACAAAGTGATCCAAAAGAATAAGCCCAAATTATGGCTATTACATCTCAAAAATTAATTAAAATAGCACAGCGGAATAAACAAAAGAAACTAGACTACACAATGTTCCAAAAGAATGTCCTAGTCTAGTACAAATGGAAAGGAGGTCGCTCTATGCGTCCACCTCGGGATCCACACTCCCGTCAAGTGGAGTCTCCCAAGTAGCGGGCTCCTCGACCCTTACGTCCTCCTCAAGCGGGTAATCTGAAAAATGTTAGCGGTAGTGGGTGAGCACGAAACTCTGTAGAAAAATTCTCTCAAAACCCATACAAGGTTTAGAAAAGCATTTAAAACGGTCGGTCTCATTTTTAACATAACATAGATATATAATTTGAAATAAAACAGTGACATTTAAAAAGGATCTCAAGTTTATATAAAAACATTACTTAAATGAATAAATGAGCACCACCTACAAATAATCACCATTAATCGCCATAAACAATCCCCAACAATTCTTTCGGTAGGTGGCATACTTTGTGGTAACCTCCACCCCCCTTTAGGTCTCCTTTGATTCTCAAGCATCCTTACCGGGAACCTCTTGAGAATGGATGAGCATCCTTACATGGAACCTCTCACCAATCACTACATTGTTTCCCAAGCATCCTTACCAGGAACCCCTCGGGTAGGGGTGAGCATCCTTACAAGGAACCTCTCACTATAACGGACTTATTTCTCAAGCATCCTTACCGGGAACCTCTTGAGAAGGGGTGAGCATCCTTACAAGGAATCTCTCACTATAACAGACTTATTTCTCAAGCATCCTTACCGAGAACCTCTTGAGAAGGGGTGAGCATCCTTACAAGGAACCTCTCACTCATGTGCATCACCACAACCCAACCAAGCATACAATTCCAACATTTATCTCAATTTACAAGCATCTATCCAAAATCCCCAAAATATATCATGTAACAATTCCACAACCAACAAAGAAAAATACATGAGATCACAATAACATCATTTTTCTACCCAACACAAATCACTAAGGTTTCGAAAATCCATAATAAAGAAAGCATTTAAGAAGGAAATACATCACTCTCCAAAAATGAGGGTTTTAAAACTAGAGAAGAGATTTCATAGGTATTAAACCCAAATTTTGTTCAAAACATGTAATCTTTGCCAAAAAGCCTAAGAGATGATGATTCAATAGCATATATATACCATTGATAGCCAAAGCATACATATATAAATACCCTAGCCTCAATGTAAGTGAGTGAGAGAAAACCCCTACCTTCTTCTTCCTTAGGGTTCTTTGAGGAACTTGAAGTTTTGAGCATCTTCAATGTGTGAATCATCTCTTGATCTTGTGTTTTCCCCTTCTTTCTTCCTCTCTAAAGATTATCTAGGGTTAGAAATGTTGAAATGAGGCAAAGAGAGGCGTCCTTATGTATTTATAGTGAAAGAAATGGCCTCCTGTGCGCGATTCTGAAGTTTAGAATTCGTAACTCACGTTCGAACGTCATTGGCGTTCGAACGCCAATAGTGAAAACTTTTTATTTACGTTCGAACGTCACTTTGGCGTTTGAACGTTGGTTGCTCCCAGTACTTTTGCATTTCCATCAGAGCTCTGCAGACACCAAAGTACTGGGACTATCTCACGTTCGAACGTCGATTCACGTTCGAACGTCATCCCAGTTTCTGCTGAAACTTCCAGTAACGTTTTGGCCTATTTAGAGATTGATTTGAAAAATTTTCGTGAAATACTCTTTTGTAGCCCTGGAAGTATGATATCTACTGTCAAAATTTCAGAGAAAACGGACATTATAATAAAAAGTTATGATTAAAATACTAGGAAGTGTCCAAAATCCTTTCTACCCAAGTTTTCTCTTAAATGTGCTTTCATTCCGAAAATCTTTCTAGCTTCTAATACATACCCTATTATACTGCCTAACATTTTTATTTCTACTTTTCCAATCTACCAAATTCAAACACACATCACTACGCATATCCCCATTTTTACAATAATTATTTTTTATACATCTATATACATATATAAAAGAAAATGCGGGGTGTTACAGTCCACCCCCCTTAAAGAAAGTTTCGTCCTCGAAACTTACCTCAAGTAGCGAACAAATATGGATACTTCTCCCGCATTTCTTGCTCCAGTTCCCATGTAGCTTCCTCCACTCCATGGTGTTGCCACAAAACCTTCACCAATCTGATAACTTTGTTGCGAAGCACTTTTTCCTTGGCATCGAGAATTTCTACCGGTTGCTCTTCGTAGGTTGTTCCGTCTTGAATTTCAATCTCCTCCAAGTTCACGACTGAAGTTGCATCCGAGTGACACATTCTCAACATAGACACGTGGAACACGTCATGTACTCCGGATAGTTGGGCTGGTAGTCGAAGTTGATATGCCGCCTTGCCTACCGCTTTGATTACCTCAAACGGTCCGGTATATCTTGGCGCTAACTTCCCCTTCTTGCCGAATCGAAACACGTCCTTCTTGGATGACACCTTGAGAAATACGTAGTCTCCCACCTTGAATTCTAAGGGTCTTCGTCTGTGGTCCGCATAGCTCTTCTATCTACTTTGCGCCGTCTGTAGCCTCTCTCGGATGAGTTGAATCTTCTCCGTAGTTTCTCGAACAATGTTCGGTCCAAACACACTATTCTCGCCGGCTTCTAACCAACACGTCGGTGATCGACATGGTCTTCCATACAATGCTTCATACGGTGCCATCCCAATACTTCCCTGATAGTTGTTGTTGTAAGCAAACTCCACCAACGGTAAGTGGTCGCTCCAACTCCCCTTGAAGTCCAACGCGCAAGCGCGTAGCATATCCTCCACAATCTGTATCACCCTCTCGGATTGGTCATCCGTTTGGGGATGAAAAGCCGTACTGAAGTGTAACTCCGTCCCCATCGCTTGTTGTAGACTCTGCCAGAATCTCGCCACAAACCTAGAGTCACGATCCGACACAATCGAGAGTGGAACGCCATGTAACTTCACTATCTCACGGATATACAGCTGGCTCAAAGTCTCGAATGTATCTGTGGTCTTCATACCCAAAAAGTGAGCGGACTTGGTGAGTCTATCCACAATGACCCACACTGCATTATGCCCGCGCGACGTCCATGGTAAACCCGACACGAAGTCCATGGTGATGTGATCCCACTTCCACTCTGGAATAGGCAAAGACTGTAGGACTCCTCCTGGCCTTTGATGCTCAATCTTCACCTGCTGGCACACCACACATTTTGGCACATACTTGGCCACATCTCGCTTCATTCCCCTCCACCAGTATTGACGCTTCATGTCCCTATACATCTTTGTGCTACCTGGGTGGATAGCAAACTTGGAGCGATGACACTCTCCAAGTATCTCCTCCTTTAGGGACGAATCATCGGGAACACATAGCTTCTCCCCAGATCTCAACTCTCCATTCTTCCAAGACCATCCTTCCATCGCTTCTCCATTCTCCAATCGGACTCTAATCAAATCGAGTTCCGAATCCATGCATTGCAATTCCACAACCCGTTGCCGAAGCGTCGGTTGAGCTACAAGGTTGAATAGATATGGTTGATACTCCGGTCCATCCACCCATAGATCGTACTCCTCCAATGCATCAATCATTTTCCACCTATTTACCGCAAGAGAATTGATTTCACCCCGAGACTTCCTGCTAAGAGCGTCGGCAACTACATTGGCCTTCCCCGGATGATAGTTGAGCGTGAACTCATAATCTTCCAAGTACTCAATCCACCTTCTCTGCCGGAGATTCAACTCTTTCTGTGTGAAGATATACTTGAGGCTTTTATGGTCCGAGAACACTTGAAATTTCTCCCCGTATAAATAACATCTCCACAACTTAAGAGCAAACACCACCGCAGCCAGCTCCAAGTCGTGTATGGGATAATTCTGCTCATGCACCTTGAGTTGCCTTGAGCCATAAGCCACTACCTTCCCTCCTTGCATTAGAATGCATCCCAAGCCTCGTAGTGAAGCATCGGTGTAGACATCGTAGCCTTCCCCACTACTCGGAATAATGAGGATAGGTGTCGTCGTCAACTTCTCCTTCAAGGTGCGAAAAGCTAGTTCACACGCTTGAGTCCACAAAAATTTCTCCCCCTTCTTTGTAAGGCAAGTCATCGGCATCGCAAGCTTGGAGAACCCTTCCACAAACCTACGATAATAGCCAGCTAACCCCAAGAAACTCCGTACTTCCGTCACGTTCTTCGGTGGTTCCCATTTCATCACGGCCTCAATCTTTGCGGGATCAACCGCTACTCCTTGCTCGGACACAACATGGCCAAGGAACTTCACTTCCTTCATCTAAAACTCACACTTGCTCATCTTCGCATATAACTTATGTTCTCTCAATGTTTGTAGCACAATAGAGAGATGACGAGCATGTTCCTCCTGAGTCTGTGAGTAAACCAATATGTCATCAATAAACACAATGACAAATTGATCGAGGTAAGACCGGAAGACTCTATGCATCAAATCCATGAAGGCTGTGGGGGCATTAGTCAATCCGAACGGCATCACCGTATACTCGAAATGACCATACCGGGTACGAAAAACAGTCTTAGGAATATCCTCCTCCTTAATCCGCGGCTGATGATACCCCGTGCGAAGATCAATCTTGGAGTAATACTTCGAACCCTTCAACTGATCAAATAAGTCATCAATTCTCGACAACGGATACTTATTCTTCATGGTAACCCGATTCAACCTCCAGTAATCCGTGCACAACCTTAGAGTCTCATCCGTCTTCTTCACAAAGAGGACCGGGGCTCCCCGGGGTGAAGTGCTTAGACGGATAAACCCAATCGCCAACAAATGATCCACCTACTTCCTTAGCTCCTTCAACTCCAAAGGTGTCATCCGGTAGGGAGCAATGGATATGGGTTCGGTTCCCGGATAGAGATCGATCTTGAACTCAATTTCCCTATGTGGCGGTAATCCAGGTAATTCCTCGGGAAAAACATCTGAAAACTCCGATACAATTAACACCACATCCGTATGGAGTTTATCCCTGTCATCTCCCATCAAGCTAGCTAAGAAACTCAATTGACTTCCCACTTTCGCTTTTAAGAATCTACTACCCGTAGTAGGAAATGGATGGAAAGAATCTCGGTTATTCACAAAACTAAAAACGACTCCTCCCGGCAACTGAAATGTAATCCGCTTGCGGAAACAATCCACTACCGCCCGGAAAGCGGACAACAAGTTCATCCCAAAAATCACATCATACCCCTTTATCTCTAAAGCAATCAAATCCACAATCAATTCGTGCTACCCAATGCGAAGCACGTAACCCTTGCAGACTCGGCTAGTATCTAATCGTTTTCCCGTGGGCAAGCTAATGTTCATAACATGCTCTAGCTTCGCGAAACTCAATCCCAAATCAAGTGCATATGTCGTGTGTACAAATGAGTGTGTTGCACCGGGGTCAAATAATATTCGGGCCCACGAATTATAAATAAGGACGATACCTTCCATAACGGCATTGGCAATGTCCTCCTCCGGCTGAGTCAAAGCAAATACTCAACCTTGGTTGGCGCCGCCGGGGGCTTGAGCTTGTATCAGTCGCTGCGGTGCAGGCCTCGGTGGTGGTGGTTGGGCTGCTGGTACCTGTCTGGCAGTCTGGATAGGCCCCTGAGGTGGAAAAACTGGGCAATGCATCCGAATATGTCCCACACCTCCTCATGCAAAGCAGGATCGTGGAGTAATACCGGCTCTAGTCTGAGTGTCTCCCTCTCCTCGGGCTGTCAAAAGTCGTTGTCCACCTGTCGGGTCTGGGCGACGGTATGGTGTCGGTCTCTGTGCCCCACTAGTGCTAGCACTCGTCCGGATCGGACCTCATCTCGAGAAGCCCTATCGTCGCAGGCTATCTTCTATGTCTCTCTCTACCAGTGCAGCTCTGTCCACTAAGTCCCCAAACTCACGGATTCTGAGAGCCACCAACTTCTCCCTAATGATCGGCCTCAGACCCTGCTCGAAGCGCTTGGCCCTATCGGCCTCAGTAGCTATAAATCCCATAGCATAATGGGAGAGCTCGTCGAACCGCCTCTCATACTCAGCCACGGTCATACTACCCTGTCGTAGTGCAAGAAAATCCGCCTTCATTCGGTCTCTGACCGATTCAGGGAAGTACTTATCTTGGAAAAGTTGATCGAACTCTTCCCAAGGGAGTGTGTCGGTGTCCCTTCTCCTTTTTATGGCATCCCACCAATAGTCAGCCTCCCCCTCAAACAGGTAGGTCGCCAAACCAACTCTCAACTCCTCGGCAACTCCCATGCCGTCACAAATCTTCTTCACTCGGCGGATCCATCTATCCGCCTCCAAAGGATTGGAGCTCCCTTGGAAGTTAGGTGGTCGTTGTCTTAAGAATTCCCGAAGAGCTATCATCATTCGGTTTCCGTTCCCATTGCCAGGTACTTGAGTGAGAGGATGAGCTCCACCATTGTGGTTGTTGTTACCATTTTGGTTTTGTACCAAAGTGGTGAGCTCCCTCAAGCATTGGTAAATGCCATTCATTGCGTCGGGTGGCGGTGGCGGTGGTGGGTTTGTTTAGCCACCACGTCCTCGTCCACGTCCACGTCTACCGTCCATCCTGCACATCAATTCACAGTTTAGTTCCTTGATGTACAAGACATCCAAACTGTCACCTTAATCTTAAGCATGATGCTTGTATAAAATTTAAATTGATAATTTCCTTCAACTTAATCCTACCTCTCTAGTGGTAATCCATAACCTACAGCTCCCATGTAAGACCTAATTCATAGGCTCTGATACCAACTTTGTAACGCCCCGAAACACACCCTGAACGGCATTACATTCTAAAACGTTCATATCATGAGAGCACTAATATAATTCCTTAAGAAACGAGACTCCATTTGTCATCCACAAATATTTACAAAGTGATCCAAAAGAATAAGCCCAAATTATGGCTATTACATTTCAAAAATTAATTAAAGTAGCACAGCGGAATAAACAAAAGAAACTAGACTACACAATGTTCCAAAAGAATGTCCTAGTCTAGTACAAAAGGAAAGGAGGTCGCTCTATGCATCCACCTCGGGATCCACACTCTCGTCAAGTGGAGTCTCCCAGGTAGCGGGCTCCTCGACCCTTACGTCCTCCTCAAGCGGGTAATCTGAAAAATGTTAGCGGTAGGGGGTGAGCACGAAACTCTGTAGAAAAATTCTCTTAAAACTCATACAAGGTTTAGAAAAGCATTTAAAACGGTCGGTCTCATTTTTAACATAACATAGATATATAATTTGAAATAAAACAGTGACATTTAAAAAGGATCTCAAGTTTATATAAAAACATTACTTAAATGAATAAATGAGCACCACCTACAAATAATCACCATTAATCGCCATAAACAATCCCCAACAATTCTTTCGGTAGGTGGCATACTTTGTGGTAACCTCCACCCCCCTTTAGGTCTCCTTTGATTCTCAAGCATCCTTACCGGGAACCTCTTGAGAATGGATGAGCATCCTTACATGGAACCTCTCACCAATCACTACATTGTTTCCCAAGCATCCTTACCGGGAACCTCTCGGGTAGGGGTGAGCATCCTTACAAGGAACCTCTCACTATAACGGACTTATTTCTCAAGCATCCTTACCGGGAACCTCTTGAGAAGGGGTGAGCATCCTTACAAGGAATCTCTCACTATAACGGACTTATTTCTCAAGCATCCTTACCGGGAACCTCTTGAGAAGGGGTAAGCATCCTTACAAGGAACCTCTCACTCATGTGCATCACCACAACCCAACCAAGCATACAATTCCAACATTTATCTCAATTTACAAGCATCTATCCAAAATCCCCAAAATATATCATGTAACAATTCCACAACCAACAAAGAAAAATATATGAGATCACAATAACATCATTTTTCTACCCAACACAAATCACTAAGGTTTCGAAAATCCATAATAAAGAAAGCATTTAAGAAGGAAATACATCACTCTCCAAAAATGAGGGTTTTAAAACTAGAGAAGAGATTTCATAGGTATTAAACCCTAACTTTGTTCAAAACATGTAATCTTTGCCAAAAAGCCTAAGAGATGATGATTCAATAGCATATATATATCATTGATAGCCAAAGCATACATATATAAATACCCTAGCCTCAATGTAAGTGAGTGAGAGAAAACCCCTACCTTCTTCTTCCTTAGGGTTCTTTGAGGAACTTGAAGTTTTGAGCCTCTTCAATGTGTGAATTCTCTCTTGATCTTGTGTTTTCCCCTTCTTTCTTCCTCTCTAAAGATTATCTAGGGTTAGAAATGTTGAAATGAGGCAAAGAGAGACGTCCTTATGTATTTATAGTGAAAGAAATGGCCTCCTGTGCGCGATTCTAAAGTTCAAAATTCGTAACTCACGTTCGAACGTCATTGGCGTTCGAACGCCAATAGTGAAAAATTTTGATTTACGTTCGAACGTCACTTTGGCGTTCGAACGTTGGTTGCTCCCAGTACTTTTGCATTTCCATCAGAGCTCTGCAGACACCAAAGTAGTGGGACTACCTCACGTTCGAACGTCGATTCACGTTCGAACGTCATCCCAGTTTCTGCTGAAACTTTCAGTGAAGTTTTGGCCTATTTAGAGATTGATTTGGAAAATTTTCGTGAAATATTCTTTTGTAGCCCTAGAAGTATGCTATCTACTGTCAAAATTTCAGAGCAAACTAACATTAGAATAAAAAGTTATTATCAAAATATTAGGAAGTGTCCAAAATCCTTTCTACCCAAGTTTTCTCTTAAATGTGCTTTCATTCCGAAAATCTTCCTAGCTTCTAATACATACCCTATTATACCGCCTAACATTTTTATTTCTACTTTTCCAATCTACCAAATTCAAACACACATCACTACGCATATCCCCATTTTTACAACAATTATTTTCTATACATCTATATACATAAATAAAAGAAAATGTGGGGTGTTACAACTAAATATCTAAAAGTACTTGAGTATATATATATATATATATGCTAGTGTTATCTAGCCTTTGAATTAAAGTGAGATCTTGGGACTCTCACATGCGCAAGGGTGGGACAAGTGGTGAAGATACGGATTTCAAAAATCGCTAAATTGGAAGGGGGTACATCAAATTGGAGTTAACTGTAAAAAAGTACACAGAAAAAATATAGAGTAAAAAAGTCCTTAATTTTAGTTCTTATTTGTGTCCAAGTACATAATTTGAAATTTTTGAATTTTTCTTTAACATTTGTGTCCTCCCTTAATTAATGCGATTTATTTTTGGAAACTGATTTTTTTTTTTTCAGATTATATGTATGCATTAAAAATCTCCTAACTTAATGGAAGATTTGATCCTTCCATTTTTTTAGGATAAATGTATGCATTAAAAATCTCCTAATTTAATGGAAGATTTGATTCTTCTATTTATTTTGAGGATAAATCAGTTGGTTTGAATTTTAAATTTTGAAACAGTATCTTTTGTTATCTTCTTCTTCTTCGGCCTGGAAGTCATTTATCAATGCAAGTCTGAAAACATTATTTCATCCTTATCATTCAATCTAAGCAACTACAAGGTTTGAATTCATGACTTCATTAGGTTTATGTCTGTCATTTTAAATGTGATTATTCTGTTTTTTAATATGCGAACACCATAACAGTGTAGCAATAACAGCGTAACAAGACATTTACACAAAATATTGTACTATTATATTTTGTCAAACATATATTTGCTTATAATGTTATTCAAGCAGTCCATCTCTGTTTTGAATTTGTTACCATATTCACAAAACCACTAAACACTGTCGTTGTTACAGTATATTGTTACACTATGAGGGAAACACAATCAGCAGTTAGGAGATACATACAGTTTATTCACACGCAATGAATTAATATGGCAGAAACACATGGCAGAAATATCGTATTTCACACAGGCCAACGATCAACTTTCAACAGCTAGTTTTAGTCTTCAAATGTCGATGTTCATACAAATCTTCAAATGCCGAAGTTCATACAAATCTTCAAAAAAATAGATGTTGTTGACTATCTTACATCAAATGGGCTGAACAATAGGATTTTTCCTTCAAAAACCCTGTAGATGTTCAGGGAACAATTTTATGGTCTATCGCTGAGGAAGATGAAGTGGTTTTTGGAGAGGAAGAAGAAGCCCAAACGTTTTCCGAAGATGAAGCGCTTTGCGAATAAATATTCCTAAATTTCTGCGGTTAACCATTATCATTGTGTATCTAATTAATTAATTAAGATATATTCCTAAAACCATTTTAGGAAAGTAAATTTTAGGATGAAGAGATTCGAAAATAAATGTTCCTAAATTTCAGCGGTTAAAATAAATTCTTTGTTACAATTTTTAGGAAAAAAAAAACTTACTAAATTGGCAGTTACGTCTTTGTTTCTCAGCAGTGTACTTATTTCCAAAACATTTTTTTCTATGTATTTTTTTACAATTATGTCTAGTTTTGTGTACGGACTTCCAAATGACCCTTCTAAAATCTACGAAACACACTGACCAGCCTAGTCCACAACTAGTATTAAACCCACTTTTTAATATTATATTTAATTATTTTTTCGTCATTCCTATATTAAAAAATTCAGTTGTTGTATACCAAAAGTTTCAAACTGACCAGCCTTGTCCACAACTAGTATTAAACCCACTTTTTAATATTATATTTAATTATTTTTTCTTCATAACTCCTATATTAAAAAATTCAGTTGCTGAATACCAAAAGTTTCAACGGCTAGTATTCCAACTGTCATGTGTTTTAAGTTATTATCTAATTAAATATAGAAGTAATTAAGGAGTATTAAACACTAATATTATCTGTATATATATTTACATATTTCTATATAGAAAATATGCAATCTGATATCTACTACAATCTCTCTACTATACAAGTTTCTGGGCAATATTCAAAGGTGTCGTGTGAAACTTCTGCTTCATTCAATTGTGCAGATCTGAGTTAAGCAACAATCAATAGGCTGGGCTGTTGTATCTTGAGGACAACGCGTTGTTACCTTCTGCGCTATTTTCTTTCATAAAGGGGCGCGAATCGTCTTAAGAGAGCGATCTAGTCCGTGTCTCACCCTTTTATTCACTTTATCTTTCGCATCCCATTTTTCCAACAGAAATAAAGTTACAAATTTGGTCTTTGGTCACCAACGGCATCATGTGACACTCCCAAATAGTGGTCCTGAGGTAAAGTCTCACCAAAAGCGAGTGCAACCTCATGCATTTTGGTGTTCCATTTTTGTACATTGTGGTGTTGGCATGTTGACAGAAGGTTATGGTGCCTTCTATTAATGCATTTGCTATTACATAATCCATTATGTGACACAAACTGATGATAAAAAAGTAACGACATCTAGTACTTATGTATCAGTTTGATCAAGGTTCAATCCAAGAAATAGGAGAACCACCGTTGGATCATGATATACTCCAGTACTAGATTCCTATAATACTAGATCATTCACTTTCTATTTGTAGGAAGATACTTGAATCAATATGATTTATTTGAGTTGGTGGTAGGTTGTCTAACTTTCAGAAATTTAGACGATCTATTGGAGTGATTTATGATTCTCTCTATCTCTCTCATGGTTTAAGGTTGTCATATCTGTCATCTACTGAGAATGCGTTGAGATGCATCGATCATGCATCACAAAATGGTATGGAGTTGATACTCAAGAAATGATAGGTAGAAAACAAATTAAGTTAAGTATGACGAGATATTCAAGCCGTAACGCAATGTCGCAGAATAATATTAGGCGATACGGAGCGAGCTGGCGAAAATCACTCGGAAGAATCAGTTGAGTTTATGTAGACCATTTTTAGTCGGTCATGAGTCAAGTTAGACTTGTAACTTAGATAAACATACAACAGTAGTAGAACACAAAAGAAAATCAATCGAGTTTTACCCGACCCGACCTACTCTTTGACCATTAGTCAGCCTTGACTCTGCACTTCACACACATACACACACACATAGAGAGAGAGAGAGAGGGGTTAAGACCTATGATGCACATTATTTTGTTTAGGTCGACATATCTATATCAAATACGATACTCATCGGATATTCGAGGATACGCATCAGATACACACCAAATGTATCTATTGATATTTAATTACACATAACACATAATGAATTTTCGTTATACCTTCTGAAGAATTCAAAAATTAACCGGTTCGTTACTTGTTGTTACGAGCCCTACAATGTCAAACCCGAACTTCCCCAACCTTCCTTACACGCCTGAATCTCATACTCTGTTGAAGAAGTAACTACTAGAGTCCCTTCTTGAATTTCCACGCTCACAAATTCAAGGGTATATGGTGTTAACCCAACAAGAATGCAAAGAGAAATAGAGAGCACATGGAGAGAGAGAGAGAATATCTTTGAAAGACTTGAATCACTTGTCAAAATTCTACAGAGAATTTTTGCTTTATGTATATAGGTGGAGGTAACCACCCAATCATGGAGTATCATGATCACCTCCACTTAGGAGAGTGGTATACTCTTGTAACTTTCACCAACCACTTACCTTAGGATCCATTTGCCCAGGTGGACGGATCTTGATTCGGGTCTAATGACCCACCATTAATTACTAGTATCTAATAATAAATAAAATATATTGACACTTTGTGGATACTGCTATAGGCAAAGAAGTATATGTAATTTTTAGTTTTAATCGTTACCCCTTCCTTTTGATTTCACATACAATGTAATGCACCAACAAAAATTTATATGACTTGGAAGACGTGAATGGTTTCCAAGTATTATCCATTATCATATATTCAAAAAGTATAAATGAGTTGATTACTCTATAATCTTAGCTATAAATACTTTTAAGTAAACAATCTAGTTAAATGTTAGTTCTTATTCCTTTAATTAATCATGTTCACTTTGTAGATGTACTATAGTGAGACGGTAAATAATTTTTTAAAAATTAAAAATTGTTAATGTTATTTATAATTGTTAAATAATCACTAAAAATTTTAACTATTAAGTCATTACATAATAGTATAAATCTAAAAAATAGGATACGGGGGTATGGCCAATTTTAAAAAAAAAAAAAAGGGAGGGGCGGCCATACCCGTATCCTATTTTTTAAAATTTTGATATATCACTTTATCGATATCGTATCATACTCTATTTCGAATCTGTTTCGGTGCTTGTTAAGACGAATCCGGCTGAACACACTGGTTACCCTTGGTTTTGCTCTTCACACAGGGGTGTTGGCCAAGTCCGTATCAAACTGGAGCTATTCTTTTAAGTTTTAACACTGATCAATGGTCATCCTTGACTTTGCCATTCACGCAGAGAAAGAATGAGATCCGCTGATTTAGGCGGTACTCAAGCCCTCCGTGGATTTCGGTGGTGTTAACCAACAAAAATTCTCTCCTGACTTTATAAGCATGCAATAAATTATTATATTTCTAACAACCATATGAAATCTTTGTATTAAAAAAAGTGATGACTATTCAATTAACTCCCCCTTATTAGTCTTTGCCATCATGCCCCATGAAAAGCAAACAATTCCCAAGTGATCAAGTGTTTTATATTTCCAACTTCATCAGCCGCTAATAGGGGGCGTTAATCTGACCCACCAACACAAATACAATATAAAATTAATACGATGTGATTCTAAAATTGACACGATTAATAAAGACGTGTAATAAATGAATTGAATTAATGCTTGGCACTTATAATACATTGCATACTTTTTTTTTAGTTGGTATTTACATAAATTCAACACGAATTACAATGACACGATCCAAAAATACCAACACGGGAATGACACGACACAAATTCACAACCCTTGCTGCAAAATTCCCCCATTATACACTCATGTAGTATTGAGACAATCTAAGAACACTTGAAAATAAGCAAATTCCTATTACGAATTTAGCCCACCGAAAGCAAGTGTTGGAATGTTTTTTTTTTTTTTTCAACAAAAATATGTTCATTAAGAATACTAATTTTGTAAAACATACCAATCAAAAATCACGACATTTCAAGAGTCGATTGGTTTTTTCGAGTAAATAGAATGTATCCGGTCTATTGGAGCATATACTAATCTTTCGAGTCACATGCAACAAACAATTATTGATATCAATCTCTAGATAATTTCAAAACATGACTCGAAATATGACTCGTAAAACGAAACTCCAAAGTTTGACCAACTTGTTTAACCCATAGGATTCTGTTATTGTCCTTGTGAAATTAGGGCTACACCCAAGAGTGATTTATTGCCGCAAGTCATGTAGTCTTTGTTAAATTGTAGGGCTAGCTGCAATTAACAGTGACCCGCATTTATGAACACCAAGAAGAGCTACTCTATCATGCAGAATTGTTCGGCCATTGAAGTTAGGAACCCTTAAATATAGCTTCAATTGCAAAAGTCCGCAACAAAATTGGACAAAAATTGTGTCACTTTGCTTCTCGAATTTTGTGATTTTATTTCAAGCTACCCACAAAACTAATGACATGTATATATTTTCCAACTTAAATAAAAAAAGTTAGTTAAGTGAAATGGGGTTTCAATTACTGCGAGATATGGGAAGAGTCAGAAAAACGGTCTTATCACCTTTTGCGAAGGGATTATTTTCATGACCCCAACTCGTAGCACTTAAATAGTTAAAGGATATACATCGGAATTTTCCCTTAAATGTAGGATTATTAAAAAGTTCTATAGGCTGAAGCCTTTGTCCACCTATCCAACAAATGTGGCAATCATTATAGAACATGGGTGCCACCCCATAGTTGACTATTTAAACCTCCCTAATCCAACAACTCCCACCTCCTTTCTTATATATGGTATGTATTCCCTAATCAATTGCCCCCTTAAATTTCCCCAGCAGCATATTTGATACTTCTCCAAATGAGTCCATGGCACATACCCCTCACTATTTTTCTCCTCCTCATCTCAAGCTCCAATGCCATCACAAAACAAGGCAGCTACCTAACTTTGATCAACCAATTTTTGGCTCCCCAGAACGCAGCCCGCGCCGCTCTGCGTATGCCACCACTAGTGTGGGATGTGAAATTAGCGCGATATGCCCAATGGTATGCCACCCAAAGGCAGAGGGACTGCGCTTTGAAGCACTCCAACGGGCCGTATGGTGAGAACATCTTTTGGGGCAGCGGCAATGACTGGACACCAGCTCAGGCGGCCATGGCGTGGGTTGCTGAGAGGAAGTGGTACAGTTACTGGTCCAACTCTTGTGCTGAAGGACAGGAATGTGGGCACTATACCCAAATTGTGTGGAGCTCAACAAGGAGAATTGGGTGTGCCAGGGTGGCTTGTTTTGGTGGTAGGGGTGTTTTCATGACTTGTAATTATGATCCTCCTGGGAACTACATTGGAGAGAGGCCTTATTAAAATGTTTCGTGACAATTCTGCAATAGAATTCAATTCAATAAATGACAAATTAATGAGATTGTATCGTATGTTCTCTTATTCTTAAACTTCGTGTTTGCGGGATTGGTTTTTGTCCATTCTGTTTAAAATGTATTAATTATCAAACTATTATATAGTGTCAAGCTTACATACTTATTATAGAAAGATGTTATGTGGAATGCTAAAATGTCAACAAACATACCCGATCTTTTATGGGTGAGGCTATTCTTATCTCTTAAATATCATTTCCCACCTCATTTAACTCTCTAATAATAGACTACTAAGTTTACTCCATTTATATTCACCTCATTAGTGACTAAGTGCACCCCGTCTATATACATATTAATAACTAAGCCTACCCCATTTTCTGCTCATCCATTATACATTTTGTCCTCTCCCAAAGTTTCCTCTTCTATCTCATCTCACACTCATATTTATGTTTTTCTAGTCATATTTTTAACTTTATTTTTTTGACCCTTTATTTTTAATTAAGTTATTATTATTTTTTTTAATGATATATACATATTATTGATTATATTTTTATAAGAGTTGATGGATAATGTGTTGGGTCAAGTACAAAGTGAATTAATGTAGTTATGAAGTAAGATACAACTGAACTTTTAAATAGATTGCTTCACATGTAGTGTATTTTATTATGATTTTAATATGCATTCTCAATAATAGTTTTTATTCGTATATGTTATGTTTTATTTGATACTTATTACTCATATTTATAATAATATGTTTGTATACAGGTGAAGATTAAGAATTTTTAATTAACGGTTTGATTTTTGGTTAATGGTTTATATACAAATGGGTTGAACTTAGTTCTTTGGAGGATATAGATGGGATGGATTTAGTAGTTTGAAATTAAAAAATTAAATGGAGTGAAAAAAAATATTTCACGGATGGAAATAGCCTCACCCAACTTTTATTATTAAGGACGAGCTTTGGGCTCTAACTCTTGCACTTAATCACGCCCTCGCTGAAGCAACTGTGCCACAATGAGCTTGACTTTGCAGACAGGAATAAAATACTACACTTAGAATTAAGCGAGTATTTTGCGGAGAAAATTAAGGATCGTAGAGAGTTTGGGAGTTTTTGATGAATCGAAATGAAATATGATCATACTTATGCGTTTACTAAATCATCCAACCGCTTTTTTCTTTTTTCTTTGGGGAAATTGGTTGTGGGCATACCTTTTTTATCTTATTTGGATATTCACAAGCTTAACTTGTAAGTCAGTAAGTCTTTTAAATGATAAAATATTTGTAAGTATATATTTCAGTTTTTATTTTTTTTAATATTGCATAATTATCCCTACCTTGATTCATGTATATTTGATTGACAGTTTCCTCTTCTTCTTTTTTTAATATGAAAATATTTGAAAGTGATATATTCAACCGTTTGAATTTTCAAAAATTGATCTCAATTCATTTGGTATTATCTTTTTGAACCGAGAGTTTATCTTCTTCACCATTTCAGTTTTTTTGGAGTAAGTTTTTGGAGTTTTTCGTATGTAACAGCTAGATTTTTTTGTTGGTTTTGTGTTTCAGTTATCCTGAGATTTCGTCTTCTTCACCATTTTAGAGCTTTTTGGAAAAAAAATTCGGAGCTTTTCAATGTAACTTGTCTTTTGGTGTTTTGTATTCCCGACATTTTTTGGAACCAGATTTTTTTTTAAATTTTTTTTTTTTTTCACAATGTGATAACATATTAAACAATGTAATCAGTTATTCAACAATTGTGACAAGTCTTTGAAAAACAATGTGACAGTATACTCTAAAATAATGTGACAAGTTATTTAAAAAGTGTGACGAGTCCCTGAAAAAACAATGTGACAATATACTCAAAAATAATGTGACAGTATATTAAACAATGTAAAAAGTTATTCAAAAATTGTGACTAGTTACTGAAAAATTATGTGACAATATACTCAAAAATAATGTGACAACATATTAAACAATGTAACAAGTTACTCAAAAAGTGTGACTATAACAAACCAGTAGTTCTAGCGATGGAAGTTCAAACCACTAATCCCAACGGTGGAAGCTTCAAACCACTTGGACGTTATGTTCTTTGATATTCTCTACCACGATGAAGTAATTTTTCGACACTTAATTACATGAATTCGCAAGAGATGGAGTGCCGAAAATGATTGGATTTGTTTTTCAAATTTCAAAACAACGAAATCAACGAGATTTTTCGTCTGTTGATGAATCTGGCGTCCTCTTGGAGTGGTGACCGGTCAACTTTTAATTAGGGCTGTGATGTTTCTGTTTCCTTAACCAGCTTTGAAGGATTTGTAATTGTGCTCAAGAGTACTACCGTCATTTTGCCTCAAAGTGGATTTATATTCAAAATATTTTTTTTAATTGAACTTTTTCTCAAATAAGTCCTACAGAGAGGACCGGCTTCTGAAATACCCATTTTCTTTTTCATCTTTCTAGCCTGACCCAATAGCTCAATTTTGTGAACATGGATCGGCCGGGTTCAGACTTAGTACCATGATATTGCAATCGGACTATTAAGGCCATTATGTAGTTTGGGCTGCCTGTCCTTCTCAAGGAGTGGCAGCAGCAGGTTAAGAGATGGGCCGGGCTGGTTGATGCAAAATATTATTATTCTTGAGATAATAATATAATTGGGACATAATTTATTGACATAATTCACTATAAACTTTGGATTGATTATAGACCTTATCAAATATTAGAACTTATGCTCCGTTTAGTAAGAAGGATAGAAAGTAGGAGGAATACACTTTCTATCCTTCATGAAAGGAAAGTAGGAATGATACACTTTTCTTCTTTTGTGTTTGGTAGGATGAATGGAAAATAAAAATGATTAATTTTTTTTTTTTGCATGCTAAAATTAGGGGTGACATTCAAGTCGTGTTGTGTCAGATTCGTGTCGAGTCATTGTGGATTCGTGTCGAACATTAATCAAACATAATTCAACTCGTTTAATTAATTATGTCGTGTCGAGTTGACCTATTTATTTTCGTGTCGTGTTCATATTCATATTTGTGTTGACCCACTCGTGTTACCATACAAACGAGAAAATGAAGAAAGTGTTTATTCTTAAATAAACGGGTTGATGGTGTCAATTTAGGATTTGACGGGTTGAACTGAATGAGTCGTTTATATTTCTTGTTGTGTGTCAGGTCATATTCAAGTTCGTGTCGAGTTATAATCAAGTTCGTGTCATAAAATTCGTGTCGAGTTCGAGTCGTGTCATCGTGTTGAGTAAAAAATTTTCACCCCTAGCTAAGATGAAAAAATATATTTTTTTATTTTTTTAAAATTTTTTTAAAAAAATATATACATACATATTTTATTATTGTATTTTTATATGAAATTAATATATACATAATGAGCAATGCTATATATCTCAAATTTATATCCCAAATGTGCATCCCAAATCAATAAAGAATAGTTGGATTAGTGGGTCTCAATTAAAAAAGTTGGTGGGACTCACTCATCCAATAGTTCCCGTTCATTTGGAATGCACATTTGGGATACAATAAAATATATAGACAAATAAATACATTTCAAAACAAATAATTAATTTTTCATTCACTTTTCTTCCGATTTTAGAGGAATTGATTTTGGTGAGTTGGAAGGAAAGTTCATTCATCCACTTTTTTATCCTTCCTATTTTCCTTTCTTACCAAATATGATGTTTTATTTATCCCTTCAACTTTCATTCCTTCCATTTTTTCATCGGACCAAACGGAGCATTAATTTTAATCAAATGGTCAATAAATTATGTCCGATGTTGATGTCCAATACCATTATTCTTCTTTAGCTTTTCGTGAAAAAAAGTCACCATTAGTTAGTAATTACTTGTCAACCTCCTCTCAGTGCCACGTGTCCCCTTCTGGAAAGAACCATGAAACCATGCCAGGCCATGTTGTCCCAATCCCATAAAACAAACAAGCCAGTTCACGGGCTCAACATAACATAGCCTGATAGAAACCCCTGTCCTCCCTCACGAGACTTAAAAAATTATACTTTATGCCATGGCAAAATTCCATTTCCCCAAACACCATCTCACATTTGCCCACACCACCCAACTAATCAAAAGAAAATTAGAACAAATTACAATTTACTAAATATATATATATATATATTTTTTTTTGGGAGGAGAGGGAGAAAAGGGGCTTGAACCCTTGACCTTAAGTAGATAAAGTCTTCACAAGATAAGGAGTATCATTAGACCAAAAGACCGTTGATCGATTTTCTAAAGATCAAGTGACAATCCAATAAGATTAAAGCTACAATTGATCTAAAAATTAGAAACCCATTTTAAATTTTGTAAACCGAGCTTAACTTGATCCATTGAACACTAATTTGGTTTGTTTGAGTCGTAAATTAATGTGATTGAGTTATAATCTCCAATATAATAATAAACAGTTAGTCAGTTGTTGGTGTCCAAATACATAAAGACTACCGATATTATAGGATATAAAGAGGGTCAAATGTAAGATGTGATTCATAATTGAATCATGTAAAGCCCCCACACTCTAACCTCATACTTTGGTTCATCTTTTCCAAGCCATGGAAATCACATCCTGACATCCATATATAAGCTACCACAGGCCACATTAATCAGTGCCGCACACCACCCTGCAGACTTGACTCTCACTCTCTCATTGCTCACACCAATTCCCAAGTCCCACCCTCCGAAACATGAAGCATCTACTGCTCCTTTTCTCCATTCTCTTCACAAGCCTCGTGTTCAACCACCTCTTGGTGTCCTCACAATCATTTTCTGTAACTGAACCCGCCCACAAAAACCCAGACAATGAGTCCATATACATACTTTCCAAGCAACTATGCTGGAACTGCATTGGAGAGTCCTTTCAATTCCTCTTTGCCCACAATCTGGTCCGAGCAGCCAAATTTGAGCTCCCACTGACATGGGACTTTCAGCTCGAGAGGTACGCAAGGTGGTGGGCCGGGCAACGACAAGCAGATTGCCAGTTAATGCATTCGTTCCCGGAAGACGATTTCAAGCTAGGGGAGAATATTTACTGGGGAAGCGGCTCCACGTGGACGCCAGCTGACGCAGTCAGTGCTTGGGCCGGGGAGGAGAAGTATTATAGTTATCAGACAAACAGTTGTGCAGTTGGGCAGCAGTGTGGGCATTATACACAGATTGTGTGGAGGACTACTAGGAGGATTGGGTGTGCTAGGGTGGTTTGTGGCAGTGGGGATGTGTTTATGACTTGTAACTATGATCCACCAGGGAATTATATTGGTGAGAGACCATATTGATGGTGGGGTTTGGTGGTAATTTTGGTCCAAGGGTCAAACAGTAGTGTACAATAATTTTGTGCAATGTTGTGTTTGATGGGGAATTAGAAGCTAGGTATGTGTCATAGTGTTTAATTTAAGATGGTTGATATTGTATATGGATGTCAATGTTAAAAATGGTCAAACTGAAACAGCTGCCATGGTTTGACCAATTACATGGCAATAGCCTTCCTTCGAAGTTTTTTTTTTTTTTTAAATAACCAATAAGATAATCTTATTAATTTAAAGAGGATACATCATTCTGAAAGAGAGTTAACAAGAAAGTAGGACACTCCTCCCTCCATATAATAAAATCTGAACAATTGACAGCATGCTTAACGAGACAATAGACACTCAAATTTCCATCCCTATGAAAGCAGGAAGCTAAAAAATCACTGAACTTTTGATCACACAGCAAAATATGATCCACAAAATGGCAAAAATTCGACAGTCGCATTTGTTGTGAACTCACTGCTTCAATGACAACCTTAGAATTTCCTTCCAAAACAATCTTTTGAAACTTTGCTTCCACTACTAGAGTAATTGCAGTTGATGCTGCCATAGTCTTAATACTATCCTCCCTGAGAATTCCTTCAATCTTCTTACAAATTCTCAACAGAAACTTGCCTTCATCATCCCGGACTACAACGTCAATACCAGAACAACCTTCATTCCCAAAAACACCCCCATTGACGAGTACATAATATTGCATGATTTTATATCTCAAACCATTCATATTAACTTTATTTATTAGTTATATATTTGGTTTAGTTTAGTTTTTGTGTTTTATAGGGAATTTTGGGTGTTTGCAAGAAAATCAATGCAAAGACGAGGTTTTACATTTATTTTGATATCTTGGAGAATTTTGGAAGTAAACTGGGCGAGTCAAGGATGGAGCCGGAAGCTGTAGAGCAACAATTCAGGAAAAGACAGGTTCTATCGGTAGGTAAAGTTATGTGCTACCGGTATAAAGGTTTTCTGGAATAAGCAGAATAATGTTCTACCAGTAGGTGGACTTGTGTTCTACCGGTAGCAGAAGCCATTGAAATTTGACAGAATAAGGTTCTACTGGTAGGTGATCTATTTTCAATCGGTAGGTCGTTCAACATGAACGTTCTACCGGTAGGTAGTCAATGTTCTACCAGTAGGTTGACATCAGATTTTGGCGATGACTCCTTTTCCCAAGCGTTGACTGACTAAATATTCAAAGATATCTTCCAAGACTTTATTTGGAGGAAAAAGAGACAAATTATGAAATGAATTTTTTGCTAAAATCTTAGAGATATTGTAGGAGATACTTTTCGGAGATTTTTTAGGAATAAGAAATAGTCATATTAAGAATGAGGATCTCTAGGATATCAACTGTATATATATATTTCTCTCTCTCTCTCTCCTTGTTTTTCCTATAAATACCAACCCTTAGGGATTTTTTAGAGAGACCTTCTTCCTTCTTGGACGTTCTCCAAGAGGGAGCTGCTCCTCCTCCTTCTTCGTTTATTTAGTTTTAATTTGCAAGAATAAGGTCTTTCATTAGTTACGGTATTTTATTTATTTTCTTATAATTGCTTTCAATTCCTTGTTTTAAATAAAAAGATCTTCATTTAAGTTTATTTCAATACAAGTTTCATTTTTTATTTATTTATTTAAATGTCTCCTTTAACTGCTTTCAATTTCTTTCGTCATGTTTGAATTGTTTCTTTTCCAGATAATTGTAGGAGGAATTCCAAACCCATGAACTAGGTTTTTTACGATATATGTGATTTAATGGTTGAATAAGCGTTTTCGAAAACCTATTTGATTGGTCATATCCTCTATTACTCGTAGATGTATAGATAATAAGTGGAGTCCCTACAATCAGTTGGATACTAAATCTTTTTGTCAATTTATTTATCATCAAAATCACTATTTTTAACTGATTAATGTTTTTAGTTGAATATCAGCCGTCCGAAGGAGTTTAATTACGAACTTAGATGAGTTATAGATTTAGAGTGTAAATTTATGTTCATGGGTGAGATGAAATCCAAGATTATCTAGTTCTTTCTTTTATTAAATTTATCTTTAATTTAGCTTAGTTAATTACTACAATTCTCAACTTTTAAAAAACTCTTTATTTATTTATTTTTTTTTACTTTTGTCACTATTCAAATTTGTCCTTCATTTTTCCTGAGGAGACGATCTCGGTAATCGACCGAGTTACTAAACGATATATTCCTGCGCTTGGGAACCACTTTATTATTTACCAACTTTTGAGGTCAAGCACCCATCAAAATTAAGCTTCACCTCTCCTGGTCGAGGGGGAAACTATTGACGAACTATTCGATCAATTGCAGATTGTTCTAGCCTAGCAACTTTCCTAGACGTTGTACAAAACTATTCTAGGTAAGTAGTAGAGAAATCCGCATTTTGGACTGGTGTCTAAGATACTTCACCTAAACGAGCTCTGTTCCTGTTAAACCATATAGCCCAGGTAGCAACCATCATCAAGCATAGCTCATCTGGATGTAGCAAATAATCATTCCTTAAACGGAGGATTAGGGCTATTAATCAAACTGAGTTACTCGAGCTCAACTCAAGTTCGGCTCGTTTTGGGCTCGTTCGAATATATTAAACAAGCTGAATATGAACATAATTTTAGGCTTGTTTATAAACGAGCCGAGCTCGAGCAGCTCGAATGGCATGATTAAGCTTGATATTTTTTACCTAGTTTTACTATTATTTTTACTGGTCCATTTATAGTCGTTCATTCCAAATCTCTACTGAGATCCAACGGTGAGGAAAACATGTATATTAACTTTTTTAACCCTAGTACACCCATACCCAATCTGAAGGCGTCGTCTACCTCTCGTCTGAAGCCCGAACCGAAGCCCTCGTCTAACTCTCACCGTCTGAAGACTGAAGCCCTCATCGTCTGAAGCCAGTCTGTCTCTCAGTCTGCCTCTCAGTCTGCCTCTCATCATTTTTCAGATTGAAGCCCTCTCAGTCTGCCTCTCATCATTTCTCAGAATGAAGCCCTCTCAGTCTGCCTCTCGTCTGCCTCTCATCGTTTCTCATACTGAAGCCCTCGTCTACCTCTCATCGTCTAAAGACTGAAGCCCTCGTCTGAAGCCCTTATAGTGATTCATCTTATAAGGCTTGTAGTATGGCAAAAGAGGTATACTTCACCTTCGTCTGCTGTGTATATATTTATGTTTATTATCAAAAGAATCTGCAGTGCAGATATTTCATGAATATGTTTTTCTTTTTGTAGTTTTCTTATATGCAAGCTTTGTTAGTTGATGGATTGGTCTAGCATTAGCTTCTTCTATATCACATTTGGAATATAATTGGAATCGTATATTGCTTCCACTAGCTGATTTTTGCAAACCTGAAAGCAAATGAAGAATGAGACAAGAGTTAAATGGCACATCAACAGAATTGTTGAGGACCATTTCTTGGGAAGGCACTAATTTTGCATACCTGTTAAGTCCCTTAACAATTCCTTTGGTGAGTTTGGTTGGGGCCGAGGAATTTTAGCTGGTGACTTAGACTTGCACTAGAAAAAAAAATCGTGATGCAAAATGGTTGACAATTTATGTTTATTATCAAAAGAATCTGCAATGCAAATATTTCATGAATTTATTTTTATTTTTGTGGTTTTCTTATATGCAAGCCTTATTAGTTGATGGATTGGTCTAGCATTATTTTATTCTATATCACATTTGGAATATAATTGGCAGCATTAGCTCTCGTCTACCTCTCATCGTCTGAATGTAATTA
This sequence comes from Ilex aquifolium, assembly GCA_951799425.1. Taxonomy (NCBI): domain Eukaryota; kingdom Viridiplantae; phylum Streptophyta; class Magnoliopsida; order Aquifoliales; family Aquifoliaceae; genus Ilex; species Ilex aquifolium. The sequence goes on from OX637393.1 coordinate 32,052,442, forward strand.
GCTTCTTCATGTGCTATTTTATATCTAATTTCATCTTTGTTTTGATCAGATGGCTTCTGATTCTATGCCCCCTAGTACTGTAAATGTTGGTGGAAATCAAGAAGCTACCGTTAATGATGCTGCTACAATCGAAAGGCCTTCTGAAAATGAACCATTCCAAAAAAAAATCCAAGAAGAAGACTTCGAAAGTTTGGGATGATTTGGAGACAATTTATGAAAATGGAACAAGAAAGGCCAAGTGTAACCATTGTAAAACAAGTCTTTCTTTGGGTCAAGGGCTCCCACAACTCATCTAAAAAGACATTTATTGACTTGTCCAATTCGTCAAGCTTCTGTTTCTGGCCAAAAGAAAGGACTCACTCAACAATTATAGGCTCTCTCGTCAGCTGGTTCTGATGGGTCTGTAAGTGGTGGGTTGGCAGCTTATAAGTTTGACAAGGATAAGGTAAGAGAAATTTTAGCAAAAATGATTATAGTGCATGAGTATCCTTTTAGGATGGTTGAACATGAACTGTTTGTGATGTTTCTTAAATCTCTTAACCCACGTTTTAAGCCAGTTAAATGCCTCACCCTAAAAAATGATTGCTTGAAAATATATGCGAATGAGAAAATGAAATTGAAGAGAATGTTTTGTATTGTTGACTGAATTAGCTTGACGACAGACTTATGGACCTCCAATCAAACAATCGGGTACATGTGTCTTACCGCACACTTTTTGGATGCAGAGCGAAACTTACAAAAACGTATCTTGCATTTTTGTTGCTTGGCACCTCCACACATAGGTTTTGTGATTGCTGATAGTATTTAAAAGTGTTTAACTGATTGGGGGATTGAGGATAAGGTGTCTACCATTACTCTAGACAATGCATCTTCAAATGATGCAACAGTGAGAAATTTGAAAGATAATTTTTCTGTTAAAGGTAAGCTTTATTTCAATGGTAGAATATTTCATGTTCAGTGTTGTGCACATGTTTTGAATCTAATGGTAAAAGATGGCTTGGGTGAGATAAGAGATGTAATTGAAAACATACGTGAGAGTGTGAAATACTTGAAGATGTCTCCTTTGAGACTTGATAAATTCAATGATATTGTAAAACAATTGCAAATGCCAACAACTAGGAGATTGATTCTTGATGTGCCTACTCGGTGGAACTCAACATATAAAATGTTAGAATCTGCATTTGTGTTTAAAGAAGTGTTTCCAAGGTACAAAGAAAGAGATAGCAACTATCGATGGTTGCCAACTGAGGATGATTGGTCAAGAGCTGAAGAGGTATGCAAGTTTTTAGAAATATTTAATGATGTCACGTATCTGTTCTTGGGTTCCTCTTACCCAACTTCAAATTTATTTCTTTGTGAAATTTGGAAATTCGAAAGATTTTGAATGAGCATGAATTTGATAGTAGGGACTACATGAGACGCATGACTACTAGAATGAGTCAAAAGTTTGACAAGTATTGGGGAGATTGTAACTTGTTGATGGCAATTGCAGTGGTCCTAGATCCTAGATATAAAATGAGACTTGTTGAGTTTTGTTTTCCCAAAATTTATTCATCGAATGAAGTAGTGCATTATATAGATGTTGTTCGTAATTCCTTGTATGATCTCTACAAGGATTATGTGTCTAAAGATGTACAACAACCAAAGACTTCGTTTGAAAGTATAAATGTTGGTGGCACTAGCAATGTCCAGGGAAAGGCAAAGTGTGTGAATGAATTTAATCTATGGGCCAAACAGTTGGACATTGTTCAACCATACAAGTCTGAGCTGAAAATTTATTTGGAAGAAGGCATTTACATTCGTGATGAAAACGACACTAAGGATTTTGATGCCTTGAATTGGTGGAAAGTAAACACTCTTAAGTTTAGAAACTTGTCAAAGATGGCACGGGACATACTATCTATTCTCATTACTTCAGTTGCTTCGGAGTCTGTTTTTAGTGTCGGAAGAAGAGTTCTTAATCAATATCGAAGCTCCTTGAAGCCCGAGATAGTTGAAGCTTTGATTTGTACCAGAGATTGGTTGCGTAATGATTTTGGAATCCATGGATCGAATATTGTAAGGATTTTTTTACCTTGTGTTTCATTTTGTTTCAGTCACTATGAATTTCATTGTTGGTGTTTTATTTACAGGTTGTTGAAGAGAATGAGTTTATGAATGGAGGTAGCCTTGAGGAGGTATCAATAACAAAATAATTCTTGTCTTGTTTTAATTTGTATGCGGACAAAATACTAATTCTTGGTTATAGTTTTTTCATTGCAGGCTCTACTACGAGGGCATTTGGCTTTTTTTTTTTTTTGGCACTTGACAACTTCTTTTTTAATTTTTTTTGTTGGCACTTGACAATTTGTATGCTCTTTTGAAACTGATTTTTGTGATCAGTTTCATCATGTGGCTAGTTGTTTAATCTGGTTGTTTTATAGACAATTTTTCTGGTTGGTGATGTGCATCAGTGCATGTTGTGTGTTGGGTGATGTCCATGGGGAAGCTGATTATGAATTTGTTATGTTGTGTTAATTTGTTATGTTGTATTAAGTGGTGTTAAATTTGTTAAAATTCAAGCCTATTCACAAGCCTGAATTCGAATTCTTGGGTCAAGCTTCATACGATCTAGAGCTCGGATTCGAGCTTGTTAACAGAAAACGAGCCTAATCAAGTCAAGCTTGAACTTTTCATTTTTTAGCCAAGCCGAGCTCGAGCTAAAAAATAAGCTTGATGTTCGAGCTTAAGCCAACCTTGAACAGCTTCCCAAAATGTCAAGCTGAGCCTGAGCATGGTGATGCTCGTCAAGCTTGGCTCGATTATCACTCCTACGAAGGATTCATCTTCAATGGTAACTGAATTTTTGCTACTTTCCAAATTTCTAACGTAAAAGCACACTCTAGAAAAATATGTTCAACGGATTCATTGGGTAATCCACACAAGTAACAAAGATTGTCCACACCCATTCGTTTCTGGAGAAGATTGCATTATGTAGGTAAGATATCTTGAGCCACCCTCCACAGAAAGTGCTTAATTTTGTTGGGCACTTGCAGCTTCCAAATAGGCAATCCTGACCAGTTACCATCATTACTTGACAATGCATTATCTGAGGCATGATTATTGTGGAGGTCTGATTCCATAACTAGATGATAACCACTTCGGACAAAAAATTCACCAGACTTCATGTAGTGCCATACCAATATATCCTCAAGAAGTTGTTCGGCAATGGGAATAGATTCTATAATTTTTGCTTCAAAGTCTAGAAAGTGTTGTCTCAATACCTCCATCTTCTAGCATATTTTATCATTGTCTATCAGAACATTAACAAGAGAATCCTCCTGCAAATTTGGCAGAGGGCTAACAACTTTAAAAGTAGAAGGTCGTGGCACCCAGCGGAATTCGAGAAGTATTTTGCTTTCAAAACTTTGAAAAGCATTGAATCCGGATTTTTGAGTAGTCTCCAAAACTGTTATGCAAGGAGTGCAAGGTTAAAGGCTGATATATTCCTGAAGCCTAATCCTCTTTTATTCTTCGCCCTACATAGCTTATCCCAAGCCACCCAATGAACTTTTCTAGCATCCGAGCTTTGACCCCACCCAAAATTAGCAACCATTTTTTTCAATTCAGAGCATAAAGAGATGTGTAATTTAAAACATGACATAGCATATGTAGGTACTGCTTGTACTAACGCCTTGATAAGAACTTCCAAGCCCGCCCTAGACAATAGCTTACCTTGCCAACCTTGAACTCTCTCCCAAAATTTTTGTTTGATTGAATAAAAAATCTCCTTCTTTGATCTTCCTGAGATTGCAGAGTCCCTAGTATTTTTTTTTTTTGGCAGAGGGGAAGGGGCTTGAACCCTTGACCTCAAGAAGGCAAAGTCTTCACAAAGTAAGAAGTACCATTGGATGAGCATTCACCAGCGGAATTTGTAACAACTCTTGGATAGCATTCGAACTTGAGAGACTAACGTTCCTACTGAGAACCATTGCTGATTTAGAAAGGTTAATTTTTTGACCGGATACATTCTCAGAATGCTACAAACACTCCTTTATAGCGGTATCATTCTCCAACGTTACTCTGGCAAACAATAAGCTATCATCTGCAAAAATAAGATGAGAGAAAATAGGCCCTCCACACCATGCCAAAAGCCCTTGCAAAACACCACTTACCTCATCATCATGAAGTAAATCCGGAAAGCCATCAGTACATAATAAAAACAGATACGGAGAAAGGGGATCTCCTTGACACAACCCTCTTCTTGTGAAAATAGCCCAACTGCTCTCCATTAAGCATTATAAAGTATGAAACCATTCTAACACATGTCTTAACCAGCCCAATCCATCTGGCATCAAAACCCAATTTCTGCATAATTCCTTCCAAAAAGCTTACCCTTTATATAACCCTGAAATTATGTTTGTCTTGGGGTTCAAGTAAACGCAAATTTGCGAATCACCGCTTGAGCCATCAGAGTGATGAGAGGGAGGTTGTCACTGGAATAAAAAATTAGTTCAAACCAAATAAGAGGAGCAGAGACTGCTCAGGCTGTCTTCAAACCATTCGAGCTGTCTGAGAACGGCCAGAAGGTGCTCTCCACTGCCCAACTCGTCAGCCTTACCCGATTTTATCCCTAAGTGTTCAGAGACTGCTCTAGTCAAAGGAAAGAGAGAAGAGGGTGGCCTCTATTGGTTTTTAAATTATAAACCAAACAAAAACTTGGCCTATTGAGCATTAAAAGATGTTGCTCAATTAGGATCCAATACATGACTCAATCTATGTTTTCAAAATACATTTAAGATTTAGAAAATATTTTTCATGAAAAGCCTAGGAGTCATTCACGGATATTCTTAATTCCATTTCCATTATCCTAATCTCCCTAAGATTATAAATAAACCAAGAATTTAGGTCTCGAAGTCATTACTTTGTCCTAAGCATGGAAGGTGCATTGGAGATCTCGTGATTTGGCTTTGATGCTTAAACTCTGTCCTTCCTTGTTACTTTCGGAACTTTATCTTTGAAGCATATTGACCATGGAATTAGGTTGAGATTTAAATCAAGACTTTACGAAATTAGCTAATTATAATCAATTTCCTAACAATGACCCACTTAAGCAATTTCATGGAAAAATACAAGAGTAATAAATTTAACATTGCAACTCGAAAACCACAAAGAACAAAATGCATTGTAAAGAATCTCAACGATGATTGTACAAGCCTCACAATATTAAAAATTAGGTACAAAACTATATTTGGATTAACGCTTTGAAAATCATAGTCTTGCACACAACAGCTCAACCAAAATCTCATGAAAAGTGTCGTATGTGTAAATGACATAATATAATCACAGGTATGAAAATCACAAAGAGATGCATGGGGCATGTTCATGTTAGCATCATGCAAGTGAAATCCATGCAACATATAAAAAATGCTAACACAATATGATTGAGAACCTATGGATTTAGCAAAGACAATGCAAGGCAAGTTCTCCTCCTTAGTTGGTGTTCACACAAGCTAATATCAAGTGTCAACAAACAAAAAAAAAATATTAAGTGACTTCATGCCAGTTTGTAAATGTACTCCCCTGAGTATTTCAATAAACTCCCCCTTACTTTATTCCCATGAAGCTAATCCCTAGCTAGTCATAAATTTCACCCTATTAATCCCAAAAATTCTTCCCTTTTTTGCCACTAAATTTCAAATGCACAACAATAACAAGTAAAGTAGAGAACATGGTATAAAAAAGACAGAAAAATATAGCATCTAACATTAACAAGGATAGGCAAAGTGGAATAAGTAAAAGACAAACATAGCATATAACCTCAAGTAACGAAAAATAGAGTACTTAAGTACAAGACCATGAATAAATAAAATACTCAAAAGCTCCCATAAGGACTTATGCTAAGTCTCCTAAGTCAAACAACTCTAGTGGTTGCATCATCTATGGCAATTATTAAGCCATCATTCCTAACAATGTTCTCATTCGTCAACACTGGGGCCGTGAAGAGTTGAGCCACCCTTTTGTCTCAAAATTTAAAGGAATTAAAGTATTCCTCACTGACTTGATCCGAAATGTGTACACCCAAGTGCAGGCGGTCAAGTTGTAGTAATAATCTGGTTTGAGTCCAGAGTCGAATCCTCAGGGAACTATGGTTGGTGTTCTTTGAAGTAAATAGTGAGAAAGACTTGTAACTGGAAATATTATGATTTTGAAGTTGTGGGAAGTTTTGGATAGAATGTAAAATTCTTTCCAATGGGTATTTTTCTAGACAAAATATAAGATGATTAAATGTAACAAACACTCTTTGGTTCGGGAATCAGAATATGTAGTTGATTATCCGGTGCATTATGTTTATGCTTTATAACTCAATTAACTCCCGTGTCAACGGCAAATTAATCGGAAGATAGGAATGAAGTGCAATAATGGTGGACATTGAAATTTTATCATGAAGAGTTAGTTAGGGTACTTGCCTTGAATCAATGGATCTTTCCATGTAGGAGTCATCCATTTATCATAGAAAGATCCGTTGATTATACAAAGTACCTTTACTTTGCTAGGTGCATTCAATCACCCAAAAATCAAGTGGAGTATAGAACATTTAAGCATAAAGGTGATACACAAACATAATGTCCGGATTAATCTTTTACATATCTATCATCCCTTCCCAAAGAGTGAATGAGGACTACTCACCCTTCATAACTATGGTAAAGCTAGAATGATGAATAGTACTCATCCCCAAAAGGTGTTACAAAGTAAAATACTCTAAAGTAAAATATCTAAACAAGGAGTCGTTCTTCGACAAAGAACAAGTGAATCACGTTCCACCCTTCACGGCTTTGGTAAAGCTCTAGAAAAGTGGAAGAGTTTCACTCCTCTAAGGGGAAGAAGGAAGCTCCAACAATGGAAGTAAAAGAAAACAATACTTAAATTAAAAGAAAGCAATAAATACTTGGTGTTTAATTCACAACCAAGAGATAAAAATACATAAAAGAAAACAATAACTACTTGGTGTTTAATTCACAACCAAGAAATAAAAATACATAAAAGAAAATAATAAAAGCTATAAAGAAATGACAATTAGAAGAGGAGGCTCAGCCTTCCATTATATTTATACAAGCAAGAAAATAATAAAAGCTATAAAGAAATGACAATTAGAAGAGGAGGCTCAGCCTTCCATTATATTTATACAAGCAAGTAAATATAAAAGCTATAAAGAAATGACAATTAGAAGAAAGAACTCTTACCATAAGAACATAAGCATAAAATCTTCAATACATGAATTGAAATGGAAGCTACAAAAGATGAAAGAAAATTTGCTCTCTAAAAACTCTTCTAAAATCTCTCCTAACTCTTAGTTCCTCTCTTGGTTTTTCCACCAATTCCACCCTCAGATCTCCCCTTGAAATGCAGAAGGAGCAGCCTATTTATAGGCGTAGGAAGGCTGGGCAAGTGGGCAAGTGGGCAAGTGGAGAATGAACGGTGGTGTTGCTGAATGCTGATTTTTCAAATGCTTTTATTACACTTTGTCCTGCTTTTATTACACTTTGTCCTGCTTTTATTACACTTTGTCCTTCATTCTTTGCATTCTCCTGACATTGCTCCCTTGGTCTTGCGTTAATTCGGCATTTGTCCCTCAGATGTACTTCTTTGATGCCTTTGGACTTTCCTTCACTTTAGAACCTAAAATATCATCATTTAAACTCCATCAAAGTATAATTAGTCCAAAAAGAGTGTAACAATATGCTACTTTTGAGTGCTAATCACTCACCTCAGTGAAGTTCACTCCTTGCTCCACCAATATGGGTCTTGAAGCATACTGCCTGTTTAAAACACGGTAATGCGGACCCTATAAGCGAATCATTTCATCAAACAATCATACGAGTTTGTTTCTCATCTCGTGGAGGCAGTTCCCAAACCTATCAGTGTATAGGTGCAAAATCATCTAAAAATGAAACACACCTCGAATCACTCTAAAGGAAGTTTAAGGAAGTTGGTTAGCCTTGGGTAGGAGAGAAACGAGGTTAGGCTCGATTTTGGAGAGAGGTAGTGTGTGTTAGAATAACTGAATTTGCGTTTTTAAGACACTGGTTTCGGATTTCTATGCAGACTGCTCGAGCAGTGTAAGGGTCGCTCGAGCGGTCCCTAAAGCTTCCCTACACAACTACTAGATTCAAACAATAACTCCTTTTCGGACCACAACTACTCCTCATTACTCCCTCCAATCTATCCATTGAGCCTCCAAATCATGTATAAATGTATGTACACATTAAAATGCAATTAAATGCACATACATGGATGAAATTGGAATCTAAATGTAATACAATTTTCAAATTTAACTCTAAATGCACAAGGTCATTAATAATGAAAATCACACAAGTTCAAAACATAGCAGATGCATCCTTATTTCATCATCTTCACACATTACTCTAAGACGTATTAATGAATTGAGAACTCAATTTGAATACATCCTAGAGCAATTTCCTCTCACTTAGTTCAATTTTGCTTACACATGTTCAAATTTTGCATCTTTGATCAATTCATATGCAACGTGTGTGAAACTAAACTCCAGAACTATTAAGAAACCATCTAGGTCAAACCATTACTAAAGCTCTATATAAATTCTTAATGCATCGTCTCAGTGAATACATAACCGGTTAGTGAGTGTCCTCTTTGAGCTTTACAAGTGAACATGAACTGACACTAGTCACCCTTTTTATGCCTCACCTTTTTTGTTTGGCCACATTAGGCTCTTTTCTCACATTTGGCTCTTCGGCATCTGTTAAGGGATTTGGGTCTTTTCTAACCTTTAGTTATGTGTTCACCTATCACCACCACTTAGAGTTATGTAAGGACATTAATCATTTGAGCTAGCAATAATCCTAAGCATGAAGATGAATGGTTGGGCGTGCACATGATTTTATGAATTTTCACAAAGAATAACACTATCCAAGCACACTAGAGTGAAAGAGATTTGGTTTAAAGATCAAGCACTAATACTTATAACCATTAAGTTCTCTACCACCTAATATGGCTCATAGCAATGCACTTAAACTTAGATTTACAAATGGAAACGCTACAATTCAAATCAAAGTGTAATTACCATGATTAACATCAAAAAAAGGCAAGTGATTTTTTTTTTTATATTTCCTTTTCTAATGTTGTTTTATTTTTCAAAAATGCCCTAAAAGTAGATAATATGCATCGCATGCAATAACAAAGGAAAAATAAAGCAACTACTAGTAAATCTTAAAAGGATGTCCAACTAGACATCAAATTGGGATTTTCTATTTTTATTATTTTTTCATGTAATAAAAGGCAAAGTAAAATAAATAAAGAAAAATATTTACAATGCAATTTGTTGACACAAAAACCCTCCTAGAGAAACGTCGTGAAATCACTCTCGGTTTACCTAGTCTAATCCACTAACTCAAAATCGATTTCTAAGTACTCAAGTCTTATACATCCACCAATACTATAGTTAGACGCTCCTTTTCGTTGCAAATCTATCATCCGAATATCACCCATCGAAATTATGAGCAGCTTCACTTGAATGCGTCCACCATAATGGACCGCTCAGACTCTTTAAGTGATCTTCTAGGACGCACCTCGGAATGCACACTCTCCAATGTGGGTTTTGTTGAACTCCAAGCTATATCTTCTTTTCCAAGGTATGAGGTTGAATAGAAGAATTAAGATGGATTGACCTTTGGGGATTAGGGATCTAGTGTTGTTCTTAGCTCTCTAAAGGTTTAAGAGGCAGAAAATAGGCTAAAATTAGAGATAACTTAGCTTGAGAAGGCTTACCTTTTATATAGGTTTGGAATTAGGTGTGTCTTGGAGTCCAAGTAAACACAAATTCATGAACGGCCACTCGAGTAGTTAGAGAGCGGTGAGAGGACAATTGTTATTGGAATGAAAAATTGGTTCAAACAAGATAAGAGGAGCAGAGATCGATAGAGCCGTTCAAGGAATCAATGGCGAAGGCACACATGGGCCAGGAGGGGCCCAGGCCCACCTTGTACTTTTTTTACCTATGTATATTTTGTGTATTTTTTTTAATTTCTTCAATTGTGCCCACCCGAATGACTTTATATAAACAAAATTGGGTTTATTGGGAGAACAAATCTCTTGGTTAATGAACTCGGATAAAAATAGAATGAACTATAGAATCTCTTGGAGTCAACAAAAAAAAAAAATTGGATAAAAACAAAAAAAAAGTCTGGCTCACTCTATTCTCAAGTTCTCCCCAAAAGCACTAAAGCAAACAAATCATAAGTAATCAGTGAAGTGTCGTACATTGTAACCTTCAAACTTTCATATTGATATTACCAATTGTGACTTTGGCATTGATTGTTTAATCACATCTCTTATATAATTAACCTCACTTTTTGTAAAGGGTTATTACTAACCTCTTTTTAGTTAATTTTTTTTGATTTCATAGATATTGTATACTTGCTTTTAGTTCAACTATGTTTAATCAATCTTTAAGTATCAAATATGATGTAAAAAACAAAAATATGTCACATTATTTTTACCCATTAGAGGACATAGTAAAATTTATAGTTGAGTGTGTCCACCCTAAAATATATTTATGGCTCCACCACTATAAGGAATGCTCTAACTGTCTGCAGACCACTTAGGCGGCCAAAGGGCAGTTTCCACTGCCCAACTCGTCAACCTTACCCCGATTTATCCCTAAGTGTTCAGAAACCTCTTTAGCCGAAGCCAAGTGAGTAGAGGATGGTTCCTACTAATTTTTAAGCTAGAAACCCAGCAAAACTTGGTCTATTGAGCACTATGGGTGTTGCTCAAATAGGATCCGATACATGACTCAATCTATGTTTTCAAAATACATTTAAGGCTTAGAAAGTCTTTTTCATGAAAAGCTTAAGAGTCACTCATGGATATTCCTAATTCCGATTCCATTATTATAATTAACCTAAGTCTATAAATAAATCAAGGTTCTTAGATCTTTAGATCATTACCTTTGTCATAAACATTGAAGGCGCATTGAAGATTCTTGATTTGGCTTTGTAGCTTGAACTTCGTCCTTCCTTGTTGCTTTCGGAACTTGATCTTTGAAGCATCTTGACCCTGGAATTAGGTTTTGATATTTCTATCAAAACTTCACAAAATTAGCCAATTACAATTAGTTTCCTAACACGCTCCACTTAACCTTGAAACTCACAATTAATTTAATGATTGTGATGAATTAAGTCCATATATTAGGTCCCTATAACATTAAAATGATTCAATCATTGCCTAGTAGTTAGGAATGAATATCCAAATAAAGGCCACTCAGCTTTAGCCAGCGGGCTAAGCAAATAAGAAGCCATTAAGATATGCCTATTAGCACTTGCATATTTCTCCCAATGATCCATTAAGGATCGTTTTTTACATAATAAAATAAAAAATTCTTCAAACATAAAGCATAAAAAGGATAAGATTGTTTACATGTAGCGAAAAATCTTATCAAATTTTCTCCACTATATCGTTATAAAAAATTGAGGATGTGATTTTTGTACTATATATTGTAACAATCAATGTAGTGGAGAGAGAGTTTGAGAACCTTTTTTCTAAAATAATAATTTTGAATCATGTTGAATTATTTAATAAAAATACTTTGGTATCCTCAAACTAAATATTTCCATGTGGCTATTTAATTACTTTTTAAACTAATTCAAATGTAAATTTCTTGTCATCAATCTTAACTATTTCGCATTTAATTTTTTTAAAAATCATCTTCACACATTAAATAGAAATTTGTGGGATAATTTTAGGCTGGAGTGGGTCTAGGGGTGACCGTAGGGAGTCAGAGTAGGGTAATGGTAACAAAAATATAAATTTTGTGCATTACACATAAGGTTGTTTTTTGTTAAGGGTTAATTACAAAATGCCCCCTTGAACTATGGGTCTTGTTTCAATCAGGTCCCTCTCGTTTAAAATTGAACAATTTGCCCCCTTCAAGTTTCAGAATGAGCAAAAAGACTGACGGAGATGACTGAGTAGGTGAAATTCCAAAACTATCATTCACCCCTGTTGATGTATTGGCGCCAAATATTTAACCACGGTTAGGTAATCACTTATCATATAAATAGAACTCTAACCCAATTTAAACTCACGAAACCTATTTTTTTAACTATGTTTTTCTTTTCTAAAATGCTTCTTGTTGTACACGATCCGAGTGAAGAAAGCAACGACATGAAGGGGATTGAAGGTAACGGTGCATGAACCATGTGGGCATCTTGTGTTGATTGAGCTCGAATGTTCGATTGTAGGTTAACTCGCTTGAGCTCGAAAGTTCGATTGAAGGTAATAGTTACGGTGCAATAAAGGTTTGTGGGCATCTTGTGTTGATTGAGCTCGAATGTTCGATTGAACGACGAATCCAGCTGATTTATCTTTTGTTGAAGCTTTTTGTTTTACATTTTGGGTTCATTGTCTGACATTGTTAGAACCATGTGATTTCTTTTGGTTTTATAGCTTTTTGTTTTGCCTTTGATTCCTTGTCTGCCATTTTGGGAACCATGTACTCAGACTTATTTTTGTTCACCTTTATGGTAGTATCACTAACTGTGGTCCCCTATTAAATAACTTTCACTATGTTTGAGCTTAAAGATCAAATATTTTAGCTCACATTTAAGGCATCATCAGGGTTGGTGGTCCCCCATTAAACAAATTTACTAAGTTTTTGTTGTTTTGTGCAGATGGAAACAAGTTACTTAACTCTGGAGTTTCAACATGGACAGCATTTTGTCTCTTTTACTCCTATTTTAATATACAATGGAGGTAAAATTAACAGGTTTGATAACATTGACCCAAATTTGATGTCTCAAATTGAGGTAGATGACATGGTTGAAACTCTAGGTTATAAGAAAGATCCAGGATACACAGTCTACTATATGCTACCAGATGCAGATAGTGAAGATGGTTTAAGGCAATTGGCTTCGGATAACGATGTACTGAATATGCTTGCATGTTATGAGGGGAATGATATTATTAGGTTGTAAGTAGTCACTGAGCAGATTAATGAAGGTAGTAAAGGTATATCTATTGTTGGAGATAAATCTGATACTCCTACCTTTGATTATGAATTCAATACTGAGTATGGTTCCACTTTTTGTGATGGTTTGCCTGATACAGTGGTAAGATATGCTGACTTATTTGATGATTTATCAGATTTGGACTTGTTGTACTTTTATGATGGTGTGCCTGATGGGGTACATTCTTCTGGTCTTGAAAATAGAAGTAGGGTTGACAAGGGAAAGCCAAAAATTGGAGAGGAATGTTCTGGTGTTGGGAGGGGGAATAGTTTTGATAAGGGCAAGGCCAAATTAAATTATTGCTTGTCTGATGAGGACAATGATTATCTATATAGTCCCCTTAACTCAGACGACGATGTAATACACGTGAGGTATCAAGAATTCATGGAGACCACTGATATGTCTAATCCTAAATTGACACTGGGAATGATCTTTAGTTCAGCTACCATATTTAGGATGGCACTTAGACAACATGCTATTATGGATGGGTTTGACTTCAAATACCTTAGGAATGATGGCGATAGGGTCACAGTAGTGTGTTCACAGTCTTGTGGTTGGTGTATCCATGCTTCACTCATGCAGGATAAGTTAAGTTTTCAAATAAAAAGCTTTAAGCCAACACACAATTGTACACGTACCTATCAAAATAAGAAAGCAACTGTGTCTTGGTTAGCAATGAAATATGTTGAGAAACTGAGAGATGATCCAGATTGGAAAGTCAGTGCAATGCAACAAAGTGTAAGAAGGAAGCATATGATTGATGTGAATAGAAGCCAAATATATAGGGCCAAAAGAAAGGCACTTGAGATGATACAAGGCAATCACAAAGAGCAGTACAACATGTTGTGGGATTACTGTGAGATAGTAAGAAGAAGCAACCCTAATAGTGTTCTTTTGTTGAAAGTTGAAAGACCAAGCTTAGAGATTTTACCTGTGTTTCAAAGACTGTTTGTGTGTTTAAGTGCTATAAGAGATGGATTTGTGGCAGGATGTAGACCAATGATAGGTTTAGATGGTTGTCACCTAAAGGGTCCATATGGTGGACAAATGTTGCATGTGGTAGGGAAGGAATGTAATGAGGGGATGTATCCAATAGCATTTGCAGTGGTTAAGGCTGAAACTATAGACTCTAGGACTTGGTTTTTAACTCACTTAACTGAGGTTATTGGTACTTCATCTGACAAAGGGTGGACATTCATTTCAGATAAGCAAAAGGTATGCAATTTTCATTTCACTTATACTTTTTCCATTGATGTGTATAACATAGTGCCCTGTAACTAACTTCTGATTTATGCATTGTTTTCACTAGGGATTGGTCGAGAGTTTCAATACTGTGATGGCAGGAGCAGATCATAGATTTTGTTTAAGGCACATGTATGCCAATTTCAAGGACAAAGGTTTCAAAGATAAGGCTTTGAAAGATACAATGTGGGCAGCAGCATCAGCATATACAGTTCCTGAGTTTGAGGAATGCATGAAAGAAATCAGGATGTTAGATGAAAAGGCTTACTGGTATTTGAGGGGCATAAACCCAACATTGTGGTCCAAGTCTTTGTTTAGTATACATCCCAAGACTGACACACTATGCAACAATGTGTCAAAGTCATTCAACAAATTGATCTTGGATGCAAGAGACAAGCCAATTATCACAATGGTTGAGATGATAAGAAAAAAAAACTCATAAAAAGGTTACAAGAAAAAAGAGAAAGCTTGATGCATCACACCGGTTTTTTATGCCCTATAATTCAGAAGAAGTTAGATGCACAAAAAGAAAAGGCAAGGCATTGCATAACAATTTGGGCTAGACAAAGAGAGTATGAAGTTGAGTGCTTTGGTAAGACTTATGTGGTAAATCTGGAAAACCGAAGTTGTACATGTAGAAGATGGGATGTTACTGGCATTCCATGTGGACATGCAATGTTAGCCATCTCATTTCATAAAGGAAAAGCTAAAGATTATGTGGATGTTTTCTACCACACTGAGACGTATATGAGAGCTTACTCCCAAATCATCCACCCAATTCCTGATAAGAGCCAATGGGTGTCATTGGGAATGTATGTGATCAACCCACCATTGTGGAGAAGAAAGCCAGGAAAACCTATGAAGTTAAGGAAGAAACAAGCTGATGAGGTAAAGAACCCGTATGTCATACGAAAGAAACAAAATTCTCTTCGTTGTGGTAAATGCCACAAATTTGGACACAACTTTAGGTCTTGCACTGCTCCAAAGAAAGTTGTAGGCAGTGGTAGCGGAAAAACTAAGACAAAGGTAAGATTATCATGTATTTCATCATTTTAGTGGATGCACATATGTGTTTAAATGTTTACTAACATATACGGCTTATTTTTCATAGGCACATGATTCGGGAAAGAAAAGAAGTGTTGCAAAAACTGGGAGTAGCTCACAACCAATTATTGGATCTGGGAGTAGCAACTCACAACCAACCAGCAGCTCATAACCTACCAACAGCTCACAACCAACCAGCAACTCACAACCAACCAAAGGGAATACAAGCAGCTCGCAGCAAATTAAAGGGAGCAGCTCATAACCAACCAAAGGGAATACAAGCAGCTTTGTAACTCAAAGTGGTGAAAGAGTAAGGAAGAGTATCAATATCAGTGGCAGTGGACTTCCACCTCCTAGTGGGTGTGCAATTGTGTAACACCCCGCATTTTCTTTTATATATGTATATATATATATAGTAAATAATTGTTGTAAAAATGTGGATATGTGTAATGATGTAAGAATGAACTATATAGATTGTAATAGTAGGAGAAATGCTAGAGATGCATATTGATTGGGAAGTTTGAGTTCCAAAGACGTTTAAACTTGGAAAGGGTGATTAGATGAATTTCTAAATATTTTTAGGTCAAAATAAGGTGTTCATTGAATCCGGAAGGTCGAACAACTTTGGGAGAGGTAATATGAAGTGTATTGGAAGTTAGAAAGTATTTTGGAGTAAAGACACATTTAGGGAGAGTTGGGTAAAAATGGATCTTGGACACTGCTTAGTATTTTGGCCATAACTTTTTATCCTTATATCCAATTGATCTGAAAATTTTACAGTAGATATTAGACATCTAGGGCTACAAAAGTGTAACTCATGAAAATTTTACAATTCAACCTCTAAATGGGTCAAAACTTCCCTGGAAGTCAAAGTAGCCGAAGTGTACCGGAACACAGTACCGGTACGGTACCGTACCGGTACGCCCGAAGTTTGGCACAGTAAAAGTCAGGATTTTGGTGTTTTAAAACCTTTTAAGCCTCATTTGACCCATTCTTCCATCCCACTCTCACCCCAAACATCTTAGAGCCCTAAGAGAAGAGAAAAGGAGAGAAAAATACAAAGATCTTGAGAGAGTTACCCCTTATAGAGATCAAAACCGAAATTCCTCAAGAACACCATTCTTCTACTCTCTTCTTCTACACTTTCACTACACCCTTACCCACACCTCTTGGAATCCTAGAGAGAGTCTTAGAAAAGAATAAAGAAGGAGAAAACACAAGATCAAAAGGGAAAAACAAAGGATTTAAGAGTGATTCAAGATCAAACCCTAGATTTTCAAGAACATCAAGGTAGGGGATTTCTTCTCTTTCTCTTACATTGAGGATAGGGCTTATGTATATATGTATGTTTTGCTCTCAATGTTATATATATGATATGAAATCATCATCTCTTAGTCTTTTGGGCAAAGATTACATGTTTTTAACAAAGTTATGGTTGAATACCCATGAAATCTCTTTTTGTGTTTCAAAACCCTAGTTTTTGGAAAGTAATGGATTTTCTTCTTAAATTCTTCCTTTATTATTGATTTTGAAACCATAGTGCTTTGTGTTGAGTAATAAAATGATGTTGTGGTGATCTCTTGTATTTTTGTAATTTTTTATTGAAATGGTCATGTGATAAATTTGGGGGTTTTTAAGATATACTTGTAAATTGTGAAATTGTGTGTGGTATTGTATCTCTTATGAGTGTGGGATGACCATGGGTGGCCTTTGACTAGATATCGTAGAGTGGGTAGACGTGTTGCTTGCTCCGTGTGGGTTGGCATTTTTCCTACCACTCGTAGTGGGGTTAGTGTTTTGGTAAGACTAAACCGCTATTGCTCACGGGTGCCGTGTCAAAGGGTTAGTATACTAATATCTGGGTTGGATACGTCACTGCCATTTGTATGGCATACGCCCTCCCTAAATGATGGATATCTTTGATAAGATTTATGTGTGGGTGTGTGTGGGCTATATATTACTCAATGTGATGATTCATGGGGTTTGCTTCACATCATGTTTGAGATACATATACATATGATTGTGGGATATTCAAGTTATGGATTATTGGATTATTGTGGGAAAATGGTTTATATTTTGGGAAATGGATATGTGTTGGATCTTGGTTTCTTTTACTGTTCATTTAAATTACTGTTGCTACTTAAACTTGAGATTCATTCTAAAATGTCCCTGTTTTACTTCAAAGATTATATATGCTATTTGTGAAATGAGACCGGCCATTTTATATGTTTTTATAAACCTTGTTCGAGTTTGGGAGGAATGTTGCTACAGAGCTTAGTGCTCACCCCCTACAGTTAAACATTTTCAGATTTGGTGCTAGAGGAGAATCTCGGAGTTGACGAGCCGGGGTATTGGGAGGCCCCACCCGAGGGGAATCTAGATCCCGAGGTGGAGCTGTAGAGACATAGCTTCTTTTGTACTAGACTTGAGAATTTATTTTGAAATCATGTGAAGTTTAGTTTTCTTTTGTTATTCCGCTGCTAAGTTATGTTTGATCATTTGAGATGTAAATGCCACAGTTTGGCATATTCTTTTGATATTGTGGCCATAGCTTGGCTTATTCTTTTGGGATGATATTGTAAATTCTATGGATGATGAATGGAAAAAATTTCTTATTGATGGATTATCTTAGTGCTCTCATTATGTAAATGGTTTTAGAATGTAATGTCGTCCAGGGTGTGTTTTGGGGCGTTACAAATTGGGCTTAGGGGGTTAACAATTATCAAGAATTTGGAATGTACTGGTTTGGGAGGTCCCAAAGGCATTGGGATGCTTGCAAGGTCGAAGATGAAGAAGAATGACAAGAATCCCAGTCATGAAAATGGGAAAGGCAGCTCTAAGGGAGGTGAGTGGAGCATGTTTTGACTTTGAACTATGTTGGTGTTGTTAGCACACTTTTTTGTTTTGGAGTGCACTGCACTTTAGTGTTGTTTAGAAATCAACCCATCTTTTGTGTCTTGTTAGGCATGTAATGACCTAATGTATCCTCCAACACAGTGATGTGCTTTTGCTTAGTATGTAATGAAATGGATGTTGCATTCTACTATTTCAATAGGTCTTGCATTTCACAGATTGCATTTGTTACATGACCAATGAATACATAGTTGTTTCTAGTCGTTATACATCATGAGATAAACAACTATAAATACAATAATGATTGCATATATTATCTTCTCCTTCCTTCTTAAGTATTTAATCTTGTTCTCAAGCTTTGTCGTCTTGCGCATGAAACCAACTATGATATTTCTTTCCCTGTCTGTCATCTTTGGTTCATACCAGTCAAAATATTTGCAAGATGACTTTCCCTGCATTTTACAAAGTAAAGGTTATATCAACATAGCAATTGGAGGAAACATGAAAAAATAGTTGATAAAGAAGTACCATTGTCTTGTAGTTAGGATAGCTATAAAATCTTCTTCCTGGGTTGTTTTCTGTCCATGATGTCTTCACTTTGCATTGTAGTCCACATAAACACTCTTTCTCACTTTCTCCGTGTACTAATGATTAGCTTGAAGCCATTTTTCTGGTGTAAGCACAGTAGCAAAATGTATAATATTGTGGGTTGGTGTGTATTTGTGTGGAGAGAGAGAGAGAGAAAGAAGGGAGAGTCAAAAAAGTATTGCTTTTCATGGAGCAAAAAAAAAAGGTACAGAGAAAGAGAAAGGCTAACAGCAGTCATGGCCATGAATGAGAAATTTGCTTCAGTTAAATAAGACATCTCCAACGGTTATAAGACATCTCCAACGGTTGGGAAGGGTGTTTTTTTCATTTTTGATCTCATAAGGGTAGAATAGTCTCAAATGGTTTTGTATTTTTTTTTTGGCAGATGAATTTTAAATGTTACTGTTACTTTTGACAGAGGCCAGCAAATCCGTCAGTCTTTTTGCTCATTCTGAAACTTGAAGGGGCAAATTGTTCAATTTTAAACCAGAGGGACCTGATTGAAACAAGATTCATAGTTCAAGGGGGTATTTTATAATTAACCCTTTTTGTTAATTGTGTTATCTCATGCTTGACCTCAAAAGTGGGTAGATATAAAATATGTTTTCAAAAACAGAAATATATCTTTTAGTAACTAGGTCGATTACCGAGGTCATCTCCTCAAGGGAAACGAAGGATAAATTTGGATGATGGTGAAATTAAAATATAAATAAAAATATTTTACGTTTTGGAAAAGGATTTTGAAAATAGATAAACTAAATAACAATAATTAAGGAAAACCGGTTAACCGTTAGAGTTCATCCCACTCTGAGTAGCAATTTTGACCTAATCCTATAACTCACTCAAGATTGTAATCAAATGCACTCAGGCGAAAAATATTCAACTTAAAACCAATGAACGTGACAAAGGTATATTTAAATTGATTGACTTAATTTTAAAAGAATTACATTCACGTTGACTGTAGTGATTCCAATAATTACTCGTGCCAAGTTTTAGTTGTCTACGGATAAGAGAAAAAATATACATATCACCCATGTTTTTAACTTTAATTATTCAATCAACAAAATAATTTTAATCTTTGGAAAAACTCTAGTTAAGTCAAACTACTTATTCATGAATGAGAATCTCTCATCCAATCATACTGGAATTAAATTACTCAAACATAATGAAAAGAAAATTAAAAACAATAAAAGAAGACATGATAAATTAAAGTAAATAAATAAAACTTGCATTGAAATTGGAATTGAAAAGTAATTACAAGAAAAGAAATAAAATACCGTAACTTGTTTTAAGGAATTGAAAATAATGAAGACTTGTACTTGTAAACTAAAACTAAATAAAGAACAATGAAGAATGAGGAGGAGCAGCAGCCCCCTGGAAAAGTCCCAAGAAGAAAACTGGTGTCTAAAAGTCCCCTATAGGTTGGCATTTATAGGAAAAACAGTGAGAGGGGTGAGAGAGAGAAAAAGAGAAAGAGAGACAATTGATTTTCTAGAGATCATTTTTCCTTCTACGTCTATCTGTTATTCCTAGAAAATCTTCAAAAATATCTCCTAAAATATCTCTAAGATTTAGCCAGTTAAAATCTGTTTCCTATTTTATCTCTTTTTCCTCCAAATAAGCCTTGAAAATCTTGAAAGATATCTTTGAAGATTCAGTCAGCCAATTGCTGGAAAGATGAGTCATCACTGAATTGTAACACCGATGAACTAGTAGGAAGCACAATTCGACCTACCGGTAGAACTGTTCTCTGTCTCAAACGAACTGGTAGCTCTTCACAGCTACTGGTAGAACAACCTTCTGTTTAAGACCTACTGGTAGCACAATATCAATATACTTATAGCAAAGGTCTTTGTTTCACTTCTACCGTTAGGAATGAACTGTTACTGGTAGAATGTAATTCTACTTGCTGTTGAACCGATAGAAGACCTACCGGTAGAACTAACCTTTTTGCCAATTCTTAGTACAATACTCTTGGCTCCATCCCCGACTCACCTATCTTACTTCCAAAATTCTCTAAGGCATCAAAATTAATGTAAAACCTCGTCTTTACATCAATTTTCCTGCAAACACCAAAATTCTCTATAAAACACAAAACTACACATGTAACGAATAAACAAAACTAAAATGAATGGTTTGAGATATAAAATCATGCAATATTATGTACTCATCATCTCACTCTCACCCATTTGATATGTATCATTGGTCCTAAGCTGGTGCGGAGCTATATGGAAGGGAGGGGGGACATTCACTATATTTATATTAGCAATAACTTCGTGTCTGAAAACACTCTATAATACCAAAAATAGAACATTGATCATGCATTTTTTATATTTTAAATAATAATTTATTTATCTTTTTTTTAAATTATGTAATTTAAAATTA
Source organism: Ilex aquifolium (assembly GCA_951799425.1). NCBI lineage: Eukaryota > Viridiplantae > Streptophyta > Magnoliopsida > Aquifoliales > Aquifoliaceae > Ilex > Ilex aquifolium. The sequence continues at coordinate 32,073,576 of OX637393.1, forward strand.
AAGTGAACTGGTAGAAAATAAGAGAGTGGTAGGTGGGGATTAATGAAGTTGTTTGATATTTAAGAGTATTGGCTGAATTAATTGACATTGAGGGTTGTGCATAGAAAATAATATTTTTTAACAAAAAAAAAATTGGGATGAATTTTGTACTATTGGATCCAAGTAGATGAAAATTGAATCAATTTTGACCGTTATTATACTTTTATAAGTTGAGAATTCAACTTGCTAGATCTAATATTAGATAGACTAGCAGCAACACATGACTAAAGTCACTCTGCAATGCAAAAAATTGAGTATTTTGATCATACAATATTTATATTTTAAATAATATTTTTTCTATAATTATATAATTTAAAATTAAAGTAAGCAGATATAAAATAAGATAGAGGTAGGTGTAGAAAGTTAACTTGCATTGAGAAGTGTGTTGATTGAGTTATCTATATTTTTTAGCAAAAAAAAATTAACATGAATTTTTTACTATTGGATAAAAGTAGATAAAAATTAGATCAATCTTGGCCCCTTTTTATACTTTATAAGTTGAGAATTCAACTTTTTAACTGTAATATTAGATATTCAGTACTAAATTCATACAATTTAATACTTTGTCCCTTGATTTTTAATTAATTACATAGTGCTCGTAAAGACCCCTGACTTTTCTTTTTCGGTAAGTAGTAGTATGTAACACACTTACATATGATTAGGTGTAAATGGTAAAATGCCCAAATCCAAAAGAGCATTTTCTATTTTTCTAAAAAATTAATTTCTAACAAAATGTATAAGAATCTCAACAATACTTCATAGCAAAATGTAGGATGATTTTATCATGAATTCGGATGGTATAATTTGAAAGAAAATTATCGAGAAATTTAATATAGGATTATTTTTGAGATTTGACAGAACATTGTATTCAATATGTTATTAATACTTATTTTCAGATCCATTTTTTAATTATGTTGCCCTTCCCCCGTTCTAAGGTTTTTTTTTTTTTTCTGGTTCAACGATTAGTGGTGTTTAAAACAGCCTATACATACCTCAATTAATCCCCTCTCCAGTCCAATCAAAGGCGCCCATCAATGCTTGAACTAGAATATTCATGAGGAATTTATCCCTCATGTCTTGGCCCCAAGGAGTTGTCAAGATTTTTTTTTGTTGGTTCAATGGTCAGGGCTGTCCAGGATAGCTTATGCACACCTCGATTAATTCCCTTTCCGGTCTAGTCAAAGGCAGACTATCTACGCCGGGACTAGGGTATTCATGAGAGATAAAATCTCTCATGCCCTGGATCAAGGGGTTGTCAAGATTCGAACTTAGGATATCTAAATTTATAGCTCGTCCATTGAGCTACTCTTAGGGTTAGTTGTCAAGATCCAAACTCAAGACATCTGGATTTACAGCTCGTCCCTACTATTACTTGAGCTACCCCTTGGGTGTGTTTGGCTTGCCATGGGAAGATTGAGTTGGATTGGATTTTTAATCCAATCCAACCCAATGCAAAGTTGTCCGCGTTGATTTGGATCTAATGTATATTATCCCATCCAATCCTTATGTTAGATGGAGAACATTTGTTTTGTGGGCCCCTAGACATGGCCAAATCAAAGATGTTGAAAATGGCCATTGCACCAATTATAACAAAATATAATCTAATCCTATACCAATTTTGGATGTGTTAGAGTAGTTAGCATATTTAGACTTAGGGTAGCTTAGTCATTTGTTTTCTTTTATGTTGTCCTAGTATATAAAGACCTCTTGTATGTATTTTTCTATTATATTGTTTTGGCTAATTGTGCCTCAATAATATTCTCTTCTTCTTTCTCTTATCTTCTCTATGATTGATCAAAGTTATCATGGTATCAGAGCAATTAAGATCCTAAACACAAAATCAGACCAGTCATGTCTGGAATCACACTGAACTAGTCGTTGGGTCCGTCCAGAATCATGTTGGGCCCGTCTGAATCACGTCTGAATTTCTTTGAGTCTTCTCGTTGCTGGATCTTCCTCACTGAACCAGTAGCTGCATAGACTGATGGTTCTTGTCACTCGGTTTGTTGATGTTTCTCTTCTGCTGGTGCTTCTCGTTGTTGGGTCTTCCTCGTTGAACCAGTCACTGCACATACTGTTGGTTCTTCTCGTTGCTAGGTCTGGCTGCTTCTTCGAGTTGTTGGGTCTAGTTGCTTCTTCATGTTGCTGGGTTGCTGGGTTTGTTACTTCTTATCTTCTGTTGGAGCTTCTCATTGTTAGGTCTGGCTGCTTCTTCTGGTTGCTGGGTCTGGTTGCTTCTTCACATTGCTGGGTTTGGTTGCTTCTTCTTCATTTGGTTTGCTGCTCCTAGTTTGGTGCCGAAATCTTTAGTTTACAATTTGATTAATTGGTCTTGTTGTTCTTACTGTTCTGCTGTCTTGTTGTTGTTCTTACTGTTTTACTTCTCTGCTGCCCCTCTGATTGCCTTCTTCTCGATGGCATTCTAGAATATGGCAAACGGCAATCTTGGTTCTCTTCAGGCCACTTTTGAGACATCAACTCCCAGTATGACTATAATTGTTGATCAGTTGCAAAGACTCCTCTCACTCCGGCAACCTAATGATCTCTCAATCTCCTCTTCAGTAAGTTCATTCACTTCGGGCCCTTCAAGTATACCTCGAATTGATTGGGTTTTCAACTCAGGTGCTACACATCATATAACTAGTGACTCTTCCTTGTTTGCATCAACTTTCTCTCCTCCATCTATATCTGTACTTGTAGAAAATGGCAGCTAAATGTCTTTGGCTGGTGTCGGGATTATTATTTGTCCTTACCTTACACTTTCAGATGTCTATTATATCCGTCAGCTTACTTTGAATTTGATTTCAGTCAGTCAGTTATTTGATTCTAGATTTTCAGTACACTTTTCTTCTTCTAGTTGTGTTGTGCAGGATCCATATTCTAAAAAACTGATTGGGACAGGTAGTAGAAAGGGAGAACTGTATGTATTGGACGAGCTACATGTTCCAAATATTGCAGCTTCTACCGTTGATTTGTCATCTTTTCATTTGAGTCCACAGTCTTCTAGTTTTTACTTGTGGCATTCTCATTTGAAATATTTAGCCTCCACTGGTAGTTTGGGTAATTTAGAGTGTCATGACATTTCTAGTTATAGTAGATGCAAGTTAGTTAAGTTTACTGCATTACCTTTTACTAAAAATCTTACTAGCTCTCTTGCACCGTTTGACCTTGTTTATTCTGATGTCTGGGGGCCTACTCTTATTTCCACAAAAGGAGGGTCTAGATATTATGTATCATTTATTGATGATTATACCAGATATTGTTGGGTATATCTCATGAAGTATCGTTCTGAATTCTTTTATGTATTTACTACTTTTCGTGCTATGATGCGTACTCAATATTCATCTGTTATTAAATATTTTCGATGTGACTAAGGAGGAGAATATTCTTTTAATTCTTTTCGTGATCTATTAAAATTTGATGGCACTATTTGTCAATCTTTCTGTACTGACACACCTGAATAGAATGGTGTAGCAGAGCGCAAACACCGACATATTATGGAGACATCATGCTCTTTCTTACTATCAGTAAATATCCCAAGTTCTTTTTGGGGGGAAGCAGTTCTTACTGTGGTCCATCTGATTAATTTCATTCCTACTGTCATTACCTCTAGAATTTCTCCATTTGAAAAACTATGTTAAGCGACCTGATTATTTCTCTTTGCATGTATTTGGATGCACCTATTTTGTGTTGCTTCCTAGTGCTCTTCGTACTAAGCTCTCCACTAGTTCAGCTTTATGTGCGTTTTCTTGGTTATGGTGAGGGTCAAAAGGGGTATCGTTGCTATGATCCTATTTCACACAAACTCTATGTCTCTCATCATGTTGTTTTCATGGAGCATATTCCCTTCTTTTCTATTCCATCTAGTTCTGCACATTTGCATAAATCTAATCTCATTTACATTGACCCATTTCCGACTAATGTTCCCTCTGACACTTATGTTGGTGATATGATTGTTTCTGATGTACCTTCCTCTTCTGACTAATGTTCCCTCTGACATTTATGTCGGTGATATGATTATTTCTGATGTACCTTCCTCTTCTGAGCTACCCATCAGTCGTCTCTCTATTATGCATACATATGTTCGCAGGACTCTAGCTATCTCTACGGATACGGTGTCTTCTCACTCTCTTCCTGTCACCCAATCAGGTTCAGACATTGTGGATCATACTCCATGCTATCCTCAGCGCTCTCGCAAATGTCTAGACATGTTTTGTTGAAATAACTGATGTAAATCGTAATAGCTCTGATACCAAATTGATGTAGATCGTATTAAAAAAGAAATAGAGATGAGAAGGGAAGAAGAAGGGGATGAGAAAAGAAGAAAAATGGGATGAGAACAAAGAAAGAATTTGAAGAGGAATGATTCAATATCAATATCAATAATCAATAATAATCAAAGTCTAGTCTCACAACAAAAATGTATCCCCTATATATATAAGGAGTTCACAATTCCTATATATATAAGGAGATCACAAACCCTAAAATAAATAAATAATCAAAATGAAAACTAAACCCTTAAAAGTTAAAAGAAAATACTTAAAAGATAAATACTAAATTACTCTCATGATTAATCTAAAATATCTATCCAATTCCTACACGATCCCCATCATTCTCCTCCGGGTGAGAAAAACTCACCTCTGGAGAGTCTTCAAAGTAGAAGTACCCTACGAGAGCAGAACGAAGATGACAGAACGCTTCATCTAGAATGAAAGAACCATCAATATCTTTCCATCGATCAGAATAAATGTAAGAATTTGCATCTGTAGCAATGTAAATCTGATCACGTAGCACATCATCTATTTGCCCCGAATACGCGATGGAAGTGGAAAGATAAGAACTTGGGCTATTGCTGAGGAAGAAGCAATTCCACCTGTAAAAACACTGGATAACAAAATAGGAGGTTCTGGAGTACCTCGATTAAGTAGCATGTCTTCCAAATAAAAATCTGGACTAATACTAACATTCAATGGAAAATTAAGTAAATAAGCATTAGATCCAAACTCAAGAATAGCAAAACAATTACCATTAGATTTGAACAAAAGACATTTAGTGGGACAAGACATCAATGACAAAGGAGTAACTATAACACCCTGGTGCTGAAAATAAGAAAGTACAAACTCAATTGAACACTTGACAGTAGGCAAAGAAACAAAGTTTACACTCTCAAGTGGGGCAGCATCCAGAACAATGTCAACAATCTCAGGTGGAGAAGAATTTGAAACAAAATCAACAATCTCATATGAAGAAGAATTCACAACAATGCCATCATGATTCGGAATAATAGACACAGAATAATCGCCAACAGATTGTAAAATAGATAGCTCAATATGCTCAACATCTTGCATAAGAACCAACTGAATGGATTTTTCCTCATGTTCAATGCTTAGTGATGATTCAACTTTTGGCTCCGATGAGGTAGGAAACATGATAGGATAAAAAATAATCTCATCACTAGTATCAATGTTCAAACGATTGAAAGTATGTTTTGAAGGATGTAAAGCATGAGGGTCCAATGGAATAGAAATATGGCTATCATTATGCGGGTGTCCGACATTATGTGAAACTGGAGACTTGTCCTTATTTTCTTCCATTTGCTGACTTGCAAGAATTTTATTCAAGTGGGAAAGTTGACTTGTTAATTCAGATAATTGGTTTTTCATCCCTCTACATTCTTCACGTAATTGGCCGAGTGAATGTTTAGAATTGACAACTCAAATTTCAAAGATCTAAACTTTTTTTTCTAGGGCAGTTTGGGCTTTTGAATGGTCACTAATGACATTGAAGATTGATCCAGATTGACCTTGATGATGACTTTGGGAAGCATGACATTGTTAACTCTTATGTGACCTAAGTGTCCCATAGTAGTATTCTAGATAATCTTCATAATAAAACTCAGACTTACTATAGATTTTATGATGACTCCGAGAAACTCTAGGAGTGGAATAGGTATAGTGATGACGTTGTGGAGAACTGCGAACTTGAGACATTATTGATGTTGGATAAGTATATGAATAGGCATCATAATGATCATATGAACTCATGATTAACTTTGAAAGATGAGAATAACATAAGAATGAGATCAAGAATGCAATTGATAATTAAAAGAAGTGAGAAAACTTAAATAGAAGAAAATATATTTTGAACCCTTTGCAAATTCTCTAATTTCCCAATGAATAAAAATATTAGTTTCAAATTTCTATGAGAGCATGCATACCATAATCAAGAGAAAATTCTGAAACTTATTGGGGATGATTCTGTAATTTTTGAAATTTTTGGGGTGATGTTACTGTAATTTTCTGGAACTTCTGAGGGTGATTCTGTAATTCTGGAGCTTCTGGATAGTATTTCTTCAGTTTGCTGAAAACTTATGGGGGCGATTCTGTAATTTTCTGGACCTTTTGGGGATGTTTCTGCAAGTCTAAAACTTTCTGGGGTGTTTTTATAATTTTTTTTGGGCTGTTTTTGTTAAGAACAAGAGGCAGCGATGATCCTGAGTCCACAAGAACAACGGCAGCTATGAACAGTACGCGTGAACAGTGTTACTGCGATTTCAACGAACATTTTTTTTTCAATGAACAGTACCCCGTTGAACAGTGCCGATGAACAGTGCTTTCCCGATGAATAGTGTTGATGTAATTTTTTTTTTTTTTTTGTGATTTGTATGAATCAAAGTTAGGCTCTGATACCAAATTGATGTAAATCATAATAGCTCTGATACCAAATTGATGCAGATCGTATTAAGGAAGAATTAGAGATGAGAAGGGAAGAAGAAATGGATGAGAAAAGAAGAAGAAGGGGATGAGAACAAAGAGATAATTTGAAGAAGAAGGATTCAATATCAATATCAATAATCAATAATAATCAAAGTCTAGTCTCACAACAAATATGTATCCCCTATATATATAAGGACAAATCCTATATATATAAGGAGATCACAAACCCTAAAATAAATAAATAATCAAAATGACAACTAAACCCATAAAATTTAAAAGAAAATACTTAAAAGATAAATACTAAATTACTCTCATGATTAATCTAAAATATCTATCCAATTCCTACACGATCCCCATCAATAACACTTGTTATTCTCTTGACTTTTGTTTTTTTCTTACTTCTATTCACTCTCTATATGAACCCACTTCCTACAAGGAGGCTTTACTTAATCCACTTTGAAAACAGGCTATGGATGAGGAGTTGTCTGCCCTACATAAGACCATAGCTTGGGAGCTAGTGTCTTTACCATCTGGTAAATGCACCATTTGTTGTAGGCGAGTTTATAAGATAAAAACCAAGTCTAATGGTTCTGTGGAACGGTATAAAGCTCGATTAGTAGCCAATGATTTTGGTTAGGAGTATGATATAGATTATGATGAAACTTTTGCCCCTACTGCGAAGATTACCACTATTGACACATTGATTGCAATTGCAGTCATTCGCCAATAGAATTTGTCTCATATGAATGTGAAAAATGCATTTCTTCATGAAGATTTAAGTGAATAGGTTTTTATGACTCCTCCTCCTAGATTGTCTCATAGTCCTGTTCAAATATGTCGACTTCACCGAGCTTTATATGGCCTTAAATAGGCTCTCAGGGCATGGTTTGCCAAATTTTCTTTGGTTATTTGTGACTTGGGTATTCGCGTCAGTGACCATGATTCTGCTCTCTTTTTACGGTCTACTTCCTCCGATTCTATTATTCTCTTACTATATGTTGATGATATGATTATTACAAGTGATGACACTACTGGCATATGCTTATTGAAAACCCAGTTACAGGACCATTTTGAGATGAAAGATTTGGGGCAACTTAGATATTTCTTGGGTATTGAGATTGCTACCTCTCCTAAAGGCTATCTTCTCTCTCAGTCAATGTATACTTCAGATGTTATTCAACGAGCTCGTTTATCAGATAATTGGACAGTTGAAATGTAAAACCCGGGAAAAATTGAACTTTTTCTGAAAAAAATGGCAAAATGGTAATTCTCCACCCTTATGCGTATTTGAAATAATCATGTTCTAGACCTCAGATGAGGAAACGGAGTGCGTCATTGGATTCGCAACGCGAAATCTAGTAATCACTAGAAATTTCGTCGAATTCCGAGATAGTCGAATTTTTGCACGTCGTTCGAGGCGACTGCGTGGCGAATGTAATTTTAAAGGTCCCCAATAATGGATTTTATAAAATTTCCTTATAATTGGATTAAAGTTCCAATAAAATTAATTTGGACTTAATCCGGGACTTAATGAATCGTTTCGGGACGAAAAACGGACCCGAAAGTCGAAAATATGCGGTGCGATGTGGACCGCACATTTTTGCCTATAAATATCCTAAAAAAATTAGTTTTTTTTGGAGATATCAGCTGAAACTTCAGCCTTTCAGCCGCCCAAGACCAAAGAAGAAAAAAAAAATTCTTTAGCCTTCCCGCTCCGATTTCGGGAGTTCCGTCCGTCGGAATTCGTCGATTCAAAAGGCAAAGTTCATCTACGTGACGAGGGCTACGCGTGGGTACCAAAAACAACAAGTTTCACCGAAGGTGAACGGGTAGGGGTGTACGAAAATCAAGATTCGAGTTGTATTTATTTGCTCGGATTCCGTCGAGCTAGAAGGGAGAAGTGATCACGTCGACGAGGGCTACGCGTGGGTACCAAAAATGAAGATTTTCACCGAAGGTAAAAAATCGGGATTTGAAAAAATCAAGCTTCGAGTTGGGTTTTCGGGTCTTGGGAGCTTCCTACAGGATTCTCACGCTACAAGAGGTAGGGGTTCTCCTACTTGGGTTGATTTCTTACCTAGAAATGCCTATGATAAATGGGCTGGATATATATATATATATATATATTGACCTATGTATACATATATTTATATGTATATGGTTATGGAATAATGAAGATGGTGGGTAGGTTGTTAGAAAATTACACTTGCCTATTGGTGGAATTTAGGTAAAATAATTTTATCCTAAATTGGTATGTAGAAATTGCTTATTGGAATTTCTTGAATTATGTGGAAATTGGGCATGATATGTGTTACCATGTTGTTTGCCTTGAAGGTGTTTGACAAAATACCTAAATGGATTGAAATTGTTATATGATAAATAACATGTTATGCCTTATGTGGTAAATGAAAATCATATGTGTACGATATGATTTATGTTGAAATTGTGAATGTCATATATATATTTTGATATATCAATTGTTGTGATGAAGCATGGAATTTATACGTTTATAATGTAAATTGCCATGGAATGGAATTGATTATGTTAATTTAGTCCATATGGCATGCATTACATATGTGACATAATTTTATTGCAATGATACATCGCATTGCATATGCACGGGGAATTCACATCATGAGTGGTGTGTGTGTGTGCATGGTTGTTGTTAATACCATATGTTGGAATGTGGTAGAGACAGTTCATATGACATTCATTACATATGAACCTTGCATGAGAGAAGCAATGGGTCATTACATTGCATATGTACGGGAACATCACATACATGGACATTGTGTCATAATGATGTTGTGCATGGGTGTTTGTACGACAAGCTATGTGGTATTATGGGAGTCTAATATGGAGATAAATTGCTCATTGGCATTCATGACATATTGGGCATAAGGTGATGTCACATTCATGGGAAACTTGCATGAGTGTGGGGGGGTAGTTGCATATATCAATCATCATGCTTGGTGGTTGGTGGATGGGCTCGGGAAAGTTGGATTGATTATTCAACTGAGTCGCATGGTTGCATGAAAAAGAAGAAAAAGATTGGGTCGGGGTTAGCAAGAAGGGGCAAGACGACCTCTCGGGTGCAAGGCCCGGTGTTTCGGATACGCACTTCCGTTGGTATAAGAGCCCATAAAGTGTGTCGGTGTACGCGGAACCGTTGGTGGAAGTCCATGAATTCCGTGTCGGTTGGGTGCCGTTGGTGTAAGTCCATAAACGCCCACCCCAAAGAAAGACCCGGAGATTTTCTTAAATTAGTTATTGGGTGAGTAATACCAATGGCGGGGGCTTGAGAAGTCCGGTTTTTATACTCATGGCATTGCATGGGGGAAAGGAGCCGGGAAGGGCTCGGGTTGAGTACATGAGTTACATCTCATTCATGGGGCTTAGGTAGCCCAGTTTAACATACATGGCATTGACATGTAAAGGGAGTCAGAGTGGACTCGGGTTGAGTGCACATGGGTGGGTCTCACCTCATTCATGGCATGACATTATAGCATTACATCATTTAATTGTATATTATTTGATGGAATGGTTACGGATTTATGGATGTTGCATGTGAACATTTCATATGCATATAGGTTGAGGAGTAGCCTCTGTAGGAAATACTCTACTGGGCATTGGCTCACCCTATACGGGAACACATTTCAGGTGGGAGAGATACACCGGCGGATGGCTCCATTTTGGACCCTCATGCTTGAAGAAAGCCGCATGTGGCTTTACTTAATGTTTTGTGTAATTACATGTTAGAAACTATATTTTGGGGCATGTAATGCGTAAAATAATTGTAATAGAACTTATAAAGACTATTGTTAGATTAGCCTTTCATGTTTTGATTTAAGTATGGTTAATTGGACCCAGTGTGGCCAATGTTTACTTATACATGGACTCGGTGCGGCCATTGCTTTATATTTGACCTCGGATGGGTCTGGTAATTGTGTATTGCACAGGTTGGGTATTGGGTAGAGCTCCCCATACAAAGGAGACTCTGCCCAAATTTCGTTAAGTTATGGACCCCGGTAAATGGGGCATAACAGTGTGATATCGAGATACTAGGTATCTACAGGTATTCCGCGGGTTGATGGGTAATCAACGGACCCCCGGATTTTGGGGCGTCACATGAAACACCTTTAAAGCTCAATGTTCATTACTCTTCTTCTAATGGTACTCCCCTGTTTGACTCTACATTTTATCGTGCTATTGTTGGGAGTTTAGTATATCTTATAGTCACTCATCCGAATATCTCCTATGTTGTTCATGTTGTTAGGCAATTTGTTGCCTCACCCACCACTATTCACTGGGCTGCAGTTCTTTGTATTCTTCGGTATCTTCGAGGTACTCTGTACCAGAGTTTGTTATTCTCCTCCTCCTCTATGGAACTCAGGACTTATTCTGATGCTGACTGGGCTGGTGACTTTATGAACCGTAAGTCAACTACGGGTTTTTGTCTTTTTCTCGGTGATTCTCTTATTTTTTGGAAAAGCAAGAAGCAAACTGTTATTTCTCGTTCATCTGCTGAAGTTGAATATCGTGCTATGACATCTATTGTAGCTGAGATTGTTTGATTACGATGGCTCCTTACTGATCTTGACATCATGTTATCTGCGCCTACTCCTATGCATTGTGACAACACCAGTGCTATTCAGATTGCTCATAACTCAGTCTTTTATGAGTGCACAAAGTATATTGAAATTGATTGTCACTTTATGCGTCATCATCTTCAGTTGAGCACTATCTCCCTCCCATTTCTTTCTTCTACTATACAGTTAGCAGATTTCTTCACAAAGTCGCATACTATCACTCGCTTTCATTTTCTTCTTGGCAAACTCTTGTATGTATTTTTTTATTATGTTGTTCTGGATAATTGTGCCTCAATAATATTCTCTTTTTCTTTCTCTTATCTTCTCTATGATTGATTAAAGTTATCAGGCTATGATGGCTAAAATTGGTTAGGATGAGTAGTTATTTAGAAATAATCATGAAATTCAAAAATGAAGTCCGTAAGTTAAATTGTACTTATTTAAAGCAATAAAATTTTGATTTAGTATATTAGATCTATTTTAATTATATTAAAACTTTAATAATGTTTAGTTCCTTTTTTAACAGCACAAAATTGAACAAGTTTTATTTTTTAATTTTTTTTACAACACACTAAACCCGTTTTCAACAAGGTAATTGAAGGCGTGGCCATCGCAATTATAGATGAACTTGTTGGTAGTAGGTAGTGTTAGAATATTTTAACTAAAAGAGTGTTTTTTATGTGTGGGAACTCAATCCCACGTGCTAAAGAGAGATCTTGGGACTCTCACGTGCGTAGGGGTGGGACTAGCGGAGGAGATACGGATTTCTAAAATCTATGAACCACACTGTTGGGCCTAGTCCAAGACCCGGGTAGTGGGTCCCCCTGGCTCGCCAAAATTAAATAAACACATTCACTAGTATTAAATCCACTTTTTATTATTTTGTTTAATTATTTTCTGTCATTACTTCTATATTAAAATTTCAGTTGTTGAATACCAAAAACCTCCAACGGCTAGTATTCCAACAGCCATATTTTAATTTATTATCCAAATAAATATAGAAGTAATTACAGCCTATTAAACACATATATTATTTGTGTATATAAGTTTTCTGGGCAATATTTGAAGGTGTGTGTGAAGCTTCTGCTTCATTCAATTGTGCAGATCTGAGTGAAGCAACAATCAATAAGCTGGGCTATTGTATCCTGGGGACGACGCGTTACTGCCTTCTGCGCTGTGATTCTTTCATAAAGGAGCGCGAATCGTCTTAAGAGAGTGACCTAGTCCGCGTCTCACCCTGCCGTTTACTTTATTTGCATCCAATTTTTTCCAACAATTTAAGACAAATCAATCCCGATGGAGAATTCTGCGATAGCCGTTTCTACTGTTTCATCTGCTGGATCAAACGATCTTAACAAACCGTTTTGAGTCAGTGGACAGTTCTTCAAAAGATGGGCGAAGAAAGTTCTGTTCTATCTCAAATTGATGAAGGTCGCATGGATTCTCACTACAAAAAATCCAAGTAAGGTGAACAAGGAAGGTATGACTGCAGAAGAGTTAGTAGAGCCTGAAAAGAATTTAGCACTATGGGAGACTGACGAAGATAATTGTCGCAATTATTTGCTCAATTGTCTTTCTGATGAGCTATATGATTATTATTCCAATTCCTATTCTTCTGCCAAGAAAATTTGGAAAGCTTTGGAGGCGAAGTATGACACAGAAGAAGCATGGACGAAAAAATATGCCTGTAGCCGCTATTTTAAATTCCAAATGGTGGAAGACAAATCTGTAATTGCTCAAACACATGAGTTACAGATGATTGTTCATGAAATTGTGTCCGAAGAAATCAAGGTTGATGAACAGATGCAAGTTGCAGCAGTAATCGACAAACTATCGGGTTCATGGAAAGAGTATCAAAAGGGACTTCATCACAAGCAATCAAAATTAAGCATGGTGAATCTAATGGCTCGGATTCGAATTGAGGAAGAGGCCAGAAAACAAGACAAGACCAACGACACTAACAGGAATCTCAATGGTAATGGAAACAACAATAAGGTACATTTTATCACATCTAATGATAACGTCTCTAAGGGTCAAAATAATAGAAACAATGCCTATTTGAAGCCTAGAGGTAATAACATGAAAATGTTTAATAGGGCTTCAAATAAAAATCATTTTCAAAAGAAGTGGAACCAAGCACCAAACCAAGGACCCCCTTCCAAACAAGTACCATATAATAAAAATAATCAATCAAATAATGATGCTTGTTTTGTGTGTGGAAAGTCTGGCCATTTTGCTAAAGATTGTCGTTTTAAAAAAGGGGTTATGTTCCTCAAGCTAATGTGACCGAGGAACCACTTGTTGCCATGATTACCGAGGTTAATTTTATTGAGAATAGTGAAGGGTGGTGGGCAGATTCTGGAGCTTCCAGGCATGTCTGTCATGATAAATCTTGGTTCAAGACTTTCTCTCCCGTTGAAAATGATAAAAAAGTGTTGCTTGGTGATTCACATACTGTGAGTGTTTTGGGCATGAGAGATGTCCAACTCAAATTTACCTCTGGCCGAGTTTTGACCCTAAGAGATGTTCTTCACACTCCTGAAATCAGAAAGAATTTGGTTTCTGATTATCTTTTAAATAAGGCTGGTTTCAAACAAACCATAGAATCTGATTAGTTTGTTTTGACCAAGAATGGGTCATTTGTTGGGAAAGGTTATGCTTGTGATGGTATGTTTAAGCTGAATGTTGAAATGAATAAAACTACTTCTTCCGTTTATATTGTTTCTTGTGTGAATATGTGGCATGCTCGTCTTTGTCATGTTAATAGCAAATATTTGAAAAATATGAGCCATGTAGGTTTATTGCCTAAGTTACACAATAATTTTGAAAAATGTGAATATTGTAGCATGACAAAAATAACAAAATAGCCTCATATCAAAGTAGAAAGAAATTCTGAATAATTAGAATTGATACATACGGACATATGTGAATTTGAAGGAATTTTGACTCGTGGTGGAAAAAGATATTTTATAACCTTCATCGATGACTTTTCAAAATACACTTATGTTTATCTTATGAAAAATAAAAGTGATGTTTTTGAAAAACTCACCATTTTTATTAAAGAAGTAGAAAATCATTTTGATAGAAAAATTAAACGATTTAGAAGTGATAGAGGTAGAGAGTATGAATCACTTGGATTAATTGAACATATACAGTCTTTAGGAATAGTTCATGAAACCACACCACCATACTCTCCTCAATCTAATGGTGTAGCTGAACGTAAAAATAGAACTTTGATCAACTTAACCAATGCTATGTTAGCTAGTTCTAGTGCACCTAAAAATCTGTGGGGAGAAGCAATTTTAACTGGAAATTATGTTATGACTAGAGTTCCTCGTAAACAAAATCTAGCTACTCCTTATGAACTGTGGAGGAAAAGAAAGCCTAATTTGAATTACATTAGAGTGTGGGGTTGTTTAGCTTATGTTAGGATGACTGATCCCAAAATTCCTAAATTAGGAATAAGAGCATCTAGATGTGTATTCATTGGATATGCACTAGCTAGTAAAGCATATAGATTTTTAGACCTAGAGAATAATGTGGTAATTGAATCACTAGATGCTATATTTCATGAAGAGAAATTCCCTTTTAAATATAAAAATAGTGGGGGTGATGATAATATGTCAAAGTCTAGTGATATTCCTAGTTCATCAGTGACCAAAAATATAGAACAAAAAGAATATGAACCTAGGAGAAGTAGGAGGAGTAAGAGGAGTAAAGTAGAAAAAAAATTTGGTTCAGATTACATTGTTTATAATGTTGAAGGGGATCCAACCAACTTACAAGAAGCCTTAACATCTCTCGATTCAGACTTACGGAGAGAAGCTGTAAATGATGAATATGATTCACTCATAACAAACAAAACATGGAAATTGATAGATTTACCTCCTGGTTGTAAAACTATAGGTTGCAAATGGGTGTTAAAGAGAAAGCTCAAATCTGATGGAACGATAGATAAGTATAAGGCGAGATTGGTATCTAAAGGTTTTAAACAAAAAGAAGATTTAGATTTCTTTGATACGTTTTCTCCTGTCTCTAGAATTACATCCATAAGATTGCTAATATCTATAGCTGCTATACATAATTTAGAAATACATCAAATGGATGTAAAAACAGCTTTTTTGAATGGTGATCTAGAGGAAGAAATTTATATAGACCAACCAGAAGGGTTTATTCAACAAGGTCATGAAAATAAAGTTTGTAAATTAACTAAATCTTTATATGGCCTTAAACAGGCGCCCAAGCAGTGGCACGAAAAATTTGATCAGTGTGTTTTAGCTAATGGGTTTAAGGCTAATGAGAGTGACAAATGTATTTACTCAAAGTCTGAAAATGGTGAACATATTATTATTTGTTTATATGTTGATGATCTTTTGATATTTGGCACTAGCTTATATGTGATTGAGACTACCAAGACTTTACTAAACA
Source organism: Ilex aquifolium (assembly GCA_951799425.1). Lineage (NCBI taxonomy): Eukaryota > Viridiplantae > Streptophyta > Magnoliopsida > Aquifoliales > Aquifoliaceae > Ilex > Ilex aquifolium. The sequence goes on from OX637393.1 coordinate 32,089,348, forward strand.
GAAATTTTGACATGAAAGACTTGGGTCAAGCAAATGTGATTCTTGGCATGAAAATCACAAAAAGTGTTGATGGAATTATGCTTGATCAATCTCATTACATAGAAAAAAATTTGAAAAAATATAACTTTTTTTATTGTAAACCTGCTTGCACACCTTTTGATTCAAGCATTCATTTATTTCCAACAGAAAAAGAAAGTGATGTAATTAATCAAATAGAGTATGCAAGCATAATTGGTAGTCTTAGATATGACACTGATTGTACTAGACCTGATATTGCCTATGCGGTGGGTGTACTTGGTAGATTTACTAGTAGACCTAGTATGGATCATTGGAGTGCAATATATCTCGTCTTATGAGATATCTAAAAAGAACTATACATGTTGGTTTATTTTATAAGAATTATCCTGCTGTACTTGAAGGTTACTGTAATGCAGATTGGAACACCCTATCGGGTGATTCTATGTCCACTACAGGTTATGTTTTTACTTTAGGTGGTGGAGCCATAAGTTGGAAATCAAAGAAGCAGCAGATTATTGCAAAGTCAACAATGGAAGCTGAATTGATTGCGCTAGCTTCAGCTAGTGAGGAAGCTGGGTGGCTTCGTGATTTATTGTTTGATATACCTTTGTGGGCTAAACCAGTGCCACCTGTGTTAATTCATTCTGACAGCAATGCCGCAATAGGTAGAGTACGTAATAAGTACTATAATGGAAAATCCAAATCTGTGAGAAGAAAACACAGTATTGTGAGATCATACCTGAATAATGGTGCGATCAATGTTGATTATGTGAGATCGACTGACAATCTTGCCGATCCGTTAACAAAAGCTCTAGCTAGAGAAAAGATCTGGAGTACATCGAGGGGGATTGGACTCAAGCCCAAATCCGATTAAGTCACATATGAGGATACCCAACCTAGGGACTGGAGATCCCAAGAACTAGGTTAATGGGACAAACGAATCATAGAGTGACTTGGTTTGTGAAACATGTACCAATGAAATTTATATCATTGTTGAAATTTTATTCATTGTCCATCCCTATGGTGTAAAGTACATGTGATCTTGTAATGAAAATTTGGAGGATGAGATCAATATCTCTTAATGAGTTCTATAGCCCTTTTTGGGTGGGATGTCTTAGTTACGAGAACATCCTTGATAAAATCACCTATTTGAGTGTGGAAGACGGGCCGCTTCCTATGAGAATTTGGGCTAATTCTCTAGAGCACTCAAGAAACTGGGATAAAACACAAGGTCGAAAAATGTGCTGGTTTTTGAAGCTTGGCTTTGGACACCTCGAATATCATGTGTGTGATATGGTTCTACGTACCCTCAAACAGTCATCGTTTAAAGGCTAAGTCCACTTTGACTCTAGTATGGGAACTTTGAAACACTAAGTAAAGGTTTAAAGGCATTGCCACTTTTGCAATGCATGATATTCTATTTATTGCCCGGTACTTATATAGTGTATCTTTTATTAAAATAAGTGGGGGATTGTTAGAATATTTTAACTAAAAGAGTGTTTTTTATGTGTGGGAACTCAATCCCACATCGACTAAATATCCAAAAATACTTGGGTATATATATATACTAGTGTTATTTAGCCTTTGAGTTAAAGAGAGATCTTTGGACTCTCACGTGCGCAGGGGTGGGACTAGCGGAGGAGATACGAATTTCTAAAATCTACGAACCACACCCGGGTAGTGGGTCCCCCTGGCTCGCCAAAATTAAATAAACACATTCACTAGTCTTAAACCCACTTTTTATTATTTTGTTTAATTATTTTCTGTTATTACTTCTATATTAAAATTTTAGTTGCTGAATACCAAAAACCTCTAACGGCTAGTATTCCAACAGCCATATTTTAATTTATTATCCAATTAAATATAGAAGTAATTACAGCCTATTAAACACATATATATATATATATATATATATATATATATATATGCATATTTTCAGTATAAAAATATACAATCTGATATCAGCTATATTTTCATATATAAGTTTTCTGGGCAATATTTGAAGGTGTGTGTGAAGCTTCTGCTTCATTCGATTATGCAGATCTGAGTTAAGCAACAGTCAATAGGCTGGCCTGTTGTATCCTGGGAACGACGCGTTACTGCCTTCTGCGCTGTGATTCTTTCATAAAGGGGCGCGAATCGTCTTAAGAAAGCGACCTAGTCCGCACCTTACCCTGCCGTTTACTTTATTTGCATCCAATTTTTTCCAACAGGTAGCTTCTTGAGGCATTGAGCAACAATGGAGGTGACATTCCCCATAAACTTTGTGTACTCGGCAAGAATCATTGTCCTTCTAGCCACAAAGTTGTAGATCAATGACTATTGCCCCATTTCTTCTCTCCCCCACTCAAAAACCCTAGCCCTTGGAGAAACCAAAATTAAATTGTAGCAGTAGAAAATTAGATGGAGTAAGTGAAGATTTTAGAGAGAGAGAGAGAGAAAAAAAGAGCAGATCTGCTCCATGAAGCATCTTCTTTGTCAAGCTGAGATCAAAATGGGGGTTCCATATGACATAGCTAACTGGGACAAGAAAAACAGACGAAGGAAGGGAGGGAGAAAAAGAGAGAAAGGAACATATCTAGGTAGATGAGAGGTATGACAAGTGGGTGTTGTTCGCAGATGAGGGGTACCAATAGGAGTGTTTACGTGAATTATTATGCAAGGGGTGTTTACGTAGATTCATAAACAATCCTATCAGTAGGATTTAAATCCCACACGTCCAATGGATTAGCAATATCCATAATATAAGGGATATTTGGGGCCAATTCATACAGGCCGAGTTTTTAAAGGCAACCATTATCTAGGGGTGCAACTTGGGCAGGCCAACCTGAATTCAACCTGAAAAAAAATAGGGCTTGAATTGAAGTTTTAAAATTTTGGGTTGTGCTTGGGTTCAAAAATTCCAACTCGAATTAAATTCGGGTAACACCCGAGTTGAGACTTCGAGTTATCGGGTTCAACCCTAACCCGACAAATTAAAAAAAATTATATATATATATATATATATACAACGCACTAGCCAGTAGCCACTAGGGTTCCCAATCAAGATCTCATCTCTCATTCTCTACCTCCCTCTCAGCCTCTTCTTTGCCTCCCTCTCAGCTTCCTTCTAACTATCTGCGAAGACCACAACGCCGAAGACCGCAATGACTCGATCTGTGTCAAAAACCACAACGATTATGCGCCTCTCTCTCAGATCTACACCTCTCAACGAAGAACGTCACTAGACAGGTGGTGGCAGTGGCTATGGTGTGGTGTGGTGGTTGTAGTGACTATGGTTGTTGTGGTGGCAATGGGTAGTGACTATGGTGGCGGTGGTGGTGGTGGTGGTGGTGGTGGTGGTGGTGGTGGCTATGGTGTCTTGGATCTTTTGGTTTAATTTGTAACCCAAATTCAACTTGAATTTTAACTCGAAATTAACCCGAATTAAGAAATTCAAATTCAACTCGAGCTCATCCGAATTCAACTTGGGCAGTACTGAGATTGAATACCTCGGGTTGAGGTCAAGTTCGAGTTCAAGTTGAAGATTATGTGCGTAGGGTTGGGTTAGGGTTGACCCCTTAACTCTCCGAACCCACCCGAATTGCACCCCTACCATTATCTCATCCCCATTTACATTCCCAAATTAAGGATAAGTGAACCCCAAGATAATTTTCAACCAATTTCCTACCTTAGCCCCCTATATGGTGAACCAAACACACCCCTTGGGGTTTAAGATTTTTTTTTTGAGATATAAGAGTATCTCCAACATTGACTCAAATGTAGACTCAAATTTAAATTTGAGTCAAAATGGCTCAAAAAACTTCTCCAACATTGAACTCAAACCTATATCAAATCAAAACAAAACTTATTCTGGACCCAAATTGAAGCAGATTCAAATTCTATACCAAATTTCTAACGGTAATTTTTTAACCTATCCAAAACTAAAACAATTGTTCGACGACTTGTTATGTGCCTCTTTTTGCCTCTCTCTACTACGCTGCTTCTATTGTCAACAATCACTGAAGCTTTCATAAATCATTTGAAGGCAGTAGGTAAGTTTTTCTTTTTCATCTTCCATCTTCTTGATTTCTTGTATTTTTCAAAATCCTGATCTCATCCATCTTTCATACTATATAAACCCTAAGTCTAACCATCAAAATTTTCTTTGATTTTTTTGAGTTAAACACTATCGGTAGTACAATTTCATGCCACTGATTTTTCCTAAAATTTCAAACCTTCACTACCCACAAATTTAGAAAATTCGTCATTTTATTTCTTCAATCTTGCATTTTTGTTAAAAAAAATATGTTTGTGTGTTCTTCAGACAAGACTCATATCAAAATAGTTATATTTTTTTCTTTTTCTTTTTCTGGATTTATAAAAAAATGATAAATGATTAGAACAATCTTAGAATTATGTGATGGTTTCTTTATTCCCATGTAGTGTTGTATATATATTTGTTTTTTTTTTTTGAATTACACATTTGTGGAGAGATATGAAAGTTTCATTTATTTTATCAAATATCATAATTTGAATGACACAAAAATATGAGTTTTGGGATAATAAATGAATTTTTTAAAAGATTTGAGTAGATACTTGAGTTTGCCCATTTGAGTACTCTATACAAAATCAAGTTTTTTACTCAAATTTAGACTCAAATTTGAGTCATGGTTGGAGATGCTCTAACGATGGTTATGTATCTAATTTATTATCGTTGAGTAGAGGATGTGATCCGTTTCTCCGATTCCGTAGGAAATATCATAGTTTTACCGTGGATTATTTCTGTGAAAAAATATTTCAATCTTATTATAAAAAATTTGATTTCTCTAAACAAAAAAGAAAAAATCAACTTCCTGATTGCTTAGGGAAGTTGAAAAATCTCCAACGTTCTTAGCGACAACGCCGTACGTCGTTGGAATACTTTAAGGTGGTGGGTCCCAATTTTTTAGACAAATCAAACCGACCTGCCAAATTGGATGGGGTAACCGGTTCAAAAACTTCCATTTTGATAAATTACACTTTGACCCTTTAATTGTAGCTCCAAGATTTTTAATTATTAAGCTTTTTATATTAATCTCTTCACTATTGGAAATCATTTGATGTTATCTCATAACTAAACGCCCGACATGTTTCGAATAAAAAATGTTCACATGGCTCATTTGGTAGACGTATTATAAGTGTACTATTTTATTTAATTGAGTTTAATACTTTGTTTGGTAGATAAATTTGATTTCGTACTAATTTTAAAAATGTATACTAATCGTATACTTATCATATATTTTTAATATCATAGATCTGCATTATAGAGGTATTTATATTATTAGAAAAATAACTCAAATATATTAATATACACATTTATTATTATAACCCCGCAATTAATAACATCAAGTTGTCATGAACGTAACAAACACAATGACGCACTGATTGTGGATATTTTTGTCAATTTAACATTAATAAAATAAAATAATTCTCTAACCAAACAACTGATTGAATTAAATAATTACTACATAACGTTTATGTTGTGTATTACTAAACACTAGATAAAATTATTTATTATTTTAATACCCTATTTAATCTTGTCTTTTATCCATCTGTATAATTAAGGTAATTAGAAATCCAAAAATATAATAAGAGGGGTGATAATCTGATAAATATCATGGTTAGGGGCATTACGAAACAAGGACATAGTTGAGGGTGTAAAAGTGAAATTACCACATAATTTTAACACGCTGCAATTTTCACTCCAAGTAACTGTACACACACTCGCTCATTCGCTCTCTTTCTCTCTCTCTCACTGTTACACACACGCACACAATTACACAGAATCGGGACACAACCCTCCACCCCATATAATTTGAGTAGCAGAAGCTGCTAGTTCTACACACATTTCTTTGCTTTTACTCTCTCTCTCCCTCTAAAACCCCATATTCCAAGTCATTCAGTGATCTCTCTAAACTCTCCATGATTCTCACTGATCCCATTCACCACGCATGATCGCCGCCGCAAATTCTGTCCTACCCACAAATTCTTTCACCAGACCCCTTTCATTACACCAATTACCCAACAGAGTGGTGTGCTTTAATTTAGGGTTTGTATCGAAACCAGGCACCAGGAGTTATAGCCTTTTATTGGGTCAAGGAGATAAAATGGAATTGTTCAGGAAATTGAGTAGAGGGTGCTTTAACTTTAAGCAGCGGCCAAAGAAGGATCGCGAGGTGGAGGTGGAGTCGGTTAGTGGTGGTGAAGACATTTTCGACGCGGCATCGGCTGAGGCAAAGGTGCAGCCTGAGCACCTTGTGATCATGGTTAATGGTATCATTGGCAGGTAAAGATTGTGTGTGTACATTTTTGGAATTTTTGGTTATGCTTTCATGGATATATTGTCGATATTTAAATTAAAATGTTGTGGTTTGAGGCTACAATTGTGATGCAGTGATTTAGTTAGAATTGGAATTTTTGGGTCAGTGATGATAATGCAGCTTACTGCTTACTAATAAATTTGTGTTATGGATTCGAGTTCTTTATTGGCTTGTTTAGAAAAATGTGTTATTTGTTAAACTTAGAAGGTTCATAATTAGGTTAAAGAAAAGTTTTGACTCGTAGATATAGTTTAGGCATACTTGTCATTATGCCTAGCTGGCAGACTTATGACCTTCCCACTGCTAAATTTAGATCTCAATACATTTATGTCCCAAGTTGTATCTCAGTCATGTTAGAAGTGTTTGTTTTGTTATATTTTCAATTTTCTACATCTTTATGAACACTTAGTCGTCGACTACTTTGCAACTCTTGTCTATGTGGCAATAATATTTGCCGCTGATATATTATTGATTGATGAAATTAAAGTTGAAATTAACAACAAAGTAAAAGTTTGGAGAGAAACTTTAGAATCAAAATAATTTAGGATAAGTAGAAATAAAATTGAATATATAGAATGCAATTTTAGTAATAGTAGAAATTTAAATAGCTAGGTAATAAATATTGAATATCAAGAGATATCCAAGGGCGAATGCTTTTGGTATTTGAGGTCAATTATTAATAGGTAAAGAGAGTTTGAAGACGATGTTAATCCTAGAATTAAAGAGGATGGACTAAGTAGAGTAGTGCATTTGACATAATATGTGATTTACATATCCCCTTATGTTGAAAGGTAAGTTTTATAAGATAAGCATTAGAACAACAATGCTTTACGATACATAACATTGAGCAATTAATAACCGACATACTTAAAAACTACGTGCTGCAAAAATGAAGATGTTAAGATGGATGTGTGATAAAATAAGAAAGGATAGAATTAGAAAATAGTATATTTGTGAGACCATAGAAGTAACATCAATAGGAGATAAATTAAGTGAGAATCAACTAAGGTGGTTTGGACAAGTTTATGGAAGACCTAATATTACACTAGTGAGAGAACATGATTTAATACATATCAATGGTAATAAGAGAGGTGTAAAAAATCATAGAAGAAACACAATAGAATTTTTAAAAAATAAAATTAATTCTTCATTCCAAGATCTATTCATTCTTAATATAAACCGAAAAATTCTAGTTTTACAGAGAAAATTAAAGGTTAACTCTTGAAGTATGCTTTTAATGATCTCCAAACTTTCTCAAAGAATCTTGAATCTTCAAATTTGAATTTGATTTTTACCCCAGTCTTCACAATTGTTTGGCCTCTATCGATATCCACATGAATTGACAAACTTGAAGGATCTACTTCAACCTTTGATTAACGATTAGAAAGAGAGAGATGAGTGGATTTTCTTGTGCTAGCAAGAGTGTGTCTCATTCATCCACCTCCTCTATGAGAGAGTATTTATCGAGCCGTAGATGACTCCAATATTAGTTTGGGCCTGGTTGCAATTTTCCCGGAACAACACAATGACATCTTTATTCACCATTAATTAAAGTCCCTAATTAAATCTTAATTAGGTTTTCACCCCAATTAACTCTTAAATTATTTTTTCTCCTTTATTCTTTTGTTTCTAATCAATTCTATTGTGTGTGACCCTATATGTTCAAGGCTTCAAGTATACCCAGTTATAAGCATTTAATACTAACTTTAAGTAGCGTATGAAATTAGAACTTGTCTAATTCTTCCTTTATGAAGAATGATATATTTATATTAATTTCGTTCTTCTGGCTTTTACTAATTATAAGTGACATCTAGCAGCTTATCATGATCAACTCCCGTACAGCACGAAGTAGGTAAAGAACCCATTTAGTTTGCAGTTGTTATGCAATTCAATCCTACTATCACACAATGTCAATGCCCCAATTAAATTACTTCGATATGAAATTATTGTCAAATCTCTAACTCAATCTTATGTGTTTGATCTTAAGACTGTGACTCCTAATGATCAATTAGAAACTCTTTTTTAATTGTCAATCTACCTTGGCCAATGACTCCTTGAGTTATATCCTAGAAGATTATATAGAACATTCTTCTATTTTTTTTTTACTAAGGGTGATAGATTTCATGTTGTACACTCACAAGTCTTCATACATGTCTAACTATGTCCAAAGATATATATCTACGTCACATGGTAGTGTATGAATATGTTGTATACGTAAAAGATAGAAGTTCATGCACAAAATAACCGTGGTATCTCAGGTCTAAGGTTCAGGTGCATAGCTGTATGTTAGGTTTAACATTGATCGGGATGTAAAACTTCATATGAAAAATCCTATATTAATCAATGACTACGTTCAGTGTACTTATTCTCTACAAACACTCTCACACCTGCTTCAATGTCCCTACAGTAGTGGTTTGGACAAGTCACCTCATATCAAATATGAGCAAACATAGTATATACTAATCTATCAGGATTACATAGTACCACATAGTAATCCTATGACTAGAAACATTTAAGAGTTAAGTACTAAGAAGTATAGGTCTCCTCTTCTCAACGCCTTGAGAAACTATCTTCTTGTAATTAATTAAGTAATCAATGTTATCAGTACAATCTTAATATCATCTGTGTGATTGATCTTAGACATACTACTAACAAGACATAGAGGTAGATCGAAAATAACTTTGAGCAAAATGACGACAAAGAATATGGTAGCTCACTTTAAAAATATTACTACCGATACAATTAGATAGAGATTTCTTTATTAGTTGTTCTCATTGTTTGTTTCTAGACATCAATTCATTAGGAATAAGAATTCTTCACCCGAATGAAACTAAGGCATGTGCCTTCATGTTTGTTAGGAATACAATAAAAGAGTTAGATGCATTTGCTCCAGCATTAGACTTACTTTTGGCTTTATAGTTCGTTAAGGATGTGTAACGTTATAATTGTAAGTTTAACGGTCCATTTATTTGGTTGGTTCCTTAGTAGTTTTAGGTACTACATTGTGTGATGATCTACATAAGCCTTAGTCTTTTTTTTTTAATGATAACAAATGATACATTTTTATTCATATTAATGAAGTGTGTTAAGTTCAAAGGAATAGAGAGAATAAACACAATATGAGAGAGACGAGGAGTCTAACTTACCCTACCTCTCACTATCAATTGGTATTTATAATTATCTAATCTAACTAATTGGTGCACGCGTGCGTTGTACGCCAACTATTTTTAATTTTTTTTAAAAAAAAAAATAGATAAATTGGACCAATTTTCTTTATATGGAGATGACTATAAATTACATGATGGTTATTGAATTTTATGGGGCTCACTTGTCCACTTGTTCCCTTATTGGTGGACGGTTATACAAAGTGACACTGTTGACGTCGGATAACCATTACGCTCAAGATTTTTCTCATATTTGGATTGTATGAACTGAATTGCATTACATTTAAAAACTGTAATATTTAACTTCAGTAAGTGATTAATAGTTGGATGACTACCGATTTCTTGGACCAATAAGAAGTTATTACAATAGGTTATTATTGTCTTTTTTATCTTTTTAAGGATAGTATTATCAATTAATTTTTTTTTACAAGTATTGACATTCGAAAGTAGTATATAGATTATTATATCTATTCAAATATTTGTTTTTTAGCGAATTTGGATATGCACTACGTACCTATAAACATATGATATAATTTGATGATTATTTAATAAAATTGAGGAAAAATCCATGTGCTAAATGTTAAAATCGTCTCTAATCAACTTATGCGGATTAGAACGGATATCTATTTTAACAGATTGATATATGCACTGCGAAAATAAAATTCGTTGGATAATTGAATTGGATTCGGATCACATTGTTCAAATCGGATTTGGATCGAATTTGTATTATTTGGAAAGAAGATAATCAAAAGTCAAAGAATGAAAATTCCTCAAAAAAAGGATAAAGTAGACATTATAGAATTTTTAAAGGATAAATAAAAAAATCAAAAAAAATTATGTTAAGCCACTTTAAAAAGGATAAAGTAGATATTATAGAATTATTGAAGGATAAATAAGGAAATTAAAAGTTTTTCACTTAAGTCACTTTTATTGGTAGTATAGATATAAAATACAAAAGACTAGTATACCTTTAGAGTGGTATACATATTATAACTATAATAATACTCTCAACACTCCTCCTCAAGCTGGAGTATTATATAATCCAAGCTTAGAACAAATGGCTGAAAGACGAGTGCAACTTAATGTTTTGGTAAATATATCTGCAAGCTGATCTTTAGATTTCACTAATGATGTTGCAATATCTCCATCAAATATCTTGTCCCAAATAAAACGGCAATCAACTTCGATATGTTTGGTTCTTTCATAGAATATGGGATTAGCAGCAATATGAATAGCTGTCTGGTTATCACAAAATAGTTGTAAGGGAAGCTGGACTGTAAAATCAATCTCCTAAAGGAAGTGTCGTAACCATGTCAACTCACTAGTGATATGTGTCATCGCCCTATACTCAGCCTCAGCACTGAACTGTGCTACAATTGTTTGTTTCTTACTTTGATATAACTACGTTATTTCAAGAAGGTACAATATCTAGTGGTTGATCTTCGATCCAAGAAAGAGCTAGCCCAATCAGCATCTGTAAAGCTTCCCACTCTAAGATATCCATTAGTTTGATATAATAACCCAAGTTCAGGAGCACGTTTAAGGTATCGAAGAATGCGGATGACTATACCCCAATGCGGTATTCTCGGGCATCCTATAAACTGGCTCACAATATTAATTGTATATGCAATATCAGGTTGAGTAATAGTGAGATAGTTTAGCTTCCCAACTAACCTACGATACCATCCTGAATTTTCAAACAATGCACCATCATCCATCAACAACTTTTGATTCAGATTCATAGGAACATCAATTGGTCTACCCCTTAGTAAACCTATTTCTGCCAGCATGTCAAGTATATACTTTCGCTGAGAGTCTGAGACAAACAAATGCCCTGCTTAGACCTGGTAACTTTAATACCTAAGAAGTACCTAGATCTTTAATATGGAATCGGTTCTGGAGGAAGACTTTCAACTTTGCAATATCCTTAGAATCATCTCCAGTAATTACAATATCATTCACATAAAAAACCAGTATAATGTATCCAAAATTAGTCTGTATGTGGAAAACAGAGTGATATGTCCGACATCTAAGAAGACCAAAACTTATCACGACAAACACTCTTATGATACTCCCCCTGAGCAGCAAACCCTGATGGCTGCTCTATATATACTTCTTTAGTCAAGTCACCGTGTAAGAAGGCATTTTGCACATCTAACTGAAACAAAGGCCAATGAAGATTAGTAACCAAATAAATCAGTACACAAATAGATGAATTTTTGACAATAGGAGAAAAGGTTTTCTCATAATCAACGCCATAAGTTTGAGTAAAGCCCTTGGCAACAAGTCTGGCTTTGAGTGGTTCAACATAACCATCAGGATTAAGTTTGACTGTATACACCCACTGACAACCAACAGTCCTTTTATCAGGAGGTAAAGGAACAAGTTCTCAAGTCCCATTATGATGTAAGGCATCAATCTCTACTTCCATAACTTTCCTCCAATCAGGATCAGTTAACGCACCCCGTAATGTCTTAGGAATAAAGACAGTAAACAGTTGAGAGATAAAATAAGAAAAGGCAGGAGATAAAGCATCATAAGAAGTAAAATTAGTAATAGTATGCCGAGTAACACAGGACCGAATATCTTTACAAAGAGTAATGGGTAAAGAGGCATCAGTTATTGGAAGACTAGGATCAGAAGACGACGAGGAAGACGGTAGGGGCACCTCAGTCGATAATTGTTGACGATGAGAGTATACACGGAGTGGAACAAGAATAGGCTGGGGTGATGAGGAGGTTGTAGCATAGTAGTTAATGGAATGACAGACTGTAAGGGAAGAGCGGGTGGAGGTGACAGTCCAAAGTCAAGGTCCAGCGGATGAGTAGGAGTTGATAAATATGGGACTGATTCAGTGAAAGTGTATCAGCATTAGTGAAGTATTTGCTGAGTGTGGGACTATAACAACAATACCTCTTTTGTGTACGAGAATAATCAAGAAAGGTATATTTTGTAGCACGGGGGCCAAATTTATCATAGCCTGGACCTAAGTTGTGAACATAACATACACATTCAAGACTTTAAGAGTGAAAGAATATACGGGAGAAATGGGAAAAATGATAGAATATGGTCTTTGTCCATTTAACACAGAGGAGGGCATACGATTAATGAGATGACAAACAGTAAGAATAACATTACTCCAAAAACAGCGAGGAACATTCATCTCTAATAAAAGTGCGCGAGTGACTTCCAACAGATGACGATTCTTACGCTCAGCTACACCATTTTTTTGGATGTGTAGGCACATAAAGTTTGATGAATAATGTCAGTTTTATGAAGATAAATATAAAATGGGTCTGAGTAATATTCACGAACATTATAAGTATGCAAAATACGAATACGACAACCATACTAGGTTTTTATTTCTTTACGAGATGTCTCAAATATAGAAAACAATTCAGAACGAGCTTTCATAAAAAAATAATCAAGTTATACGAGAATAATCATCCATAAATGTTACAAAATAAGAAAATTTATTAGATCAAATATTCTTTATTGGACCCATACATCAGAATGTATTAACTCAAATGGATTAGACATACGATTATTGACTCGAGACTTAAAGAACATACGGTGATGCTTACTAAGTTGCCAAGCTTCACAAGACACAGTCAAGACATAACTAAGATTAGGAACCTGATGCTTTAGGTTCTGAAGAGAAGGATGTCCAAGACGGCAATGCCACTAAAAAGGAGATGAGGAAACTTGAAGTGCTTGAGGAGATGGATCATGGTCGAAGTAATAGAGACCACTAGCTTCATGTCCCGTAACAATTTTCTTCTTCGTTTAGAGATCCTGAAACACACAATAAGAAGGATAAAAGGTTACAAAACAGTTAAGCGAACGAGTAAACTTGCTAATAGAAAGTAAATTGAATGGGAACAAAAGAACAAATAAAATAGAGGATAAGGACAAATCAGAAATTAATTGAGCAGTTCCTAATCCTGAAACCTGAGAGGACGTACCATTAGCAAGAGTAACAGTAACACTATGAGGGGATAACAAATTGATAAGTAGAAAAGGCATTAGACGAACCAGTCATGTGATCAGAGGCGCCAGAGTCTATGATCAAGGGACTGCAGATGGATAAAAATAAACAAATAGAAGCGGTACCTGACTGAATAAAAAAAGTAGTGGAAGAAGAAGGTACGGCCTACTGCTGGGACATGAATTGAGCATTTTCCTCCATGTAATAGAAACCAACTCAGAGTCAGGAGGCGCCGAATGTGCTGATTGAGTAGGTAAAGAGGTAGCATCATCCTGATTGAAAACACCAGAGGGCTTGCCATGTAAATCCCAACAATGTGCAACAGTGTGGTTAGTACGACCACAATGAGTACATAAACGAGTGCTACTACGCCCCTCCGAGAGTCATAGCCATTGCGAGTACTACCACTGTTGCCATTAGAGACAACTAAGGTTGAACAATCAATAGAAGGACCATGATCAATGGTGGAAGTGAATGAGCATCGGACAAGGTAGCACGCTATAAGCGGGGAAAGACCTCGGTAAGGGATGGAAGGCTAGGACCACCCAAGATCTGGGCACAAATAGGTTCATAATTTAAACAAAGCGAACAAAATTCAAATCCTCACGTAGTTGCTGCCAAATTTGAGCATCAGTGGTGAAAGGATGGTAAATCCTCAATTCCTCACAAACTCCCTGAACTTGGGAATAATAGTCATCTAAATGTAGAGTACCTTAGTTTAGGCGAAAATATTGCTTGCAGACTTCATAAACACGAGTAAAATTACCAGTGGTAGAATACATGATTGTCAAATGATCCTAGATGTCTTTGGTAAAATCGAGATAAAGCAATGTAGAACTAATACGAGGCTTAATGTTGGTTAACAGTAAGAATATAATTTGTGCATCCTCTTGTTCCCACTGATTGAACCCAGGGTCACTTTGCTTTGGTTTTGCTTCTACCAAATACTTTTTAAGGCCTTTACCTTTAAGAAATACTTGAACCGAGCAGGACCATAAAATATAATTAGTCCTATTGAGCTTGACTGAAGTCATCGGAGCGTTAAAAAGGGCAGTATGGGAAAGTGTGGGTGGTATGATGGGGACAAGAGGTGGAGTATCAGTCTTAGGCTCTATAGGAATATCACAGACGTGGAGACAAATCAATTAGATCACGTCATCTGAATAGTGCAAAAAGGTCAACGGTAAGAAAATCCGAGGTGAAATGTAAAGAGAACCCAACAAGGAGGGTTGAACCGATGCCAAAGGAGCCTTTGAACCAGCTGGAAAGCCTCGGAAAGAACTGAACTGGCGTAACGGGGACCTGAACCGGTCTAAACAGGAGCTGAATCAGCTAGAACCAGAGTTGAACTGGCCTGGAACCCTCAGAAGTCGCTGGAAACAGCAGAAACCGGGGTGTACCAGTTATAAAACCACCTGAATCGGACTGAACCGGTTCTAAAACTACCTCTTAACCGGCATAAACTCATTGGAAACGGCATAAGCCTACTGGAAACCCACGGAACCGAATTGAACCAGTGTTAAAATCAACTAAACCAGAATGAACCGGCTGGAACCTCAATAAGTCGGCTAGGCTGGACCAGATGCACCTGGGCTGGACCAGAACAGGATGGATGGGCTTGACCAGGTGCACCTAGGCTGGACCTGAATAGGATGGATGAGCTTGATGGCTTGGGCTAGCTTGATAGTGGGCCTTGGCAACAAATCTGGCTTGGGCTTTTGTTAATTAATTTAGCCCGTGACCCTTTTCTACCCAAAATTTGACCCGAACACCTTGGATGTTGTCTTCTCCACTACAATGGGTTCAACGAAACCCTAGGGATTGAAGGAAGGCTCATTGTACCGACGCCACCCCTCGACCACCATGACCACACCATTCCTTCGACAACAACTACTCTGCCACAGACTGCCAGCGACCACAAACGACACAACCAACTCAATCGAAGATAATAGAACTTCGACAAACAACTTTGTTATCGACAACGGCACACACCAGGTCACTGGTGACCACAATAACACACCCAACAAGGTTTCCAGCGATAGAATACTACCTGAATCGATTTTCAACACTCGATTTGATCGCAGCACCTCAAGTTCAACGGATGAACATTCACAAACTGTGACATTGATGTTCAACCATCACCCACGACCTTAACCCATGGTCATGGGTTGCATAGTATACGGAACCAACGATGAAAGAAAAAGAAAAGAGAGTGGAAAAGAAAGAACGAGGAAGGGAAGAACAAGAATCCAGCTCAAATTTTCATTATCAAATTTTGGATCAATAATCCCATGATACCATGTTAAGTTTAAAGGAATTGAGAGAATGAAAACAATATGAGGGAGACAGAGAGGAGGCTAACGTATCCTACCTCTCACTATCAATTGGTATTTATATTTATCTAATAAAACACAAAATACTAGTATACCCTTAGAGTCGTATACTCTCAACAAAGTGCACTGAGAAAAGAGAGTTGTACAACTTGTCCAACACCAAACATGTAACACAGAAAAAAAAGGGAAAAGATAAGTGCAATAACAGTAATAAGATAGTACAAAGAGGGCTGAAACTTGAAGGCCACATGCACTATCCCATCTCCGACTACAAATCAAGAGAAGCTTTTCACCATGGTATATTGCAAAAAAAGGGAATGCCTTTAGAATCCTTTGAAACCAATGCCTAGAACAATGCCGAAAAATACATCCGCTCTCATTGTCCATCATTCGTTTAACATTTTGTTCAAACATTTTTGTGTTTCTTTCCAACCAGATGGTCCAAATTGTGGCAAAGACAACACAAGTCCAAAGAGTAGCCCCTTTCTTCTTCTTCCAAAATCGTTATAGTTTACATTTCACAAGTAACATAGAATAAATAGAACAAGGAGTAACCCAACTCATTCCTGCCAAGCTAAACAATTTGTTCCACGACGATAATGCAATAATGCAATGTAAAAATAAGTGATCCACATTTTCAATGTTGCACCGACACATAACACACCACTATGGAGATATTTAAGCAAGAGATCTTCTCCTTTGAAACATGTCATTGGTATTAATCCTACCATTAGCTATGGTCCATGTGCACATTTGCACTTTAATGAGCACCTTAGCCTTCCAATTCATGAAAGATGGATCAAAAAGTGAACGTAAAGGATTATCAATCAATGAGTCAAAGAAAGACTTGTGAGAGAAACTACACAAAACATCAATAACCCAAACTCTCTTCACATGAACCATGATCTAACTCTACACCCTCAAGCAAAGACAAAAGGGAGACTAACTCCACCTTCTCCCTATCACCAAGATTCTTACAAAACCTAGAATCCCAGGAGAAAGAAGGATAGTTATCTCGAATCATAGAAGCAATAGAACTATAGAAGCATTAAAGTTGTAGCAAGTGCTATAAGGCCCTTTGTGAGTAAAAATTGAATAAATTTTCACGAAATGCATCATTATCTCCAATTAATTCCTTCCCAAAGTCCGAAAAGGCATAAACTAGAGCTATTATTATAATAGTATATTAAATTGATTTGTTTGAAGTCTTTTGAGCTTTTCTTTGTTCATTTTGACTGACCAAGTGTGTACACCCTCAAGCATTTTTCAAACCCAAAATTAGGGGGTGTTATTGAGAAAATGAAGCCTTTCTAGGCGAGGATTAGAATCTCATTTCGGTCGATGGATTCAACCAACTCAGAGATGGATTCATTTCTTTAGTGTGCGAGAAATACAAGAATGACATCCCAAAAAATAGAAACCCTTGAAAAAGAAAAGATGTAATTACTATCACACCCCAATAGTTTAGACCAATTTCATGGGTCAAACACTACACTTACACCTTCTCTAATTTGTTGTTGTATGTAAAGTGGTATCCTTCTATTACGGGTTAGAGCTCTAATTACCTCGAAAATAAATAAAAATAATCTCCAAAATATACAAACGAATCTCCACCAATTATATATTACAAACGAAATAAAAGATGAAAAACTCCAATTCTTTGAATTCTTAACTTTGATCATTTCCTTCTAGTTCATCGTGAAAAATAATAAAAGTATGGAAGCATACAATACGATAAAGAACAATATGCTCAATGATAAAAATACGAATGATCAAATATCAAATAACTCAATAGGGAATCATGGACAACAGAATCAATAATCAAATTCAACATGTTACATAGCTCAACTGTTGTCAAACATAGTCTCATACTCTGTTCATCTTGGTATCATGATAAGTGACACTTGGGCATATGAATCCACTCATACCGAATAATCACACCAATAGGGCCATAAACACACCTTATAGGGCCACAATCTCATTTAACTAAATATGTCCCAAGTATATTTCGCACATGTACCAATCAATTCTAAAGTATTTAGCCCAAAATAAAGATCAGCTCAACAAAAGTTTCAGAGTTTCTTATCAATTGAAAATAATCATTAGGAATACAAATTTTGATAATCAAATGATACTCCTTGCAAAGAGATTGAGATACAGAAGCATATTGTATTATACTATCCCGTACTTCAAATCATCAAATGATAACCAATAAATTTGATCTCCACCGTATTAAGAATAACATGTACCAATTTCATAGAATTTGAGACTAAAATCATCATCTAATTTTTGAACCCAAAGCCTAGTTATTTCTTTTCTCTTTTTTTTTTTCCCCTTTCTTCTTTCTCTTTCTTTACTTCCTTTCTTCATCTCTTTCTCCCATTTTGTTCCCTGGCCAACTCTATTTATAGGGTCAAAGCCTTGGGCTCCAAAGCGTTTACATCACTTGCCTTAGCTCATTATAGTGATGCTCATATGGCATCACATGGACACTTGTCCATTGTTAGGTTTTGTTCTCTTTTTTTTTTCCAATCCTAACATGACACTTGTCATTTTCACACACACACACATATATTTTTTTTGTATATTGGCACTTTAAATATTTAATATTTAAAGTATTATTCCAACACGAAATATGATATATTATAGTCATGTGACTCTTTTTCACACAAGGAACCCATATCTAAGGTCCATTGATTTATTTAAAATTTCTAAGAATAAAACTTAACAATATAGAACCATAGTTAACGCTCTAATTAATGTGTTAGCGATTAATTTTTATATAGGTTGTTACAAGCTATTTGGGGGGACTAAGGCCCCTACGGCCACATTTAAGGCTATTTTGCTAATTGATAATTTGAGGAGGCAGTGAAATATCAATCTAAGTTGGTATGGCATCTGCAAGAGGTAGCTTGGGAGCTATTGTGTGCTTTCTTTGCTTTTGTTGGTAATTCTTGGGCCAGGTCTGCATTCGTGGAGGCCATGCTTAGAAGCTGGAGAGGGGCTTATGCATGGAGAAGAAACAGAAGGATTGGAATTCAAACCCATTATGTCTTATGTGGTCTCTATGGAGGGAGAGGAATAGGAGTGAAATTCTATTTTTACTGACATGCTTTCATAACTTATCAAATTTGAATTTGATATGCATGTTGTAAGGATCACTATCTTTCTTGTGATCCCTACGGAAGAAATGCGTTCGTATAACTGTTAATTTTTACTTTACTGTCTGTGTTCAGTGCAGCAGATTGGAGATATGCTGCTGGGCAGTTTGTTAAGAAGCTTCCAGATAAAGTTATTGTTCACCGTAAGTGTGCCTTTTTCACCCGTTCTTGTTTCTGTTACATTGGATGAATATGGAAAATCCTTTGTTTGTTTATCACATACATATTCACATTTGTTGTTGTTAGATGTCGATCTGCTTTGGTTTATGATCTATATGCAGCTAATAAACTAAACTCAATTTAACTCAACAAAGCCATCCTTAACTGATGGGATACTTAAAAGGATAGTTCTTGATATCATTGTTATTGTTTAATTATACTAACTACAATTTTTTTCCCTGTCACAGATATACCTTAAATTACTTTAAACTGCCATATTTGGATGCATGCTTATGAAGTTTTTAACGTCTGATTGGATTAGTTAGTTTTCACTTACATTGGAAGTTTTTGATGTCTGAGTGAATTGTTTATGTTTGACTTGCCTTTGGGTTTTTGATCCAAGCGTATGGGGTTGAAGAGAAATTGTGAACTACTCCTTATGCAATGAGTAGGTCGTTTTTTTCAACCTCACAACTTTGTAGATAGAATAAATTCCCGTTTTATCTTCTTATTTTTTTTTTTTTATCTTTATTGAGGTTATCTGGTCTTCCATATTTTGCCTCGTATGTCCATTCCCTTTCTTAATAGTATTATTCTTTCATTAGAAAAGAGTAAATTCCTAATTTCAGTGGTGACAAATTGGGGGAGCTTACAAGGGGTGACCTTTTTTCAAGCCAGTTATATAATTAATTATTGATATGTATATGAATGTCTCCTGGGTAGGTTAATTTTGTTCCACTCTAAGTGTTGCTGTTAATTTCATGGTTGTGTGTCAAGACTAATACAATGATCTAGAAGAAAATATAAACTACCACCCAGTTTAGTCCTTATTAATGGGGGTCTCAAAGGGGTATATTGGGCACAGGCCTAACCTTTAGTATTATTTACACAAAGTTACTGCCCTCAAGTTTGAGCCACAAATAGTAAATGAAATTAACATTTTCTTCTTAAATAGAGAGAGGGGTCCAACTTGGGGCAAGCCTGCTTATCGGTCACCTCCTCTCATATCCTTACTTTCTCTCCTCTGAATACTAAAACATGGTATTAAGGCATTAACGTTGTATGCTTGAATCTTATTGCCTCCTTGACATTATGCAATTGGTACAAGTGGATTATCAGTTCATATAAGGCCACATATGAGGGTAGTATTACATATCCCGTTTTATCTTGCTTTAAAACCTTAGGTTTGTAAGGAGATGTGATAGGTGAATTCAATCATGGTAGATGTTACGAAACTGTGCAACAAATGCACTATCTTTTTAAAAAATTGAGTTTATAAATTGAACAATTGACTAAAAACTCTCAGGTGCCAAAGCTATAGTAATGTTTTCTGTGATCTTTAGTCAACCTGCATAATGAGGTGGCTGTATTAGTTACTTTTTCTTACCAAGCAACATGATACAACATGAGCAGTATTGGTACTTTGTGACATAGTATAATATCCTGCTTTGAAAGCTTAGGTTTTTGTAATGTGATTGGTGAAATTCAAGCAGGATAGATGTAACCAACCTTTTGAAGCAGCTAAACTATTTTTTTCCTTGTGTGAATAAGGTGTACAAGGTACTATGTATATTATGTATGCATGTATCTATATTATACATGTATCTAATAAATATGATTCATGTATTGAAAATGATGAATAAATGTATTAGATAGCATTCATGTACATGTAAAGAAAGAGGTTGGGCTGTTCAAGGCATGTAATTGTTAGCTGCTGCTTTTAAACCTCGACAGCTGCTTTTAAACCTCAACAGTGAATGATCCAAGAAAAAGGTTTGGCTGACTTCCATTTCACGAGGTTTTGGGTTGAGTAGTGATGTGCAGGATTATGATCTTAAAGCTTCATCCAAAGATATAGATCGCCATACTAGATAGAGATTTAGGACACAAGCAACTTAATTTTTTTTTCATTTTAACTTAATTATTTTCAAGCAGGTAGTGAGTGCAATTCTTCAAGGTTGACTTTGGATGGCGTAGACCGAATGGGTGAGAGGCTAGCTGATGAGGTATTGCGGTAATAGCATTCTGGTCCTCCGTTTCTGTAGATGCCTATCTATTGAAATTCATTGCAGTAAAATTGAGGAGTTTAAATTTTATAGTAAATAGAAACAAGTAAGGATAAAAATTTCGTTTCGGTGCATTGTTTTGGTCACCTAGAAAATGGAAATGTTTTGACGTGTTTCGGAAACATTTTGACTCGTTTCGAAAATAAAATAAAATAAATAAATAATTATTTGTTTAAAACATTGGTCGAAATAAACCAAAATGTCTTGAAATTCCTTGAAATATTTTGAAACAATTATACAAATGCATTGAAATATAAAAAAAAAAATTTAAAACATTATAGAACACCTCGAAATATTATAACTTCGATTTCATCACTGAATCGTTTCGGTCTCCTTAGAACCAGAAACGTTTCAGATATTTCGATCATTTCAAAACGAAATTTGATCCTTAGATACAAAAAAACTATTAGGTTAGGAAATTATAAGCCTTGTCTGCTTTATGATGCAGGTGGTGGCTGTTGTCAAACGTTGGCCTGGGTTGCACAAGATCTCCTTTGTGGCTCATTCCTTGGGTGGCCTTGTTTCAAGGTATGCTATTGGGAGGCTGTATGAACTCTTTCCTAAACCGAGCTCGTTGGGTTCTGCTGTGAACTGCACAAGTGAAAATCAATCAAATAATTCAGCACAATGCTCTGAGCATGGTTTTGAAGTTAGAGTTGCTGGTTTGGAACCCATGAATTTCATAACATTTGCTACCCCACATCTTGGTGTGAGGGGACATAAACAGGTAAATCAGTCATTCATATATGTGCTTTGCCCAGTTTGAATTTATATTTCTTATGTTCTTTTCCATAATTTTCTTGACATATATGGCGTTGCTTTCTCCATGTGTTCTTTCAAGAGAGATTTTGAAATGTGTCCTACTTCTTTTTTTATAAAAGACTAGCAATTGTCTGTGCTCGAAGGCACGGTGTTACTCATAAATAAGTTACAAACATTTGCCCATATATAAATGTAGAATTAGACACTAAATAATTATTCAAATCACCATCATATCATAGTCAAGACTACACATAATTATTTACCATCACAACAGATATAATAGTAATAATCGCAACCATGCAAATAATTAAGTATTAGGTTTTGTATTAAATATTCCAGAATCAAACATATGATTTAAGTTCACGGAATACTACATTTGTATGTAGTATTAAACAATATAGTTAATGGATCAATGTTCCAGTAGTTCATTAAACTTTCTCTTCATCACTTTCTTGAATGTTCTTGTGTCAATACATATGCGAAACCGCAAGTTGGGAGAATGCACAACTTAGTTTTACAGAAAGATATAAAAACAAATCTTAGTGTAATATATTACTTATGAAAAAATACAGTTCGTTGTAACCAAGGTTTGAAATATCATGTCGAAACGTCCGAAACGTTTTGGATTTTCAACACACCGACACGAAACAAGGGTGGAAAACTAAAATTCCTATGCTTTGAGGGAAACATTACTATTTTGGTCAAAACAGTAAGGTTTCGACCGAAACAAGGACTTGGTTCGACTTACAGTGTCCAGACTCGTCCAGCCAAAATGGGGAGAGCTTCTTCCCCTGTGACCGCCTTCTCCAGCAAAATAGAAGAGAGAGACAGAAATAGAGACAAGCTCAGAAATCAAAAGGAGATGAGTCAGTAGCTTACCAGGGGTTGTCCTCGTGTCCAGATCCAGCCTCCTCAAGGTACGATCTTCTTCTCTACCGGTGGCTGGTGCTATTCTTCGTCGATCTGTCTTCTCTCTCTTAGATATGAGGCTTCATCGATCGAAGGCTTCATCAATCGAAGTCTTCATCGATCAGAGTCTCAGATCTTCTCTCTCTCGGAGTCGATGATCTTCTCTCTCTTTCTCTTTCTCTCTCTCTCTGGTCTGAGCGTGCTATTGGAATGGTGTGGTCGCCGCTTGTTTAATTTCCTTCCCCCCCCCCCCACCCCCACCCCCACCCCCACCCCCACCCCTTTATTTGTTTTAATTAATATTAATATCATTTCAGCCTCCTTTTTTTTCCTTTATAATTGTTAATTGCCCCCTATAATTAATAAATAGCTTGTTATTGTTAATTAACTTATCAAAATAACTGTAATTAATTTTATGGTATATTTAATATCTGAAATTAAGTATTTATGTTTGTAAAAATTATTCATGCAATATTTTTAATATTAATGAAATAATATTACTTAGTAATTTGATGACACAATTTAAATTTGTAATTTAGTATTATAATAATATGCAAATAATAAATGTGTACTCATTTTAATTTAAGGTGTTATACATGTCATATTTAATTAAAAATGATCATATATACATGTAAAAATTTGTTTGTTTTATGAAAATTAAATGTTTAAAACTAATTGAAGTGATTTCTGCCTCGTGTCAAATCTTTTTTTTTTTCCTTCAACTTGATATTATCTTGTATAAATGGACATTAACCCAATAAACATGCTCAATTAAGCAATTATTAAGCTTATCTTTACAAATAAATAGATTGTATTTGTGTTTCCACGTGTTTTCATATTTTTTCTGCGTTTCCATTGCGTTGCCAAAACGTTTCCATTTTCGAGCTGACCAAAACGGTGCTTCGAAATGATATTTCGATCCTTGGTTGCAACAGTGTAAAGATCGAGTTATCTTATTACGATATCCCCATCGATGAAGTCGTGTTTTATTTATTTTTTTCATCTCTTTAGCCAATTCACACAAATCCTACAAATATTGAATGATAATGTAAAGTTAACGTGGTTATTTCATCCTATTCAACAATGTATAAGAAAAACATTGTAAATACTCACTTTTAACAGTTCATAACAAATAGCTTGACTCAATTTACAATTTCTGCAACAATAATAAAAAAGATTCACATGTATAAACAAATCAATCATATAAACGTATCTAATTTGTTTTCAACCCATATAACATAAATTGTATAGTGCCCACAAAGCATTATGTAGAACACAAAGAATAAAAACCCAAGAAAATCAACCAACTATAAATTTAGCTTAAAAGAAACGATCTAATTTTCATGTTCACTTTTACTAGTTCATAAAAAATAGCTTGAATCAATTTACAACTTCTCAAACAATGGTCAAAAAAGTTTCAAAAAGTTATTTTTTTTTGTCAGTCGCAACAGTAGGAGCAGTGGTGTCAATTTAAACTCACACAAAACTCTTTCAAATATTATCACCATAGATTTTTGGGTATATGCATAAACATAGGCACATAGCATGGTCATCATCATCCGAGATAGAAAACAGTAGTAGAACATGTATATCCAAATGAATTAACAAATAGTGCAGACTCATCCAAAAAAGCCAAGAACTATTCAAAAAAAGTCAAAAACCACAAGGATGAAATTAAATATCTAAGACCCAATTCAAAAAAGTCATAACCCCCCAATTCGGCAAGAGGTTGAGAACGAGAGAGAGGGGGGAAAGTGTTGTGTGGGGGTAGCAGCTTCACCTGTGCGTGAGTAACACAGTGAGCATAGTTGTTAGTATCGTACGATACGCGATACGTATCTCGTACGATACGTTACGATACAAAGGCAAAACGATACAGATCGTAGTTTTGTATCGTTTTTGCGTTGTATCGTCCGATACACGATACGTTTTTACGATACGATACGATCGATACGTGTAAAGGCTGTTTTTTTTTTTTTTTTTAAGGAACGATGTCGTTTTGTGCTTAGAGACCGATTTTTTTATCCCTATAACCACTGAACAGAGAGAAGAGAGAGAGGGGCTAGGGTTCACAAAAAAATTAAAATACCTCTTTTCCTCTCCATTCTTCGTTGTTTGCAGTCTTCGACTCCTGGGTGTTCTTCAGACTTCACGACGATCACAGCAGCAGCAGCCTTCGACAACGATCACAGCAGCAGCAGCCTTCGACGACGATCACAGCAGCCCAAGTCTCCATCGTTGTGAAGAACCCTAGCCCCTCTCTCTCTTCTCTCTGGTCTTGACGACGACGAAGCCATCGAAGGTTGTTCCTCTCTTGACGACGACGATCTTTCCCTCTCTCTCTTCTCTCTGTTTTGTATCGTCTTTTTTTTTTTTTCAGGCACTCTGTCGGTTCAGTCACTATGCTTTAAAATAGGAAGAATTACACTTAGACCCCTTGAGGTTTATTACTTAATTACTTAGACCCCTAACATTTAAAATATTACATACAAACTCCCTAAAATTTATACACGCGTAACACTTGGACCCTGCTGTAAATATATCCGTTAATAAATTACATCTAGACACCCTAAAGTTTGTAAATATATATTTTATTATTAATTATTTAAAATTGCACCGTATCTTACGATACACGATGCACGATACGATACACCTTCCGATACATGATTTGACGACTATGACAGTGAGTGTGTGTCATTGTGTGAGTGGTGATAAACATAGCATGGTCATCATCATCTCAAATAGAAAAAAAACAGTAGAACATATATATACACCCATTCAATAGAACATCCGAATGAATTACCAAATAGTAAAGATCCATTCAAAACAGCCAATAATCATTCAGAAAAAAGCCAAAAACCTTAAGGATGGAATTAAATATCAAAGACCCAATTCAAAAATTACAAAACCCCTAATTCCGCAAGAGGGTGAGACCGAGAGAGAGAGAGAGGGAGGGGAGGGGAGGGGGGGGGGGGGGGGGGATGTGTTGTGTGTGTGCAGCAGACTTTGCTTGTGCGTGAGTGTGTGTGTCGTTGTGTGAGTGGTGAGTATTCGTGTCGTTGTGTGTCTGGTCGTGTGCATCGAGTGTATGTGGTAGGGAGCAAAAATGGAGAGCTTGAGGGAAGGAAGACATACATGGTGGGAAGGAGGCAGCAACGGCTGAAGGGAAAGAGAGTCAAGCAGAATAGGGAGGGAGAGAGAGCCAAGCAGGATAGGCAGGGAGCAGCGGCTGAAGGGTTCTTGACTCTGATTTTGGGAAGCTATTAGGGCACAAATTGGGTGGAATTTTTCGGAGATTTGCAACAAGTTTGGAAAGCCATTTTTAGGGGATATATGAAGTGGGTGAAGGGATCTTGAGTATGATTTTGGGAAGCCTTTAGGGCATGAGTTCGGTGGGAAATTAGGAATGAAATTTCAAGGAGAGAGAGATGGGGGGACTGACAGCAGCTCTGCAAAGAGAGAGTGTGAATTGAGTGGGAAACAAATTAGGCAATGAATTTCGGAGAGAGAGAGAGACCGAAGATCTTGAACAATCATAATGACATATTAATCTAAGGTAATTTTAGGCAGTTAATTTTGGTATTGAATTTCGGGGGAGTTGGAGGGCGTGATTTTGGGAGAATTAAAATAGAAACTGTGATGAGCTGAATTTTTTTTTTCATAAATGAATGTCGTGCATTAGATCAAGAATTTTGAGATGATCTGAGACGTCAATAGTTCGAGACATTTTTGGCACTTTTTGGTCTCAAAACGATCTTAGCCGCTCTTTGCCTCTTGGATCTAAAATCGTTCTATTTTATTATATAGATGAGCATAATGCCAGCTTCTTGATTCTCATAATAGCAAGTTGTGGAGAAAACAAATAAAGAAGAAATAAAAGATATGTATTTGTCAAATTATTCATGTATTCTGTTTCTGCTTCAATAGCTCCCACTCCTCTGTGGTCTTCCTTTTCTGGAAAAAAGAGCATCTCAGACTGCACACTGGATTGCTGGAAGATCTGGGAAGCATCTCTTCCTGACTGACAACGATGATGGGAGGCCTCCCCTCCTCCTCCGGATGGTCAATGACTCTGATGACCTTAAATTCATGTTAGTATATATTTTTCACTACGCTGTAACTTTAAAAAAAAGTTGAACTGTATGACTACTTTTATGTCAATTGCATCATTTGCAAAATGTTTAGGTCGGCTTTACGTACTTTTAAGCGTCGTGTGGCATATGCGAATGCAAGTTATGATCGTATCCTTTTGGTACAAATTGGTTATGGGCTTCTGATTTCTTGCAGAAGCATTAAACCTTCGTTTTACTCACTTTGTGATTTATTTGTTATCTTTACCTATCTTTAAGATGTGGTTGGATGGAGAACATCATCAATCCGTCGTCAAAATGAACTTCCAAAGGTTGGTTTGTTTTCATACTCATTCTCGTTTCGTCACTTGACTGCTTAGTATCTGGTACATTTCCTACAAAGTCAAAATCCGCAAGATAATTCTTGTCTTTCTATTTTTATTTATAGAAGTTCGATCTTCTTGTAAATGATGAGAAGTACCCACATGTTGTACATGTTGAACAAGATACTGCTAAAGACAACCATAATAAGGCATCCTCCATGGTTGGAGTACAGATAATTGACTTGGAAGGTTTGTCAATTTTCTTCATTTTCTGCATAAAGAATCTTGATGTTGAGTGTTAAGCATAATTATTGGATTAGACACTAGGCATATGATAAATGTGCTTGGAGGGTTCCACCCTTGTTTGTGCCAGGGAACCTTCTTCTGAAACTGTTGCTTTTGTACTGAAAGAAGACTGATTTGTGAATATCTGAATGATGGAAAGAACGAGTATGGAAATGATAGCAGATACAATTTTGGTCTTATTCATTTGTCATGGAATTAAACCTGAGTTAGCACCTTGTGTTCTTGTGTGTTCATGTATGTATTCTGAACTGATTATGGGAAGATTCCTATTTCCTAGATGCTCGTGGATTTATATCTTCCTGTTCTTTTGGATTTTTTAGTTCTCAATCCAATTCATCAGCTGGCTCCCATTCCAAACTCAAAACTTTTGAAGGGGAAATAGCCCTTTCTGTTTCCTCAGTCCCTTTTTTCTTAAAGGGCTCTTTCTTAAAGGTTTTTTTTTTTTCTTTCATTCTGATTCTTCTTAAAAAGGGTTTGAGGAAAGAAATGTGGTGGTTCCTTTTCTTGCAAAGTTTTTTTCCATTCCTTCTATCCAACATATATTTATACAACCCACTTTTTGTATGCATATACTTAGAGCTCCAAAGCTTGCCCAAAGTGAAGGCTCCCACTCAGATCATCATTTAGTGTTAAAAAATCAAATACTTGATTATGGTCAGTAAATTGGTGATGATTCTGCGTGAAGAGTAAACGGTGGCTTGGGTTTTAATCGAATTGGGCATTAACCAAATTCAATATTGAATTTTTGTTATGCTTACACATTTAGTCTAGGAGTTGTCTAAGGTCTAGAATATAAAGATATATTTTACTTCTGAACATTTATTTTGTATGATTGAAGTTACTTAGTGCTCTAAATTGCATGTAATTGATGTAAATTTTGATCATATTCAACAAGTAACGTTCTAGGAAGTTAGGGCGTTATAAACACCCAACCCTCCTTGGATTGGGTGTGACTAGAGGACTATCTTGTGCAAGGTTCAAAGTATTGGCAGATATTGATACGAGTTAGTTGAGTCGTATCTGACTCAACATCTTCTAAGACGATACCACTTCACTTTACATGAAAACCTCAAGTTTCACATAACTTGGCCGAGTAGTTGAGACGTCTCCGAGTCAACCGTGAGTTGCGGAGTTATCGTCACCGAATTAGCCGATATCATTTCGCGATACTGCAATATGCCCTGAATTTCTGGCTATGCCCAATTTCTTTTGCTAGGTTATATCACCCAATACTGTTCCACAACACCGCGCCCAATGTGTGTCAAAGTCCTCCGAGTTAATGGCTTATACCACAACCTTGAACCATGATCTTGTGTCCCCTCTTTATTGTTGCTTGTTTTGGGGGTTAAAAATTAGGATTCACTAGGATTGGTCTATTTATTGCGGCTATATAGGTGATTAGGAGGACTGATATATAAGAACCTCAAGTGTCGAGCTGCTCTGATGCTTTTCACGGGAGGATAATTTTAGCAGCTTTCTCGCGGTATTCTACGGTTCCTTAACTTAGATGCGTGTATTATTTGCTTGCAATGGCTTGGTTGCTATATCTCCTCTTGTCTGGCATCCTCTTGCAAGTTTGAGTTAAACTTTGATGTCAATTGGTTTTTTGTGGCATTTATGGAGATCTATTTGGGGGAAATGTTATCTTTATTTCTCAAAACCAGCAGAATAAGAAAGTCGTCCAAAGTTGAGCTTCTCTATCTTCTTCAAACTCTTTGTATAGTAAGTTAATAAACACCCCACCCCACCCCCCCCCACCCCGCGCGGGATAATGAAGAAAAAAAATTGGTGTTTAGGGAACTTTGGAACAAATTTTTCGATGGGGATAGTGCTATTTTGATGGCCTCCAGTCACAAGTCAACAATTATTTCATTGAATTTTTGCCTTTTTGTTGGGCTTCATTTTCCATGGTTGTTTTTACTTTTATTGCATTATTATAATTAGAAGTATGTTGTCAAAGACAGAGGCTATGGTCTTGTTCACTTGGATTTGTTAAAAAAAAAGGCTAATGTAATGGCCTTATTCTCCTCTAAAGTGGTTGCTAGGGTTAGCAATGATGCATTCACATGTTATTTGGTTAATTGGAGGAGGATTTGTTGCTTTAAAGTGGTTGGGCTTTCATCATTGTAGACAGCCTGGCTCGGTGAATAGCTTAGGAGTACTTGCTCATGTTGGCTATTAGACCCACTTGACCACACTTTGTGGAGGAGAATATCTAAAGGTTTCCGAAATAGCAAAAGTGGTATAAGGCTATTTATTATGTGTTTTTTTTTATATAGGAAACATGAAATTTTATTAATCCTGAAAAGAAAATCAACATAAGAGGATAAGTAGTCCTCTTGATAAAACTTACATACAAAAAAGATACATCAAATAAAAGAAAGAGATTAAACGCAAATCTATAAATGTAGCAATAGAGACAAAATAGCAAAATCCCAAGCCTTAACTACCGGCACACACTTGTGGTCAATGATCCTTGATAAAAAAGAAAGGTATTCCTTTAAAATCCTTCGTCGTAGTAATTCAAAGAGAAGCCATGTAAGTGATTTTATCCCATAAATCTTCCAAGTAGTCTCTCACTCTTCAAAAATTTGTCATTTTCCTGTCAACAACCTGCACCATAATTTATGGACATAGGAACAAAGAAAAAAAGAAAAGATGATTCATACTTTCCTCCCCACCTTTACACATAGAACTCCATTATGGTAATAGACAATATAAAGGTCTTATCTTTTGTAACACATCGTTAGTATTGAGTCTCTTATGTGCAAGCAAACAAGCAAAAACTTGTACCTTTAAAGAAGCCTTAAACTTCCAAATTGTTAACGCTGGTTTGAAAATTGGGAAGCTAGGTTTATCAATCAAGGCCTCAAAAAAAGATCTACAAGAAAACTGTCCCAAAGAAGAATCGTTTTTTTAGTCTTTATTATTTACTGCCCTTTATTTTAGTAGGCGCCAGTCTTCTTCATCTGGCCGCATTGCATCAATGATCAACTTTCTTCGGTCTAAAGACGAATGATTCAACCCAACATTATCAAGGATACCCAAAAGGGTAGACAACTCAACAATCTCTCTCATTAAGGTTTCTAAAGAAATCAAAATTCAAGTAATTGTCATAGAAGACGATGATGTCATACTTGAAATAGAGGAGTGGTGATTTTTAAACAACCTATATAAACAAGGCAACATGGACACAAATGACGAAACACCCACCCCCCCCCCCCCCCCCCCCCAAAAAGTATCCTCTCATGGCATACTTAACATGGATAGAGAAAGTAGATAAGCACTGTGAAATGTACTTCCAGGGGCAATGAGGACACCTTCTCTCACTCACTTTGGAATTCCACCCATTTTGTTGAATCACATATTTACTTTTAATCACAGCATGCCATAGACTACTCATCTCAATGGGAAATTTGCACAACCATTTGGCAAGCAAGAAAATGTTTCTAGCCTTCAAGTTGCCCAAAGCAAGACCCCCCCTTCCTTTTGGTTCGGGGTACCAAATCCCATTTCACCAAATGATCTCTCTTACCTTCTCCACTACCCTCCCATAAGAAATCTCTCATCATCTTTTCTATATTTTTCACCACCTTCATAGGCATCCTAAATAGAGACATATAATAAAGAGGGATAATGTGAAGAACTGAATGAATTAAGGTGACTATGCTGCCCCTAGGCAAATAAGCTTTCTTCTAACTATCTAACCATTTCCCAATCTTTTGGATCACCGGCTCCCAAAAACTTAAGGAATTTGGGATACTGGACAGTACTACAAGCTTGTAGTACTGGAGTTTGCTTGTAGTATTATTCTGTTTTCCTTATCTTTTGGTCATGCTTTGTTGGCACTTGTCAAGAGAGATGTGTTAATTTTGCATTGCATAGGATGCAATGCATGCTGGTCTCCCCCGGGGTGAAACTTTTTGGATGGTCATAGCATCAATAAACGATCTTGACCGTTGAACATCTAAGAGGCAAAATTGGTCCATCTCAAACTGCTGTGTGTGGTAAAACTGCTGCCATGATTCAGTGACCATCTCTATTTCACTCTCCAATTTCCTTTCTTCCAGTCTTATGTTTCCTCGTCTTGGTAATGTTTGCTAGATGAGAAGCAACTTTTGGAGGATTATCTGTTTCGACTTTGGTGGGTATCAGGGAAGGAAAGACATCTTGTCTTCTATTGTACTTTTGAGGGTGAGTTTTGTGCCTACTTTTTCAGCGGGAATACAGACCATTACTCAAGGTTATGATAAAGTATCTAGCTGTCAAGCTGTGAAATGCGAGCTTGAGAATCAGAGCAACCACTCTGTGTTTCCATAAGAAAAGGGTGCTTTCAATCCGAAGTGATATAAAAAGGAAAAGGGAGCATGGACTTATGCTTAAATAAATAAATTTCTGCCTAGTTTGAGGGCTGGTGTTTACGTGCCTAATCCACCTTTCTGAGCAATATTTATGCAGGGGGTTAATCCTGGGTAATCGCCTCATATGCTTTAAGGATCATGGAAACGAAGAAAAAAGAGAATTGTGAAACCATTAAGAGGCTTCCACAAACACACACACACACGAGCGAGAGAGAGGGAGAGATCTGCGGACATACAAGGTACTGTCCAGTTCTTTGTATCACAGTTACAAATGAAACATTCAACACTTTCTACTTATCAAGGAGCCAATTTCTTCCGCCTTCCGTAAACAAACGAGAGGGCGGCAGAATGCTTGATCTTCATACACAGCAAAATCCAGTGCAGCATATTGAAGGTCGTCTTCATCTGCCACAGCTAGAAGCTAGATATTGTTCAAAGTTTTCTTACTGGAAAAACAAAATATAATGTCAGATTGGATTGTAGTTGGGGCTAATGCAGTAACAAAAATACGTGTTGGTAGTTTCTAAGCTTATATCCAGCAGCTTTCTTAGTTGATTTTTTGCGTGATACAACATTCACTATGTTCTATGGAACGACAACATTTTCCTTGACGATACCAGATGCAGAGATTTTTTTATAGAATACATAACAAGGCGACACCAATCTGCTTTGCTGCAAACTTGCATGTATTTTCCATGCCTAATTTTTGCCTATTACTTAGCCAAATTATGCAATCATCTTTTATCATCTATTTTCGGGTATATCTTGCTTTATTTTTGTTCTGATTAGAACCCCCTTTTTGTATATATAGAGGAGATGATTAGCGGTCTAACTCAAGTACCTTGGGAACGTGTTGACGTTAGCTTTCAAAAAAGTCGGCAACGATATGTTGCACACAATACCATCCAGGCAAGCTCTTGTACTGGATTGTTTACCTGCTGTGTGTAATCTATGTCCCTTTCGTTTTATAGAAGTATAATATTCAACTTTCTAATACTTGCATAGATTAGTTTGGATTCATAAAATGGACAAGATGATGGTTGCTGACAAGTTCTTTCTTTCTCCTATTTTTCTTGATATTCTCCTCCTCTTTTCTTTTTTGTCTGCTACAAGTCCAGGTGAAGAGCTATTGGCTGAATTCTGATGGTGCGGACGTGGTATTCCATATGATAGATAACTTCCTTCTCTAGGCGAATGTCTTGCAGTTGATGTTCTGATGACGGGTTAGATTGCTTGTCCCTCATGCATCACATTCAGTATTACACATTCATGTGTATACAAATATTTTTTGGAGACTTAATCATATTGCCAAATTGGTCAGACCTGTTTCCTAGTTAACTCATTTTGTTTGCATGTCTTATGTCTTTGTTTACTAGATCTTTTCTTTGTGATCAGTGTGTATTTCTCACTGTAAGAAACATGAATTTGCATGAAGAGCAGAAAATACTTGTATGTGTTATTGCAGTTTGTCAGGAATATGGTGTTATTTTAACCAAGCCCAGTGTTTGGGCTTTGAAATCACTACTGGAATCCCAATGTTGGCTTTGGGATTATGTTGGTTTATGAATGCCACCGCTCGTTTGAATTATTGGCTTTACTTAACCTTATTTTCAGCTTGCTGTATTATTACTGTGTGTATAGCCATACTCCATTGTGCCCTTAAATACCACCGTAGCATACAGGAAAGGATTTGTCACATATCAGTTAAATAGAGATTTGCATCTCATCCACTATTATCATTTCTCTGTCATTCCATTTCCTCTTATATTTATGTTTTAAATAGTTCAGATCGTGTACATCAGAAGGCTTGTGAGGTGAGAATTTTTAAAAGAAAAAAGAAACAAACCGAGTGAAGAGAAAAAAACAAAAGAAACCAGCTTTCACAGCCCGCTGCTTTCTGTTCCCAGGTATACCCCCACTCCGTTGCTAATTTTCATGACATGAGCACTGTTTAGTCACACCCAACTTCCACAGACACCCCCCCAAACAAAACAAAAAGTTGAAACTGGCGAGCAAACACTTCTCAGTAAACTTTCTCTGTTCACCCTCCTTATAATGTCCCTTTATATATTCTTCAATTCCTGCACCACAGGCACTTCAAAGGGAATGATGAACCTAAGGTTTATAAGATGCTTTTGGCAAGGATAAGACTTTCTCCATATCTCCAATTGATCGGGATTATTGTGATTGAGAATGTGAGAAGCTGCTAAAATGAGACCTTAATTAGAATTCTAACTCAGGGAACTCCAATGCACAAGATATCAAATGTATGGTGGAGCTTGAACACCTTGATCACCCTTTGCTAGAACATTGTGGTCTTGACTCTTGACTGCAGATCGCTCTGTTTTCTCATTTCTCATGAATTAGCTGAATTTTCCATTTTCTATCACTGTCCAGGAACCCATCAACCCCAGTACCAATATGTGATTCTGTTGCACTGTATTCATTGATAGCGGCAATTAGTGGTTTATGTTGGCATTATTTGAGATTCTTTGTGATCTGAAATTCGCACGTCATTGTCGAATGGAAAAAAAGTAGAAGAGCGTAGAGATTGTTCTTTGAGGTGCTAAACAATGAATTGAGGTGGTGGATAATCATGAATACGAAAGGGAAGATGTCATTAAGGAATATACAAGGGTTGATGAAATTTGAAATGCAACTTTCTGTGTTGCAAGACTCTCTTCTAAATTTAATCAAGATGGAGTGGTCTCCCGATATCTCTGAAGCCCTTCTTGCACTTGGTGGCTGTATGCATGTATAACTGCAGTTTGGTGCACCTCAGTCAGAGTATGATATTTATAGTCAGCTTTGTGAATAAGAAATTGGAATGTGATACTATCTCTGACTAGGTGTCAAGTTGGAAGCTATGATTAGCAATACCATAAAAGAAACACTATCATTCTGTAGGTTAAGGTATTCCAGGTCAGGTCTTGCAAATCACATACATTACCTACAGCCCTAACCTTTGTTGATTTTGTTTCAGGCGAAGTTGAAAATCCTGAAAGGGGCGAAGATGGACTAACTGGATATTATAAGTTGTTATATTTAACATCTAATGCTTTACTAACAGAGTTGGGCCTTGATAGGCAAGGAGCATGGAGAGGCATTATTTTCAATACAGTATCATGGTTAAGGCATTGGTTGCATTGGCATATTATCCATGGGTTCCTACCTTGTTGTGTCTCTATAGTGTCACCTTCAAAAGAACTTGGAGAACTATCTGCAGTGGACAATGAAGTGGATTGGCTTGAAGAGAAGAAAATTGAATCCCAAAGAATTTCTTCCTTTTTGTTTTTTTTTTAAGTGTAATTCAAAAGTATCTGCTTCACATCTTTGAATAAAAATATAGGAGTGACAAAATAATTGCAACACACAAAAACCTCGTGAACATCACAAATTTGAAATCAACCCCATATGAGTCTAGCCTCACTCATTTCGTCCTTTTTGTGCCTATGCTCATTCGTATGATCTTTAGAACATTATTCATGGCACATCAAGAATCTTGCTGAATTTGAATGTTTTCCTATGATGTGGAAGTATAGCTGTGGAAGTCGTCGTTCTCTTTGTTATTTTCCATTGAGTGCTGCATAGTTTTACAATGCTGAGAAGCATTTTTTTAGGAATCCATACTTTGTTCACAATTTCAATTTTGTTAAAGATAACCTTCCAGATTCTTGAATACGTTTGCTGGCATAATGGTCGAATTAAAACATAGGTAAGCCTAGATCCACATGGTACACTTTTTACAATCCCAGCTCCTCTGCATAGTTTTACATTTACATAATGTATCGGTGGTTCTGCAATTAGCTGAGATTTGTCATAGTTAGCCTCCAACTCTGATATCCTTCGTTTTCTATAGTCTGTTTTGACAATTATTTAGCTCTGCGGGTAGGTTAAGACATGATCTAGAAAGATCATCTGGTCATCTTCCGTTTTGGATTCATTATATCAGGAATATTGAATAGGTCATATGATGGAAAAGTTAATGAGCAGGAATATCAAATATCTCACTAGATAAAAAATAACAGTTGTGCGAGCATTTTGTATTTGAGTTGTTCAACGTTTCAGCAGCCTCAATTTTCTCCATGTTTTCTCTGATTGTAAAACTTTAGACCCAAGCTTTGTTTTATGCTTTGCATTGTCCTTTTGGTGCAAGAGTTCACTGATTTTGTGTTGGAAGAAAAGGAGATTGCATGACTCGTGAACTCGGTTGTAATGGGTGTAAAAGCATAGACTCTTCTCTGTTCTTAAAAGAGGCCTGACAGACAGATCAAGGTCATTTGATATTGCTATTAGCTGGAAAGTGATGACGTTGGGGTATTGGGTATCTCATTCTCATTTTTCTGCACACAATCAATTCATTTAGTTAATGTTATGACATTCTCTCCCTTCCTGCTTCATATTGGCATATCTTACTCGAATTAAAAGATGCATAAACATGGTCGAAGTTGACATCTTCATCAAATTTAAATAGCACAACAGGTTTATCTGCTCCAGTTCATTGCCGAAGTTGAAATCAATTTGATACAGTTTCAATGATCTTTCGTGCTTTTTTTGTGAATCTCATGACTGAAGAGGAAAGAGCTATGAATGTGTGTTAGGAGAGGTTTTTCTTAATAGTACTGCTACGGTGCCAAAATTTATACCAAATCAATGTAGTTCACTAGGTTCATGGGTCCCATTGGCTCCATTAAATATAAATATTTAATGATTGAGATGTTGTTATATCATTTGGTGTTAGATCATTTTTCTTTGGAATACACTTCAATACCGCCACTTTATTTTTCGGTATGGTATCAAAAAATAAATGGCCTTATTTATACTACACGTGTTCCTAAAGATATTAAATGGCCGGTGAAACAGGTATATATTTGAGCACATCTCCCAAAAATTGTAACATACTCCTAAAGGTTGAAATACAACCCATGAAAGTTGTAATTTACTCCAAAAAAGTTGGACCCACCATTAAAATTAACCCAAAAAAATTGGAACGTCATCCCAAAAGTTGAAAATCCATCGAATAAATATTTAATTCATTAAATCAACACCAAATTAACATTTTATTTCATCTAATAAAAATTTAATTCATCAAATTAACATTTCAATTCAACTATTTAATATTAAATTCATCAAATTAAGATTCAATTTCATTCAACTAACATTCAATTCATCAAATTAACATTCAATTCATCAAATCAACACTAAATTAACATTCAATTCATCAAATCAACACTAAATTAACATTCAATTCATCAAATTAACACAAAATTAATATTCAATTCATAAAATTCACATTTCAATTCCATCTAATAAACATTTAATTTAGCAAATTAACTTAATTTCATTCAATAAATATTCAATTCATCAAATTAACATTCAATTTATCTAATTTATATTCAAATTCATCCAATGAACACTCAACTCATCAAATTAATATACAAAATCATTCAATAAAAATTCTATTTATCAAATCAACACCAAAGTAATGTAAAAATTCATCAATTAAATATTTAATTCATTAAAGCAACACTAAATTAATATTTAATTTGACAAATTAACATTCCATTTCTTATAATAAACATTCAATTCATTCAATTAATATTTAAATTAACTATTTAACATTCAATTCATCAAATCAACATCAAATTAACATTCAATTCATCAAATTAACAAAAAAATAATATTCAATTCATCAAATTCATATTCAATTCAATCTAATAAACATTTAATTCATCAAATTAACCTAACATTCAATTGCATCTAAGAAATATTCAATTCATCAAATTAACACGAAATTAACATTCAATTTATCTAATTTATATTTAAATTCTTCCAAATAACACTCAATTCATGAAATTAACATCTAAAATCATCTAATAAAAACTTAATTTATCAAATCAACACCAAAGTAATATAGAAATTCATCGAATAAATATTTAATTCATCAAATCACCACCTTCAACAAGATCTTGAGAAAAGAAAACTCAGAAACCAAAGTGATATGTACGGTAAAAGGGAAGGAGGGAAGGCAAGAAAAGTAAAAAAAATGGTTTGGGTGGGAAACATGGTGGAGGGAGAGATAAGATTATTGTAGACCACAATATTAGTGTAATTTGAAAAAAAAAAAAAAAAAAACAAGTGAATATTAGTATAATTTGAATATACATAATTTATGTAAAAACTTAAGCATAAGTGATCATATTCAATTTAAGTGACTAAATCCATCATCTCAAATGTAGATTTTGGACGAAAAACTCACCAAAATAATACTTAACGAAACTCACAAAAATAATAGGATAAAAGTGTAATTAAATATTGTTAAATTAGATTAGATATTTCTGATCGGTTCATAAGTTATTCTTGGACAAAACTAATTAAGCATTGTTAAATTAGATAATATTTATATATTTATGGGATTAGATTAAAATTTGTTAATCTAATCTACAATGATTAGATTAGATTAAAATAATTTTAGGGGATAAAATGATTAAAATTTTGTTATGAATTAATCTAATCTACAATGATTAAGAATGATTAGATTAAAATTTTAGGGGATAAAATAAAAAAATTGAATATTTTTGGATGAAAATGAAAAAAAAATTGATAGTTAGAGGATAAAAGTGTGATTAATAAATGATGTCAAGCCGACCGACCGTAAGCACTAGCGACCCATCCTAATTTAAAGGGTTAATATTATCATTTTATCCTCTAACTATCACAAAATTTTTAAGTTTAGTCAAAAAATATTCAATATTTTTAAATAATCCCATTTTTAAGGACTAAATCAATTAAAATTTTATGGGACAAAATTAAAATTACTAACCTTTACAAATTTTGTAATTGACCATCGTTAAATGTTGTAATATTTATATATTTATGGTTGGTCCTAATGTTTGGGAATTTTTTATTGAAACTCAAAATTGATAAAGTTAGAGGATAAAAGCATCAATACCGATTCTTACACAATTAAATTAATCTGCAAGGATATTCTGAATCATAGAACTATAATGAAATATACGATCAACCAACATTTATCGAATTTGAAAAAGAATCAGAAGAAATGGTTCCATCCTATTATTTTTATTTCTCGAACCGAGAGATCCATGAATCAGGATCCTAATGCATACAGATACAAATGGTCCAATGGGAGCAAGAATTTTCAAGAACATTTGGAACATTTCGTTTCTGAGCAAAAGAGCCGTTTTCAAGTAGTATTCGATCGATTACGTATTAATCAATATTCGATTGATTGGTCTGAGGTTATCGACAAAAAAGAAACTAAGTGTAGTGGATCACAAAATCTTGGTGATCTTCTCTATCTAATGAATGGGGAGTCTGCTTTAAAATCGTCCGCCCCGCACCCCCTAGTATATGCTTTAACATGAATCACACAAGGGTAGATTAGAAACCTCTGGTAAAATGTCCCCCGTGACCCAATATATAAATAAATTAGGACCGATCGTACTACCTCGCGACTGATCGTAATTCGGTAAGAAAAAACTTATAACCAATCAGGAAAAAGTTGTAACAAATAAAACAAAATAAATAAATTACGACTGACCTTACTACTTCACGACCGATCGTAATTTAAATTGGTTAATATTACACTTTTGTCCTCTAATTATCACAAAATTTATTCAAAAAATATTCAATATTTTTAAATAGTCATTTTTTTTTAACAGGAATAATTAAGGACCAAATCAATTAAAATTTTATGGGATAAAATTATTGAAATTAATTTGATGAATTTGAATGTTAATTAGGTTAAATTAAATATTAATTTAGTGTAAATTTGATGACTTGAATATTAATTGGATGAAATTGTTTGTTAAAGATTCGTCTAGGACTATTTAAACACAAATTAAATACTTCAAGGATGCAATTGCTAAAATTAATACTTTAGGAACTAAATTGACAAATATATAATTTTAGGGATAAAAATGTTATTAATTCATTTGTTAAATTACAACCTATCGTCACTTGTTACGGTCGGTCGTAATTTAATAAATAGTTAATTTCACTTTTGTTCTTAAAATTATATATATTTGTCAATTTGGTCTTTAAAATATTAATTTTATCAATTTAATCCTCAAAATATTCAATTTGTGTTTAAATAGTCCCAAACGAACTTTTAACATCTAAAATCATGCAATAAAGATTCAATTTATCAAATCAAAACAAAAGTAATACACAATTTCATCCAATGAATATTCAATTATTCAAATTTACACCAAATTAACATTCAATTCTTAAAATTAACATTTAATTTCATTTAATAAAAATTTAATTCATCAAATTAACATTCAAATTCAACTAATAAACATTTAATTCATCAACTTTTCATTCAATCTCATCAAATTATATTCAAAATCATTCAATTAACACTCAATTTATCAAATTAACATCCAAAATCATTTAATAAAGATTCAATTTATCAAATCAGCATCAAAATAACATGCAATTTCATCCGATAAACATTTAAGTAATCAAATTAACATCAAATAAATATTCAATTCAACAAATTAACATTTAATTTAATCTAATAAATTTATCAAATTAACCTATTTAACATTAAATTAATCAAATTAACATTCAATTTCATCTAATTAATATTCAATTTATGGACTTTCCGACATATCATTTGCTATTCTAACGCAGCAACCTCTGGAACAATGGCAGTAGAAGGTTCAGAATTCATGTCAATCCCAGAAGTTTTAGACCCGCCATCAACATTTAATTCTGTGCAAGGCATAGTCGGGCTACCTGCACAACATTTAATGCTGTGTAATTCTTTTTCCAATGTGTTCATCACCAAAAAAACTCCCAAATACCACCAAATTTGAATCCAAACAATCCACGAGGGCCGGCCCAACAGCATTAACAAAAAGCGTGGGTTTTAGGCCTCAAATTTTTGAAAGGTCCCATAATTTTAAATACATAACTAGTCCACATAAAAAATTTAAATCCATAAAAATTTTAGGCCTTACAAAAAGGCCCCAAAAAATTTAAGTTCAATCAAAAAATTATAATTTCAATAATTTGAGCCTACAATTCAATTCATAACATTAGAAACTCAAAAATCAAAAATTTTAAAAACAAATAAAAAAAATATTCAAAAGTCAACTCATATTTACTCACATCCATTCTCTCTCTCTCTTAAAAAATAAAAATAAAATATTACATCCTCCTCTCTCACTTAAAAAAAATTAAAAATATTTTTTTTTTTAAAATAATGCTAAAAATAAAAATGTCTCATTTAGTATTACTGCTTTAGGCCTCAAATTACCTTGAGCCATCCCTGCCACAATGTACCTTACCAACTTATGCATCATTGTTTAAACCTTCATTGAATCCCACAATTGGATCAGAACCTATATCCAAGATTGAGAAGCCTATTGTCTTTTATGAAGGAGAGCCTGCATTTTATTTTACTAATGAAGAAGTCCAAGCTTCTTGCCTTTCCTTACAATATGCTCTTATTGGTAAATGCGCCTATGGAAGACCTTCGTTAGGAGTTATCAAGGAAGTCATCAGATTAAAATGGAGTCTCAAATGAGAATTTGAAGTTGGTTCTATTGATCCAACACATATATTTATAAGGTTCCAACTGCATGAAGACTATGTTAAAATTTGTTTAAAGGATGCCACCTTGATCGAAGACTATCTATTCAGATTTTTTAAGTGGTTCTTAGCTTTTGTCCCAGGAATTGAGCCCTCCATCGTTCCAATGTGGGTGTCAATGTCAGGCCTTCCCTTGAATTTTGTCAAGAAGCCTTTTTTGGAGCTCTTGGTGAAACCAATAGGCTGAGTCCTTGCATATGATCAAGCTACTCTTTCCTTGGCCAGACCAAGCATGGCAAGGGTCTGTGTAGAAGTTAACTTACTAGCTCAAAATCCTTCAAGAATATGGATTGATATGGGGGATGAGGGTGCTAGATGGCAGCGTATAGTGTGTGAAAGGAACAAAAAATTCTGCAAAACTTGCAGAAAGCAAGGCCATGGAGAGGCAGACTGCCGAAAGAATAAGAGTCCAGATTTGGAAATTGGTTTAGAAGGAAAGGATGCAGGATCTTTGGTGTCTAAATTGGATGCAATCTCTAGTGGGAAGAATAAGGAAAGGCCTGAACAAAAGCTTGGAAAGATGGCTCAAGATTCGCAAGAGACAACAAAGGGACAACACACTAAAGTTAATCACAAGGCCCATAAGACGAATCCAGAATCTTCAAAACAGCTAATCTCTGCCAATCAAGCTAATCAAAGGAAGGGTGTTTGGAAACAACTAAATGGAGGAAAGCATCCCATTGATTTGGGGACCCTAGAGAAAGGTCAAACGGCTAATGTTGAGGTCTCTCATGGAAAATCTACACTTTCCAAAATTCCACACAAGGAAAGTTGAATCATAATTTTGGAAAGAGGGGATTTCTCAGGGAAAGATTCTGAGAATCCATTGGTTTCTAATTCAGTTTTGGTCATGGAGGAAGAAGAACGTGCAGATGATCCCAATATTTTAAACTCCAATCATAATACTGAGGTTGGAGTACAGGCTGAAGTTTCTCAACCTCCGTTGGTTGAAAACTGTGAGGTTCCTCATGTGGATGACAGGAGAGAGGATCTCGTTAGTTCTGGCCATAATCAATTACTTAAGAGTGGTGAAGCTGCTACTACTTCTGAAATGTCTCGGACGATGGAATCGATGAGTCCTTATCCTTGATTCAGGTTTTTTCGGATTACGATCCTTGTTCTTTGCAAGATTTTGAACCTTTGTCGGTGGATGTTGTGCTGGAATCCATTACTCAAGAAATGGTGGCAGAAGTTCATAAGAATATTCATAGTCAAGGGAATATTATTCCAAGCATGTCAAGAGAAGAGATTCACAAAGCCTTAAAGCTAAAGGGAATTTGTTCCAAGGATGAATATGTTAAGGAGTCTTTTCTTTACGAGCACACAAGGGGTTTTTACTCCGATGGTGAGGAGGAGACTTTTGACTCGAGAAGATGATTTTAATTCTTTTATGGCATTGTTCAAAAAGTTACCGTCAATACTCAATAAGATTGAGCTAAAGAAGAAGAGAAAAAAAGAGGAGCTAGATGCTTTAGCGTTGGTGTTGAAAAATATCACAGCCGTGGAAAATTCAGTAATAATGACTAGGTCCAAATCCAAGCTAGCCTTCAAAATTCCAAAGCAAAAAAATCCATACGGATTTAGGCATTAAATGGAGGATATTCAGCTACTGCTTTTTGAATCAAACGTGGGTTTCATGGAGGATTTTCAGCTACGGTTTCATGGAGGACTTTCGGGGATATGTCCAGTGCATTGTTCACGTCACTGTTCTCTTTTAGCCGGAGATGCTGCAGCTGGTTATTTGAGTTGGGCTCTTTCAGCTGGATTTCTTGCAGCAGGCTTTCAGTTGGACTTCAGAATCAGCTGGAACAATTTCATGCAGGCACTGTTCACGTTACTATTCAGCTGGATTCTTTCAGCTGGAGTTTTTAGCTGGATTTTGAATTAAGGAGACTCCAGTTTGCCTCTTGCTAGAAGACTCCAACGTGATTCATGGGTTGGATTTCAAGAATCATGGTGGGATGTTTTGGATTCCATAGCATAATCATATCAAGCATGCAATTTAGTCATTAAAAGGGACTCACGATGGGGACAAGAATGCATGGAGACTTTCTCAAAAGCAATAGTCATTTTCCCTTATTTTTTAAATGGAATTATGGATTTATGGGTATTGTAATATTTTAAAGGGGTAAGGTTTAAATGTCCCCCCTAGTTTGTTGTAATTTTGATTTGGTACTAATAATATTTATCTTCGTATTGTCGAGGTTTAATAAAAAAAAATATTCAATTTATCAAATTAATACCAAACTAATATTCAATCAACATTCAATTTCATCCAATTAATATTCAATTAATTAAATTAACATTCAATTCATCTAATTTATATTCAAATTCATCAAATTAACAATCAATTCATTAAATTAACATCCAAAATCTTCTAATAAAAATTCAATTTATCAAATCAACACCCAAGTAATATAAAATTCGTTGAATAAATATTTAATTTATCATATCAACATCAAATTAACATTAAATCCAACAAATTAACATTTCATTCATCTAATAAAAATTCAATTCATCAAATTTACATTTAAAATTATACTATTTAATATTAATTTGATGAAATTGAATCTCAATTTCATTCAATTAATATTCAATTCAACAAATTAATACCAAATTAACATTCAATTCATCAAATTAACACGAAATTAACATTCAATTCATCAATTAACACAAAATTAATATTCAATTCATAAAATTCACATTCAATTCCATTTAATAAACATTTTTTTTAAACCCATGTAGGGCAAAATTTATTGATAAAAAATTATAAAGAAGATAAGGGAGAACATAAACCTTACCCCTTACATAGTAAAAGAAATTTAAAAGTTTTCTTTAAATGCAATTACATAAAGATTTCCATGCAAATCCTTGTAGCTTCCCTAAATGACCTTCCCAACGTTTCACATGCAATCATCTGCATGTGATCTTACATTAAAAAGGCAAGTAACACGTCAGCATGTGATGTCATCAATATGGTGATAATGTGGCATATTACATAGTATTTTAGATTTTAATAATTAATAGTTAGTTAAACTTAGTTAAAATAGTTAGCTAAAATAGAGAGCGTTGTTAGAGTGAATTAGTAGGAGTTGGTCTTTAAAATAGATAATGTAATAAAAAAATATATTTTAACTAGCTTTTCTAGATAGTCTCTTTGGAGTTGCTCTAACGTTGCCACCTCATTCTTACTTTATTTTCCC
This sequence comes from Ilex aquifolium, assembly GCA_951799425.1. NCBI lineage: Eukaryota > Viridiplantae > Streptophyta > Magnoliopsida > Aquifoliales > Aquifoliaceae > Ilex > Ilex aquifolium. The sequence continues at coordinate 32,134,133 of OX637393.1, forward strand.
GAAAAGCTCTCTTTATGGATTACGTGTTTAATTACCTTACTCGGATCTCACCCACCTTATTAAAACATGAACCAATAAAGATTGATCTCTTTATCGTCTGATTTTTTTAAAATTTATTTTTTAATATTAAATCAAATATATTTAGATTTATTGTCTGAATTTTTGTAAATTTATTTTTTAATATTACATCAAATATATTTAGATTTTTTAATATTATATCAAATATTAATCATTACCCGTGTCTGAAGGCACTATAAAAAAAAAAAAAAATTCTTAAAAAATTACCCAAATTTAAAAAAGATGACCTAAAATATTCATACAAAATCTTCTTTCAAAATGACTCAAAATATATCGTAGATCACATTTTTTATATTAATGGAACTGTCCTAAAAATATATAAAAACTCCCAAAAACAACATCATACATAAAAATGCCTCTGGAAAAAAAAAAATACTAACATAACCCATTGAAATTTATAATATTTAAGAAATAAATAAACTAAATAAAATATTGCTCATCTATAAGACTCACAAATTTATTACCTCTACTACCACTCAATTCAATAACACAACATAATTATAAACTCAACTACCATATTTTCAATCCATCATATCCCCATGTAATAAATACCTCAAGCACAAAAAAAAAAAAAACTAGCAGAACACAATTAAATTTACAATCTTTAAGCGATAAATAAAATCAACAAAATCTTGCTCATTTATAAAACTCATGAATTTATCACCACTATCACCATTCAACCATAAATGACACAATATAATTATAAATTTAATCACCAAATATCCAATCCTCCACATATAAATATACACAAAAACACACTCACACACATTTCTTTTTTTGGTTACTAACATATCCTCATAATAAATAACTGTTTTTATTAAAAATACAACAATTCAAATTTTAAGATAAAATAATAATAAAATAATGTTTAATTAAAAAACAGGGTAAATATCATGGACATCCCCTAAGTTTTGACAATATTACACAGACATCTTCTAACATTTTATAAATAACACAGAGACTCCCTGAGGTTTGAATTCATTGCATGGAGACCCCCCCGGTCTCCCTTCCGTCAATGTTGCTAATGGGGAATTGATAATTTCATCCCCAAAAAAATTATTAGTTTTACAATTGTCCTTCTCCAAATTTAGTACCAACAAAAATTAACAATTTAATCAAATCAAATAAAATTTGATTTAGCACCCAAAAAATTGATATAATTTAGTACTCCAAAAAATTGATTAAATAAATTTTAATATTTAATTTGATAATAATAAAAACTAATTTGATATTAATTCGATAATGTTGAATATAAATTGGACAAAATTAAATATCAATTTTTGATAAAATTATATATTAATTTACAATCTAAGGTTCATTTCGTGTCGAATATTATTTGATATTTATAGTCAATGTGCTATTTTTTATTTAAGTGTTATTTACAATTTAAGAAGCAAGTGGCAAAATACATGTCATTAGATATATAAAAATTTTGAATTAGTTTCATGGAATAAATAATTATATAACATGTAGTTTCATCTGATTTATGGAGTAAATAATAACAAAAACAATACAGGTGAAACAAAAAAAGAAAAAAAAGATAATAGTATGAGAGGGAGAGAGTATAAGATAGATAGATAGAGAAAATTATATGAAAGATGAGAGTCTTAGAGTTGTAAAATGAATAAAACTCTAATTAAGACCATTGGATTAAAATGATCTAAATTACGAAAAGTTAAACAATTTAACTACTTTATTATATAGATATTTAGATTTTAATATATTAATATTTCAGTTCGAGTATAATTTAATCTATTATAATAAATTTAAATAATTATTTCATAAAACTAAGTTAAAAGCCAAATATATAATTTGCTAAAATTCGATTTAAATTTAACCCGTCATATCTTACATACAAGTTTTTATATCTAAACAGCTTAATATTGACATAATTTACATTCCTTTGAGATAATAAACAAGTAAACAAACCAACATCTGTGGAAGAGAAGGGGTAAAATAGGGAAATAGCATGAAAAACGGGCTGCATGTTTGACACGTGTATATAAAATTATTTAATCCAGAAAATTTAGTCGAATGAGTAGTATCCTGCTAGTATGGAAAACTGATCCAAATTTTATCTATTTCATTTTGGAAGACTAATATGGTATGAAATTTCAGATTTATCCCAATGACGCTGTAAGCTATGTATAAACTGCGTCGCTGACTGTTTGGCTAACATCACCATTACACAGACCACTACAATCTGTAAGAGCAACTCTAAGTGACTCTCTAAAAGTCTCATCCTACCTATTTTGATGCGTCCTTCTCTAAAATTTCTCTCCAAAGGACTATCTATCCCACAACAGCAAAGCTATATCCTAGCTATGTTGAAGAGTTCCTCCCTAAAATTTCTCTCCAAAGCGCTATCTATCCCACAGCTGCTAGCTATTAGTTTTTGCGCTAATTTTCTTCTCACTCCACAGCACCCCTTTCATCGTTTTCTTTATCAGCGACAGCAGCTCCTCTCAACGTCTTCACACAACAGAGGCTTCATCGTCTTCACGGCGGCTGGTGGTGGCTGCATCTTCTTCTTCCGAGGCTTCATCACCCAGGTATGGAGTTTTCTCTATCTCTCTCTGTCTGTGTATATATACCACCGAATCCCACTGAAACCCCATCTCTCTATCTCTCTCTCTCGGTTCCCACTGAAACTTCTGAATTAGGGATTTGAAATTACTGATTTATTAGGGATTTGAAATTTCTGTTTTGTTGAACATGGTTTGCTGTATATTGTTTTGTTGGACATGTTCATGGCCTATATACTGTTTTGTTGGACATGATTCATGGACTTAATGTGTTATTAAAGACCTCCTAGAAGGAAGATTTTTCCAAACTACATATCAGCAACAATTTAAGCCATTTCTAGCAGTCGTTTAATTTGTAAGAGGAATACTGGAAATCCCAATTCGTATATTTACTTGAATCTATATATTTTCTTTTGTTTTCATGGGTTTTGCTTGAGAGCATTCAGTGGTTGGAGTCTTGTTTTTTGATGCTGTAATCCGTGAATCTTGGAGGCAGATTCTTGATGGAATGGTTTTCATGTTTTAATACAGCTTGTTTTTTATTTGATTTTTTATTTTTCTTAGGTATTGAAGTTTAATCAATAGGATGAAACAAACATGGGAATCATCTAATTGTGGGGATATTGTTGTGATTGATTTCGAGGTTCTGCCTAATTTTCTAGTTGGGTGTTCTAAGCTTCAGCTATGTTTGCGAATTATCTATTAGCGTACATTAGATGAATTTATCTGTTAAAATTAAGGGGCAATATTCTTAAGTAAATATAACTTTACACTTTGAAGATATTACCACCGAACACAGTTTTATTTATAGATACACTTCTTAATTTAAAAGCACTTTGACTCTGTTCTCTGTCACTGATTAATTTTTAATTGTTTCTTGATTTGCCAACACCATAGTAGAGAAGATATTTTGAAACTATCCTGGTACTATGCAAAATTTCCATTGTACTTCTATTCCATATGTAATTTGATTGATTGTAATTTTTTGTTGTGTGAAACCTTTTTGGCAAGCTAGTTTTCTAATTTGAATATCTATAAATTAAGTACTAATCAATATTTCGAAGAAAAGAAATTAGGATGAAATAGTAGAGTTGATATGATTCCAGTTATTCATGGTTATGAACTTATGATTTATATAGGCTAATGTGATTATGCGTATGAACCGACGTCAAATTTAAGGCAATATATCATATGTTTCCCTATATTTCAGTTGTCTAATGTGTGAGTTTTTTTGGTCAGTGTCTAGTGTGTGATTGAATTTTGTTCCTTTTGTCTTTTGGTTGCAGAGACACTTTGCTTGAGATGACAAAAATGAAGGCTGGGAACTTCTGGTTGTTTCTTCTATGTTTATGTGTTGTCTCTTTTACAGCGGTAATTAAGTTCTCTTTGCTCATTTTAATAAGCATGTATGTGTATATATACTGCTAAAGTGCTTATGCGTTAATTTATCTTCCATACAGATTTCTGTGGGTCCACCAACTTGTCCTGCAGATATTGGTAGTGAATGTGGCGTTGGTACAGGTGAATGGAAAGGGGAATTCTTTCCTGGCATTCCCAAGATTAAGTATGAGGTAAAAGCCATCTTGGAAAATGAAAACATGAGATGCATGTTAGATAAATTGCTTCATTGACATTCAATGTTTTTTATTTAAGTTTGTGCAACACCAAAAGTGTGCTGTTTCTTTCGTATGTTAGGGCCCTTCTAGCAAGAACCCACTTGCATTTAAATCGTACAATGCTCAAGAGGAGATTCTTGGGAAGAAAATGAAGGTTCGTGTTTGATTTTTCTTGTTGTTTTTTTTTTTTTTTATGTAATTTTTAAACAAGTACTATAAAAGGATGGTTAACAAAAAGAATTTTTCATTCACCATAGGATTGGATGAGATTCAGTGTTGCGTTTTGGCACACATTCCGTGGGACAGGAGGTGACCCATTTGGTGCAGCTACAAAGTTGTGGCCTTGGGAAGATGGTACCAATTCATTGGATATGGCCAAGAGGAGGAGTAAGAAGAACCTAAATTACCCATGTTTCACTAGTTCTTCTGATTTTTGGAGATTTGAAACTAAGCTTGTTTCATACAAATTGATGATGCAGTGAGAGCAAACTTTGAGTTTTTAGAAAAGCTTGGAGTAGACAGATGGTGCTTCCATGATAGAGACATTGCTCCCGATGGTGACACAATAGAGGTAAATAGGAAGGAGACAAATCTGTTGCTAAATTGTTGAATGCCTCAAAAGTAGAACCATATGTTAAAAATTTCTTAGTTTTGTTCCCCTTAATAGACGGTGGTATTCCTGGCTATATGGTGGTGGTTTTTGATTATTTTGTGATGCGATAGGATGATTGCCAATTTTACTATACAGAAATTGATACTAGTTTATTTTATTTGGCACAGGAAGCTAATGCAAATTTGGATGAAGTGGTAGCTCTTGCCAAAGAGCTTCAGGTAATATCCACTGGCAAAGAGCCAGCTAAAGCTGGAATATTTTCTGACAAAAAAGTGTGATATATTTTATCCTTAAATGTATATACAAGTGAGGAACATGAGCCTGTGGCCTTTGTTTCAAGGCTCAACTTTACACACAAAGGACTCGTTCCAAAAAGTTGTGTGGTTTTGTCCTTTACTCTCTAATTCCATTTCTCTTATTCTTACTATTTGATTTCACTGTTCAGGGGACCAAGATTCGTCCTTTGTGGGGTACAGCTCAGTTGTTCTTGCATCCTCGCTACATGCATGGTGCTGCTACTAGGTACGTTATGCTTCAATCCAAGGATCAAAATGTCGTGTCGATTCATCCGAAACGTTTCGAATTTTCAACACACCGAAACGAAACATGACTTGAATCCCAAAATTCCAAAGTTTCGGTTGAAACGTCATTGTGTCGGACCGTTTCGGTCGAACCAGTATCATTTCGACGAAATATTCGACAGCACTCCAGGCCAAAGTCCTCCAAGCCCAAAAAAAAGGGGAAAAAACAGAGATTGTACACAGGTCCAGGTCTTCCAGGCAAAAATAAAAAAAAAAACAGAGAGAAGAGAGAAAGACACATATAGAGAGAAAGACACATATACAAACTATACAGTAGAAATTGAAGGAGAAGAGTTCAATAGTTTACCACTTTGAGTCCAGATTTGAGCAGATCTAGCCCTCATCCACGCAGATCTAGGGCTTGGGACTTAGGTCTTTATCGCTGCGAGCTGCGACCCATGAGCTACCAGATATCTTCTTCTTCTCTCTCTCTCCGGCACCAGCACCGACATCGCATCGGCCATCGCCATCGCCATCGCCATCGCCTTTCTCTCTTCTCTCTGTCTCTCTCTGTGTTCGTTAGAGTCTTCTAGCTTTTGTATTTTTTTTTTGTTATAACTATGAAAATTACATTTAATACCCCACTGCATTATAACTTTTAATTTTTAAGTATACATAAGTACCATTAATTTCATTTAATACCCTTCATTATTTTTTTTCCTTTTTATAATTATTCTTTTATGTTATTATTATTTGTTAAATTGGTATATTAAATAACTGTAAGTTATTTTATTAATTATACCTTATTTGTTAAATATCTAGAATTAAGTATTTATGTGTACAAATTGTGTATACAATGATTTTAATATTAATGAAATAATATTATTTATTTATTTGAAGAAGCAATTTAAATTAATAAATTAGTATTATAATAATATGTTGCACAAATTAGTATTATAATAACATGTTGCACGAAGTGTTAATATTATTAATTACTAAATTAATATTATAATAAAATAGTATTATTAATTAGATAATATTTTAATTTAAAAGTGTTATACACGTCATATTTAAGTTATTTCCGCCTCATGTCAATCCTTTTTTTTTCTCCAATTTAAATTTATTCTTGTATAAATGGATGTTAACCCAATAAATATGTTGAATTAATCAATTATTAAGCTTATCTTTATAAATAAATAGATTGTATTTGTGTTTCCATGTGTTTCCATATTTTTCTGTGTTTTCATTGCGTTTTAGAAACATTTCCCCTTTTTGAGCGGACCGAAACGGTACTTCGAAACGATATTTCGATCCTTGCTTCAATCTAGGTTGGATGTGATTAATCCTTTCATATCCTGTAATTATGGACTCATACTTCCTGTTCTTGATTTGCAGCCCTGAATTAGGAGTATATGCACACGCTGCAGCTCAGGTCAAGAAAGCCATGGAGGTGGGTTGTTAGTACATGCAATTCTAGTGACATAAAATGACTGGTTGTCAGGCACATAGCTTAGTTCTATAAGGTCATGTATCTATCCAACATTGAGTGTGCCAATTTACACATTTTACAGGTCACACATTATCTGGGGGGAGAAAACTATGTCTTCTGGGGTGGTCGGGAGGGTTATCAGACTCTCTTGAACACAGATATGGAAAGAGAGCTTGATCACATGGTAGGATCACTAAATTTCTGAGTAGATTTTAAATTATGCCATGCCTTCAGCATAACCTTTTTGTCTGCACGTTTTATACTTTCGTTCCTTAGTTAAGACTTATGTTTCCCTTCCTTTTCTTTTCTTTTCTTGTCATTTTGTCATGAAGCTAACTGTTTACCCAGGATTGTGAAAGGATTTGTTTACTGAGGCTTCAATTCTATTCATGTCATTGGTCTTAGTCGACTATGTCCTTAAACATGTTTTGCTTTATTTTTTCGCTTCTCAGGCAAGGTTTTTTGAAGCTGCTGTAGCCTACAAGAAGAAGATTGGATTTAATGGTACTTCTGTATTAAATTTTGTAAAGCACTGCCATAATAGTTTTATGGAACTGTAGTTAACCTAAAAATCACATCATCTAAATCAAGATTCATCATTTTGGAACCTTTTGGTAGGATTTAATTATATGTCTGTCCATTGAGTCCTTGTGACTCATCATCGTTCAATTATATTGCTCTTATCGCTTGACCAGAACTTTTAATCAGAAATAATTTTCTCTCCTGTGGTTCTCTCCAGGGACACTCCTCATTGAACCCAAGCCTCAAGAACCTACCAAACACCAGTATGTTTCTTTACAACCTTTTAATTAGAATTAATCATCATTCATAATTTGCTGTATGTCTTACGTTTATCAATGATGACAGATATGATTGGGATGCTGCAACTTCAGCTAATTTCTTGCGCAAATATGGCCTCATAGGTGATCTATGAAATCCATTGTCCTCAAGTCTCTCACTTATTCAGTTATTTGTAACTTTGTGTTACCTTGTTGCATTCAAATTCCTCAATACAAAAATTAATTTAATAAGAAATTCCTCAGAGCAAGCATTGAGTTGTGCTATCTACCATTTTATTTTTGTTTGTTCTTTGTAACAGTTGACTATCTTTGACATGGTCCAAGGTCGCAGTATCGGCCATCGACTCGGAGGGCACTGATACACATTGGTTGTGGTATCGCGGTACAGTATCGGCCGATACGCAAAAAATACTATATAGAAAGCCCAAAAAATTTTGAAAAAAATGATGAAATTTAAAAAAAATATATAAATAATAACATGCATGCATCATTTGTCCAAAAAATATCATCGAATATTAAACTATATTAAAAATAAATTATAAGGACACTATCAATAATATAGTCCATAATAGTTTTCAATTTAAGCATTTAAAAAAATAAAACTCATAGATAGATCATATATATATATATATATATATTTATTTATTTATCCCATTTTTTAATTTATGTCTAATTTATTTAAACATATTAAGAAAGACAGTCATAAAAGAGTCTTAAAAGACTTAAAAGACCCAGTACCAACAGAGTCTTAAAGACTCAATAAAGTTGGCGTCTTCCAGATGCTTTAACATCGCCTACTCCACGCAAAGAGAGAGAGAGAGAGAGAGAGAGAGAGAGAGAGACGAAAAGGCTGAAGTTGGTCTCTGCTGGTTCGCGACAGAAGGGCTTCTTGGAGTGTAGGGGTATTCTTTAGGGTTGAAGAATGGTTGATTATTAATATGAGTTTTTTCTTTTGGGTTTCTGATTTCTTCCATAGAGATCCTTTTAAATTAGTTTTTTTTTTTTTTTTTTTGAAAATTGTTCAAAAAATCTCTCGGTGGGCATCTTTTCTTCTTCCTGTCTATTTGACATTAGGTTTTTTTTTTTTTTTTTTTTGTGGGTTTGAAATTCGTGATTTCGAGAAAACTTCACCAAATCGGTTCCGAAACCGATATAACTCTTCCGAGTCGCACCAACACTGTCGAGTTATGATTGATTTGCCACCAATTCAAGTCTAACTCGTGTTATATGTGTATCGTGTATCGTGATCAGATCGGTGGTGGCTGAGTCAGATACGACTCTCGGCCGATTCATATTGGACTCGGCCAATACTTTGAACCATGATCTTTGATGTTAGGTAAGCCGTTTCTATTTTTTAGTTACTTTAGCATAGTGCTTTCTTGGAATATTATGAAAACTATTGAGCTATATTTATATAAAACATTAATTCTGTTTTTTATTTTTTGTGGATTTTGAGATATTCTTAGTTTTGATAGATCTTTTTGTAGTGCGTTTTGAGATGAGACCATAGATTATTTGATGTGGGATACAAGCACTCTTTACACCCTTATTCCCGTGGACCCAGGGTCACATACTGGACTACCAAAAAGTAGACAATTGAGTAAGAGACTTGGCCCACTGACCGCATCTACTATGTTAGAACATCCAACCCAAAACTAATTGGCGATGAGTGAAAAGGCCCCTTAAACCTATAAACTAACCTTAGGTGGTTCTAATCATTTGATGCGGGATGCAAGCTCTATTTATACTTCGCATGATCCACTAATAATCCAAAGGAACAAAAGAATGGATTATAACTTTCTACCACCAGATAATGATCACGGAGATGTAAGTAGTATAAGGAATTTATCTTCAAATAATGCCAGCTTAGTTTGTTGGATTCAAGAGGCGGTCTCCTTTGTGTTGAAGAAATTGATGTTTTGCTAACTTCATCTGCAAATCTGATACTTTAAAAGTTGCCAACGTGGTCCTTTTTTCATGCTTCTCTTCTGTTGTGCGAAAGTATTGTTTTCCACTCTTTATAATTGAGTTTTGAATACTTGATCCATAGCTTTCCTGTTCCGGTAGATAAGACCAAGTTCTCACGTGTCCATTTCATTATTACCACCTTATTTTTTTATGTCAAAGACAAGAAGCTTTTGCACTAATTCTCATTGGATCTCGTTTGCTCTTTACTAACCTCGTCCTATTCTCGTAACCTCTCTTAATGATGCACATACATAATTTGAAGTCCATATCATACCTTGAGGAAAAAAATTTGTAAAACGGGGAAAAGTAACCTTTGAATAGAATACTTCATTATTTTGAGTTTGACTGTTAATTTCTTTCCTCTTTTATGCCCATTTCCTTTTGCAGGAGAATTTAAACTTAACATTGAATGCAATCATGCCACCCTATCTGGTCACAGGTTTGTGATATTCTGTCTCTCAACTCTCATTATCTTCTTGAGTGTCTGTTGCTTTTCTTTTTTCACCCTCGGTAGTTATCACAGCATACTGCAGTTAATGGCTTATACAATATATTTGTCTGTTTGACTCTGAAACCGAGAATTCTGTTTCTAAGGTTTATGAATTGAATGCTTATATAAAATTTTGATAAGATGCGAACTGATCAACCTAGTTAAATGTACACATGCGCGCGCATATGTTTCTGAGAAATACACGCGCATACATGTGTGTGTACATACACGCCCGTGTATGTACACACACATGCTTGTATGTTGCTCGAGTAAGGTTTTATCAAACTAATATATTAGTGTATTTTTTGTATGTCCAATGAGTAACTTTATAATTTCATCAAATTCTGTAGGTTTGTTTATTCAGCAATTAGCATATTTGTGTTTTCTTTCCACATCTTCTATGATTTTTGGATGATATTTTAATGTTGGGGGATACATTGGATTACAATTTTAAGTGGGATTTGTTTCTGTTAAGAGTATTAGGGTAGTTTGTGTAAATTGTCTATAGTAAGAGGGTGTACGTGTAATTATTATTATTGTGAGTTAACTATAAATACAAGTGATGTATGAGAGGTAGGTTAAGTTTTTAACCTCTCTCTGTTTCCCTCTTAATATTGTCTCTAATATTATGTTAATCCTCCAAACTTAACATGGTATCAGAGCATTACGATCATAAATATATATTCTGAATAAATTAATTTTTGTTTGTGGTGGTGGTACTGTGTTTGTCGAAGTACTGTGGTAGTGTGGTACTGTTGTGGTGTGGTGGTTCGTGTTGGTGTGGTGGCGTGAATAAATTAACTCTGTTGTGCTGTCCATCGTGGTCGTGTCTGGTGGTGGTGGTAGTCGACATTGTTGTTCATCGAGTTTTGCTTCGGTGGTGTAGTCGACTGGTTCTGGTTCTGCTTGGTGGGGGCTTCTGGTTCTACTTCGGTGGTGGTGGTTGTTCTTGGCGTTAGATTGGTGTGGCTGCCGTGTGTTGGCCGTCGACTTTCTGTTCTCCTTTGTCTTTGCTGTTTGACTGGTGTTTGTTGGTTCTTGATGTTGAAGGAGCATTAGGGTTTGCTCTTTGGAGAAGAAGACGACCGAGTCCAGATCCAGATCCAGATCCATACCCGGATCCAGACTCAGATCCAGTAGCCTCAGACCAGACCAGACCGGCTCAAGTTCGGTTCAGGCAGTGTTTAGACCGGTTCAGGCCCGGTTCAGTCAGTTTTAGACCGGTTCAGGCTCGGTTCAGTCAGTTTTAGACCGGTTCAGGCAGGATCCTTCTGTTTTGTCTCCGGTTCAGCGGTCCAGTGGCCTTTTCTGGTCCGGTTCAGTGGTCCAGTCTGGTTTTCCAGCCCGGTTCAGCGGTCCAGTCCAGTTTTTCAGCCCGGTTCAGTTGTCCAGTCCGGTTTTCAAACCCGGTTTAGTGGTCCAGTCCGGTTTTCCAGCCCGGTACAGTGGTCCAGCAGTTTCCTTTTCTCCGGTTCTGCTTTCCAGTAGCCTTAACATGCCCGATTCAGTATCCCAGCAGCCTCCTTTCCTCCGGTTCTTCTATCCAGCAGGTGTTTCACACTCGGTTCAGGTATTCAGCCACTATTTTTGGTCCGGTTCAGGCACCTAGTACATTGTTCAAGTTTTGTTCAGTGTTCAGACACCTATCTGCTGCACTGTTATGGAACCCAAGCAGGACACTGGGTCGGTTACTATTACACGAGAGGAGTATGCTCAACTCTTGTCCCAGCAACATGCTGTCCTATCTCTCTCTACTGCTACTTTTGCCCAGTCAGGTATTACTTCCACTTGTTTGTTGTCCTCCACTCCCAGTCCCTGGATCATAGACTCTGGCGCTTCTGACCACATGACTAGTGCGTCTGATGTTTTTTCTACTTATCAGTCTGCTACTTCCACACGTAGTGTTACTCTTGCTAATGATACTTGTTTTAAAGTTTCAGATCTGGGGACTACTCACTTGAGTCCTGATATGTCCCTATCTTCCGTGTTATTTGTTCCTCAGTTTTCTTTTAGTTTACTTTCCAATAGTAAGATTACCCGTTCTCTGAATTGTTCTGTAACTTTTTATCCCTCTTATTGTGTATTTCAGGATCTCAAGACGAAGAGGAAGATTGGTACGGGGCATGAAGCTGGTGGCCTATATTACTTTGACTTTGATTCACCTCCTCGAGCTCTACAGACCTCGTTGTCTCTTTTTCAATAGCATTGTCGTCTTGGACATCCCTCTCTCCAGAATCTGAAGCGCCAAGTTCCCAGTCTTAGTGGTGTATCGTCTTTGTCTTGTGAAGCTTGTCAACTTAGCAAGCATCACCGTGTATCATTTCAGTCGAGTCAATAATCGTGTGTCTAGTCCATTTGAGTTGGTACATTCTGATGTATGGGGTCCAATAAAGAATATTTCATCTAATAAATATCCTTATTTTGTGTCATTTGTGGATGACTATTCTCGTGTGACTTAGTTGTTTTTGATGAAAGTTCGGTCTGAATTATTCTCTATATTTGAGACCGTTCGTAAAGAAATAAAAACTCAGTATGGTTGTCGTATACGTATTTTACGTTCTGATAATGCTCGGGAATATGAATCTAATCATTTTTCAGCTTATCTTAGTAAAACTGGTATTATTCATCAGACTTCTTGTGCTTACACATCTCCACAGAACGGTATTGCTGAACGCAAGAACCGTCATTTGTTGGAAGTCACCCGTGCCCTGTTATTCCAGATGAATATTCCCTGATATTTTTGGAGTGATGCTGTTCTTACTGCTTGTCACCTTATTAACCGTATGCCATCCTCTGTGTTAAATGGACAAAGTCCATATTTTGTCATTTTTCCTGGTAAACCCTTATTTTTCCTACCACCTAAGGTTTTTGGATGTGTCTGTTATGTTCACAATTTGGGTCTTGGGTTTGATAAACTTGACCCTCGAGCTACCAAATGTGTATTTCTTGATTATTCCCGCATACAGAATGGGTATCGTTGTTACAGTCCTTCTCTGCGACGATACTTTACTAGTGTCGATGTCACGTTTGAGGAATCTGTTCCATATTTTTCAGCATTTTCTCAGCCTTTGGATTTGGACTTTGGGTCATCTCTTGTATTACCATCTCTTCCTTCATCTTCAGATATTTCGTTGTCTACTGTGTTACCATCTACTTTACCTCTTCGTGTATACTCTCGTCGTCCTCGACCATCGACTGAGGTGCCCGTACCGTCTTCCTTGCCGTCTGCTGATCCTGGTCCATCAGGTAATTTAGACTCTCTACCTATTGCTCTTCGAAAAGGTACTCGTTCGTGTGTTACTAATCATCTCATTGCTCATTTTGTTTCATATGATGCCTTGTCTCCTGTCTTTTCTTGTTTTACCTCTCAATTATCTACTATATCTATTCCTAAGCGTTTACAAGATGCATTATCTTATCCGGGTTGGAGGAAAGCTATGTAGGATGAGATGGATGCCTTACATCATAATGGGACTTCGGATCTCGTTTCTTTACCTCATGGTAAACGAATTGTTGGTTGTCGTTGGGTATATACTGTTAAATTTCATCCGGATGGTTCTGTGGAACGTCTCAAAGCCCGGCTTTGTTGCGAAGGGTTTTACTCAGACTTATGGTGTTAATTATGAGGAGACTTTCTCTCCTGTTGCCAAAATTTCCTCTGTTCGTATCTTAATTTCTTTGGCTGTTAATCTTGATTGGTCCTTGTTTCAGTTAGACGTCAAGAATGTCTTCCTACATGGTGACTTGGTTGAAGAGGTATACATGGAGCAGCCACCTGGGTTTACTGCTCAGGGGAAGTATGGTAAGAGTGTATGTCGGCTAAAGAAATCTTTGAATGGTTTGAAGCAGTCACCGAGGGCATGGTTTGGTAAGTTTTTAGATGCAGTTTTAGAGTTTGGTCTTCTTCGATGTCAGACAGACCATTCTGTGTTTCATTGACAGACGGATGCTGGATATGTTCAATTGGTGGTCTATGTAGATGATATTGTAATCATTGGAAATGATTATGAGGGGATTGTCAAGTTAAAAATCTTCTTGCAAGATCGATTTCATACTAAGGATTTGGGAAAACTCAGGTATTTCTTGGGAATTGAAGTGACTCGATCTAAACATGGTATTTGTTTATCACAGAGGAAATATGTACTTGACATGCTAGAGGAAGCAGGTTTACTGGGTGGCAGACCGATTGATGTTCCTATGGATTCGAATCAGAAACTATTGATGGATGATGGTGCACTGTTTGAGAATCCGGGTCGGTATCGCAGATTGGTTGGGAAGCTCAATTATCTCACTATTACTCGATCGGATATTTTCTATGCAGTCGGTATAGTAAGTCAGTTCATGGGGTGTCCTAGAGTACCATATTGGGAGGCAGTTACTCGTATTCTACGATATTTCAAACGAGCTCCTGGACTTGGATTGTTATATCGAGCTAATGGACATCTTAGAGTGGAAGGTTTCTCAGATGCTGATTGGGCTGGCTCTCCTTCTGATCGAAGATCAACCACCGGTTATTGTACTTTCTTAGGAGGTAATGTTGTCTCATGGAAAAGTAAGAAACAATCCGTGGTAGCGAGATCCAGTGATGAGGCTGAGTATAGGGCAATGGCGCATAGGACGAGTGAGTTAACTTGGCTACTACACTTCCTCCAGGAAATTGGGCTTCCAGTTCAACATGGTTGTTCTGTGACAACCAAGCAGCTATCCATATCGCTGCCAATCCGGTGTTTCACGAGAGAACTAAACATATTGAGGTTGATTGTCACTTTATTTGGGACAAGATAGTAGCTGGGGAGATTACAAACTCCATTTGTGAAATCTGAAGATCAGCTTGCAGATATGTTTACCAAAGCATTGACACGTCTTACAACGATTTGTTCCAAGTTTGGATTATATGATATACATATTTCAACTTGAGGGGGAGTGTTAAGAGTATTAGGGTGGTATGTGTAAATTCTCTATAGTAAGAGGGTGTATGTGTAATTATTATTATTGTGAGTTAATTATAAATACAAGTGATGTATGAGAGTTAGGTTAAGTTTTTAACCTCTCTCTGTTTTCCTCGTAATATTGTCTCTAATATTATGTTAATCCTCCAAACTTAACAGTTTCCATTGGCACATCTGAACTTGGCCTGGCTAGATATGTGAGAAATTTACTTGTTTAAGCTCCACAAAAGTGTAATTGAGATCGTTTTCTTAGAAATTTGTCACATGTTTGCTTTGCAGCTGCCATCATGAGCTTGAAACTGCAAGAATCAATGGTTTACTTGGTAACATTGATGCAAACACTGGGGATCCTCAGATTGGTATTACAGCTGATCTGCTTGGCCAAAAACTTATCTTTGCCATTGCAGTTAGAAACTAAACATCATAATGTTGTGGGTTGGAAGTTATAACAAAGAGCTTTTGTTAATTCTACAGGTTGGGATACAGATCAGTTTTTGATGGATGTAAGTGAAGCAACATTGGTTATGCTCAGTGTCATAAAAAACGTATGTAAAGATCTTATACTCTGTAGTTTTGTAATATATCAGAAGACTGTCTGAAGACTTTATTAACAGGTTTTGTTGATTTTATTATAATTGACAGAAGGGGTTAGCACCTGGAGGATTCAATTTTGATGCTAAGTTGTAAGTTCCGTCGTCGTCCTAATTTTTTTTCTTTGTGTGTGCTCTCGCATTTCCTTTTTATGTGGGTTCAAAACTAAGGGCGATAACATTGTGCAAAAAATGTCAAAGCTTGAATCTGTACCAACCTGTCCTTTCTAGACCCCCATTAATGAGAACTAACCGACTATTATGTTTTCTTTCAAATTGAATGAAGTATTTGTGTACTTTTTTATAGCGACAAAAATGTTAGATTTGCTAAAGTTTGTTAGGACAAGTTGATATTTCTTTATGTTTACCTGTTTACCTCTGTTCGAGTACTATTTTCCAATACTATAGGTGTAAAATAAGAACATAGTTTTTTAGCATTTGGTTTCTTTTTCTTGGATTTGTTTTTTGGTTCGGGAAATGGTTTCCGTTTCATTTGTTCTTCCCAACCCCGTGCAGGGGGGGGGGGGGGGCTTAGTAAGCAGCTGTGTACATCCTTAAAAAGAAATTTTCAACGATCTCAGTAGTTTTGGTCATAGGACTTGAGGATGAGACCAGGGTTGCATTGTGGATTCATTTTTTATCGAGAGCCTTGTGTTCTTGATTGAGAAACTCAGTGGCCTTCAAAAGTGTTAGAACCCCAGGGAGTTTAGCTTGATAAAACCTTCTGTTGCAATTTTAGGTTTACTTAGTAACTGGGTTGGAGATAACATTGCTAACCGGATGATTATTTACTTAGGCGGAGGGAGAGCACGGATGTGGATGACTTATTCATTGCTCATATTGGCGGTATGGATACCCTTGCACGTGGACTTCGAAACGCTGCCAAGCTGATTGAGGTTATATTTCTCTCTTTTATACATTTAAAGTTTTCCTAAAGTAATTTTTTTTTTCTTGATTGCATACTAAATTGGATTCTCTTGTCTTGGGAAAAGGATGGTTCTTTAAATGAGCTTGTTCACAAGAGATATCAGAGTTTTGACACAGAAATCGGGGCCCAAGTAGAAGTAATCCCATTGCTTTACCTTTACTCTTTCTTCTTCTTTTCAACATTTATGTCTCCTTTTTGTGTAATTGGTTGTATGGAATGATGCTTTTTGACAGGCTGGAAAGGCTGACTTTGAAACCCTTGAGAAGAAGGCCATGGAATGGGGAGCACCCAAAGTTCCTTCTGCTAAGCAGGTAATCCAAATGTTTTTTATATTAGTACAATGGACTTGCTTTCGGTAATCAAGATTCTCATTGATGTCAAAGTTAGCACGTGTAAAACTAATTACGAGACAACTGATGGTTTAAACATTACTAATATTCATCAAAATTTTCCTTTTGACTAGCTTTCCTAATTCACACTGAAGAAATCCTTGGCCGGTAGTGGTGTTAGAAATTCGAGGGAAATTAAGAAAAATTCCTCTTTAGAATTAGGAGAGGATTTTAATATTATTTTTATGTTTGAACTCTGTCTAATTTCCTCTATATATTTGTTGGTCAAGTTCATAACCTTCGGAAACAAATACATTAATTTACTTGATTTCGCAAAAAATAGGAAGGAAAATTGGGAATTTGGGGTGTGCAAAACCAATGTGTTCTTAATATTGCAATTTGCATATTAAGAACCATGCTTTTGCCTCCCCCCCCCTTCTTCCTCCTATCTTCTCTTCCTTCTTTTGACTAGCTATGCAACATATGAATGCCTGTTGGTTGTTCATTTTTTGACATTATTTCCATAAAGCGACTATATGCAATCCATAGGGCTGGGAAATCGTTGCTCCAGTGCTCTGTTGATGTTCTTCATTTACTGATTGTATTTGGTGACATCTCCAGTAAAATTGATGTTGAGTTCTGTTAAAATGTTGCAGGAACTTGCAGAGATGATTTTCCAATCAGCATTGTAGGAGAAAAACAGAGTTTTGACATAGTTCAAAGTTTCTATTTGCACCCTTTTTTTCTAGAAATAATTGATTGTACTGTTTACTGGTGACAGAACCAACAGTTACACTTGGGTTATGTGTTACCATTCTCTTCCTAGTAAAATACTGTTACTAAACCCTAAAATAGTTATCAGCACAATTATTTCATGCTTTAATGTTAAATCTATATCTGCGAAGTGTGTGCATGTGATTATGTGTGCTTGTAAGGATTTATGCTCATTCATAAACTCTTGCTGATGAGTTTGTTGTTGGGAAACCCCCACAATAGATTTAGCTGTTAGGATGACAAGAGGGGTTCAATGTTTCCGTTTCTTTCGCAGGATTGATTTCCTTGATGAAGAAAGTTCCATTTATGTATAAAGAGAGTACAAGTGACTGACATTTTTTCTGTAGATACAATAAGATTGTCTCAATTCCATGTTCTTAGATTCTGATTATAAGGCGGATTTCAGATGCCTACAGTCACTCACAAACTAAGCCTATTGGATAGGCCAAGGTTTTATGGCATAGTCGGAACTTAAAAAAGAGATGGGTGTATGACACATATCATTGCACAGTTTGCGCTCATGCACACATGCACAATTTGCGTCAGTCAAAAGTTCAAATGACAACACGAGCAATGATGCATACTGTTACATCGCAGATAAATTGATGAATCAAAAATTGCTGGAGAAAAAAAGAGCAATAGAAAGTTACAACCATGGCCAAGAAATCCAACCAACAAACTTTAAAAGAAAAACAAAAGAACACTACATAAAATCATACAAGTGTTGGTTGTATTGTCAGTGGTGCGTTCTGTTTTTAAAATTAAAGAAATTGACAATCGATTCAAGTAGATAGTTACGATTCCAACAACGCGTTTACGAGAGAGAGAATTAAACCATTGAGAATGGTACCTTGGTATGACAAATCTAATTCAAAATTAATAGAGGCCATTAAATCACATCGTTTTTTTTTTATTGTACTCTTGGTTGAATAAAAGAGACAAAGGGAATCGTTGTTAGGCGCTATGGACTAAACTTGATGCAACAAGGCAATTATTTAAATTATAAAAAATAGTATTTATATTTAATTTTTGGAAAAATTTCAGCTACATCCTTCTAATTTATAATATCTTCAAGGATACTCCCTCTATTATTCAAAACATCACTTACGCCCTTTTTAGTTTATATTTAAATATCACTAACACCCCCTGTCGTTAAACTACCGTTTCCAACAAAAAAAAAAATTCATTTAAAATATCAAAATTACTCCTACATAAACTCCAATCAATCTTTCAATATAAAATTCGATTAAAATTTTAGCAGATTAAAATTCATTTTTTTACATATTAAAATTCAAGCTGTTAAAATTCATTTTTTTACATATTAAAATTTGAACTGATTAAAATTTGATTCAAGATGATTAAATTTAATTTCTTTTACATATTAAAATTGGAGCCTATTAAAATTATTTTTTTTACATATTAAAATTTGAGTCGATTTGAGTACTACCTGAACTGTTAGTGCCGACTAAAATTCGCTTCGAGTCAATTAAAATTTATATTTTTTACTTATTAAAATTCATGCCAATTAAAATTTGATTCAAGTTGGTTAAAATTCATTTTTTATGTATTAAAATTTAACTCGATTAAAATTTATATTTTTTTATGTATCAAAATTCTGGGCGATTAAAATTCAATGGGAGTTGATTAAAATTTGATTCAAGCTGATCGGTTCGAATAGAATTTTAATGGGCTCAAATTTTAATACGTAAAAAAAATATAATTTTCAACCGACTCGAATTTGATTTTAATTAACTCAAATTGCCCCGAATTTTAATACATAAAAAATTTAAAAAATAAAAGGAGTCTTATTGAAGATATGCCTATCTAGAAGGGATATGAATGAAATTTTTCCTAAAATTTATCATAGGAAAAAATTACATTATAATTAACACCTTTAATCTCACAGGGGTGTCAATGAAGATTCAAAAAATAGAGAGAGTATTTTTGAAGATATGATAAACTAGAAGGGGTGTGTGACTAAAATTTTTCCTTAATTTTTTGACCTAATTTATTACAGTTGTATTAGTACTAAATTTATTCATTATCGTAACAACAAAAAATGTGTTGTACCTTGTTTCAAGAAAACACTTCAGCCAATGCAACATATTCTAGTGACGTAACTCAATCAAGCCTTTCAATTCATGGGATTAAATTGGAAGAAAAAAAATGTTGCTAGCAATATATTTCGGTATTTCCGATTTCTCTTTTTATTAAAAAACAGACCTTCTTCACAGAAGGAATAGGGCCTTGTTCTATGGGGGAAAAAACGCTTTATTTTTGTCAAGGCCTTACTCTATTCCTTCTTCACATAAGGAATAGGGCCTTGTTAGATTAGAGCGGTCAAGGCCTTACTCTATTCCTTCTTCACAGAAGGAATAGGGCCTTGTTAGAGCTGCCTCCTGACTTTATGGAGTCAGGAGTATGATGGTCCAGTCAAGACAAAGCAAGACTCCTTAAAAAGCTTTCGAGCTACTTAAGGATTTTAGCTTCACTCCTCCTGCTGCCGTTGGAATTGTGTGTTCGTCTCTGCCTGTTCAAAGAGCGACAATCAATGGTCTTAAAGGAGCACCTATCTGCCTGACTTGAAAACAATCCACGCTCCCTCCGATGAATGCTTTTTTGTTCTTGCTTGATTACCGTAGGACTACCGCTGGAAGGCGTTGTCACTGCGACTTGGTGCCTAGTGTGCTCTTCACGGAAAGGAGTGAAACGAGCAAGAAGAGAGAGTCAACCTTAATGTCAGTGATAATAGGAAAGGAAGAGACAGAATCACATCTGCTTGGCTGGTTTGTCAAAATGTATTTTTTATTTCAACAGTTAAAAATAAATTCAATTGAAAAATTGAACACACAAAAAAAAAAGGGAAAATAGCAATTTGTACCCAAAAAGATAAAAAAAAAATTAATTTTTACTATCAAAAATTAATTATTTCAAATTACATCCTCAATGAAATTAATCGGTAACAATGTGAACCCCAACCATAATGTGCATTGCAATTTCCTTCAAATTGACAATCACGCGAGATGCACGTGATGACTTTGTTGGATTATGGCTCTTATGTTTTTCTTGTGTCTCACGTGTATGTTAATCTAACAGAAATTACAACAGACGTTATAATTGGGATCACATTACTATTAATTAATTTTATTGAGGGTGTGTTTTCAAACAATTAATCTTCAAAAGTGAAAATTGAGAATTTTATAATCTTTCGGAATGCAAACAATCATTTGACCAAAAAAAGAACACAAAACAAAAGCTCTGTTTGGTTTGTGTCTCAAAAAACAATATCTGAAAATTATTTTTGAGAAGAGTTTTAGAAAACTATTTTTTATATTGCAGAACTTATTTGGTTATATGATTGCAACAACAATACAACAAAATAAAAAATTTTAAAACTTGTTCGGACAATAATCTAAAAAACAATGAAAACATAAATGTGGTGGTGGTGGTGGTGGTAGTGGTGGAAGAGTGGTGGTGGGAGTGTGGTGGTGATAATGGTAGTGGTGGAAGTGTGGACATGATAGTGGTGGTGGTGTTGGAGGTGGTGGAAGTATGGTGGTGATGGTGTCCTGGACACGGTGTTGGTGTTGGTGTTGGTGGGAATGTAGTGGACATGGTGGTGGGAGTATGGTGGCGATGTGGTGGAAGGGTGGTGGAAATGTGATGGTGGGAGTGTGGTGGTGGTGGTGGAAGTGTGGTGAGCGTCGTGGTGGTAGTAATTTCTAAATTCTGAAAAGGTTATTTCTAAAAACACACAAAACAACTCTAACTTGATATATATCTTTTTCTGTTAATATTTTTTTGGAAAGTCTCGCATAGAATGATTTCATTACATTTTCCATCTAGATGTATGCCATCATTCCCATCACAAAAATCTTGCCTTGATAACTTTGTTTATTATTCGAGTTAATCTAGGAAGTGTAGTGAGGTATCCAAGGGGCTTGACAAAAACATTTTACTCAGTGTTGATGCGGCCCTATGTGAGTCATGGTTGTAAAATTAGGCATGTTTTAAGTAAAAAACAATGTCCAGTGCTGATTGTGTTGTTCAACCCTGTTCCGTCTGCAATAGTAGTGACATATTATTGAAAATTTGCATCGACAATATTGTTTTCTTCATCTCTGTGTGTGTGTATTTGCAAACGTTTTTATCTACTAGTTGGTGTACACGCGCGTTGCACGTGAATTATTTTGAATATCAAATATTATATATTATTGATACACAATTATGAAACGTAATCATAATCAAGCATATGAAAGGTAAATGTGTTTCTTAGTCTTTATAGACAAGTGCTTAAAATAGTGTTAGAAATGTTATTTAGGTGTCCATTATGAATTAGTTTGTTCACATTCTTCAACGTTAAAACAAAAATCAAAAGAGTTAATAACCAAAACCAAGATCAAAAGTTTACCCAAGAACCACAAAATTTAGGACAATTCAATGATACCAGTGGAAGAATATCACCAATGTTTCTAGATTTAGGTAATTCTGAAACTCCTATTTTGCAAGTGTTCGAATTGATCAGCAAGTACAAAAGCAAAAACTCTAGTATTCATAGTACCCATAAAATAACTGATCTCCAATACTTAGTCCAATTCTTCCACAATAAGCATCAGGGTTAAGGTTTAACTACAAAGATTTAAATGAGAAAAGAAGAAAATAACAAATCCGAAATTATATTCATACCCATTACCTAGTCCGATTCCTCGAAATGGACTTTTCAATGAGGATCAAAAGCATGATGGGTATACCACTTGTTTGCTTCTAATGACGTGGTTGCACAAGCACTCGAAGAAAATGCGTTAACATCCTCTTATTTACCGATCTCAAGCCCTTGTAATCCACTTAAGCTCCTAGTGTCATGCTTTAAGGCATCCGATGACCTGGTCACAAAGAATATGTTCTCTTTAATCACCCTATCATTTTTGTAGCTTTATAAGTTTGCGAGTTTATGTTGGAGTACATTTAGTAATTCTCACCGATTTGTATCCCAAATTTCTTGCTTAGATGCTATCATCTATTGGGTAGTCATCAACATCAAAACTCCCATGTGTAAAAGTTGTTTGACAAAGGTACTATCTTGGGCCATAATTTAGTCTCATGTTATAAATTATGAATAGGAATTTAAAATGAAGAGAGCCCAAAAACACACCAAATTAATTTATTGGGTAGAGCCCCTGTAAAAGAAGTGATGCCATGTCTTTACCCCCAACCAATAGCTTCATAAATCATAGTGATGTGGGTAGAATTTATTGGGGTTCAAGGTAAATATTACTTCACAGCTCGCAACATATGTATCATTTCACATGCTTGAAGCAAACTAACATGGTGTTTTTTGTGTTGCAATGAAACAATTTTACATGTTTTTTTAGGGCAATCAAATAAATTCTATTGAAGAATCAATTTCCAAGTCAAAGTGTACACAATAAACATTTGAAATTGGATCCTTTCCATTTGAACCTATCACATTTAAACTCCAATCTAGTTCATATCATTAGTTTGAAGTCATATCCAACTCTTATGAGATCTATTTGAATGAGAGGTGGATGATCAGATGGAGCTTAATGCGGAAGTAAATCAAAATATAGATATCCTAGTCCTTCGTTTTCCTTCTATTAATTTCTCTAAATGTCCTATAGGGTTGAATTTTTTTTTTCTCTTTACAGATGCCATACCAGTGCTAAAAACTTTTCACAGACTAACTACTCCATGAGTGTCACTCATCATATAATGTGTAATTAAAATAGCTTTTGATGGATTTAGCCATTTGATTGTAATCATCATTTCTCTATTACAACAAATAGATGACTTTAGAAGAATGTGTTGAAATATTGAAGTGTGCAAGTTGAATGCTAAAATTGTGTTGGAATCGACTATTTTTCCAAAGATACGGTAAGTAAATTTACCTATCCTCCTGCAGCAGCTTACTCAGAAGCTCCATATTTACATGGCTATGTTGTTCATCTTGACATGGAGCAACTGATCGTTCAAAACCAGCTCTCCTAGCTTCTTCGGATACTACAATAGCTTTTGTTGTTAACAAGTTAACAGATGGAAAAATCTTCACTTGAACAATATCACATACCCAATTATTTAAGAACTTGTTCAAATCGTATCAGAATAACACAATTGGATAGTTCAAACACTTTCTGTGGAACATTGCATAGATGAAGTCCAAATTAAACACTTTATTACAGCTGATAAAAGATATGTACCAGAAAATTTGCGAAATATATTGCTATCACAAACTTAAACTCTCGCAAGGAAAGATAAAAACCATCCAAAATAAAGCATGAATCCAACATAGGCCATACTTTGTACACAGACCATTAAAACAGGGCCAAACAAAATTGCTCAAAGATAGCTTTGCTTTTTCTTTCTTTCTTTTTTTTAATTAAAAAAAGGAACATTTGTAATAATTTTTTTTTGGTCTGACACTTTTACGGGGAAGAGGGACAACGAGGTTTGAACCCGCAACTTTAAAATCCAACAACAGGGGCAATGACCATTAGGCCAACCGCTAACCTCTTTGCTTTTTCTTAAGCTCTCATCACTTTTTAGAATTGTAGAATCTGGAGATAAATGATTTCATCGAACTTCCCTCGGATCCTATATTACATGTTGCATTGCCTCCTTTATTTTGGCCTCAAGTTGTCTCTGACATCCAAGGCTTTAGTGATTCTCCCTTTTCACCGTATCCCAACACATGTCCCATTGTTAATCAGAAGCAAACTAATAGCAAGATACAGTCTTGACCAACTATGATAATGACGGAATTAGAAGCTAGGAAACTAATAGAAGCACCCAAGAAAATGGAAACATGACAATTTGACATTTCCATAGAGGTGTTTATATGCCAGAACTCTTGTATTTAATATAAACATTCAAAATATATTAATGCATTTCAGATGCATGTCAAGTGAGTCCTTTCAAGATTTAGCATTACACAATGCATTGTAGATGATACGTCTTGAATTATTTGAATATTGAAAAATTAGGGATTGGTGAAATAATCATATTGATGAATGCCTAATGAATCATCCGGAAGGCTTAGTTTTGTAATCTTAATTGCCTAGGTATTAAAAGGACTCACTCTATAGAAGCCTAAGATAATGTAGCTAAGGCTGATCACCCTTCCCTAGTGCATAGAAGCATCATAATGAAGCATACATTGATACCATGGTTGTAATATTGGGGACAATAAGCACAGACCAAACTTTCTCAATCATGAATTTTGAGCTCCATCTTTGGCCATCAGATCCAATTGGTAATTCTTTGGAGTCTGCCTTGAATCCGGCTCCAAATTGCTCCTATCACCCTTGTTTTGCAAAGTCTCACATCTTACTTTTGCTTGCAATTTCATCTTCATAACCTAGTTTGGATTCGCACCAATGGGTGCAACCACCTTGCTTTTCTTCAAATTGGTATTTATGAGCTCAATCCCAAATGTTCTTTTCACTCATTAATAAGCCAAGAAACAACAGATACACTTTCAGATTTTCTGGGCATCCACAATCACCTGAAGGTTGGCTTCCTCATTTCATGATGATGGGTCTATGCATAATTCAATGCAAAGGTTAATTTTTGTAATATTAATTAACTTATCTCTTTAATTAGATAAATTTAAAAGAATGATGATGGATCTCTTTAATTAGATAATTTTTGTAGTAGTAATCAATCTTTTAAATAGTATTTCATAATACATTTTTAGTGAAATTCATTGAAGATAACACATTTGTGACATCATAAAACTGCCTAACTATAGTTGTAGAGTTATTTTATGAGGAGAATGTTAACAAAAGAGTTCATGCATCTTTTTTCTACCAATATTGGGGGATCGTGTGCAGTGCACATAAAAACAATTCAGAAGTTTGATTGTCGACTTATTTGAAAAGGAAAAATAATGCTATAAAATTCACATATTTTTAATAAAGTGAGCCATAACAGATTCATTCTAAGGAGAATTAATAAATACAATGAATATGTTAGTATACTTGAAAAATGGGGCAACAAAGATGACCTTTTGGCCCATAGTCACTTCAACGCATTAGTTAGCTCTGTAACACCCACAACCATCAAAACCCAGGCTTTCACTCCACATCTAATTTGGTAGCATAATTTTTGATCCAACTCAACCTACTGTCAATCTATTTCAATATGCCTATTAATTAAAATTCTAGATTATAGATTGTAACAAATTAGAGGTCAAAGAGACAAACATATACTAAATAAACTACAAATTTAACACATTTAAGTTTTATTTCTCTAGCTTTTTACATAAAACCCTTCAATGAGGGATAGGGGAAACAGGTACTTGCCTTCTTGAATTGAATAATGTTCCGATTCTGAAGTGATCCATGGCTTATGATATCCCACATCACAATCTCAACAATTTATGGGTAAATTGTACCTGAATATGGCAACAGTAACGGCTTGACGGTTAAATAAGAATGGAGTCCGACTCTATCCAAGTTACAATAATCAAACCACTGTAACATCAATTCATCATTGCTCAATGCACTAATGCAGATAAAAAAAATACAAGCAAATTTAATGTAAGGAAAAATGCCACATGGACAAGTTGATCAAATATAATTGGTAACTAGAACATCCTATGTCATCTAATCAGGAAATCGAAGAGTGAACCTGATAACTCATTAATATAGAATGAATTAGACACCTTTAAAATCAAATAAAGATAACCCAAAACGGAATATACCCCACACCAGCCCTATCTTGCTGCACAAATGTAAGGCATGTTTGGATGTCCAAATAACATAGACATAAATTTGATTTGTTATTTTTGAAACCAAACTCGTGCACAATAGTTTTTTAATGATTGAATCATATGTATGTGGCTGATTGAAACAACCAAACACCCTGGCTCAATTTTGCAACTAATAAATGTTTTGAAAATGAATAAACTACATTTGCACATCCAAACGCGCCCTTAATCATTCACTAATTAAATTGTACAGAACGTCAGATATTACAAAGCCTTAAATTTCACGATCTAGACAACTAAACAAATATATATATATATATATATATATATATATATAAGAGATTGAGATATCTAAGGTTTGAAATCTTATTAATCAATTTACAATTCCATGGTGTCTTTCAGATCTAATGTGAGACGTGATACCAGTTGATGATTTCCCTGACCGTTCCTTGGCCAACTAATAGAAAAACATCAAATTCAAACATATAAATTGATTAAATACAACTCACCTTGAACTTTATACTGCTAGCATGAATATTTGTTTGCTAATCCAACAAAGAAAATGCAACACACACAAGCAAATAACAAAAGGGGGAAGCTGGAAGGCATGAATCTAGAAGACATGCAAATATGGAAGCTCGAAGGTATGACTGACTCTCGGTGCTGACATTAATTATAACAATTAAGATGAAATGAATTGGATGTATTCACTTTGGATGAGCGACTCTCGGTAAACCTTTACTCAAGAAAAAGAAACGTATAAGCAGTCTGTGAGAAAGTAAGATATAAGTGGCATTAGTTGTTTTTATAGGGTTAATTTTGTCAAATAAAAGTTTTTCACTCATCCTCACTTTTTATAGTAGTATAGATTAGTGGTGTTAAACGTCTTTTTCTTTTATCTTTTTGTTTTCTCTTGACATATTTGCTCAGCAGAGTGTTATATGCATTTGTTATGCTTGGTGGCTAGTGCCAATAAAGTCAATTCTATTTTTGATTGCTTCAGTTGATGAGGAGAGACATGCCAGAGAGATTTTATGGATGCTGCCAAAAAAACTTTACTATATTTTGATAGGAGATCACTATGATGGAAGAAGAGTTGAAGACAACTACTGAACTTATTAAGAAACAGGACAGACTAATCCAAGGGTTGAAGAAGGAGTCGAAAGACCGGTTAGAAAAACACAATACTGAATTAGAGAGGGTATAATTGATCTAGAACTAACTTTGTACAACTCAAAATATCATTTCATAAATGGAAAATGCCATGTTGTACCAGCGTTTTATGGCATCAATTAATGTTCATATGCTTTCTTTTTCAAATTATAGAATTGTGTTTGCTCGTCTAATCAATAGAAATTTATGTGGTTGAGTATTGTTTTAATCCAGGTGAGCTTGCCAATTGGATGGGTGGAATGAAGTGAGATGAAAATAGGATCAATGTTGAATTACTTACTGGTATACGACCATCTAACTTACACCCCGCATTTAGGGAAGAAATCAAAATGAAAATGGAGAGATGGATATTGATGATGACTAAAATAAATCCTAAGTATGATCTCAGACATAGAGCTCAGCTCAGGAGGTCAGGCGAAGGGTTCGTAGCTCAGAGGCCTGAAGCCAGAGCTCCCTACAGATGAAATCACAACAAAGAAGAAAAGAAGACAGCTAGACAATAGCGGATACCGACAGAATAATTAGGAGGCAAGAACCAAGGCACGAAACTCTCAACCCACCTCAATCCTCTCCAAATATTAGGGGGGATCCCATGATAGAAGACAAAGATCTCGGGGTACAAACCGTTTGAAGCCAGCCATAGGGAGTTTAGGTAACTCCGAAATTGGAGAGGAAGATAGGGGAAGATCCCTTCATTATAGGAAGGGATCTCGGATTAGAGGTAAGCAGAGGCTATAAAAGGATGAGGCAATAGAGCCACAAAAAAGGACCTAATCCCCTGATTCCCATTTTTCTGTAATACGTTCAACTCCATCAATAAAGAAGGGGAGTCAGAGACTCCATTACAGAGTGGACTAGCCGAGCTCAGGCCGGTGAACCACTATAATTCAGTCGTGTTATCATCCCTTTCCTCATTTCCCTAAACATCCACCTGCATTATTTAATACGAGCCTAGCAGCTCAGATACCAAACTTAGCTCCACGCAGATCGTTCATACGAATCCATCCTGCTCCATAACTCATTCACGTAGATTTACACCATCAGTTTGGCGCCGTCTGTGGGAACGACTGTTCTTGTTACAAATAAGCTGATCTCTCAGTGACTGATGGTAACAACTCGAAACATGAGCCGAAGCCAAACAAACCCACCACAAATGCAGGATCAGCAGGAAGCCACCAACGGCAGACAGCCAAGGAACGTCCAAGAGGCTAATTCCCCCATTAACAACGAGATGGAAGCCCTTCGCCTCGTCAACCAACGTTTGCTTAGGGAGAACGCAGAGCTATCAAAGCTCGTACAATGCCCAAGGGAGGCACGACAGACCCAAGAAGGTCAGAGTAATCCCCCTCACAAGGAACGACAACACTTGGACCCCCTCAGAGAGGTCAAAGAAGGGGTGGAAAACAGTCAGACCAGAGGGCATGTCCCCTACGTACCCCCCAGGAATGGCCACAATGAAGAAGGGCAAAGCCAGAACGATGGAGGTGAGAGAGATGATTTATCCCCGTATCAACAGGACAGGAGAGAGTAGCACTGGGAGCAACACTTCAAGGATATCCAGCAAGAGCTCAGCCACATGAAGGAGGCTGTAAAGAGCAAAGCCCCAGTTACAATGGACGCCCTAGTACAACAGACCGAGTCCCCATTCACCACTGGAGTGTTACACTTCCCTCTCCCTCCGAAGTTCAGGATGCCACAAATAGAGGTCTTTGACGGAACAAAAGATCCCGTAGATCACCTCAACACATACAAGAACCAAATGGAGCTGCATGGGTACCAGGACCCTGTACGCTGCAGAGCTTTTGCATCACATTGAAAGGCTCTGCCCTAGCCTGGTTTCACAGGCTTCCACCCGCCTCGATCTCATCCTTTAAAGAGCTCTCCATAGCTTTTGTATCTTACTTTATAGGAGCTCGGATATACAGAAAGCCGAGCTACCACCTGCTCAATGTGAAACAGGGACCTCAAGAAAACCTGAGGTCCTACGTCCAGAGGTTCAATTCGGAGTCACTAAAAGTAGATATCCCAGACGAGAATTTTGCCATAATAGCCTTCATAGCTGGATTGGGAGTGCAATCCAAGGACTTGATGTTCTCCGTATCCAAGAACCCTCAAGCAACCATGGCCGAGGTATTGGCCAAAGCCGAGAAGTACATAAACGGTGAGGAAGCCCTCCTCTCGAAGGCAGGGAGTTCATCCGTACAGAAAGATAAAGGGAAAGAGGAAAAGAAAAGGGATCGGAGTCCCAGAAGAGAAAGAGGACGTGATAGGTCTCCAAGAAGAGACAGAGACCGCTCCCCAAAAAAGAGAGGTAACGTTAGAGATCGATTAGGCCCACCGCAGCCAGAGCTACAGCCAAGATATCCACCTCGACAACTCACTCCTCTAACGGAAACAGTGTCCCAAATCTTATACGAGGTGCAGAATGAGAAGTTTCTAAAGTGGCCACCCCGGATGAAAGCAGACCCGACAAAAAGAGATCCCACTAAGTTTTGTGAGTTTCACAGAGATCATGGGCATCAAACAGACGATTGTATCCAGTTGAAAGTGAGATAGAGTTCCTGATCCAACGAGGACATCTGCGACGCTACATAGCTCAGGAGGATCGAAACCGAGCTCAACCCCCACCTCAGCAGTAAGCTCCTGCACAACACCAACAGCCCCTAGGGGAAATCAGAGTAATATCTGGTGGATTCGCAGGAGGTGGAGAGTCCAGCTCAGCCAGAAAGGCTCACCTGCGCAGAATCAGAGCTGGAGAAGCCCTGGAAGTACAAGCAGTATCTAAGGCACCCCGTCTAAGCACAACCATCACATTTTCAGACGCAGACCTGGAAGGATACCAACATCCCCATGACGACCCATTGGTAGTAAGGGCTGTAGTGGCCAACAAAACTGTTCATAGAGTTCTGATTGACAACGGGAGCTCGACAGATATTATTTTTGCCCTGGCATTTGACAAGATGGGTATAGGCAGGGAAAAACTCGAACCAGTGAGTGCACACTTGTTAGGATTCTCAGGAGAGAGGGTGTTACCCCTTGGGTCGATACAGCTGGTGTTAACTATGGGGGACCCACCTTGCCAGACCACCACCGCCACTAAGTTCCTGGTGGTTGATGCACCATCCGCATATAACATGCTGCTAGGCAGGCCATCTCTAAACGCGATGAAAGCTATCCCTTCGGCTTATCACATGGTTCTGAAGTTTTCCACCGAGAATGGGGTTGGAGTGGTCCGTGGAGATCAGCGAGTAGCCAGAGAATGCTATATGGCCTCTACAAAGCAAAAAGAAGTTGAAAGTGTTCAGCTGGACGAGCTGGATATGAGAGATGAGCTAGATACGAGACCCATGCCATCGGAAGAACTGGAACCTGTTCAGATTGACGAAAATCCAGAACACCTCGTTTACGTCGGATCCAAGCTGAACAGAGGTGTTAAGGATCTTCTCATCCAGTTCTTGAAGGAAAACATAGGAGTATTCGCTTGGCGTCAAGAAGACATGAGGGGGATTGACCTTACAATCATCACACACAAGCTAAGTGTGAATCCTACTTGTAAGCCGGTTAAACAGAAAAGGAGATGCTTTGCTCCAGAACGCCAAAAGACGATTAACGAAGAGGTCAGCAAGCTCCTCCACGCCAAGGCCATTAGGGAGGTGGACTACCCCACGTGGCTGGCAAATGTGGTTCTAGTAAAGAAGACTAATGGGAAATGGCGACTCTGCATCGACTTCACAGATCTCAACCGAGCCTGCCCAAAGGATAGCTTTCATTTACCTCGGATTGACCTAATAATGGATGCCACTGCTGGGCACGAGCTCCTCAGCTTCATGGATGCTTTATCGGGTTATAACCAGATCATGATGGACCCAGCTGATCAGGAGAAAATTTCCTTCGTGACTGAACAAGGGACGTACTGCTACCAAGTTATGCCCTTTGGGTTGAAGAATGCTGGAGCCACCTATCAGCGCCTGGTAAACAGAATGTTCCAAAAGCAAGTTGGAACCTCCATGGAAGTTTACATCGACGACATGTTGGTAAAGTCGTTGAAAGCAAAATTACACATCTGACATTTAGCAGAATCATTCCGAATCCTTAAGGAATACGAGATGAAGCTCAACCCCGCCAAGTGTGCTTTTGGAGTATCTGTAGGAAAATTCCTAGGCTTTATAGTCAATAGTAGAGGAATTGAAGCTAACCCCGAGAAGATAAAGGCAGTACTGGACATGCAACCACCATCCAACACAAGGGAAATCCAACGTCTGACAGGAAGAATAGCAGCCTTGAGTCGCTTTGTGTCCAGATCAAGTGACAAGTGCCAGCCTTTCTTTCAAGTCTTGAAGAAGGCGTTCCAGTGGGACACCCGGTGCGAAGAGGCATTCCAGACACTAAAGACCTATCTGAGCTCACCTCCTGTGCTGGTGAGTCCCTTAGAAGGAGAGGTACTCACACTTTATCTAGCTGTCTCGAACTTTTCAACCAATGCAGCGCTAGTAAGGGAGCAAGACAGAGCTCAACAGCCAGTATATTACTGCAGCAGAGCTCTAAGGGGGGCAGAGGAAAGATACCCCAAAATGGAAAAACTCGTCTTAGCTTTAGTCACCACTGCCAGAAGACTTAGGCCCTACTTTCAGGCTCATACTATTGAGGTACCGACAGATCAGTCGATGAAACAAGTGTTGCACAAGCCAGAGTCCTCTGGAAGGCTGGTTAAGTGGGCTATAGAGCTCAGTGAGTTTGATATCAAATACAAGCCAAGGACTGTAATCAAGGGGCAAATTCTAGCAGATTTCATCGCAGAATTTACAACGACAGCACCCTCGGAAGCCACACAGTTGGTGCCCGACCTCCTTGCATGGAAGCTGTCGGTAGACGGAGCCGCCAACGCTCAAGGGAGTGGCGCAGGCTTGATTCTAACTTCTCCGGATGGGATAGATGTCGAGTATGCACTCAGGTTTGGATTTAAGGCTTCGAATAATGAGGCTGAATATGAAGCTGTCATCGCTGGGCTCAATCTCGCTCACTCAATGGAGGAGGAGCAATTGGAAATCTGCAGTGACTCGCAACTCGTAGTAAAGCAAATAGAAGAGTCTTACGAGGCAAGAGGAGAGAAAATGGTCCTCTACCTCAGGAAGGTACAAGAATTGATGAGGAAATTTGTGCGGGTTAAAGTCAGACATATCCCCAGAGCCGAAAACTCCCGAGCTGACGCCTTAGCTAGATTGGCAACAGCTTCGCAGGAAAGCCTAGACAGGCTGATTCCAATGGAGCACCTAACGGAACCATCTGTATGCGTCAAAGATGGGGAAATATTGTCCGTGGAGGGTCAACCAAGCTGGATGGACCCCATCATGGGGTACCTACTGAATGGGACCCTGCCAGCAGATCCCAAAGAAGCGGCGAAACTAAGGACTAGGTCAGCCAGGTTTTCTGTTTTGCAGGGAGACCTATATAAACGAGGCTTTTCAGCACCAATTCTTAAATGCGTGGGAGATAAAGACGCCAATTACATACTCAGAGAGGTTCATGAGGGAATTTGCGGCAACCATATTGGAGCTCGAGCTCTAGCAGGGAAAGTATTAAGGCAGGGCTACTATTGGCCTACCATACTCAAAGATGCGGTAGACTTGGTCAGAAAATGCACCATTTGCCAAATGCATGCCAATATTCCTCATTGCCCGCCAGGGCTCTTAACTGCAGTAGTAAGCCCTTGACCTTTCCAGCAGTGGGGATTGGACATACTAGGACCTCTGCCTACCGGCATGGGACAGTGTAAGTTCGCTATTGTTGGGGTGGATTACTTCACCAAGTGGGCTGAGGTGGAGCCCCTGGCCACAATAACAGAACAAAAGGTTCAAAACTTTTCATGGAAATCAATAATTTGCAGGTTTGGAATTCCCAAGGCAATCGTTTCCGATAATGGAAAACAGTTCGATAATCCCAAGTTCAAGAAGTTTTGTGCTGATCTGGGAATAAAGAATTACTTTTCGGCCCCAGCTCATTCGCAATCCAACGGACAGGCAGAAGTCACCATCAGAACCATCAAAGCAGCCCTGAAGACCAAGCTTGAAGCCTTAAAAGGAAAATGGGTGGAACATATCCCTGAAGTACTATGGGCTTATAGAACGACAGCGAGGTCAGCGACTCAGGAGACTCCATTCGCCCTAGCCTTTGGAACAGAGGCAGTAGCACCGGTGGAAGTAGGAATCCCATCCCCTAGGGCCGAATTCGCAGGGTCTCAGCACAATGATGAGTCTCTTCTGTTGAACTTGGACCTCTTGGAAGAAAAGAGAGAAACAACTCTGCGCCACATCAAGGCTTACCAGAGGAAGGCAGCAAGGTACTACGACAGGAAAGTCAAACACCGAAGTTTCAAAGTGGGAGATATGGTCCTCAGGAAGCTCTTGCCGGCCAGGAAGGATCCCACTCATGGGAAGCTGGGACCAAATTGGGAAGGTCCGTATATCGTCTCGAGGGTGATCAGACCCGGAAACTACGAATTGCAAACAGAGGAAGGAAATATCTTACCTCATTCTTGGAACGCAGAGCATCTCAAAAGATTTTTTTCAGTAAGTCCCTTTTTGTAAGAGAATTATTATCAATAAAACAATGAAATTTGTTATTTATTTCAGAAAGGGTCTATTGAAAGAGCCATGTAGCTCAGAAAGAATTTTTAAATTCGCAAACGAGAGCCATGTAGCTCAGATAGAATTTTTAAATTCGCAAACGAGAGCCATGTAGCTCAGAAAGAATTTTTAAATTCGCAAACGAGAGCCATGTAGCTCAGAAAGAATTTTTAAATTCGCAAACGAGAGCCATGTAGCTCAGAAAGAATTTTTAAGTTCACAAAATAGAGCCATGTAGCTCAGTGAGAACTTTTAAATTCGCAAAATGAGCCATGAAGCTCGGTAAGAACTTTTAAGTTCACCGAATAGAGCCATGTAGCTCAGTGAGAACTTTTAAAAATTCGCAAAGTCGAGCCATGTAGCTCAGTAAGAACTTTTAAGTTCACAAACTTGGGCCATGAAGCTCAGTAAGAACTTTTAAGTTCACAAAAATGAGCCATGAAGCTCAATAGGAATCTTTTCAAGTTCACCGAGTAAAGCTATGTAGCTCAGAAAGAACTCACCAGTTCACAATATCAAGCTGCGTAACTTAGGAAGAAGAGAGAAGGGATCCCTGAGATACCAGCTACCGAGCTCAGCAGCTCAGAAGAGGCCATCAAGCATAACACCAAGTCCTCTGTACTCTTCAGACTTAGTAATTTTACTTCAAGAAGTGCACAACACCCCTCAAAGCAAAGGGGGAAGGGGAGTACATAAAGCAAAGCAAGTAAGTGTACATTTCGAAATCAAAATTCGAATGTATATATGAAAAGCAGATGAGGATTGCGAAGTAACACAAATCCTGAGGCAAAGTTACATCTCAAAAAAAAAAAAAAATTTTAAGAAAAGAGATTACAACTAAAAAAAAAAAAAAATCCTAATTTTCTGGAGGAGGAGTAGACAGAAGATCTTGCAGCTCGGCGAATGCAGCCCCAACAGGAGAAGCAGAACCCGACAGCTCAGGAGGTAAGGATCCAGCAGCTGGAGAAGTAATATTCTCAGAAATGTTGATCCCTGGAGTTTCCACCCTGTCTAGTGACGATCCTTGTTCAAGGGCTTCGGTCACCAGGTCAGCAGAAAAAGATGCAGCACGAGCAATCGATGAAGGAGCAGGTACATCTTGGGTTGGGGCTTCAGGGAGAAGAGCTGAGGTGTCTTCTTCACCATCAGAGTCGGTTTCCTCCAATTCCCCTTCTGTTGGGATAGGAAAATTAAAATCTAGGTCGGGAAAGTTCTTGGAAGCTTTACGCTGGAAAGCAAGCCACCCAGAGGCCCATTGGGTGGTGGCTTCATCAGTCAGCTCAGCTATTAAATCACTCTTCTCCTTGAGCTCCTTGTGGAGAATCCCATTGGTCTCGCAAATGGTGTCATATTCTCTCTTTGTGAACTCAAGGGAATTACGGACGTCAAAAGCATCCTGATTAGCCTTAGCCCAGAGCTCAGTTTTATGCTTCAGCTCATCCCCCACAATCCTTAGCTCGTCACGAGCCTTCTTTTCTCCCTCCTAAGCCTTAAACTTGGCTGCTTTGAAGCCCTTGAGATCAGAGGATTGCTTCTCCAGCTGTTCAGTTAGGTCCTTCACCTGGTTTCTGAGATCCTCATTCTTAAAAGACTGCTCCGCAACCTTGAGCTCATACGCCTTCAGAGCTTTAACAGAAGACTCAGAAGACCTAACTCTCCTCAGCAGGCCCTTTACATGGATGGCCATCTAAAGAGGCAAAGGTAAATAAGTAAGCTGCGAACAGCTATGACATAAGGTTAAGCAGAGGCATGAGAATATCGAGACTTACAGTAGCTGCTCCCTGAAGAGCTGATGCGATGGACTCTTCAAGCTCCATAGTGGCAGCCCTCTTGACGTCAGACTCGGGAAGAATAGAGGAAACAGCCCCTGCTGCGAGCTCCATGTTTTCAAAAAAGGAATCTCCATCTTCCTTCACGTCGGGTAGCGTCCCCTTCTTGCTCTCAGGACCCACATGAGGTGTCCCAATAACTTTCCCTGAAGAGCTATATCTGAAACTACCAGGTCGGACACGCGGGATCACTTCCAAAGCCTTCTCAATCTCTGACGAGGAAGGAGAAGTCTGACCTCCCGCTGGGGTAGGCTGTGTTTTTGGAGAATGAGGGGTCTTCACAATCTTAGAAGAGCTAGGAGGAGGAGCCAGATCTTTGACAATTGAAGAAGAAGTTGGTTCCCCCAATTTTTGAACTTTGGTTTGAGGAGCAGAGCTACTCCCAGAACCGACCTGAGCCTTCCGCTTGTTACCTCTCCCACT
Organism: Ilex aquifolium; assembly: GCA_951799425.1. Classification (NCBI taxonomy): domain Eukaryota; kingdom Viridiplantae; phylum Streptophyta; class Magnoliopsida; order Aquifoliales; family Aquifoliaceae; genus Ilex; species Ilex aquifolium. Next base: position 32,170,576 of record OX637393.1, read on the forward strand.
CCTTAACAACTTGTTCACCTTAGCCTGGATTTCCTCGGGGTTAAGCTTCATAGTGGAAGATCCTGAAAGATCTGAGCTAAGACAGTTAGATTAAAAGAAATAAAAAGTAAGACAAAGAAACTCTTAGGAAAAAGGGGTTACTAGCAGCTCCTTCAGGTCTGACAACAGAAATTGGAAGCGGAGCTTCAATCTCCACCTCAGGAAGGCTAAACCCTCTGTCCACCAAAACCCGAGGCAGAATGAGCTCGGAATACCTTCTGGGGTTGCACTTTGCCAATATCTCCCTCGCCTCTTGTTCCTCAGTGCTGAGCTTGAGGCGGGTACCTAGAAAACACAAAATCAGAGCAAAGTTAGGAGCTCATGGCCCTCGAAACGAAAAACGCAACTAACCCAATTAAGGACTCACCCAAGTTGTCCGGACGAGTCCAGGCCTTGGGAACACCCAGAGTGTCCGACCTATCAGCAGGATTGTATTCCCAGTTGGTGCCCCCGACAAAAAAGAAATATTCCTTCCAATGCTTGTGGGAGGTCGGAATGTTAGAAATAAGCTGCCTAACATTGGCACGCTTAGAGGCGTACAAGAAGCCTTCTTGAGAGGTCGGTTTAACATTGAAGAACTCTAGGAATAAAGGAAGGGTAGGGACCCTGAGGTCTAAATCTTTGAAAATGACCAGAAGACCCGCTAGGACACCCCAGAAATTAGGAGAAAGTTGAGAGGGGCACACGTTGAAGTACTGCAGAATGGTCTTGAAAAAGGGATGTATGGGAAAACGAAGGCCATTATCGAAGGCGGCCTCAAAAAAGCAGACCCTTTTGTTAACCTGGGCGACGTAGGGAGTAAAACTATATGGGCTAAAGAGCTCGACGCCAGCAGGGAACCTATAGCGAGTACGCAAAACGTTTAACAAAAAAAGATTGAGCTTGCTAGGGCCCACTTGCTCAGCTAGCTTATAGGCAGCTCCTAAGTACGTTGAGACATCAGAGATCCTAACTCCACTGACCTTACCCTTGCCTTTGTCTGACTTAGGGGGCAGGGGAGAGGACGATGAGGGGGGCTCCTCGGTGTTGACCTCGGAGTCAACGACATCAACCCCAGGGAAATTGTCTATCTCGTCACCTACTTCCCCTAATTCAGTCTCTTCCTCTGCTGACCTATCTCCTCAGAGAAAAACAGAGGAGCGAGTGGCTCCAGAAGAGGCTGACATGGTAGGAAGAGAAAAAGGAAGATTAAAAGAGCGATAAAGGGAAGAGACACTGGTCAGACACTCACTAATGACCCTGGGGTCGACACAGTAACTCCCAACGACAAGGATATGAACTATAGAACTCCAATCCACGAAGTGGGGAAGTGGGGCTAGGCAATGGTCTCGATTTCAAAAGTAAAAGAACCAAAAAGCCCAAAAATGTAGCAACCACCTCGAATTCGAGGGATCCAGAGCAAAGGAGGAAGTGAAAGGGGGCAAAGGACGTACCTAACTCAGGAATAACAACGAACAGAAGCCTGGAGCAATATCGAAGGAAAGAGGCACTGCGAATCTTCAAGACGAGAACTGGGAATTCGGTTTCGAACGAGAAGTCAGGAAATTTCAAACTGATGGTCTGAAATCGCAAGAAGAATAAAGACGAAGAGCAATAGAGAAGATGAACAGAGTGAGAATGAGGGTTTTGATGACCGTTTGGACATTTATGGCTTGAGAGGACGTGGGCTGGAACATGCGCGGGAATCGAGGAGACCATGATTGTCAGAAAACCGTCAAAAAGGCAGTGCCCTTATACAAGCCAAGGTCAGTCACGAGCAGATTCTAGCTCGGTTTAAAACAGCTCAGCCCCTGCCCAAGCTCGCTTGAGCCAAGGGCTGGGGGGCAACTGATGATGACTAAAATAAATCCTAAGTATGATCTCAGACATAGAGCTCAGCTAAGGAGGTCAGGCGAAGGGTTCGTAGCTCAGAGGCCTGAAGCCAGAGCTCCCTACAGATGAAATCGCAACAAAGAAGAAAAGAAGACAGTTAGACAATAGCGGATACCGGCAGAATAATTAGGAGGCAAGAACCAAGGCACGAAACTCTCAACCCACCTCAATCCTCTCCAAATATTAGGGGGATCCCATGATAGAAGGCAAAGATCTCGGGGTACAGACCGTTTGAAGCCAGCCATAGAGAGTTTAGGTAACTCTGAAATTGGAGAGGAAGATAGGGGAAGATCCCTTCATTGTAGGAAGGGATCTCGGATTAGAGATAAGCATGAGGCTATAAAAGGATGAGGCAATAGAGCCACAAAAAAGGACCTAATCCCCTGATTCCCATTTTTCTGTAATACGTTCAACTCCATCAATAAAGAAGGGGAGCCAGAGACTCCATTACAGAGTGGACTAGCCGAGCTCAGGCCGGTAAACCACTATAATTCAGTTGTGTTATCATCCCTTTCCTTATTTCCCTAAACATCCACCTGCATTATTTAATATGAGCCTAGCAGCTCAGATACCAAACTTAGCTCCACGCAGATCGTTCATACGAATCCATCCAGCTCCATAGTTCATTCACGTAGATTTACACCATCAGATATATTTATATAAATAATGTGAATATGTTTTAGCATGAATTAATATAAAAGTAAAATATATGACAAAAAATAAAATAGTTACAAAATATATTTTTTGTTTTAGTTTTTAGATTTCCTAAAACAACAACTACAACGAAACATGTTTTCTGTTTCAACTTTTAATAACAAAAATAAAATAAAATTCGTTATCAAATGTAACTTATATTTATCTAATTTTTATTCTCAATTTTTAAAAAATAAAAATAACAAATAACTGATGAAACAATTTTTCTTCTAGTTATGTGAGTAATTTATTACAACATCTGACCTCGCATGAGAGGAGAAGGTTCAAATTATTTTATTGGTTCTTTCCTTTTCGTCTTCATTCTCTATTTCTCCAATTTCTTCGATTCTTCCAAAGCGAAAGAGGCCTCTGAGAGAAGAGAGCTCCAGTCTCTCTGGTTCTCAGTTTCAATTCATACCTTACACTTTCCCACCCCATTTCTTCTTGATTTCACAAATCAACCCCCACGCGAAGTTCCATCTTCTCAAGCAGACCCTCTCCTTTTATGTGGCACGTATTCTGTTCATATAAGTTCATATAATGACATGCATTCATGGAAATTCTTTGTGTGTGAATTTGATCCGTCGATGCTGTTTGGTTGGGGTTTTTGCAGGGAGGACAAGGGTTCTGCCTCTCAGATCTGATCTCACTTCTCTCTGTCTCTTGCTCTCTCTCCCTCTCTCATTCGCAAATGGGTATAGTGTTTACAAGATTGTTCTCGTCACTATTTGGCAACAAAGAAGCTCGGATCCTCGTTCTCGGTCTCGACAATGCCGGGAAGACAACTATTTTATGTGAGTTTACCAAATTTTGCCCTTACACGTGGATTTCTGCGCTTCTGTGTTCTGGGTTTTTTGGAATTTTTGATGATCCAATGTCGTGATTTGGTTTATTGTATTCTGGCGGGTTTTTCCAATTTTGATAATTTGATGTCTTGATTTTGTTTGCTCAGATCGGCTTCAGATGGGTGAAGTTGTATCCACCATTCCAAGTTGGTACTCTTTCTCTGTTCTGTTATAATTTTTGAATACTTTCATTGTGGTTACTGAGGATGTAAAGGGAAAGGGGGTGGAAAGAAAATGAAATTTGGGATCATAGATCTTCATCCAAAATTTGACTTGAGGCTTAATAGAATTAGAATTTCTTGTACTAACTTTTCCACAATTTTGAAGTAGAATGCGGTTACTAGTATTCCAGTTTGGTTTTTCTTATAATGGAATATGTCGATTTACTCATGTTTATTTGTTTTGATGCAGCGATTGGGTTTAATGTGGAAACAGTACAATACAACAATATAAAGTTTCAAGTTTGGGATCTGGGTATGACAATCAGTTACAAATGATCTAACTTAATGTGTTTTGTTCCATGAAAGTAATATCTGAATTTTAGATATATTTTTTCTTGTATAACATAAGTAGATAGTTTATACAGGGTTATTGATTATGTTTTTTCGAAATGATAAATTTAGTTAACTGTATTGAGGGGTTAACTTTTCATATAACACCCAAATTTAAAGACCTTAGAGCATCTCCAACCACATTCAACAAAATGGCTACTCAAAATATATTTAAATATTCAATTCACTGCTTTAGCTAGCAACTTTTTAAAATTCACTCCAACCACGCTCTCTATTTTAGCTAATTACTTCAACTAATTTTAACTAACTTTCAATAATATAATTCAAAAATGTCACGTGGCATAACATGTAAGCGCCATAATGATGACGTGTCGTGTCACGTCATCAAATTTTAAATTTTAAATTTTACAACAGTCATATTTACAACGGTCATATTTACAACGACCATATTTTTGAAAGAAATGTTGTTTTAAATATGTTCGTTGCAGAGTAATTGCATCGATGATGCTCTGCCAGGATGGAATCCACCCCCATTTCCTTCATAGCCTGGACCAGGAGGGAGAGGATGGTGTTGCCTTTTCACTTTGGCAGGGGGCGATGATGTATTAACTGCAATAAACTGCTGCTGTGCTGCTGCTGATGATCTTTTGATACTCAAAAACTGAAAAACATTCATCACATAAGAGACCAAACTTATAAGAACAATGTTTTTCAATGACTTAGGCATCGGAGAGAAAGAAGCTAAAGAAATGAACTATTAGCCTCCATGATAAAAATCAAAGTAAAGAAAGCCAACAAGGGAAATGAGCATGACTATCCAATCAATAATCTAAAGAATGAGCAGAGATGAAGAAAATCTAGCTTACAAAAGCAGAACTATTCTTTTTATCCTTGCAGTTGGATGAAGGTTGAACCATGATATATTATAAAGATAACTTTGAGTCCATCATCTTCCTCTTGAACATAGTAGAACATACTGTTGGGAACCTCAACCAATTTTATTCAGGAAAAAATTAACGCATAATAGACCATTAATTAATCAAAGAAATGTACCTTCTTGCATAATAGAACATGAGCTCTGCTTCCTCAATTCAACTTTCACAACAAAAAATTCCAAGAAAATGATCAATACCCAAATAGAAATTGCAATTATACAAAATAACAAGCAAGAAAATTAGGCCAAATAAAAAAACAAAATATCGATTTTCAAGTTCGATTACCGAGAAATTAGATAAAAACATGAAATTTTGAATCTTCAGATCATATAGCCCTAATATACTATGACCTCCACTCCACAGAATCGGAATAAAAAACCTTGCTTACTTCAGTTGTTAAAGATAGCAACAAAGTGAACAAAAAGAATCCCAAAAAGATTTAAATCTTTTCAATGGCCACTGATTTTCTTGGCAACCAAGCAGAAAGTAAAAGAATTCCAAATCAATAAGACTTACAGGGGAACTTGAGTTCGGTCGGTTGAACATTGAGAAAATCACCGGTACTCATGAGTCTAATTCCACTGATAATAAACAAGAAGATTTGAAAATTTGGTGAATTGGGAGCGTAGATTGGGTACAACAGAACTTGGTTCTTGGTTTTCCCTTCTTCTCACTCTTCTTCTTGGTTTTCTGAACCGAACCCATCAAAGAATTCGCCATTTTATGCAACCCCAAAGCCTTCATTCTCGCTCTGTTCTCCTCAATTCTTTGCATTCTTTGCTTCTCATAGTCTGACACCTTCTGGGTCGCCCCATTTCCTGGGGTTTTGAGAACTTCAGAGCTTGAATCCGAGTCATTTTCTTGTGTTTCCGAGTCTGAATGTTCCGAACAGCGATCGACGATGGTGGTGGTGGGGAATCTGGTGACTCCAGGGACGCTCCATCGACGGAGAAGAGAGTCTGAGAGTGCAGGGAGACTCTGAGAGAGACTGAGACTTTTTATTTGGGCAAAACTCTGATGAAGAACAACAAAATTGGGGGAGAGAGCTTTGATGAGAGAGGGAGTTGCTAGCCACAATTGATGAGGGAGAATGGAGGGAGGCAGATTGGCGAGTGAAGTAGAGAGCCGGTTGGAGTCAAATTTTTTGGATTGGCTCAACAAAATAGCTAAAAAATGCCATTTGTTGAGCCGGTTGGAGTTGCTTTTACAGTTAGAGATATTTTGCATGTGCTGTAGATTTAGTCGTGGTTTGGCTTCCAAGAGAGTGTTATGATCTTTTATATGCTGAGACAATTGCTTGAATGAAAAGACAAGTTTTTGATAAAGCATTTGTGATCTGATATTTTGCTGGCAAAGGTTGCTTACTGTCTACTGTGCTGCTAATTGTGGGCAATTCAGAAATTTTATTGTTTTGTTTGGAGGTTATGTGAGTTGTGACTGCCATCAGTTCTCTGAAGGTAAGGCGTTATAATTTCAGAAAGAGTGTCCACAGATTAGAGGGACAACAGGGGAAGTAAACTTGGTATCTAGCATCTATAGAATGGAATGCAAAAGTAAACTTGGTATCTAGCATCTATAGAATGGAGTGCAAAATTGCTTGAAATTTTGTTTGGTTCAAATTTGGATGATCAGGACAATGATCTCTAGCCGGGATTTTTAGATCTTTCGATTACCAAATAATTAGTTGTACTGTACGCAGAATACTTTTTAACCTTCTGTTTCTGGAAGTTTTGAGGAATTTAGTATTGTTTGGATATATTGATTTTTAGTAGCATATGCCTCATTTAAATGGTTGCTGTTGAAGTAAAGCCACTGTGAAGATCCACTATTTGAAAATTATAACTCAAGCTCAGCATGTGCATAATGTGTGGCTCTCCTGTTAGAGTTTTATTATACGTGCATTCTATTTAGTGAGTTCTGGCTTTATGAATTACAGCAGCAATATTTCATCAACTTGAGATTTTGAAACACGACTGGTATTTGAGGAAAAATTACATTTGGCGTAGGCAAAATCAATCCCACAGAAGTTTACTGATGCAAAGTTACCACGCTTCATATAGGTGTAATTTGATATTGAGTCGCTTGTGTGTATATGTTCTCTCACGCGCACACACATACAAACACAAAAACAAACACCCTTGTGTGTCTTGGTTCTAATACATGGCGTGTTGGATATTTTTGGTGACACTCTATTGACCCAACAGACCTTGTGTAACACTAACTCCACCATTTGAATCTCGTGTCAGTTCTATGGATCTTTGTTTTTTGTTTTCTTGGGAGTTGTGTTTGTGTTGGATCGACGTTTGAAGCTTGCCTACCTTTGACATGATGACAATTAGTGAAACATATTACGTTGTGAGGGCATATTTGGAACAAGTTACGTGTGATGGTACTATGGTAGCATATTATATATTCTCATGTAATTTTGTTTGGTAACATAATTGATATGATTGTATCCTTACTTGATGGGCCACATCTATTTCGAATTACTTGTGGATCAATAAAGACACCGATTTCTTGAGGATGCTTACTTGCTACACTGTCCGAAGCATCTTTTTTATTAGCTTCCATTAGTATATTCTAATTTATTTGTCCATTTAATAAGCTTATGCAAATTGTTTTCATTCAAATCTTGGTTGTTCTCATTTAAGGGGAAAAACTCGTGTGTATGTATAGGATTAGTTGGGATAGTTTCTTGTTGTAAATGAAATTTTATGATTATATGTGCATTAGTTTTATTTTCTGTCATGGTAATAGCTTAATTAGAATGGAAAGTCATATTAAGTGTTTTTTTTTCTGATAATCCTTTTTTTTTTGTTTGATACAGGCGGGCAGACTAGTATCAGGTAATTCTTCCATTGGACTTATTTTTGGTAGGCTGAAAGATCACACTTAGATGGAAGCTATTTGCATTATGAAATAGTTGCATGAGATGTACAACTTCATTATTTGCTTTAAATCTTGAATCAAGTTTTGTTTTACAGTTTGATGGGGTAGTTTGTTGCTTTCTGAAATGAACTGAAAATGAGAAGAGTAAAAGAAGACGACAAGAGATCTTTTCCATGTTTGTCTAAGATCATTACTTCAAGTATACCTGATTGTGCAAATTGATTATGTATCTTATAATGCATAGATTCATGGCTTTGGTTTGATTGCCACTCTGGTGCCTCTAAGAACCCTTTCTCAAAAAGGGAAAAAAAAGAAGACACCCATGCCCTCCCCTCAAAAAAACAAACAACAACAACAATAAAATAAAAAGAAAAACAGTTTATGAGATGCTTTAGGTCTTAGTTGAAATATCATAGAATCGTATACACCAAGGTCTATAATATAGCATGAATTAATACTAAAGAAAAAATTTGGAGGGAAACTTTGGAATAAAAAATTATTTAATCTAGAATAAAAAATTATTTAATATAAGTACAAATTAAACTGAATATATAGAATGCAATTTTAGTAGAAAGAGAGATTTCAATAGTGATGGTTTAAATACCAAAGACCAAGAGATATCAAAAGAGCGAACACTCCAAATATTTAAGTTCATTATCCACAAGGCGAGAGAGAATGGAGATGGTTTACTTGGAACTAAAGCATGGTGGAATAAGAAAGGAATGCATATGTTATATTGTTTGATCGACATATTCCTCTATATTGTTTGATCGACATATACCTCTTGAGTTGAAACATTAATGGTAAATTGTACAATACAACCATTAGATCAACAATATTTAATGGTACATGATGTTAGGCAACTAAGGAACATCATGTTAAGAAACTAAAAGTAGTTGAGATATGATTATTTTTTGATCGTAAGGAGTAACATGATGAACCTTATTTTCATTGGTGGTCTGGATGATGAACTTGACTTGCAAATTATAACCTTGATCATATATGACGACAATCTTCTTTCGTTAGATATATAGGAGAAAATGTAATAGCCTTGGAATCAGTGTGTGTTTCTCTTTGGAAGTCATCCTTTGTTGATTAGTGAAATAATTTACAAGCTGGCTTGGTGGGGGCTTTTTTTTTTTTTTTGGGGGGGGGGGGGGGGGTGTTCTTCTTTCGTTTTGAATTTGTTTTTCTTTCTTTCTTTTTGATGGGACAAGTTGGAAAATTATTTCCTTAGCCAATGTTATTGTTAACCAACACTCTAGTGGTGAATTGTTAGCGTGGTATCATGGGGGAACGAGGGAAGGGAATCAAAGGTTCGAGAGTTACTACTATCAGTATAATAAATAGAGAGTTGTGACCCTTGAAATTGAAGGATTTAAAATTCACATTTTTTCAGTGATCTGAGGAGACTATTTAAAATCAACCAGTAGTTCCCCTCTTTTTGTGTGTGCAAAGCCAAGCTCAATTGAATAAATAAATGAAAATCTATCTATGTATGCTATGTTCCAATGACTCCGGTCCAAAAATGGTATGTTGCATTGCTTTCCACTTCTTTGGTAAGTTTGTGGTTCCATCTCTGGTGGAATGTCGAGTAGTTTATTTTGTGTGAAAAACAAGCTAGGCAAAATATTACTTGGCCTAAATAAGGATACAAATATGAGATGGTTTACGTTTTTTGTAAAAAGAGATTATATTCTACATTGAATGATTCGGAAAACCCAAAGGACATTTTTGTTCGAGTATAAACAAAGGATGAGATCGGGTAATTGGTTTTCATCCAACCATACAAATGATGTTAACATGATGATGCAATCCATAAGATGCTCAAGAAAACGCAAATTCAAAGATGTGAAAGATAATATAATTGACTTTTTATCAAGACAGAGATCCATATGAAACCTTGCATTCTTATTTTAAGTCAATTTGCTAGTATTAGTATGTTATATGTCTTTTTAATATTTTTTAGTGTTAGGGGTATTTTTGTAATTTCTAGAATTATTGGAATATGTCATATTTTTGGGTCAAATTGATACAAATTCTAGTGTTGAATATTCTAAAATTTAAAGTCCTAGTTCTAGTTAATTTTAGTTTTCTAATTTTTAGGGACCTAGTGTTTTTAGAGTCCTAGAGATTTTGGAATCCTAATCTTTTGGGATTAGGAGTACTTAGAACTAACTCTATATATAGTTATTGTTACTTTTAATAATAGAGATGGAGAGAGATATTCAGAATTTTCAGTAATTACATGTTTCTTGATTTGTGTGATGCAATTTTAACCTTAGGTGTGATGCCAATGTTGGAGTGATTCCTAGCAATTTTAACCCTAGGAGTGATTCCTTGCCAAAATTACTGTTCACGCTCCTGTTCATAGCCCCATTACTTTTCATGGATACTGTTCACAACCTCTGAACTACCCCAAAACAGTCCCTATTTTTATTTTACATAGTTGTCCTAAATCACATGAATATTATATGATCATATCGTTTGTGTAACGAGTTTGGATCAAGGTTGGGATAAGGTATAAATCTATAATTATAATACCAAATTTATGTTTGGATTAGGTAATAGTCTAATAAACCACGGATAGTCGTCGAGGGGTCGTCGTGGCAATGTCAGACACGTGTTTGACATGAATATGCGTGGGATACGACTGGACATGTGTCCGACACCTCGAAATTGTCCAGCACAGTAGATATGAATTTTCCAGCACAGTAGATATGAATTTTTTCCAACCGGATACGGTTCGAATACATGGAGATATGACACAAATTCTTTTCTTATTTTAAAAACTTAGGGGTTTTCAAACGAAAAAAGAAAAAAAGAAAAATGGGACATTGTTTTGGGGCCGGAAATAGCAAATTGTGAAGGCTTCAGCCTTCGTTTCCCACTTTCCATTGTGTGTGAAACGCGACAGAGAGGGAAAAGAGGAGAACGACAAGTGGGGACTGAATCTCCACCAAATTTGCTTCGGTAACAACGAGAAGAGGAAAAGAAGGAGAGGGAAGACCAACCAGCGACTTTGAAGTCTCAGATCTGCTGCTGCGAGTTTCAGATCAATCTTGATTTCTCTCTCTCTCTTTGGGAACTGAAAGATTTCGCCAGGGAGTCTCGAGTGTCGATTTCACTCTTTGTCTCTCTCTTTCTCTGTGAACCAAAGGTATCGCCAGAGAATTCAAATGACTTTTTTTTGGGGTGGGGTGCGTGGGGTCTGGGGAGTTGAAAGGTGTGGTGGGGGCTTTAAGTGGGTCTGGGTCTAGAGAGTTGAAATGGTTTTTTTGAGAGTGAGTTGAAAAGAGGGTTTTTATTTTTTAGTTATGAGGAGGTAAGAGGGTTTATTATTATTACTATTAATTATAATATTTTATTTTATTATTCTATAGTAGTAGGTTGTAAATAATGCTTTGTATTTTTTTTTCGTATTGTTTATTTTAAAAAGACTGTATTTTTCATTAGTTATTATTAATTTTGTTATTATATATATATCGTATCCTCGCCGTACCCGTGTTCTATATTTTAAAATTTTGCCATATCTTCGTGTCCGTATCATATCGGATACAATACCCGTGTACCGTATCCGTCCTTCATAGGTAATAGTGTATGGTATTAAATTGAAAATGACAAACCAAATATTGAGGGCAGGAGTTTGCATAATGTATAACTTTTATATGAAGGTGTTCACCTAAGTTTGCAAGGGTAATAAAGTCATTGTGTTTTTAATACTAGACTTGCTAAAAATAATACCACCTACCACATGGTATTCATTTATACATAATATTAGGTGTTAAATGACAATAGTGAACCGGATCGGAATTAATGAAAAATTAATACTGAATTACTATAATCCAATTCAAACTTGGTATTACATCATCACCGGATTAAATTAATCCAATCAAATCTTTTAATACCTAAACTAAACATGCCCCCAAGGTTTGTTTATATGGGTCTTTCCACTTGTTGTCAATTAGTTTTTGATTGGATGCTTTAGCATGGTATTAGAGCTGGGCCTTGACTGGTCAATGGATAAAGTCTCTAACCCATTTGAATTTTTCGATATGCATGTTTGTCTGTATGTTTTTTTAGTCCTGCATGCGAGCCCGGGTTCCACGCAAAGGAGGGTGTAAAGAGAACTTGTATATCACATTAAATGATTAGGACCACCTAAAGTTGTTTATATGCTTAAGGGGCCTCTCCGTTCATTGTCAATTTTTTAATGGTTGGATACTCAATAGTTTTAATTGAATTGCTTATGTATGCTGGAGATTCCATGTGGTGCTATGAAGGTAGCATGAAATATTTTTCCAAAATTTTTGTGCTGTCACTTGTGAATTTTCATATGCACAATGGGAATTTGCAGGATCTCATTCCTTTCTTATGTGTCATATGAACACCTTTTCTGCAAACTTGGTCTGTTTGCAGAATATCTGATTGATTCCTGAATGTTATTTTGTGTCAAAATCATAAGCTCATTTTTTTTTTGTCAAAGAATATAAGCTCATTAGCTGATTTGTTTTGTTATCTTAGGCCATATTGGAGATGTTATTTTCCAAATACTCAGGCAATAATATATGTTGTTGATTCAAGCGACACTGACAGGCTGGTAATTGCTAAGGAGGAGTTTCATGCAATCTTGGAGGTAGTCTGCTGCCAACTTCTACCATATTATATTATTTTGAACGGCACTTGTTTCAAAGTGTAAATTAATATTTAGGATTACAAATTTAAATCTTTGTGCATTTTTCAGGAGGAAGAGTTAAAAGGTGCCATTGTACTTATTTTTGCAAACAAACAGGTTTATCTGTTTTCCCTCCTGTTCATTCTATGTTAAGACCTTCGTTCCATATATAATGAGAAGTATTACTTTCTGACTTGTGGTTATAAGAATGTGTTTTTGTTTCAGCTTCATGCCTCAACGAGTTCGAACAAGATTTATTCTTATTTTTTATTTTCTGGTCTACAGGATCTTCCTGGTGCACTTGATGATGCTGCGGTAGCGGAGGCCTTAGAGTTGCACAAGATTAAAAACCGCCAATGGGCTATTTTTAAAACCTCTGCCATTAAAGGAGAAGGTCTCTTTGAGGGCTTGGACTGGTAAGCTGATTCTTTGATGATGTAATGTCAGTGATGGTTTAGATGTGTTCATGCATTGCTACTTCTAGATTTTATTGACAATAAATTATAGCATTCCACATGCTGCTTGCATTATAAGTGGTCTATGTGCTTGACTCTCCCGTTTTTAATTTTTTTAGAAATAGCCCTCATTCTTTATGTTTTGCTATGTTTAGTTGACTTGGTATGGAACTATGGATTATATGTAATGGATTAAGTGTGAAAATGGCCTTTGGATGTCACTAGAAATTGGTTTTCGTAAACTGATGGGGGAATCAAAAAGCTTAATATTCATTCTGCGTGACATGTTGAAATGACTAGCAGTGCCTGTAATTTTATTGAAGACTGAGTTAATATCATCTCTGTTTCCTTTGTTGTCCTCTATCTAAAAGAAGCAAGCAGTTTTTGTTGTCATCTCTGTTTCATTTGGCCTCCCTAGCCTCCTTGGAATTTATTGTTATTGTTTCCGCAATTGTAGAACTGGAAATGTTACAACTATTATAGCGTGATTAAACCTCTGGAATAATTATTATGTTTTTGGTGAATTCTATAGGTTGAGCAATACACTCAAGTCTGGAGGAGGCTAACTTTTTGGAGAAGAAACAGAGCTTTGCTGCTGTTAAGCAAAACATGAACAGAGAAGGTTGTGACTATTACTTGGGTATTGCTTCTGATAGAGATTTTACTCATGGTTGCAGTTATGTCTTTTGGTTTTTACTTATTTTGGTAGCACACTGCTGATAGAATGTTAAATCTTAGCTAAGGAGAATATTTGGGTCATCTTACTGCATTTCTCAATCTTCCTTTTTTTGCACGTCCCGTCTCGCCTTACTTGAAAACATCATTTTATTAGTTTCAATACTATATATTTTCCTTCCCTGGAAAAGAATTATATCATTTTGGAGATTTCTTCTTTCACACTCCCATGCTTTTGGTTGAAAAAATATGGATGAACTTTGTAGATTTATTAAGATGAGGTACTTTGGATGGCCAGACCTAATAATGAGAGCATGGATTTATGGCTGTCACTGACAGGTGAGTATCACTCTTCTTCCGGTTAGGCGGTAGGCCTTCTTTTAGGAACTAATGCAATGATAAGCCACATCAAACCAAACAAAGTGTTGGCCTAATTACTTTGGGTGCATGAATTTTTTGTCCCAATCTTGTGATGTTAAGGGCTATGTATATACTAATAAACTAACATTAGATACTAAAACTATCCTCAGATGGTATAAGGACAAAAGCTTACTAGAGGTAGGCAACGGGCCGGTTGTACACTTTGGTCCCTAGTGAAAAACCCATTTTGTGACAGGGCCTGTAAATTGGGCTTTTGACATGTGAATAAAACCATGGTCCATGATTTGAATGTTGGGCCAATCTTAACCGTTGTGTGTTTGACTACCATTGGGTGTTTCTGAGTGTAATATTTTTGTTTTGAAATGTAACCTCTTATTTATCTGTTTGATTTTGGATTTTAATGGGACTTGACTGGCTGCCTTCGCGGGCATTTTCGATCTGTTGGGCTTAGCGGGCCAAATAAAAAGGTGTACGTGGCCATATTTGATTCGTAGGACGATTGCTACTGGATAAGTTGGGCCGGTCTGGACCTGCTTAGCCCCTGTGTCCAGACACAAGAAGTGGGCTTTTTTGCCGGCCCGAAGACTTACACTCTCTTTAGAAGGAAATGAGGCGCTTTAACCTTTTTGGAGTACCCATAATCATCCATTTGGTTCAATTAATTAGACCTTATCACTAATATAGTATCCCCTAATGCACGGTAAACTGATCAGATCGAGTGCTTCATGAAATTCTTAATGTGTTGAGATGGAAAATTTGAATTGATGCTGTGACCCAAATCACAAAGGAGACCAAAATTAAGAATCTATCAAGAAACTGGAGTTGGATTTAATAAAATGAGTCCAATATATATTGCATAAAGCTCGGGAATCCACTCTATCATCTTGTCATGCAGCAGAAACCCAAAATGAAAAAAAAAAAAAAACAGACAAAAAAAGAAAAAAAGAAATAGATATTCCATGCAGCTTAAGTTAATTTCCAACCAAAGTAATTGTTTGCATTTTCCATTAGCTTTCAAAACCAGAGGGCTTTACTTTATTTTTCTCACTGTAAACTTTTATTTTTGGCGGCTCAGTAAAGACTACATTACTAAGAAAAAGAAGAACAATTGGAGATTGAAAGCATAGTAATTATACTTTGTAAATGCTTCGTATACCCACCATAGACGAGCTGAAAAAGCAGGGAAGCCTTGGAAACTCTAGCTAGTTTATCATAACACATGCAACAGATTAGAAGTTAGTTGAGCAGTTAGTTGGTTAAATATTCTATTAGGCATTCTGTTAAGATCAGTTGGTTAGGAATACGAAATGCTGACAGTTGTATGATGAGGTATAGCTTGTCCTATATAGTTCTTCTTCTTCTCTGTGAGTTTTTAATCTTCTTCTCAGATTCTGTCAGTTTATAGTTTCATGAGGCCTTTTATTACAAGAATCACTATAAAATTGTAAATTTAATTAGGCATCGTTACCTTCGTCCATTCTCTCTTCCTGTATTTTGAGACCGACATACCTGCCCAAAAGCATAAAATAAGGTTAATACTCACAAAATAAACCACAAAAAAGCAATATCTGTAAACCTATATATGTGTGTGTTACATAGATGAGTTTTCAATCCTTCCCCTCAGTTAAAATATCAGATGCAACATGCATAACGGAGGATAACATGGCAGGCCGAAATTGTCAAAAGTGATACTAATTGGGCAGATTTCAACTATGGTGTTAGATAATTGCTCAAGACTATAGTTTGAAAAAAATTTCTCAACGAGTCCCACAAAAATTAAATCTATAACTATCAATTACGACGTTTTTAAACAAAAGACATTGCTTATACCACTTTAATATGTTTTGGTAATTTCACTCAACTCTTGAATTTTTAGGTTGCATGGGTGATTTCCTACAATGAGTTGAGATAACGATCCACTGGATGATGAACCTGAAATAATCAGAGGGTTAGGAAAGGGGCCGGGTGAACACCCGGCTAATCCCCTCCAAAGCCAAAGTCAGTCGGTGTTGGAAACATTAGCACAATGTATTTTCTGGATTTTAGTTTTCGTACATTTATTCAACTTTCTGAGAGATATTTATACCTGAATTAGTAATGATTGAGGGGTCTTTGGGTCTCATCTCAACATTTAATGGATTGCACTCTTATCCAATCGTAATTAGAGCAATCCCATCAAACCTCTTCAAGACCGATCCCTTCGGGCCTAATGAATCCGTGCCTGGGATCCTTCGAGCACTCATTGCCTATCTCCCGATCATTAAGTACCTGTACTCGGTACTTAACACCTACGCTCGAGCATTTACTGCTTGGGAATAAGCACCTCTGGGTCTGCCGAGAACATCGGGTTAGCGCCATGACAATTAATGCTTCGTAATGATGACTGTCCTCATGGGTCTAGAGGACACAGATGCTCATTAATGGGTCTGTCTCAGTCACTCAAGTCCTCATTAATGAGCTGTCATATCCCCTTAAATGTTGGGCTCTTTAGTGTGTACTCGGCTTTTCTGGGCCATTACTTTTCGGCTTCTTTTCCTGGCGCCCTTTGCGGTCTATGACAACTATAACTGTCCACGTGTCAACTTGAGGATGCTGAGCTGCCTAAAGTCCCGTCATAGGTAATTCAGGATTGCTTAAACTTCTTGGGGGTATAAAATGTTTACAACAACTTTTGTATTTTGAATGATATTTTTTGTTTTTTTTTTGTAAAATTGTTTTTCTCTTCTATCCAATTGTTTTGGTTTCTGTAGGAATCACTAATTTTTTTTGAAGAGCCTTCTACATGATAGCAATACTATGTTATTCGTTTTCATAATTCTCCCTATCTGCTTAATACCATAACAACACCATCAACTTGTTTTATTTGTTTTCCCGTAATTATTATTATTTTCAAGAATAATTTTTTTCTACATAATTTGGCCCATTATCTCTACTTACAATAAAGTGGAAGAGAGAGTTTGATGTTTACTCTTAAAATATTTAAAACATTTTTTATTATTTTTCAAATAATTACTCACCCCAATAGCTCAACGTGTGGTGAGTAATTATTAGGTGTAATGGTGACACCACGTTATCATTGACATATGGTGTCACCATTCAATAATAAACCTACACATGGGTAAGATGAATCTTACTTGAATGGTTATTAAATGACATGACAGAGTGGTTACTATAATATGGAGGATCCACTTGTTTATGTGTAGGTTTATTATTGGATAGTGACATCACGTGACAATAATGACGTAATATCACTGCTACACCCTATATTTTTTCCTGTTTCACATCTAACTCATTTTTTAATTTTAGTTGGTCTGCGCTCGTACAATATCAATGTTATCTTTCGTTTCTTCACAACTAATCACTCAACTCTGATTTTAATACTATTCAAACTGACCAACTCTCTAATTATCTCTGTGAGAAAATGTTGAGGGTTATGATTACATTATGTGACCATACTGGTAAGGTGTAACCACTCAATAATAAGGTAACAATTGAATTCTGCATAATTAAATAACTATTTATCCATGTAATGCAATATCTACCTTATGTATAAAAGTGAAGTACACTTTGTTTATTTTTTTCTTTAGATGATGACACTACGTGCGACTAATAACGTGGTGTCACTGTCACCCTAGGGATGTCAGTGGACCGAAGCGGGGGCGAGGGGTGTAGTCTCTATCCCCGTACCCTCTTAAAAAAACTCTGTCCATCTCCGATTCAGCCCCATTAACGGGTATAGTTTTCATCCCCATCCCCGTCCGCGGGTAAATTTCTAATCCCCGCTCCCGGCCCCGTACCCGCCCAAGCCCAAGCTCAAGCCAATATAATCCAAAATTTTAAATAAATCCAAAATTTTAAATAATCCAACAAAATTTTAAATAATTTAATATAATCTAACCAAACTATAATAAAACAAATCTACACTCATTATGGAATAAATTGGACTAATCTCCACGCCCCTAATCAGTTAACCATCTTTTTTTTTTTTTTAAACAAAAAAAAAATTTATTTATTCACAAAACTAACATAATTACAAGAAACAAGTAAGGCCATAGCCTATTCAAAACTAACAAAAGATATACAATAACCAAAAGTAACTAAACAACTCTTTCCAAAAGCTCCTTCCAGACCAGTCCAAAGTAGCAAACCAGCAAAGCAAAGAACATCAAAAAAAGCTAAAAGACTACCAATTCCATCCCATGTCCCAATTCCAATCCTAATCAGTTAACTATCAACTATATTTAACGGGTATAGCGGGGGCGGGGGTAAGGGTTAGTACATCCCCGTCTTCATCTCCGTACGGGTTTATACGGGTATTCCCGTATACGTCAACCGTCCAATACATATGGTCCATTCTCAGTCCAAACAAGACGGGTTTGGATGAATATCCGTTTTTTCTCGGTTCACTGCCAGCCTGAATATTTGCTTTGTGCATGCTTATAATGTTATGTAAAGCGACTTCCCTTCGGATCAGGCTAAAAAAAAATGTTTTCAGGAACTTACTAGCCTAACATCATAACGGTGGCCTGAGGATTGGTTCCTGGCCAGACAAAAAACACAGAAACCATCAACAACACGCAATCCATTGATTCCGATAACCTTTAAAACTTGGTTAGTCACATCATTCATCAAACACCCACCATGGTAATGGTATATGGTCATCACGGTTTTCCGGTAGAACTCTTCCGTTGAACCATCATCGGATTGGTTTTCCGGCACCGACAACCCTACAAATTTGAAGAATTTCGCCCCATTTCGATCTTGAAACTTATACTGCTCCATAGTAGAAGTCCTAATCACCTTCCCAATATTACAAATCGCCTTAACACATTGAGGCTTATATTAGTGGGTGAGGCCAATCGGAGTGACCCAGTTGAGAGGGGTCTCGAGAGCTTCTCAGCAATGGTGAGTGATGGATCTGTTTTGATACCCAGGTTAGAGTTTAGAGAACGGTTCTCGTTTTTGGATGGCTCGTAAGAGTGAGGTGCACAATTGTACAAGAGATGGTGAGAGGGTAGCTGTTTATGAGTTCTCGGTTCTCTCGAACTCCAGATGAATGTTCCTATCAAGAAACGAACTAGATGAAAGAACACCAGTGTGGTACTAGCCAAATCACCTTTGACGCCCAATTCAGTAAATGAATTGGATATTCTTGGAAATGGGCAAGTGTTTGGGTGCTTAGGGGGGCTCTTAACTACTTTGAAAGCTAGGGATTGCTTCTCTTGGTGTAGTAGCTTAAGGAGTCAATCATTATTTAATCCTTCATCTTATTAATAAGGCTATTCATAGGCTAGATTGAGTGTGGAATGGTTTAAGGGGTCATCATCACTAGTAGGCATGCTTAGTTGAGTGTTACTTAGGGGTTATAAGTAGCTTTGACATTGTTCCTTATGCTAGGAGTGTGTTAGTGACTTTCCTGGGGTGCAGATCCTCTGCTGTTAGTGGTCTAACAACAACTTTTGCGGTTAATTGGGACGACGTAATTTTGGGACCAATATTTCCAGCCATGAAGTAGCAACGAACGGCGTCGTTTGCTCTTCTTCGCAAATCACTCCCGCCCAAAACATTTTTTCTCCATACCCATCGTGGGACTCGGTTCTGACAACGGAATCAATGGCGTTCGCCGGAGCCTCCACCTACCGAGATCGGACGTCAGAATTCCGATCTCTATCGGATACATTGAAGAAGATCGGAGGAACAACGGCTGCCTCAAACGAATCACAGAACCTCCCATCCACATCCAAGCCAAACCCAACTGCGTATAGATCCGAATTCAACAAAAGGGCTTCACGAATCGGATTGGGCATCCACGAAGCCTCTCTGAAGATCGCCAGACTGGCCAAACGTAAACCTCTCTCTCTCTCTCTCTCATGAATCATTTATATATCTCCCAAGATGATTATAATATCCTCCTGCATTAATGGTTTGATTTGAGGCAATAGAAATGGTTGAATTAGGGCACTTATTTCAAAATTCAGCTACTTTTTTCCTTCTTTTTTTTGGTCTCATTTCACCATTAACACTGAGTTTGGGTGCAAGAGTTAAGGTATTTTAAGTGAAATTTTGGAGGAAAAATCAGCTAAAAAGCTGAACTAGTTTTTACCCAATCTCATTTCTGACAATTCTAGTTCTGTTTATGCTTTGATGGTATTATATGATTTCTCACATACCCATTGGGTGCTAAAGCTTTACACTACTAGCACTACCTGGATATATTTATCATTAATGCTTTGAAGAACAAAAACAATTTAATCTAACCTGATTGAATCCTTGGTGTCCTTCGATATGGATATGAATTTTTATTGGAATAAACTCAGTTCGACTTTAGGTCAGAGTGATGCAATTTCTAATAAGTAATATGTAGCATGCAAGCTAGATGCATGCAAACATGGTTGTATAAATTTCATGTACTTGATCCTCTGTATCTTGAAGATGTTGGATTTCACTTACTGTTGAAATATATAATTTTCATTAGGCACATATCTTCATTAGGCACATATCTTTCAAATTGTAATGTGCAAAATGTATGCATGTGTTCAATAAGAATGGTATATAGATAAACATTCATGTTTCTTTTCGTTTTCTTTATTCTCTTTATTCACATAATTATACCTTGATTACTTTACAGGAAATTGATTTGGTCATAGGAACACCAAGTAATATTCAAACTGGCTCAAGAAAATTCTTAGTTAAAGCAAATCATGTTTATGCACTGCAAGTTCATGATAGACTGATATATTCAGCCAGCTCTCCCTTGGATGGAGCAGCCATGAAGGTACCTATTTCAACTAAAAGATTTGGTTTTGAATTTTGTTTAATAAGTTTCCACTTTTTAACCTTTTAATGATCAAGTTCCATCATTCTACCTAACTTATACTTGCCTTCTGTTGGCTGATTTCTTTGGTTTTTGTCTGATTGAGAATGAGGGTCCTATGGGCAGAATGATGCGGCTGCTGAGATGTTTCAAAAAACAATCACTTAGTCATATTCTTATTAAGGGTGTGGCTTTGGTTGTCTTTTGGCAGGTATGGAGAGAGAGGTGTAGGAGGGTGTATGGTGAAGGGTGTTTAACAGAATATTCTGTATTTTGGAAAATATGTTCTGTTTTGAGATTACAAGCTTTTGGTATTCGATCGAGAGTGCCTGAGAATGACATGGGGAATAAAATGCTGCAAGAGTTGGGTGTGGAGTGCAGAATGAGAATTTGTGTGAAGGCTTTGTGGGTGAACTGGTCTTTTCCACTTGATGGATTCTTGAGCTGGGTTTCTGGATGCTGCACATACAGAGCTGGATTCTTGGGAATGCTAAATATTCTGAAAAACAGTTTTTTTTTCTGTTTTATATGAAATAGATTTACTTGTAAATTTGGTAAATCATTGTCTTGTCTTGAAGGATTAAAGCCAACTTGTGGCTTTTCCTCTTTGCTTGTCAAGATCCTCCTTGTGGCAGCCGCATATCATTCATTACTTGCATGGAAATGAAAATGGGGTTGCATATCAGTCAGTTGCTCTTGCCAAGTTAGACATGCACCAGGATGTTGCTGACATGTTGAATGAGGCTGCTGGACATTTAAACTCTTGTTCATTGATTCTTGTAATTTTTCCATTCTTTGGTTCTTGTAATCTCATGAATTCATGGAATAAAATTTCTCTTTATGGAACTAGTTTAATGTATTGGTGTATTGGTTGAAGATGGTTCATGGCATGAGTGAATGTGTATTGGTTGGTTGAACATGGTGCTTTGGTGTATTGGTTGAAGATGGTTCAGGACATGAATGAATGTGTATTGGTTGTTCGAACATTGTGCATGGTACATACAAAAAATTGTACTTGTCCAAGATAACAACTACACATTGAACACCATGAATCATACATAGGTGAGATCAATTCCATAAAAAAAACAAAAATGAGATCATGTACACAGGTGTTTCCAAAAGGATGACAGATCTTCTAAAACAAGAAAATAGAAGATCCACCATCCCCATGGCAAAAGAAGATCCACCATCCACATTTCAAAAGGATCAAAAATAAATTGTAACAACATCCAGCATTGCAGCAACATCAATTCTCCTCATTAGGATAAGCAACGACGTTGTCCAAGAAGCATGATTCAACATTTACCCGAGCATTTTGTGAACCAATTGATGCTTGAGAATTTGATGCTTGAGAAGACATGCTTGACATTGGATTTGAGTGATTATAAGTTGATGCCCATGAGTAGGTAAATCCATTCATTTGTGAATTTTGCTCATCTGATTGAGATACCTTCAAAACAAGCATTCAAAGACGTAAGATACAATTAAAAAAAAATAAAAATCCAAAATATCATAACCATAATGTTGGGGTTGTAATACCTTAGACCTATAGGAAGTTCCAGTTTTCCTCTTCGTTGGCTTCTCATGCCAAGGCTTCAATCGACCCCAACCCTTGTATCCACCATCTTTCCTTTTCAAGCCAGCTACTTGTAGAATGTTAGGGTCAACATTTTCTACTCCTTTAGAGAGAGAGAGATTTTCTACTCCTTCATCACCATCATTGTCCTCCTCAGTACCAAGTGATGCATACATCAAATCCATTTGTTTGAACAACTCATCAATACCACGGTTCACCAACTGGTGTGCAGGCTTAAGGTTAGAACAACGAGCTGCTAAACGTACCATTCTAGGACATAGCTGTCTGTAACGTGATGCTGCCATCAGCTTGGGATCATCCTCATTTAGTGTGGCACTAGAATAAGGACTTGACCACTTTCTTGCATCTCGCTTCCACCTCTGTATTATGTATTGGTCAGGAATTTGTTTAATGTTCATCGTGTCTAGCACTTTAAGTGCATGCCCACATAATATCCCAATCATTTCAAATTTTCGACAGCTACACAAAACGGTTTGCTCATTGACATTGATCAACACCAAGTACTTTCTCTCTTCATCATACAATTCCACCACAAATTCATGACATCCATCGAACACATTACAAGGATTCGCAATAGCACACTAGAATACATCATATTCATCTTGAAATAAATCAAAAACAGGAGGAGTGTAACATTGCGCTGCTTGTACCAACATAGGAGCTCTTTTCAACTTCATTCTAGGCAATTTTTGCCTAGCTTGATATTCCTTCTCTGTCTCCTTATATCTCTTATCATTTACAACCCTGTCAAAATGAGTAAAAAAACGAACAATATCATGGTCTGGCTTTAAGTACTTTCGTAATGCTGAGTTCAAGCTCTCACTTAGCTGAGTGCTCCTCATACCAGCTGTGAAAGTCCGCTTCATATACACATGTGCCCATTTCTCTCTTAGTGCTCAAGTTGAATTCATCCAACTGTTATCGTGCAAATCATACTCATCAAGCAACAATTTCCAAGCATCAACTAACTCATGCTCTTCCTCGTATCCATACATGCACTCTTTAAATTGGGCTGGAAATTTTGAACCATCCTTATATATGTTTCCTGAATGCTTTAAAGCATTTTGGGAAAGGTGCCAACAACATAACCCATGATATGTCTCTGGCATCACTATAGATATAGCTTTAGCCATTGCTTGATCTTGGTCAGTGAAAATGGTAACAGGCTTCTTCCCAGACATTGCTTGTAGGAAGGTCTCAAACAACCACTGAAATGATGCTGCAATTTCATCGTACAATAATGCAGCACCAAATATCACCGTCTCCCTGAACTGGTTGAATCCAATCAAAATGCCTAAGGGTCGGTACTCCTTATTTGTTCGAAATGTTGTGTCAAATGTGACAACATCCCCAAAGTGGCCATAATCAATAATCATCCCTGTATCAGCCCAAAAAATATTTGTTATGCGTTCTTCGACATCCAACTGAACTCCATAATAAAATGATGGATTCTTAGCTGCTTCTCCTTGGAAATATTGCAACAAACTACCCGCTTCACCGTATTTCAAGTCTCGCTGCCTCCTTTCTCGAATGTAATTTTTTTGGTCTTGATGAGTAAACCCTAAGCTTTCTCTCCCACCTGCTTGGGTACTCAAAAGGTCGTAGGACGCCTTAAGTGATATCCCACAATCCTCAGCAATATCAACATTGATGCCTTGAGCTACAGTAACCTTTCGTTGGGATGGCATCATATGCATACATTCGGTCAGGTGCAAAATGTGATTGTGTTGGTCTTTCCATTTAACAACAATAAATTTTCCAATATCTCTCTTCAGGGATATGCACATGTGAGCGGGGCAATTTGTTCGAGTCTCTGCCCGAGCCTTTGTTGTTTTCCAATCCCTCTGATCTTTACTCCTTTGTCCATGTTTACAACATACGTATTTTCGATAAATTAATACACCATCCTTCAAACTCTTGTTGTGATAATCTTTTCTGACACTGAATCTCACAGTTCCACCATAATTATTATAGAACCTATAAGCATCTTCTTCCGAGTCAAATTGCATTCCCATACATGGAGTATTGTCTGCTTT